>CM040826.1:1489387-2201887 GCA_022828995.1 Vimba vimba
GCCCATAGCCGTTTTTATTATTTCGTTTTATTAGCCCATCGCAGGAATGGGAGGAAACTGAACTCCCTGGGCGAGGCAAAGGAGAGCTCCCTCTGGTGAGCCTGGTGAAATTGAATTCAGTAAACAATCCCTTCGGATCATTCCCATGTTCTTAAAGGGGGTGGTCACACACTAAAAACCAAAGGGCCTGCTCCAGGCCGGAGGAAGATCCCATATGGTCTAGCGGTCAGGATTCCTGGTTTTCACCCAGGCGGCCCGGGTTCGACTCCCGGTATGGGAAGTTAGGTTTGTCTTTGCTTCACTTGCTTCACGTTGAGGTTCTGTCCCCACCCAGCGTGCCTTTGATAGCTCAGCTGGTAGAGCGGCGGACTGTTGGTGGCAATTTGGCAATTTCTGTTGGTGGCAATCCTTAGGTGGCTGGCTCGAAGGAGGTCTTTTTCACACGCAAACATTTCCTTGGCCGTGCTTCTCGACGAGGCCGTCAGCGCTTGAGTTTGTAGTGCGGCATTTTGCAATCACGACAGCCGCTGGAGGGCAAAAGCTCATTCCCTGCCCGGGAATCGAACCTGGCCCGCGGCGGTGAGAGCGCCGAATCCTATTATTTCGTTTCATTAGCCCATAGTTTTTGTTATTAATATTATTGGATTGGTCGATTAATTGGATTGGTCGTTTAATTGGATTGGTCGTTTTATTAGCCCATAGTTTTTGTTATTAATATTATTGGATTGGTCGATTAATATAAAAAATTGACAGTCCAACAATAGGCTGCTTTGTCAGTGGGATAACGGTTACCATACATTACCATGCGTCTTTTCAAATGCATTGCATGAGTACTGTCACAAGGACCTTGCTTTACGACCAGTTTATGGTGTATTTTATGCCATCGCAGGAATGGGAGGAAACGTACTCGGTTACTAACGTAACCTCGGTTCTCTCTAGAAGAGGGAACGAGTACTGCGTTTGAAAAACGCTGCGGGAAAAGTCTCTTTTCACGAAACATTGAAGCAAAAATTATCCTTTAATTTTTCATATATGTAAAACGTGTTGCGGCAGCAGCAGACAGCTGAAGCAAGACGGCTTGTCTGCTCATTGGCTGCTCTGCGGCAACTGCATAAGCCTATCGAGCGCAGGCTGATGCAACATCAGACCAATGAGGGCGCTTCGCGCCCTCCTCGCCACTTCCCGCCGAGACGGGCGTGGCTTACCTCTATAAAAGGAGCTCGAGAAGGCTGACTCACTTGATTTTGATCGCCGAAGCGAACCAGAGTGAATCAAACGCACGGCAAGGGAACGCAGTACTCGTTCCCTCTTCTAGAGAGAACCGAGGTTACGTTAGTAACCGAGTACGTTCTCTTACGAGAGTTCTCTCGTACTGCGTTTGAAAAACGCTGCGGGAACCCCTTGCAAAACGCCGTGCGTGCTGGGATAAAAACACTGATCACCGGAAGCCATTTCAGGCATACAGTGCATAATCACCAGATAGACTCACACAGAGTCAGGGAATAAGGGGGGGAAGCCTTAATTCCCTATACTGTAGCGTCTGCAGGCTTAACGCGACCTCACAGGGAGAGTCTAAAGACAGGAGGGGATTCCTCCGTCCTTATATAGACATGTCCACAGACGCGAATATGACATCACATAGCCAGGGTAGGGAGCCTGCACTAATGTGGGAAAACGTGGGTCTTACACAGTTCAGCCCAGCATAGTCGGCATAGTATTACACCGACAAAAGCTTAGCCTGTAAGGCGGGAACCTCTAGGTTATAAAACCTGATAAATGTAGACGGAGAGGCCCAGCCTGCCGCCGTACATATATCCTGTAAGGAAATCCCGCTGGACCAAGCCCACGAGGAGGCAACGCCTCTCGTAGAGTGCGCTCTGACTCCCAACGGGCATTGAATGCCCTTGGCAGTATAAGCCAGCGCTATTGCGTCAACTATCCATCTGGATAGGCTTTGTTTCGAAACAGCCGTTCCTTTGGAATGTCCGCTGAACGAGACAAAGAGCTGCTCTGTCTGTCTAAAGGCAGCAGAGCGGGACATATAAGTTCTTAAAGCCCTAACAGGGCAAAGAAAACTCGAGTCCCCTTCCTCACTCGACGCCGGCAGGGCAGCCAGGGAAATGACCTGAGCCCGAAAAGGCGTGTTGAGGGATTTCGGCACATAGCCGTGCTTAGGTTTGAGTATGACTTTAGAGTCATTAGGACCAAACTCCAAGCACGTCGGGCTCACGGAGAGCGCGTGCAGATCGCCTATGCGCTTCACTGAAGCGAGAGCCATCAAAAACACTGTTTTGAAAGACAAATGTTTGAGGCTGATTGACTGGATAGGCTCGAAAGGGGCACCTTTCATGGCCGCCAGGACCGTAGAAAGGTCCCACATAGGGACTGACGGAGGCCTGGGTGGATTCAGTCTCCTAGCTCCCCTGAGGAAGCGGATGACTAAATCATTCCTTCCTAGTGACTGACCCAGCGTTGAACCTGAGAACGCTGAAATAGCCGCCACATACACTTTGAGCGTGGAAGGGGATCTGCCCTTATCCAACAGCTCTTGTAGGAAGGAGAGAACCTCCGTTACCTCACATTCGAGGGGTGAAAGGCTCCGAGCTGTACACCAGCTGGAGAAAACCGACCACTTTGAAGCGTAGAGTCGCCTGGTCGACGGCGCTCTAGCCTCCGTGATGGTATTCATGACTCCCTCTGCGAGACCAACGGGTATCCGTTGAGCGCCCACACATGAAGGGACCATAGTTCCAGGTGTGGGTGCCAGATCGAGCCCCTGGCCTGCGAGAGGAGATCTCTCCTCAACGGCACTGGCCATGGAGCGATGTCTGCTAACTGCATCAGAACTGGGAACCATGCCTGGTTCTTCCAGAACGGTGCTACAAGCAGCACTGGGCATTTCGTTTTCCTGACCCGTTCCAACACCTGAGGCAGGAGGGAGACGGGGGGAAAAGCGTATAGCGGGCAGCGCGGCCACCTTTGGGACAGCGCGCTGTCGGTCTTTGAAAAGAATGCGGGGCAGTGAGCGTTTTCGCGGGACGCGAATAGGTCCACCTCCGCTTTGCCGAATCTCTCCCACAACAGCCGGACTGTTTGTGGGTGTAGAGACCATTGGATGCGTCCGTAGACACCATCTTCACCCTCGAGGAAGTCCCCAGGCTTACACCTGATTGGTACCAGTCGTTCGCCATCCAAGGTACCAGGGCTGTGACGCAGTCCTGATCGACCTTGAGACGTAAATGACCGGACACCCACGCTCTGCGCGGAACCCGCGCTTTCAACCAGAACTGCAGCGGGCGCATGCGGAGCAAGCCCAGCCGGAGAACTGACGATGCTGAGGCCATGAGACCCAGCATCCTTTGAAATTTTCTGAGCGGGGTGAAAGCGCCGTGGCGGAAAGACATCGCCGCGCGCTGAATGTTCAGCACGCGCTGTGGCGACAGCCGCGCTGTCATAGACTGTGAGTCCAGAACTATACCCAGAAACGGAATCGTTTGGCTGGGGTTCAGTGAACTCTTCGCCCAATTGACCGTGATACCAAGATTCTCGAGGTGATCGAGTAAAATGGCTCTGTGCTCTATGAGCTGAGATCGTGATTGGGCTAGGATCAACCAGTCGTCCAAATAGTTCAGCACTCGCATGCCTCTGAGTCTGAGAGGAGCGAGCGCTGCGTCCATGCATTTCGTAAATGTACGAGGTGCCAGGGACAAGCCGAAAGGCAGGACTGTATACTGGTATGTCTGACCCTCGAAGGCGAATCTCAAGAATCGCCTGTGATGTGACGCTATCTGTATTTGAAAATACGCGTCCTTCAGATCTATCGACATGAACCAGTCTTCTCGGCGAACATGCGCAAGAATTTTGCTGATTGTGAGCATTTTGAAACGGCGTTTCACTAATACTCTGTTCAGTCGTCTTAGATCCAGAATGGGTCTGATACCGCCGTCCTTTTTGGGGACTAGAAAGTATCTGCTGTATATCCCCTGTTCGCTTTGAACTCGGGGAACAAGCTCTATCGCCCCTTTGCTTATCAGTTTTGATATTTCGGCGCGAAGTAGGTGTGCTACATTCAGCGGTACCGAAGTTTCGACGCGCGCTGTGAAGCGCGGAGGGCGTCGATAAAACTGTAGCGAGAAGCATCTCTTTATAATGCCTAAGACCCAGTCCGAAACCCCTGGAAGCGCTGCCCATGCATCTGCATGGTTGGCTAAGGGCCGGATACAGAGCGCGCTCTGTTCGCCGTGCGACAGAGGTGCTACGGGGCTCACAAACATAGGCGTTATGCCTGCGGCATTTGAGGCGGGGGGCGCGCTTAATACAGCGGGCGGAGCGCTCGCCCTCGACCTTACAACAGTGTTTGACTGAGTGAGGGAGGGCTGCGCGAGCCCCGTGGGACTCATGTGTGCGAGTAGATGTGGGCTGTGAGCGGGCACATTTACTGCTTGGGGCGCGCTGCTTGTGTAAGTCTCATTTTTACAGAGAGCCTGTGATCTGATAGACATAGTGTTCGTGGGCACTGAGTAGTGGGCACTTTTACTATGTGGGGGGCGCAATCGACCTGAGTCGATTTTATTTGCGCGAGCCCTGGGTGCAGGGCTGTGCTTATGTGTATGGATGGGCACAGAGGAGTGGGCATCGACACTACACTTATAGCACCATCGGCCGTGGCCGGGACACCAGAAAACACACTCTTTTCGAGACATATCTGGGTAGCCGTAAAAACGGCTTTTGAGTGCAGGCAAGCGGGCACTTGTACAGGCTTGCGCTTTGCAGAGAACGCTGGGACAGCCGTGAAGCTTGGGGCTGAGACAGCGAGGCGCTTGGGTGGGAGGCCGGCCGCAACGGGACTCACACACCTGCGCTTTCCTAGGCGGGCTAGGACTTCTTCGGGACCTCTGGCTTCACTACAATCCTCGGGCGGGGCGCCGGGCGCTCGATCGAGAGCGGGGTCTCGAGCTGCGCTGTTGAGGCTGCTGCGAAGAGGGGGCCGAAGGCGGCGGCTGAGGCTGTGCGGTTCGCGGGGTCCGTTTGTCTCGACCCGCCGCGGAACCAGAGCGCTTCGGGAGGAAGTGCTTGAAGGCTTGAGACGCTTTTTGGGCTTCGGTAAATCTCTCTACGAACTCGGAGAGAGAAGAACCAAAGAGGCCAGCGGAAGACAGCGGGGCGTCGAGAAACGCGATGCGCTCGGAATCGGCCATCTCCGTGAGCGTCAGCCATAAGTGCCTCTCAGCGACAGTGGCGGAAGCCATACAGCGTCCCATGGCTTGTGCGGCAGCTTTGGTGGCTCGGAGCGTGAGGTCCGAAGCACTCCTCAAATCCGCAATGCAGACAGCATCAGGTCCAGCCTCGTCCCATTTACGGAGGAGATCACCCTGGAAAATCTGCAATGTAGCCATGGTGTGTAGCGCTGACGCGGCTTGCCCAGCGGCGGAGAATATTCGCGCGAGCAGCGTCGACGTCATGCGGCAGGCTTTTGAAGGCAACACCGGTTTAGTTCGCCGTCCAGCAGAGGGCGGGCACAGATGGGTCGCTATAGCCTGTTCCACCGGCGGCAGAGAGAGGTAGCCTCGTTCATTCGCCTTGTCCAAAGAGGAGAATGCAGGCGACACAGATGAGCGTGTACGCGCAGAGTAGGGCGCGTTCCAGGCCTTCGCAACTTCTTCATGTAACTCAGGAAGAAAAGGAGCGGGCTTAGATTCCGGAGAATTGCACTCACCTGGGAGGAAGCTACCATCGAGCCGGGTGCGAGAGGGGGGCTCCGGTGCAGACCACTCGAGGCCGAGGTTCGCCGCGGCCAACGTGAGCACTCGCATGAGCTCCGTCTCGATGCTGGCTCTCACTGAGGGCTTTCGGGCAGGAGGCGCGAGGTCCTCAGAGCTCGCCCAATCCTCGCTGCCTGAAGCGAGGAGAGAACAGGAATCCTTTTCCCCCGACGCGGCCTCCGAAACAACTTCCTCTGATGACGCGGCGGCGGGCTGCGGGCGCTGAGCATCAGGAAGTGATTCGGGGGAGGTCGGTGAAGCTGGCGGGCGAACCGGCGAGCTTGGTCGGGGTGGAGAGGGTTCCGGGACCCGTTGCGAGCGGCGCTTCTTACGGCGCGGCATCGCGGCGGAGAATGCAGGCTTCGAGAAGGATGCCAGGCCTCAGAGCCACCATAGGCAAACGCTCGCAGTGAGGGCAGCCGCCGTCAGCGAGCGCGAGCGCTGCATGGTCCTCACCGAGGCAGGAAACACAGATGACGTGGTCGTCTCCCCCAGCGAGTGGGGCTCTGCACGAGCCGCAGGATTTAGGCATCTTTAGAAAGACGCCGCTCTTTTAGGGGGTGAGTGCTACGAGAACGCTCACACACACACACAAACAGAGCACAATAAAGGATATGGGCGTCGGAAAGCGCAGCAGGTACGGCTGTAGAAGGCGGCGTAGGCCAGCGGCTTCGAGGGCTCGTCCCGCTGAAGTGCTTGCTTCTGACGACGCTGCTTCCGTGATCCAGCGATGCGTGCGCTTCGCTGAAGAGATTAAAATCAAGTGAGTCAGCCTTCTCGAGCTCCTTTTATAGAGGTAAGCCACGCCCGTCTCGGCGGGAAGTGGCGAGGAGGGCGCGAAGCGCCCTCATTGGTCTGATGTTGCATCAGCCTGCGCTCGATAGGCTTATGCAGTTGCCGCAGAGCAGCCAATGAGCAGACAAGCCGTCTTGCTTCAGCTGTCTGCTGCTGCCGCAACGCGTTTTACATATATGAAAAATTAAAGGATAATTTTTGCTTCAGTGTTTCGTGAAAAGAGACTTTTCCCGCAGCGTTTTTCAAACGCAGTACGAGAGAACTCTCGTAAGAGAACTGAACTCCCTGGGCGAGGCAAAGGAGAGCTCCCTCTGGTGAGCCTGGTGAAATTGAATTCAGTAAACAATCCCTTCGGATCATTCCCATGTTCTTAAAGGGGGCAGTCACACACTAAAAACCAAAGGGCCTGCTCCAGGCTGGAGGAAGATCCCATATGGTCTAGCGGTCAGGATTCCTGGTTTTCACCCAGGCGGCCCGGGTTCGACTCCCGGTATGGGAAGTTAGGGTTGTCTTTGCTTCACTTGCTTCACGTTGAGGTTCTGTCCCCGCCCAGCGTGCCTTTGATAGCGGTGCCGGGAGACAGTTCGTCTGTCTAATTTCGACAAATCACGTCTCTGCATGTCCATCTTTTGCAGCCCATCAGATCTCAGCATTTCCATCTTTTACATTTTACGACAGCCAATCAGGTCTCTGCATGTCCATCTTTTGCATTTTATGAAAGCCCATCAGATCTCAGCATTTCCATCTTTTACATTTTAAGACAGCCAATCACCGTGGCCCTTTCCATCATTGCCGGAGCATGCGCATAAGTCCACCTCTTATCGCTCACAGCGAATCAATAAATACTATTTTTATTTATAGAGTTATTTTTGGAAATATATATATATATATATATTTTTTTTTTTTTAAATAAACTTTTAACTACGTTACATTGTTTTAGGTAAGACGTTGACGGTGACACCGAGGTAAGATTTATCTATTTAATTAACTATATTTAATTAATAGTTTTTTCTTAAATAAACTTGTACATTGTGTTAGGTAAGACGTCGACGTTGTTGCTTTGTTTAGTCTGCTAACGTTAACTAACTTAGCTAAGAATGAATGAATGAATGAATGAATGAATGAATGAATGGACGTTAGCATTAACGTTAGCTGAAACGTATTTTCGACAGAGAGAAACGAATGGTTTACATTGGTATAACGTTGGTACAACACCTGATATTGTGTTCACTTTTAACACAGACAATGATTTAATATGAATGAATGAGTTTTGTGTTGTATTCAGGTGTTGCACCTGTTATAACAGGAGACTTTGTGTTTACCAACTGATAATAATCTTAATATGATTGTATTAAATTACTTCTATATCTGCTACTACTATGTATTAATATATTATACACTGAGGTACTATGTATTAATATATAATACACTGAGGTGCTATGTATTAATATATTATACACTGAGGTACTATGTATTCATATATTATATGTATTACAGAAATATATAATGCACTGAGGTACTATGTATTAATATAGTATACACTGAGGTACTATGTATTAATATATTATACACTGAGGTACTATGTATTCATATATTATATGTATTACAGAAATATATAATGCACTGAGGTACTATGTATTAATATAGTATACACTGAGGTACTATGTATTAATATATAATACACTGAGGTACTATGTATTAATATATAATACACTGAGGTACTAACTATGTATTAATATATTATACACTGAGGTACTATGTATTAATATATAATACACTGAGGTACTATGTATTAATATATTATACACTGAGGTACTATGTATTAATATATAATACACTGAGGTACTATGTATTAATATATAATACACTGAGGTACTAACTATGTATTAATATATTATACACTGAGGTACTATGTATTAATATATAATACACTGAGGTACTATGTATTAATATATTATACACTGAGGTACTATGTATTAATATATAATACAATGAGGTACTATGTATTAATATATAATACACTGAGGTACTATGTATTAATATATTATACACTGAGGTACTATGTATTAATATATAATACACTGAGGTGCTATGTATTAATATATTATACACTGAGGTACTATGTATTAATATATAATACACTGAGGTACTATGTATTCATATATTATATGTATTACAGAAATATATAATACACTGAGGTGCTATGTATTAATATATTATACACTGAGGTACTATGTATTAATATATTATACACTGAGGTACTATGTATTCATATATTATATGTATTACAGAAATATATAATACACTGAGGTACTATGTATTAATATAGTATACACTGAGGTACTATGTATTAATAAATTATACACTGGCTAAAAATAGCTAGCCTATCATATAACGTTAGATTATACCTCGTACCGCTATATGGCTGAATTATGCATAATGTTAATTAGCCTATAGTTTTGGGCACCAGTTTTTACCTGAGGTAAAATAATTTTGTCTGTTCATTGCATCTGTAATTCAATACATAGGCATAAAACTGCGCCTTTATTAACATTAACATGACGTTTTATGACGTGATATGGGGCTTGTGTTGTTTAAGTGGGCTATAATCGATAATAATCATAATGTGGGCTAATTGTAAGCCTATGTAATCGAAATGGTATGTAATAATCTGATTTTTGTGGAGTTATGGCATATTATTATACCCACACACCACAATTCCTCCCAAAATATCAAACTATACCTTGTCCAAAAACACTGAGATGAAATATGTGCTATGTGAAATAAATGTATGAAATTGATTAACTACTCAGTTCTACTGAATAGTCATAAACTTTGTATTTTGCCACACGCTATCTTTTATTGGAAGATGGCTTCCAAGCACAAGAAGCACAGGGCTATGAGTGAGGGTGAATGGATGGCCCGCCTGCGCAGATTTGCCACACAGGGGGTCTGGCCTTCTGAGGAGGGAAACAGACCGGCACCACGCCAGAAGAAATGGCATGACCTGTATCAGAAGGTAAACTTGGGCATGTATATAAACACAGGAAAGCTATGTCATATATAGAGGGAGCAGATAGTTATGATTCACTGTCATATGTTACAGATTGAGAAGTGTCCACTGCAACACAGGGGGCAAATGTCTCTGTTTGGGGGGACACAGACATGTGACTGTGGTGACATGTGATAGTGTTTCATAAAACTGTGATGTGTTGATGGTGTATTGTGTATTTTTGAATTTAATTTCCTTTTCTGTGAAACTGTAGCCTTCCAGTTTGGCCCCTGTGTCATCCACACCATCCACGTCACCACCTGTAACACCAGGGCAGTCATCTGGAAAGGCACCTTTAAAGCCTACTTTAACTTTGGCATCGGTAAATGCATTTTTTTGCAGATATTTATGTTATCATATGTTATAGCATTTTAAAATGCTTCACATAATGTTACTAATTTCTTTTTGTCAGTTTACAAAGCCACGGTATGGTGGGGCCCATGGTGCAGCTTTAAAGCCAAACCTTGGTGTGGCAAGGACGCATGCAACCAAGGTATATAGTCAAAAAATGACATTTCATTCCATAAAGATATGCTGAGTTTATCTTATCATTGTTACTGCAATACCTGATAATGATAGATTATTTCATTCAATATTGTAAACTGTGCTCTCTTAATCTTGCAGCCTATTAGCACTTCTGCATTGTCCAGCCCTGCATCTAGGACACCATCTCCTGCTCGCAGTCCCAGGCTGTATATTCAGACCGTCTCCCCCCTGTCTCTTCCTCCTTCTTCTGTGTCTGAAGCCACCTCTGCTTCCTGTGCTCCAGGAGCTGCTTCTAGAGTTGTGAGAAACTAAATTTATCGTTTTCTTCACACTAATATTGTTGGATCACATAAATATGCTACATTTTGAAAAAACATTCCTCATAAGTGGCTTGTAATCATATCTACTGTATGTGTTTGCCTTTTTTAATACATTAGGAAGTGTCAGCTGCTGCCTCCTCTGGGACGTCCTCTGCTCCTCTCACCCCTGTGATCAGCTCCACCTGTGTTCCCTCTGCTGCTCCATCTGTGGCTGGATCCTCTGTTCAACCTGCCGAGGATAGGGTGACCGCTCCAGGTTCAGAGTCTGGATGGCTTCCCGCAAAGTTGATGAAAACCATACCACCACAGGATCAGAAATGGATCTCAGCAGCTTTGTGGAAGCAACATCGGCTTCATACTGACCTGAAGCTGTGGTATGATCCACCCGAGCCAGCTCTGATCTATCACCAAGGCCCCGCTCCAGAGCGCTTTTTTACACACAGGCTTCTACTGTGGATGCCATACCACCTCTGGAAGGTCAGGCTGTCCTGTACTGTGTGTGGGAGACAGCTCACAGGCTATGGGGCACACAAGAGAGCCCGTCAGGTTCTGGATGTGGACCAGTACTACCTGATGATCACGGAGACTCTCTGGTGCAGTGGGTGCAAAACGGCCTTAATTTCCACCAGCAAGGCCATCTTGGACCAGCTGGACTTAGCCCACAGACTGGAATTTAGGCTGATCCTAACTCGAAAGTGAGTATACTGAGATTATTTCGCTTGTGTAACAAATGTTTGTCATTTAAAACACACTTGAGATGAGCTGGTTTTAATGTTTGTGTCTTTCTGTCTCTCTTTCCCTTTGTTTTATTTAGGTATGCCTGTGACATGCGAGTCATAAGGTTCCTGAGGGAGAGGGCCCTGGGCAACAGCCCCTCTCGCTTAGTGAGGCAGCTGCGGGAGAACCACAGCGAGGAGTGGCTGAAGCGTCTTTGCAGATACCTTGGTGCCTGCTCAGACTTCATCTCCCAGCCAAGCCTGCTCCCTGTGAGGTTTCAGGAGCCACCTGAGCCCGAAACTATCCCCTCCCACAGGTGGATGCTGGCTGTTTATGGGCGAGATATCTTGTGCAGGATTGACCACATTAAAGCCAGCATAACGTCCACATATGGCTGCATCCTGAAGATGGACTCCACCAAAAAGGTAACTATTTTTACATTTCAATCAAAAGAATTGAAAATACACCATTAGTAGTAGTACAGTAGTATGTAAGTAATGTTCCATATATAAATAATTTAGCATCACTCACTGTCTTTGCATCACTCACTGACTCACTGATTACAGATCACAAAGAAGTTGTCGGGGTTTGCAAAGGGGACAGCTTTGTGGCTAACATCTGTCAGCAATGAGGTGTGCCAGATCCTCATTATTGTTCTGACAGCTCAGGAGGGTCCAGCCCTGGACCGAATGGCAGCTGACCTCATCCGGAGGTACACTGATGTGGGTGTGGCTCCGCCTCAGCTCCTCTATGTGGACTGCGACTGCTGTCGGGAGGGCACTGGGCAGACCAAGCTCAAGCAGCGATTTGGTGGGTGGCCAGACTTGGTGGTGAAGCTGGTCATCTACCACTTTATGCGGCGACTGGCAGCTGGGTGCACTAAAGATGCACATCCTCTTTACCCCATTTTTATGGCACGCATATCTTGCTGCATTTCTGAATGGGACAGTGGGGATGTGTCTCTGCTGAGGCAGGCCAAGAGGGAGCAGCTGAAACATGAAGGTGTCCCTGGTATCACCGACACTATGGTGGACCAACGGATCACCAAGGAGGAATTGGCCCTGCACTGCCGAAGACGGACAAGAGGAGAGCAGCAGACCATTCTGATGATCGAGCACCTCCTCAGCGAGCTGATGGGGGTAAAGGGTCGAGACCTTCTTGGTGTCCCTCTCTTGGACCAGGAGAGGATGCAGCACATCTGGCAAGTCCAGAAGAGGCACGTAAAGTGCCATCTTTTCAGCCACCATCTGTCTATACTGGTGAGTTTTAGCTTTAAATTGCTTTTTATATTGCATAAAAATAGAATATTTATATTAATTTTCTGAAAACTGATTTCCCTCTACTGTGTTCTCCTGTCTGTCCCAGGTGAACTCATAGGTATAGATTACCTGTACCGTCAAACAGGGCAGGCCATGCAGGACGTGGATCCTGACTCTGAGGCGACAGAACAGATGTTGGAGGATGTGGGCACGGAGGAGGAGTTGGAGGATGAGGGATTCGGAGATGTCAGTTTGGACCTTAACCTGGATCCCACTATTGAGGTGCTGGACCTGTCCCCTGGCTCATCACCCACCACAACCAGCGTAGCCAGCACTCCTGCCTCTGTCCAGACTGGGTCTGCTAACACCACCACAGCAGCACCTAATCAACAACTGGTAACTATTCTTAATAATAACAGTACAAGTAGTATTATTTGTATAGCACTATTAACTTTATTTGTATAGCGCAATGAAAAGAGAAATAGAAACAAACTAAATACATTAATACAATCTAAAGAGTAAATAGATTAATAAAAAAGCAAAGTAAAAAAGATAGAGTAAATTCCATAAACATGTTTTTTCCCCCCTTTTTTTTTAGTCTTTCAACTGGATGACCAGGGTGCCCTCTGGTCCATCTGCCACGACCACCCACACAGCCTCTGGTCCATCCGCCACAACCACCTACGCCACCTCTGGTCCATCCTCTGCCACGACCACCTACGCCGCCTCTGGTCCATCTGCCACAACCACCCACACAGCCTCTGGTCCATCCGCTACGACCACCTACGCCGCCTCTGGTCCATCCTCTGCCACAACCACCTACGCCGCCTCTGGTCCATCCTCTGCCACAACCACCTACGCCGCCTCTGGTCCATCCTCTGCCACGACCACCTACGCCGCCTCTGGTCCATCCTCTGCCACAACCACCTACGCCGCCTCTGGTCCATCCTCTGCCACGACCACCTACGCCGCCTCTGGTCCATCCGCCACGACCACCTACGCCGCCTCTGGTCCATCCGCCACAACCACCCACACAGCCTCTGGTCCATCCTCTGCCACAACCACCTACGCCGCCTCTGGTCCATCCTCTGCCACGACCACCTACGCCGCCTCTGGTCCATCCTCTGCCACAACCACCTACGCCGCCTCTGGTCCATCCTCTGCCACGACCACCTACGCCGCCTCTGGTCCATCCGCCACGACCACCTACGCCGCCTCTGGTCCATCCGCCACAACCACCCACACAGCCTCTGGTCCATCCTCTGCCACAACCACCCACGCCGCCTCTGGTCCATCCTCTGCCACGACCACCTACGCCGCCTCTGGTCCATCCTCTGCCACGACCACCTACGCCGCCTCTGGTCCATCCTCTGCCACGACCACCTACGCCGCCTCTGGTCCATCCTCTGCCACGACCACCTACGCCGCCTCTGGTCCATCCGCCACGACCACCTACGCCGCCTCTGGTCCATCCGCCACAACCACCCACACAGCCTCTGGTCCATCCGCCACGGCCACCTACGCCGCCTCTGGTCCATCCGCTACGACCACCTACGCCGCCTCTGGTCCATCCGCCTCTGGTCCATCCGCCACGACCACCTACGCCGCCTCTGGTCCATCCTCTGCCACAACTACCCACGCCTCCATCCTTCCTCTCCCGACCACTCTCACTGTTGCTGTCGCTGCAGCCACTGCTCCTCCAGCAGTGCAACCAGTGCCTGAGCAACCGCTGGTAAGACTTTTTGTGACAAGTACATTGTGATGGTTGTGTTGTTCTTCTGCCTGTAATATTGTATCTTTTTAACATTGATTTACTCTTATATTTTACCAGGCTGTGGATGAGCGCAGTGTACCAGGGATAGAGAAAGTGGACAACCTGGCAGGCTACTTGGTGGGGCTTAGGGTGGAAACTGGGCAAACTCTGAGCCACCAGCAGGCCAGTACCATCATTGCCCTATGGCAAAGCCTGCTTCCGTATGACCAGCAGAGAGTGGCGTACGCTGCCCGGCACCAGGTGCGTCTTACAACAGGACGCTTCAGGTGCTCAAAAACCAAGCCTGAATTCACGCCTGGTGTGGACAGCATGACCCGTTGTGTCCTTGGGTCAACAGGATCCCCTGCCCAGTGGCCAGACTGTTGCCGCCTGGTAGAGTCTATCTTTGTTAAACTGTGTGATATTCACAGGAGCCCCAAAAAATTGGGAAATCATGCCGTAACAAGATGGACTCTAATTCTGAGGGACTACAGTAAGATCCGGCAGCTGGTCCTGGGCAATGGGACTGTGATGGAGAATACCACCCTGCAATTGTTTGAGGTGAATCAAACAACCTTAATTCAGTGGCACAACAAGCGGCTGAAGCGGCAAGAATGTGCCATCCTGCTTCAGGGTGTGAACTTGCCAGCCCCCATTCCTATTGCTGCTAGGCCTCTCCCACCTGGACAGATTCGCCCCACTGCAGCACCCCTACAGCCTGGTCCCCAACACCGCTACCACTTGCCTGAAAGCACAGTGGGAAAGGCAGTGGACAAGCGAAAGTCTGCAGTTCCAGCTACGCACCCCCCTCCTCCAAAAGTTTTCTGGCCAAGGCAGTTGTTCCCTGCTGATTCTGCCCCTTTACCTGTTGTCCCCAACCCCAGTCCTGCATTTGCCCCCATTGTCCAAACACCTGTTTCTGCTCCTTCACCTGTCATCCCCAACCCCAGTCCTGCCTTTGGCCCGTTTGTGTTTTTGTGTCCAGCTCCAGTTCCTGCAGTCCGGCAGATTGCTCCTGCTGGCCCCATTCCCTCCCCACCACCTGCTCGGAGGCTCTACGTCCGCACTGCGGACAAAAACAAGTGCAGTGAAATTTCGTTTTATTAGCCCATAGTTTTTGTTATTAATATTATTGGATTGGTCGATTAATATAAAAAATTGACAGTCCAACAATAGGCTGCTTTGTCAGTGGGATAACGGTTACCATACATTACCATGCGTCTTTTCAAATGCATTGCATGAGTACTGTCACAAGGACCTTGCCTTACGACCAGTTTATAGTGTATTTTATGCCATCGCAGGAATGGGAGGAAACTGAACGCCCTAGGCGAGGCAAAGGAGAACTCCCTCTGGTGAGCCTGGTGAAATTGAATTCAGTAAACAATCCCTTCGGATCATTCCCATGTTCTTAAAGGGGGCGGTCACACACTAAAAGCCAAAGGGCCTGCTCCAGGCCGGAGGAAGATCCCATATGGTCTAGCGGTCAGGATTCCTGGTTTTCACGCAGGTGGCCCGGGTCCAGAAGCCCCAATATGAAAACGAAAAAAATGTGCGGTTTGCGTGATCAGTCACAATGGAGTCGGAAGAGGAGCAGCGGGAGCTAGAGGTAGAGATGGAGCCGGAACAACAGAGCCAGGGCAAGAATGCATTTCTATCTTGGAAATTCAAACAACATTTCACATTAAAGAAAGAGAAGGGAGAACGAAATATAACTGTGCAGTGCAACCTCTGCTTGCCAGCAACCAGCCTCCTTTCAGCGTCCAAAGACTCCACCTCCAACCTGAAGAAGCATCTTAGAGTAAGTTATTTTTTTAATTAGCCAGGTTTAGTCGTCTGCTGTAGTTTTACTGGTCACCTTGCTATTTTATAGTTGTATCAGGTAGCTACCATGGCTGTAACGATATGCAATATGAAACCGAAATCGCGACACTCAGATCCACAAACCTGTGTCGCGGTGTGAGAAGGCAGAATCGCGACACACCCCTTCCAACTCCCATATTATCCTTCCCGTCCAGATCCAATGCTACCACATCTTTAAATTACTACAAGTATTATTTGAAGTTAACATTATAAAATATGTACACCTACACCACAAAATAAATGTGGCCTCTGACTCTGGAGCTACCTCACTTCTCATTCTTCTTGACCTTGACCATTATTCTTAGAATCAAACTCAATCGATTCAGACAGAGGTATTGCTATTGATGCTGATGGTAATATAAAGGAATTAAATTCTTAGAAGTAAAACATGCACATATCTATGTACTCCGCATTCAACATAACCCGTAGTATAGGGCAGACATGTGGGGGCCGGCAGCTCGAGGAAACCCTCTTCAGGCAGCAGACTCCTAAAATTTGTCTCTTTTAATGCATAGTATAGGACACTTAACAAATGATGGTCGGGTTGCTCGGGGGCTGCTCCCCTCTGGCAGCAGGTCCAGTCACAGAAAAGAAGGAAAAGCCCCGAATCCCTTTTAACACATATCATTAAGACTATTCTTGTTATCATGAGCATCAATCGGTCTGAGATTACTGTACCTTTCATGAATAAAAGTGGAGTATTTTATGTATCATTCAAACACTTTGATACAGAGTAATGCTATATGGGTTGTAATGGTGATGATGAATAACGGTAATGCCAACATGGTAATTAATTCTGTATGGGAGACAGAAATAATACACTGGTTGTAGCGTGTGAGATACTGTAAATGTTGACCTGGTATAATGCAGTGTCGCATTTGTTAATATGTAACCAACTCGGTTGATAGTTGTTTTGTAAAATGGTAAGAAATATGCAGTGTTGTTGTCTATTGTTATTTGGGTTTATGAACAGGGGTGGGAGTCAACAAGCTTGTCTTCTTCCCACTCCTTTTCGAGCTGTAATGTAAATTATTTTGTCTTTTTTTTCTCTTTTATTATGTATATATATATATTTCTGTTTTTCTTTCTTTAGCTCGAAATAAAATATTCAAATCAAATAAAAAAAAAAAAACCTTAGAACTGCCTTCGATACTGTGGATCATGGTCTATTACTTACCCGTCTGGAAAGTGTTTTTGGTGTGTCCGGGACAGTTTTAGACTGGTTTAAATCCTATTTTACTGACCTTTCCCATTTTATTTCGATGTGTGGCTTTAGGTCTGACACTTGCACGGTGCTCACTGGTGTTCCTCAGGGATCAGTTCTAGGCCCTCTACTCTTTAACATTTATCTATCTCCACTTGGGCATCTGCTGCGATTGCTTGGCCTTAATTATCACTTTTATGCTGACGATACCCAAATCTACATCCATTCTAAATCTGGTGAAGACATTGATGCTTGTTATCTTTCTGGTTGTATTTCTGAGATTAAAGCGTGGATGAATAATAACTTTTTTTGCCTGAACAGTGGGAAAACTGAGATTATGCTTATAGGTTCCCGCCATCAAATTCGCAAAGCGGCTCCACTGTCCCTGTTTGTTGATGGCTCTGTTTTAGAGACTCATAGTAAGATGAGGAATCTTGGTGTTATTTTTGACACCAGCCTCACTTTTGATTTCTTTGTCCAGAGTACTGTGAAGGCATCCTTTTTCCACCTCAGAAATATTGCCAGACTACGCCCAATGCTAAACTTATCTGTCGCTGAAAAGCTGATTAATTCTTTTGTGGTCTCGCGGCTGGATTATTGTAATGCAGTTTTAACTGGAGTTTCTAAAACCACAATTAATAAACTGCAATATGTACAAAATTCTGCTGCCCGGATTCTGACGGGAGCTAGGAAATTTGACCATATTACTCCAGTTCTGAAGTCCTTACACTGGCTCCCGGTCAAATTCCGTGTTGATTTTAAGATCATGATGTTGACTTACAAGGCATTACACGGCTTAGCTCCGCAATACTTATCTGGTTTATTAACCACTTATATTCCAAATCGCCGACTGTGCTCCTCACAGGGTAATCTGTTAACTGTTCCACAAACGCATCTAAAATCTATGGGCAACAGGGCTTTTTCTGTCTATGCTCCTACACTTTGGAACTCTCTCCCCCCTGAACTAAGGGAAGCACAGACTTTTGGCATTTTTAAAGCTTTTCTCAAAACACATTTTTTTAAACTTGCATTCGAATGCTGATGTCTTATTGTACTCGTTCTATAGTTATTTTTATGTTGCTGTTTTTGTTTATATTAAGTTTTACTTGTAGTATTTCCTGGTGGACTGTGATTTTATGTACAGCACTTTGAGAAGCTGCTTTTAAAGGCGCTCTATAAAATAAAGTTTATTATTATTATTATTATTATTATTATTATTAAATACTTTAAAATTGGGCAATTCCATCGTTATGGACGTGACATTTGCAGTCAAAACTTGAAATAGAAATTCATACAGAAATTCATATTAGAAAATACATTTAATACCAATATATTGAAACGTCTGTTTATATATCCATACTCCCTTAATAAAGGAGTCCAGACATTAGAAAAATATATGTCTACACATGCGTTTTCTATTTAATATGAGGGAAATAAACATGCGTGGCACAAAAAATCTTTAACTTTTAGGTAGCAAACTATTTTTAGTAGCCTACTTCTGTGAATTACACTGCGCAAAACAAAAGTAATAGCCTACTACCCACCGGATGAAGAAGGGTTTGCTCTCCACAGAACATAAAATATTAATTTTGTTTAATTTTTCGTGTTCGCATTTGAGGAAAAAACAATGTTACGGGTGTGACCGTTATGAAAGCGGCACTAAAAGACTGCTTTAAAACTTTCACAAAGACTTCAAACAGAAAGCACAAAGCCTTTCTTTAAAGTGAATTTCGTTTTGTATTAATTGTATCTTAATTTTAATAAATGTTTCATCAACCAATTGCCTGGATTTAATAAATAAGAAGTAATAGCAGACAATAATCACGACACAGAGGCGCCAGCGCGTGAACTGGAGCTCATCTCATAAATGAACCAAAACTTAGCGTATAAGGTTATACTTGCCTCACAGACATGTCTACTTTTAAACAAAACAATTCAAAACAAAAGAAAACATACTGCTCTATGCTTATGATATCCGTATGAAATGTGCATTTCTCTCTGGCGCGTTCACCACTGCGAAGATCACGGGTCAGCATCGTCAACTTCATCTTTGCAGCCGCCACTGACACAGAAAACACTTGTTTATTAATAAACAATTAAAATATCTTCTTGCTATATTTGACATATTCATAATCCTTACTTTTGCCGGTTCTTTGTGACAGCTTTTAGGTGCTTTATTGGCAGCGCCACCCGTTACATGAAAGCGGCACCACCGCATCACCACATTCCGCATTCCTACACTTATAAAATGCAATTCAATGTGGAAGTAATTCAAGTATTCAGAATACATTACTCAGATTGAGTAACGTAAAGGAATCTATTACAAATTATTTTGGGGCATGTATTCTGTATTCTGTAATAAAATACATTTTGAAAGTATCCTTCCCAACACTGTTTATTATTACATTTAACAGGTTGCAAACAGACATGGGCAGTATTTCAATTAAATGTATTTTGTAATTTGTATTTTGCAGGTGTGGAAAAAATAAAATGTAGTTTGTAACAAAATATTTTGAGGGAGTGTATTTAGAGTATTTCAAATACTTAAATACTTAAGAAAAATAACCATATGCTTATCACCATAGTAAATGATTTTGCCATATTTTCGGTCTGATGTTGGCAATGGCAATATCCAGGTTAGATGCACGAAAATCACGTGACACCCTGTATACCGGGCTCCCTCCAAGAAGTGAATAAGTTTTGAACACAGGAGAAGAAGTAGCGCTGCTCCTCTTAAAAACGGCATTAAGGTAAAGTGTTTTGTGAAAAATATACAGTCTACACACACATATAGCAAAGCAGAGTTAGAGACCCTTCACTTCCTGGAGGACCCCAGAAAGGACCTGGCTTCACTGGACTCGTATCCACTAATCAAGCTGCTCTTCATGAGATTCAACACCACTCTGCCATCATCAGCACCAGTTGAGCGTCTCTTTTCTTTTGCAGGCATGGTCTACCGCCCTCATAGAAGGGGATTAACTTCTGAATTATTGGAGAAGTTGGTTGTACTTAAAAACAACTAGCCCAAATGACAATGGTTTAGTTTTCTCTTTTGTAGCATAGTTGTGTTATTGCTACTATTTCTGTCATTGACCTTTCAATAAAGTTCCTCATTAAAGCTGTTAGTGCACATAACATAAATATAGATTTATGGCTGTTTCCCCTCCCTTATAGTCTAGTAGCCAACTAGGTGAACCCGGAAATGTTGAGTACACCAAAGTTTTTTTGCAGAAATGTGAAGTATGGGTCCCCAGCATACAGAAACTGTCGGATGCCAATTCGCATATGTTGAGCAATTTGCATAATTAGCATAATTAGCATTATTAGCTTAATCGTCCATTTTTAACAGATATTTTACACTGTATGGCCAATTTCTACAATATGTGAGTGGTTGTAGAGGTTTTAGAGGATGCTGATTTCATTTTTGGCATTTTCAGATTTCAAAGAGCTAATTTTATTACATATTTTGATTTATTTAGGCAAATTCTGATTACTTTCAGTCATAATTTTAGGTTAATTTTATGTAATACAAAACAACTTACAGAATCTTGAGTGCTCTTGTGAATATTGATGCATTGTTTAGGGTGTGGTGAGGCTGAATCCCCTCCTGATACTTTTGAAGATTCAAAATTGCTTTTTGGATAAACGATGAATCTTTGTTAGGCTGAATGTTATGCATTTCTGGAGGGAAAAGCAATGCGGGTATTTGACATAACTTGGATCCTGCAACTGTACTATACATATTGATGGGGTAGCTCTTTAAGACACCCAATGAGATGACATCACCTAAGCCCATCACCATGTGTGATCAACAAACTATGTACAAATAGTCACTGTATACATGCCATTCAAGACAGGCCACGCAAGTCGCTAGGGCAACTCCCGAATGGCAGAAGGGCTGTCCAGGTTGGTCCGCAAGTCGCAAGATCCAACGGGGACCTAGTTAAAACTCCGCCAGATGCAAGACTGTTAAAACTGAGTCTGGCCAACCCGGGTCAGCCCGCCACACCAAAGGCTAACCAAGAGTGGCCTCACCTCCACACCACACAAAGCACACACTGGCTTCCACCTTCAGGCAAACTTCTATGCCTCACAATTAATTAACAAAGGGCAGCCTCATCATCTTCACTATCCTCGTCTGTCCTGGTGAGTCGAGCAATGGTCCAAAGACACTTATATTCTTCATTTTAGACACACCTTCATCACTGTGACGATCTTGCACAACATTGTAGGCTGACCAGTCCAGGGGAAGAGGACTGGAAGCATCATCCTAGAAGCATCCTAGAATGGAAGCATCATCCCTCCTCTGTGCTCTAGAAGCCCTCTCTCGGATGCTCTCTTGGACAGTAGCTGTTCTTGGCACTTCTTTCAGAGCGGGTGGAGTCAGCTTCTTAGGGCCTGTATAATGTTCAATGGCAAGACTGCTGTTAGCTACCGGACAGAATTTCTCAGCTTGGAGCTTTGTCAGACGGGGAACTTTTAGTGACGTAATCCCACCGTCTGGAGTCGGCACTCCAAGGAACAGGATCCCTGCAGGATTTTGCACAAACTGAGTGGCCATGGCATGTCTTGTGCGGCAACCATTGGGTGTGAAGACTACAAGATCAAAGTTATCACCCCAACTGTGAACAGGGCCAATGCACCTCTTCAGTCCATACCCGCAGGTACTTATACTGAAAAAAAATATTCATTGAACTTAATCAATTTTAGTTCAACTTGATGCATTTGTTTAAATGTAGGTAAAATAAATTGAATGCAACCACTAAATTCAACGAATCATTTTTTTCAGTGTATCTGCATCATCTGAGGCGTATTTGGCAGCTGATTTCCAGAACCCGGAGGACCTCATCATATGTTACAACAAGACCATGCTCATTTAGGTCCTGAACCAGTTCTGAACTACCTTATGATGAAGTTTTACAGCTAGCCCCAAAGTTGTGTGATTCCAGCTTTTACGGATGTGCTGATGCATTGAGCAAGTGTGAGTGCTGGTTTGGTCACCGTTTCTACCCTGGACACAAGACTGGAGACAAGTCTTAGGAGAGTTGGACTTGTATATTGAATGACCCTTTCATGCCTAAAGCTGCCAAGGTCGTATTCACGAGGCAATGGAATATTCTGGACCTCTCCCCGCACTTTTCTGACAAACTTGTCGACATCATCATCGTCATCATTGAAGAGGCCAGTTTGTCCTACTAATTTGAGTTATTTAGCAATGTACGGCCTAAAGCCAACAATCGTCTGACATCCTTCAACTCTCAGTACAATAACGGCATCACCATAATAATCACACAGGTGTGCTAGCATTTGTTTCCGGCACAAACTCCCAGAATTAGCTACAAAAACATCATGTAATTTGGAGACAGTCCAAGTCACTGACTTGTTTGCACTCATGTGGTCTATGACCGAAGCTAGGCAGCTGTCAATTGGTTTACTAGCAATTGCGTTAGAGTCAATAGGTACATTCCTGAAAGCATTGTAACACTTGGAGTGATACTGAGCATCAGCTGCAGGTAGGTCCATGATGCCATTCACCCGTAGCTTCACAACTTCTGCCCAATCATCCTGCCGTTCATTAGCCTGGCAAGCCAGACCTACATCAAGATGTTAGGTCTGGCAACTCACCATTGGCACGGCTCAATCCGAGGGGCAGGATAAACGGTTGTCTTTCAGATTCCCTCTGCACGCAATAGGATAGCGCTACAACCAACCAGAGTGTTTGCCCACCAGCGGAGCTAGTTGATAGATTAAACTTTTGCCGTATCTGGTCGGCAAAACTACAAACACATCTTCCTTTTTTAAGAATGACTTAGGTGCCGTTCTTTGTTCTTTTCTCAGAGAAAAGCTTAACTCCAAGTCCTCCAGAGTCGCGGCCAAAGCCGATTGGAAAGACCGCTGTTCGCCAGCAGCAGCCGTCATTCTTTGTTTTCAAGTAGCAGGGAATTCACGCAGAAACGTCACAACTCTGCCGTCATAGTTAAGCCCGCCCACCAACTCTATACATGATTTGATTGGCCTGACTAGAGTTTGTTTTTTCCAGCTCGAAAGTCAACGGAGAGTTGCTAAAATAAATTTTGCTGCCGCTAGGGTGCATCTAGATTTCTAGGCTAGCCATTCATCACATTTAGACAAAATCCCATCTTTCAAGGGTGGAAGGCCTGGCCTATCTAAAGTCTGACATTTTTTAACTGGATTCCACCTGTTAGGATTTTTAGAGTCTTTTTCTTCACAAATAAGACTGCAGAACAAGCACTGTTTTGAATAATCAAAGGCAGAGAGTTGAGAACGAATGATTCGCTTTCCTGGCTGACTCTGACATGAGTCTGACTTGCGTTTGCTCACGTTTCTAGAGCTAGTAGTATATGAGCTATAGCAAGATTTGTGACATTGCACAGAAGCTGATGAAGCACCATCAGTAGCAATAATGTTTGACAAAGTCTCATGTATGGCTGTGTCTCAGAGCTCTTAATTAGTATAGTAGTGATTCCCCAGATATTTTAAAGTTGCACACTTTTCCACTGCATGGAGCAAACAGACACTTCTTTCCCTACATTTCGACTTGATCAAACCATCTCTCTTTGTTTTGAAAGTACTTAACCCTAGAGTTGAATGGTTAACAGAGGCGGACAGAGTACACAGCTTCATTACTTGAGTAAAAGTACAGATACCCCTTGCTAAATTTTACTCAAGTACAAGTAAAAGTACTACAGTCAGATGTCTACTTAAGTAAAAGTACTAAAGTACTTGTTTTTAAAAGTACTTGAGTATCAAGAGTACAAGAGTACATTTTCTAAATATTGCATTACTACTGCCACAGTGCTTACATTGGTAAACACAGCAAACACTTGAAGCGAAAACTATCATTAACTTGTTCAGAAAATTGAAATAGTCTGGCGAGGTGGGGCCACGGCTTGGCACATTCCCGGGATGCGAGGTGGGGCCACGGGTTCGGGATGCGATATTTTTTTTTTATCCCTGATTGGTCTGATGACCTACCCCTAACCCCACCCCTAACCCCACCCCTAAACCTACCCGTCACTGGGGGTCTTATGACCTCCCTAACCCCGCCCCTAAACCTACCCGTCACTGGGGTTAAGACCAATCAGGGATGACTTCCCTAATGAATATTCATGAGTCTTCCCCTACCATCCTGGGAAAAAAAATACTCCCGGGATGGACCTGCTGCGTCTTCATCCATTGTTTCGTCCATGGTTTCGTCTCTTATCTAAATCTGACCATAGAGTTGACTTTGGCGGAAAGCTGAAGGTGATTGCTGATAGGCTGTCCCAATCAGTGGCGCCTGCACAATCCAATCACATTTGAGAGGGAAACAACAAATTGAGGGTTTCCGAGATGTTTCTTTTTTCCTTTTTTTTTTTTTTTTTTTTTTTTTAAGTAACGGGTACTCACAGTTATGGATAGAAATGTAGTGGAGTAAAGAGTACAATATTTGCCTCTCAAATGTACTTGAGTAAAGTCATGAGTACTCCCCAAAAATGATACTCGAGTAAAGTACAGATCCCTCAAAATTGTACTTAAGTACTGTACTCAAGTAAATGTACTCCGTTACTGTCCGGCTCTGATGGTTAAATAATCCTCCACAACAACTTGAAAAAGCAGCAATAACACTGAATATCGACTGTTTTTAATCCTTTCCTTATCAAACCACAAGAAGTCTGAATTTAAAAAAAAGAAGAATCCGATATTTTTAAATAATGGTAACTAATTTTAGAACACCAGATTCACCCACAAAATGGATCTGACTAGAAATTCACAATGTATTGAACAATACGGTCACTATAACTCTGTCCACCTTTTATCTTAATGTGAAAACATAAGTAATATCAACATTAAAATGTCAACATTAAATCCCTTGACTGACTTTTACGAATATTAAGGTGATATAAGAAAAAAATATTTGCAAGGTGAATTTCGACTTTAAAACTAGACTATGCTCCCTTGCTTTACAACATACTTATTACAACTACACCAGCTAGCTGCAACAGCTTATTTGCATAAAAACATAACTGGACCTCAAGAAATGTAAACAAATTTAGGTTAGCAACATTCACATCAAAGAGCAAGAGCTCTTGTGATTCTGAAATGTGAGATTATTGTGTTTACCATGAAAATAACCTAAAATTTTGGCCGAAATTAATAAAAAATGTCTAAATTTATCTAAATTTGTTATAGAATTACCATTTTGAATTCTGAAAGTGCCAGAAATGAAATCAGCATCCTCTAAAACCTCTAAAACCACTCACATATTGTAGAAATTGCCCATACAGTGCAAATTATGTGGTCAAAATGGACGATTAAGCTAATAATGCTAATTATGCTAATTATGCAAATTGCTCAACATATGTAAATTAGCATCCGGCAGTTTCTGTATGCTGGGGACCCATACTTCACATTTCTGCAATCAGTGTTGTGCGTTCACTGACCGTGTTCATATTTTCGCCGAACGCTGAACTGAACGAATCACTTTTCATACAATGAACGTGAACGAGAGCGGTGCTCACTCTGGCAGGAATGAGCAGCACGCGCAGTTCACGTTTACGCTCATTTGAAAAGTCAGGTTTTACCAGGGCTTAATTTGAGCCGGAACATGTTCCGTCACCTCCGAAATTGGATCCGGAACCTTTTTTATTGGATCCGGCACCTCCTGTGTCACTAAATGAATTGCCTAAATGAAAAAAAAAAAAAATGACTGTATGTGTAGTGTTCAATGTTTGTGACACATGACTTTCACTCAGGGGAAAAATGTCAAAAAGACAGGAAAGTTTGCTTAATTTTTTCAAATACGCTTTACAGTCAGATCCCAAACAAGCAAAAATCGTTTCCGCTGATCAAAAAGGAGACCACGGTGGACAAAGCCTAGTATCGATATCTCGTTATTTCGACATAATAAGGGGACATTCTAATCTGCATTAAGCCACATTAAGCGTTCTTATAGCCTAATGGTTTTCTATGGGAGGAAAATGCTTAACCGTTCATATTATGGGCTCATCTGATTTTTTGTACATAGCATAGCCTATTTGTTAGGATTTTAGTATCATGATTAGGCTAATAAATGCACGCACAATTATCCGTGAACTTGATTTGAACAAATGCCTTTCAACTTGTGTGTGCAAAATTCAGAATTAAATTAATGTGCAGAAATTTGTACAAATAGAGAGTAGGCTATGTAGGCCTACTATACTGTTGTAGCCATTAAAAAAAGCGCGTTTCATATTTGTTAAAATACTATAATGTTATTTTTTTTCCATTTATGTTGATTTATGAAAAGTGAACAGCACGACCGAGTAAGATAGAATGCGCAATATGAGACATGGAGCGCGTCAGACATGATTTTGACCGTTGAAGTTGAAGTTGTTATAGAAAGCCTTTCTTTAAAGTGAATTTCGTTTTGTATAAATTGTATCTTAATTTTAATCAATTTTTCATTAACCAGTTGCCTGTATTTAATGAATAGGCCGACGAAACAAATATAACAAAAGGCTACTCTCTGATTATGTAATCCATTAGGCTTATTTATGTGCATTTCTCTCTATAAGCACGTTCACATGGAGATGGCGATCGTCAACTTCATCTTTGCAGCCGAGTCGACACTTTTAGAGAAAACACTTGTTTATTAATAAAAATCAATACACGCGTCACCGGATTTACAGATGCACGCACACATATTATTTCGAAATAACGAGATATTGTGTTGAAATAACATTATTATTAATAATAGCCTACATCTTTTAGAATAGGCCTATTTGATTGAATGCTGAATGTTGCGCTTGTTCAATTTAATAAAATTAAAACTTTAATTGTGATCATTAACATAACTGAATATTAAATATTTAGTGACCAAGTTTTGCGCAGCTCCCCGTCAATGATCTAGCACCCACTCAGCATGCTGTCCCTGCAGAGAAGCTACGTAGGCAGTGTAATTTTTTTTTTTTTTTTTTTTTTTTCGTTACCTCCAACCCCCGTTTTGAGTCGCCGGGACCCCCCACTTTACAAATTAAGCACTGGTAAAGAGGTTCTATTGAGTAAGATAGTGACCTATCTTAAAAAGAATTTAACAAATGAACGTGAACTAGTTCATTTTTAGATATGTGAACTTAGTTCATTTAAAAAAAAAAATTAACTATGAACGTGAACTAGTTCATTATCATCTGTGTGAACTGAACTTTGAGCTAGTTCTTTTTAAGTATGAACTGGCACAACACTGTCTGCAATAAAACTTTGGTGTACTCAACATTTCCGGGTTCACAATGGGGCTCTATGGGCTGGCTACTAGACTATTAGCCAGTGGTGAGGAAATGTCTCTCTACGCTTATTCAAGCCTTAAGGCACGAGTAGAGTAACGGTGATAATATGGCAACGTAGCCTACATCAAACACGTTTTGCTATCAAGGGCAGCCTACCACACCATTGATGTGAACTTAGCTATACATGCAATTTACGTCAGAGGGAGCTATTTCAGGTCCTGTAGAGATTTAGTGAAATGCCCATGCTTTTTTATTTTGCTACTTCGCCATTTTGAATTTACACATTTCTCATATTTGTGTTAATTGCTACTATTTATGTTATTGACCTTTCAGAAATAAAAAAATATACTTAAGATTATTGTGGGAGTATTTTTGTATTTTCAAAATACTAATTACTTGTATTTTATTTAAATACATTTTTCACATCAGTATTTTGTATTTTATTTTGTTACATTTCATGAGCCAGTATTTGTAGTTTGTAACAAAATAGTTTTGATGTATTTGTGCCCACCTCTGGTTGCAAATGAGGACACCACTGCGCCCTCTGGCCCAACAGCTGTCCCCACCAGCCTAGCCTCTGCTCCTCCTTACTTTTCCATCTTCCGAGCCTCTCGTCCCACAAGTCCCTCTGGGACACCTGCCATGACTCCAGCAGCACCACAGCAAGAGCTGGTAGGTCTTTTGTGACCTGTAAACAGTGTGAAAGATGTGCTATTTTTCTGACTGTGATATTGTTTTAATTTTATTTTTATATATTCATATATTTACCAGGCTGTGGATGAGCGCAGTATCCCAGGGATGGACAGAGTGGACAGCCTGGCAGAGTACTTGGTGGGACTGAGGAATGAAACTGGACAAACACTTAACTCCCAGCAGGCCAGTACCATCATAGCTGAACCTTCTACCATATGACCAGCAGCGTGTGACGTACTCTGCACGCTACCAGCCGTGCCTGACAACAGGATGCTTCAGGTGCTCTAAAAATAAACCTGAATTTACGCCAGGTGTGGAGAGCATGACACGTTGCGTCCTAGGATCGACAGGATCCCCTGCCCAGTGGCCAAACTGTTGTCGTGTGGTAGAGTGCATTTTTGTAAAACTCTGTAACATCCATAAAAGTAAAAAAAAAAAACAGGGTAAATATGCACTGACTAGATGGACTCTAATTCTCAGAGACTACAGAGACCAGACAGCTGGTCCTGGGTAATGGTGCAGTCATGCAGAGCTCTACTCTGCAGTTGTTTAATGTTAATCAAACAACTCTTATTCAGTGGCACAACAAGCGACTGAAGAGGCAGGAATGTAATATCCTGCTGCAAGGGGTCAACTTGCCTACCTCCATTCCTGTTGCTCCCATACCTCTCCCACCAGTGCAGGTACGCCCCACTGCTGCACCACCACAGCCTGGCCCTTAACATCAGTACCACTTGCCTAAAAGTACAGCAGGACAAGCAGTTGTCAAGAGGAAGTCTGCAGCTCCGGCCCAACGCACAGATTCTCTGCAGTCTGTCTGCCCAAGGTTGCCAGCTCAGAGGCAATTGTTCCCTCAGCAGACATCTCCACCTACCCCTGTCCCTTTGCCTACTGTCTGCGGCCCCAGCCCTGCCAGTGACCCTCTTGTGTATGTGTTTTTGACCCCACAAGCCTATGCATCCAAACGGATTGCTCCTGCTGGCCCCCTTTCCTCCCCACCACCTGCCCGGAGGACTTACAATTGGAAAGTTGACAAACTTGCAAGGTGAGCCTTGCAAGGTGTGTTGATTTTGTTTTTTGTATATTTTTTACCAGTTGACCAGAATCTTCTACCTTTATTACTTTTTGTATTTTGTTTATTTATTTATTTATTTTATATTTGTATTTTATATATAATTCAATTCCTTTGTATCTGTGCTATGCTTACTGTGTGAGATAATTAAGATGTATATTTTGTAATAAATTTGTAATATATTTAAACAGCAAGGCCTTTATCTTTATTTATTGCCAACAGTCACTTAGAGAAGACAATTACATTGTTGCAGTACTTTCAATTCTGATTTCTTTCATTTTTAAATTAGATTTTATTAATGAATGGGGTATTTTTTTTTACAAGCAAACATGTAAAATAAATACATACATACAAACAAACAATACATATGAATATAGTAATAACTTTTTATACATTCAAGTCAAAATATATGGTAACATTTCAGTTAGGGTTTTTGGTTAGAGATACATGCTCCAGTCGAGGATCGAACCGGCAACCTTTTAAACCACAGGTTGTACAGGTTATCTGTGCGTTTCAGTCCCAACAACCTTTTCTATCGCCATCGAGGATAATGCTGAAAGTCGAGTCTGTCCCGTCGTATTTCTGGCCTAAGTTTTAATTCGCTTTTGGGCTGAGAGTGTCAGCGACAGTCACCACAAAACATGACGATGTGTACACCAACACCCGCACTTTTTCTGCAGTTTTTAATGTTTTCAATACTTAATGTGCCTTGGCTAATTTAAAAATAGCGCATGTACTTGTATGCAGCTACTTGTATGATGGATTAATAAATGACTAAGTAACTGTATTTTTATATGTACATTTCTGAAATGCATTTTCTGTAAAGCTGTTTTGAAACAATATGTAGCCTATTGTGAAAAGCGCTATACAACTAAATTTGAATTTAATTGAATTGAATGGACTTGTCTTATTTGAGACACTGTTCGAACAGTGTGGGCTAGAAGACTTGATAATTTAAGCTATTATTAAATTAGATTAAGTAATTTCCAGCAGAGAAAATCAAATTAATAGCTATTTTACATAGGCCTAGCTTTTAACATCCTTGAAGAATATTAAGAAAATACTATTTAGGTTTGGATACATAAAAAAAAAATGAATCTCAACAGTAAAAAGCTTTGAATGCATTTTGCAATATCAATTATGCACGAGCATGTATGGAAAATAGGCTTTAGGCTACAATAATAAAAAAAAAAAGCTCTATAGTAGAGTGGATGCATTACTTAATTATATTCTGAATTTCTATGTTATAAAAAAATTGTTCTATGAACTTCTAGCAAGCTCATTTAAACCGAGTTGTAAATGCCGAAATGAAAGGAGGCTAAATATTAAACTACTAAATATCAATATAAAATTGCCAGTAGATGGCGCCAAGGCCCTGTGCTATTGAGATTACTGGTTGATGGTCAACCTATTCTTTAAAAAACACAAATATATATTTAACAACCACACAACTACTCCTTTTAGACAATTGCAGTTTTTCTGCTGTTTGGAACTGTATTTTCATTGACTACTGTGTGAAATGCCAGTCATTAATATATTGTTTATTTACAGGCATTCTGGTTTTCTAAAAACTGCTCATTACAGAAACAAACAAATATTTACAAATTTGTGTTTTACTTGGTATTTTTCCTCAACTTGTCTCAGTTGGCAATTAATTTTCATTATATTTAAACATATATAGGCCTATATATTTCTGTTACTCAGAAGTGAAACATTATGTGAATTTAAAGTGGCTGCGTTATAAATAGAAATATGGGTATAGTCTAAAATGTATGTGCTGTTGTTGGTTCCCATGACATGCTACATTTTAACGTTTTAATTTTGCATTTCACTAATGAAGGGGAATGTAAAGCATTAAATCAACCAGGTCTCTGATATAGCTCAGAAGTGCATCTCATGAAGCTTCATTTGACAAGCATATTGACAGAGCACAACTCAGTGTCACACATTTAGATAATGGAAGAACAACACCGAAACAAACAGGGTCAGCAGCCGTGAAGAAGATGAGTAATGATGTGTGGTGGAAGAAGGGTACAGAGGCAAAACAGTGGAAGAGGTCAAGATTGTGGACATGTTTCTAATGCAATAAGGACACTATTGCAGACAATGTTATCAATCATGACCTTACAATGACTGAGGGTCAAAAGGTAAAGCTGAATGTTGGGAGAACAACATTGTCTTCAATCATTCAAACGTTTGTAGACAGAACAGGTGAGTAATCAGACATTATTTTCAGTACTGTAATACTGTATACGTACTCCACATTTTACATAATACAGTAAATATACTTTATAGAGACAATGTAGCACACAAACACACACACACACATATACAGAGAGTGTGTGTGTATATATATATATATATATATATATATATATATATATATATATATATATATATATATACATATACACTGTGACGGATTTGAGATGAACCGCACAGCTTAATTGTATAAAAATGCAAGAGCCAATCAGGAGAGAGGTTTGGAGGATCTTCAGAGGAGATAAACGAATAAAAGCGGAAGTGGAAGGAGCAGGGGGAGAGTTGAATTGCATTGAGTGTGCGAAAAGAGACTGCAGATTCTAGTCGCGGGCAGATTTGAATCACACTGGATTACCAGCGCCTGGCTGGCTTTTGGAACTTCATCCACTCCTGAGAATCCACAACACCCACATGGTAACAGAAGAGCATTTCAACCTCACAAACATGGCAGCCAACCAACCAGTAATGCTGTAACTGCTACAACCATACCTAAAATGAAAACAACCCCGAAAATACCTTCATCTTCATCTCCAATCATTCCGCCACAGTTAGTAGTGCCTGTCTGCATTGGTGTTTGGGCAGGAAAAGCTATTGTGGACACAGGAGCAAGTTATACTATGGTGCAGGAGGAGGTGTGGAAAAAACTTACCCCACATGAGAAACTGCAGCCTTGGACTTTGGGACCTTTGTATCTGGCAAATGGAGAAGCTGAAGTTCCTTTAGGATGGATACATCAACAAATTTATATACATGATCATTCTTTTACTTTACCCATTGCTGTCCTTTCTTCTGTCCCGAAGCCGCCTGCAAAGTGTTGCTGGATTCACCCGTGGGTGTTTTACCTCGATGTGTGTTCAAGTTCAGTGGACAAAGAGGGATTATTCGTCTTGGATCTCCTCTCCTCTCCCTGGTGATTCCTAGACTGCCGACCGACTCACTGCAAGTACTCACTAAAAACAAGCACTTCTCTGACTATAAACTCAAGCTCTCAAGCGCAGAGCCATTTACACACACACAAACACACACACACACACACACACACTCCACACGTACCTCACCTACCTCACACACGTAGACTCACTGCAAAAGCGTGTTTTGGTTATTTGTTTTTGTGTCCTTTTTGTTCGGGAGAAACTGTTGTTTTGGAACGGTTGTTTTTCTTTCTTTTTGAGTAATTAACAAACTCCCTTTTGAACTAATAATCTCCTACAACGCACTGCATCAAAAGACTTCTGTTTTGTGTGTTTGATTCGTGTATTTGCATTGATTCACCGTGTGAAACTTTGTCTTTTCTGTTTTGATATTTGAATATTACAATTTGATTTGTTATTGAATCTATTGGGTGTTTTTTTTGTGTGGGTGAACGAATTTCATTATGTAATCTAATAGTGTGTAATTGGTGGTTTAACTATTCTGGGGTAAAATATTACATTGAATTATTTTGGTGGATTCAATTCTACCTGGCGCCCGAATTATTTCATTTAGAATTTAAAAATCCTTTTCAAGGGCGTGCCACCGTTACAACACACATATGTGTGTCATTGTGATATAAAGAATATAAATATAAATTGTAGCCATAGTTTAAATCTGAAAATACTGAACACTGTTATATTGACAGCATGACTAATCATTTTGACTATCTTGTTTGTGAACAATGACAAAAGGACTATTCATTCTGATGGCAGGCATTATATGTTCATTGACATACATACTGACTTTTGAGACATGAACTAGGATTTTGAGCAGGTTACAGGCTTTTGCAGGTAATCCATTATGTGGTGTTAGTATGAATTATTTTAAGAAATGCATTTACTGGTTTGCGGGAATATACAGTTAATATCAATTTTAGACTATAACCATGCAGAGCCTAAGCTCCAAGTCAATAAACAAACCACAGACAACAGCCATCACATCTTTATTATTTTTTAACACAACATAGAATTGTCTTTCAAATGACTTGATAACTTGTATGTTTATCTGTGCTGACAGATAAGTTCCAGTTTAGATCTTTTGGGGAATTTTGTGCAATTCCTTAGTTGGTAGCCTATATAACTTTATGCAGACATTAGTTTTAAATCACAAAAATAAATGTATAGCCATAGATTTTTTTTACATAATGCTTTATATGATATAAATCAAGGTTAGATGGTAAGGTGTAAAGAGATTTATTAACACAAGCACAAGTCTTCATACGTGTAAAGGAATCAAGGACTATACATGCATAAATTATCATCGTAACATTCAGATAATAATTAAAATATTAATTATGGGGGGGGGGGGTAATTAATAATGATTTGATGAATATAGACGAATCAAGTTACAGGAAGTTATGGCTACTCATTTCACATCGTAACAAAGTAGCTTTACAAAAAGCCATATTGTAAGATTTAGCCTTATGTTGAGCAGTTTTAAGGCTGGCCGATATCATGAAATATGTTGCTGATATAAATGATAGCTACACTGTTTGATATTAACCTAGATTGTGCCTGATGAAGACCTGAGGGTCGAAACGTTGCTTGAATAAATTCTTTTGGAGCAGTAATTTTCAGTGTGCGGACTTCACACTTCTTTATTTGTTTATATTAACCTAGGCCCATTATATTTAATGATTTGCCCAGCATTTACCCAGTGTCACTTTTAGTGGGCGATGAGCATGACTGCATGAAATGTCTAGGCCTATTAGGCCTAAGGAGAGATATTTTATAAGCAGATATAGGACAATATTTTATGCATGTCATGCAGGGCTGCGTAATTTTACATCATTTGTTTATGTTTCTTCATTTTTCCATTAGGGCCAGTGAATAAACACGTGATTTTACACAAAATATGATAATTCACTGTCTAAATCCGAAAGTGTGTTTTATTTTATTTTAAAGCAAAACGAAGATGACAAATAAGACAATAATATAAGCTACCAAATAGCCTAAAATCATTGGGTTTTGTGCGTGCGAATGCATAAAAACCTTGCATTGCTGAAATGTGTAAAACAATTTTTTTTGTTATTATGATGTTATTATGTCGACCTATAGCAAATATTATTATTTATGTGCTCAAGAGCACTCCAGAGTAAGCAATGTTCACTTCTCTGCTGGGCATTTTATTAATTCTATTATATTATAATTGCACAGATTAACAGCAGTGATTTTTATGGTTATGCAGCCTAGCCACATGTGAGTGTTAATATTTGAAACTATTTGTAAAACATGAAAACGTAATGCGGGATGGATAAATAAATAATTGGATTTTTAATACCTGGGGCCTGTTTCAGAAAGGAGGTTAAGTGAAAACTCTGAGTACCAGTATGTTAACCCTGGAATGAGGGAAACTCTGTTTTTTTTTTTGTTGTTGTTGTTTCCTGGACTCTCACTCGTGAAGTGGCGATTCACTCGAGTGCAGGTCAGTGGTGGAGAAATCGATTTAAATTATTATTATTAGGCTAGTTGCACCTAATGCGAAACCGGAAGTGTCTTAGCGCACACTCGCTGATCCGAAATCAAAAATGGCGGCCACGTGCAACTAGCACACGTGTCGCCCCGCTAACATCGTACAGACTGAACTCTGGGATAGGCCTACTACCTCTCTAGGTACTACGAAATACCTGATGATGAGACAGTCTTTATAACTACCGTATATACCCGAATATAAGACGAGGTTTTTTGTCCTAAAAATAGGCTGAAAAATGGGGGGTCGTCTTAAATTCGCGATATAGACAAAATCGCGGGGGGAAAGGGAGAAGGAACAACGGAATTAATATGAAATAGTGACTGAAACGCGACCCATTAAGACAAATGATTTCGGCTATACTTGCATGTAAAATTAGAGAAGCAACATAATATCTGTGTTTAACTGAATTAAAACACTGCTCCCATCTGCCATGCGAGACGCAGAGCGAGCGAGATAGAGAGAGGTGCGCGCGCGAGATGCAGAGCGAGATAGAGAGAGGTGAGCGCGAGAAGCAGAGCGAGAGAGAGAGAGAGAGAGGTGCGCGCGCGAGATGCAGAGCGAGAGAGAGAGAGAGAGGTGCGCGCGAGAAGCAGAGCGAGAGAGAGAGAGAGAGAGAGGTGCGCGCGCGAGATGCAGAGCGAGAGAGAAAGAGGTGCGCGCGAGACGCAGAGCGAGAGAGAGAGAGAGACAGAGAGGTGCGTGCGGACACGCGCTGGAAGAGAGAGAATGAATTATCACTGCAATTTTCAAATACAATTATTTTCTGTTAAATACAGATTTTTTTCCACAAAAATCTCCTTTTGTCCCAAAAATAAATCTGGAAAATGGGGGGGTCGTCTTATATTCAGGGTCGTCTTATAGTCGGGTATATACAGTATTTGTTCCTTTAAAACAAAACAGGAAAGTCTCCGCCCAGATCAGATCACGCACATTTTGAATTTCGAAACCTTGCTGAGTCATGGACGCCATGGATGGGTGGGTTATTATATAACAATTTAGCCATTCTATTTATTAAAACTCAATCTTTTATAGAAAATACAATTTTGTTCATACTTTTAAACTATTTAGTTGACACATTTAATAGCCTATTCTCTCTCCCCCCCAGACATCCCGTGCCAGTCTCCCGCGAGTTTTTGGAACACATCTCTGAACAATTAAACTTGATAAGGACTGTACTTCTGCAAAGACCCCAAGAAACGGATCATATATATTATCGGCTGGAAAGTGTTGTTCAAGTTCTTTATCGTTTAGTTGCGGTCGTTTCATTGCCGAGAGAGGATGAGATTTTTCATTTTTTACACAGCAGTTTGGAGCTTTTGGCACCAGAAGTTGGTGTAGGCCTACACTTTGAAGAGCGTGGACAAAATATGGTAGTAGGGAAAGAACAACTGCAGTTTTTACTGGAACAACGTTTTAAAGTGCATGAATTCGCAAGGATGTATGGAGTATCCTATTCAACCATTAGGAGGTGGATGAAGGCGTACAAACTTTCCGTACGACAAACATACTCAGACATCAGTTCGGAAAACTTGAAAGAAGTCATTCAGAACTTCATTGGACAGTACCCGAACTGTGGATACAGGATTGTTGATGGCCACCTGAGATCCGTAGGCATAAGGTATGCTTGCATGTTTTATTATATGATAGTGTTTGTATATTTGTAGATAATCCGATGTAATAGTCGGCATGAAACAGAAGTTGTGATTGTCTTTTATTACTTATGAATGTCCGAGTGCGTTTCTCAATTTTGAAGTGTTTTTTAAACAGGTGGGTGTTTCTAAATCATACTAGGCCGATCGGTGAATGACATCAAAGTACCATGAGAGCGATTCAAAAGCATACAAGCCGTCTGCTCTCTATTCGCTCGGTACTTAGATGTCATTCACCGATCGGTCTGTGCAACGCCGGTTCAAGTCGAACAAGCCTATCAATAACGATCTACCACACATAAAAAACAAACCCCCAATAAGGCACGAGCAAATCAGGTAGCAATATTGAGAAAACGCCCATCATTTGGAAAAACTCATTACAGCTCTGCAGAGACCAAATAGTTGCAGATTAGAATGCCATTGGACAGTTAATATAGACCCACCCCTTGCCGATGTTATGATGTTAACAAGATGACAAGATGTTATGTTACTTATTGATTAGGATAATACGTAGAATTATCTAACTTTTTCTGTTTTTTAAAAAATGAGCGTTTAAGTAGCCTACTTGATATCTATTTTATTTATAGACCCCCTTTTTTTAGAGTTATTCCCCTATAAATGAATTTTACATTGTTTGTAGCATTAAAAATTACCTTATTCTGAATGTTTCAAGGGTTACTCGTAATCGGATAATGGAGACAATGAGGCAAGTTGATCCTGTGGGGACAGTGTTGCGAGGCCTGGACCTACAGATTACACAAAGGCGGCCATATTCTGTACCAGGTCCTTTGTCTTTGTGGCACATTGATGGCAACCACAAACTTGTTCGGTAAGCATTGTCATCAAACACTGAATGTGTACATAACATTGGCTCTTAATTAATGTAGTTTTCTTGTGTCTGTGCCTGTTAGGTGGAGAATTGTTGTCCATGGTGGCATTGACGGCTTCAGCAGGAAGATCATGTACCTAAGGGCAAATAACAACAATAGGGCGGCAACTGTTCTAGATTGCTTTGTTGGAGCCGTCCATGAACTTGGTCTACCTCACAGAGTGAGAAGTGACAAAGGTGGCGAAAATGTAGAGGTGGCCAGGTTTATGTTGGAGCATCCAGAAAGAGGATCTGGTAGTTAACCTCAATCTAACTGATTGCAATATATGATATATAAAGTGTGTTGCAGAGTGACTATTTGCTGTGTAGGCCGGTGTGGAACCCGGAACCTTTGTTTGTTATTTTGCTTCCCCCGGTCCTAGTTAAGCTGTTGCACACCGGATGTTTTGGATGTGTTGTTGCCGTTTTGCAAGCCGCTTTCTGTACTTGCTGCTGAGTTTAGTAAAGACGATAAACAGCAATGTCTGCGTGCATCTTTAAATACTCGGGTTATCACACTGGCGATGAGGATTAAAACCGATAATGTGGCGGAGCTGAGGCAGCTATCTGAGCACTGTGAGTTCAGGGCAGTGCTGGAGGACATGTTGCGGGACAGGTTAGTCTGTGGAATTAACGATGACGTCATACAGCGGATGACGTCATATATTGGGTGAAGCCACACTGACTTTCAAAAAGGCTTTAGACATTGCCCTAGCCATGGAGACGGCGGCAAACAACACGATTGACATAAAAAATGCAGGCGGAGGAACGCTATCAGATACTGCCCATTTTGTAGCAAAAGAAGGCAAAAGTAGTTCAGGAAAACCCACAGAGTGTTATCGTTGTGGGGGTCCGCATTTTGCGAATGACTGTGGCTTTAAAGATGCCGTTTGCCATAATTGCACGAAAAAGGGGGCATATTGCAAAAAAGTGCAGGGGTGCTAAAAATAAACAGACAAAAGGATGGGGAAAAGCACCTAAGCCCAACACACATCACCTGCAGAGTGAGGATTTTGAGGAGCAGTGCTCATTCAACATGTTTAATATCCGTGGCCAGCCCTGGGCTCAGCCCATATACGCAACAATTAAGGTAAATGGCAAAGAGCTGAACATGGAAGTGGACACTGGGGCCTCAGCGTCAGTAATCAGTCAAACCACATTCAACAGGTTGTGGAGCTCAGGGGGTGCACCTGCAATGGAAGAGACAAGTATTAGGCTCAGAACGTATACGGGTGAGTGCATTCCACTCGCGGGGGCTATCAAGGTGGACATTGTATATCAGGAACAGCAGGCCGCGGTGACACTGCTTGTGGTTGAGGGGGAGGGACCGAGCTTGTTGGGGCGGGATCTCCTCCAGAAAATTCACCTGAATTGGGAACAGATCTGGGGTGAAATCAAACATACCACTGTGGTACAGGACATCATAGGGAAATGTGCTGATGTCTTTAAAGAGGAACTGGGTACCCTCGGAGGGACCACAGTTAAACTGTGTGTTGACCCCAAATCACAACCGCGTTTCTTCAAACCGCGAACAGTACCATATGCCATGAAAGCTAAGGTGGAGGCGGAGTTGGAAAGGCTGCAAAGGGCAGGGGTGATCGAGCCCGTGGAGTTTTCTGACTGGGCAGCCCCAATAGTGCCAGTGGTGAAGGAGGACGGGGAAGTGCGCATATGTGGGGATTACAAAATGACCATTAATCAGGCCTCACAGCTTGACACCTACCCCCTAACGCGAGTGGAGGACCTATTTGCTACACTAGCAGGTGGAAAAACATTCACTAAATTAGACATGAGTCACGCATATCAGCAACTTTTGCTAGATGAAGACTCTAAGCAATATGTGACTATAAACACTCACAAGGGCCTATTCAAGTATAACCGCCTGGTGTTTGGCGTTGCCTCAAGCCCGGCTATTTTCCAACGCACCATGGACAATCTGTTTCAGAACATTCCCCAGGTTGCCGTCTACCTGGATGACATTCTCGTCACAGGTAAAACAGAAGAGGAACACCTGCAAAACCTTGACCTGGTGTTAAAGAGAATGTCTGAGGCGGGGCTGCGTCTGAAGCGCAGTAAGTGTGTTTTTCAAGCTCCTAGTGTCACATATCTGGGCCATCGGATTTTAGCTCAGGGTTTGTCTCCAGTCGAAGACAAAGTGAGAGCAATTAAGGAAGCTCCAACACCAAAGGACGTTGCAGAGCTCAGGTCTTTCCTGGGTCTAGTGAATTATTATGGGAAGTTTTTACCAGACCTCTCGACCGTGCTGGTCCCACTCTACCAGCTGCTACACAAAGGCTGTGTGTGGAGATGGCAGCAGGATCAGGACGACGCTTTCCAGCACGTAAAGGGACTGTTACACTCAACACGACTGCTGGTACATTTTGACCCAGACAAGGAGGTCATTCTATTGTGTGATGCCTCCCCGTATGGGCTGGGGGCAGTTCTTTCGCACCGCATGGAGGATGGAAGTGAAAAGCCAATCAGCTATGTTTCACGTACTCTTATTGCAGCAGAAAAGGGGTACTCGCAATTAGAGAAGGAGGGCCTGGCGGTTGTTTTTGCAGTAAAGCGTTTCCAACACTACCTGTTTGGTCGCCCTTTTACCATCTTCACAGACCATAAGCCTCTAATGGGTCTGTTCAGTGAGACAAAGGGCATTCCACCCATGGCCTCAGCAAGAATACAGCGCTGGGCATTAACCCTGTCAGCATACCAGTATAGCATAGAGTACAAGGCGGGTAGCGACAATGCAAATGCTGATGCTTTTAGCCGTCTGCCTCTCCCAGACACGCCACACCACACAGGCTTTCCCCCAGAGACTGTTTTTCTGATGGACAGACTGTCATAGGCTCCAGTGACAGCAAAGCAAATAAAGCTGTGGACTGAAAGAGACCCAGTGTTGTCGCAGGTGAAGAGGTGGGTGATGCAGGGGTGGCCTGCCACTGTGGAACAGGAGGGGTTCAAACCTTACGTCAAGCGCAAACTTGAATTAAGTGTCCTTGATGGCTGTCTCCTCTGGGGTTCCAGAGTGATTGTCCCACCTCCAGGGCAGGCTCAAGTGATGGATGAGCTACATGAGGCCCACCCCGGGGTTTCCCATATGAAAAGTCTCGCCAGATCATTTGTGTGGTGGCCTGGGATGGACAGTGCTTTGGAAGAAAAGGTGAAGGTATGTTCTCAGTGTCAAAGCAACCTGAAGATGCCAGCGGCAGCGCCACTACACCCATGGCAGTGGCCCGGTCGTCCGTGGTCCAGACTTTACCTGGATTTTGCTGGCCCATTTATGGGTCGGATGTTTTTAGTGCTAGTGGACACGCACTCCAAGTGGCTCGAGGCACAGATCATGTCAAATATTACTGCACCTACTACTACAGACACACTGAGAAGCATTTTCGCAACACATGGGCCTGCCAGACACAATTGTGACAGACAACGGGCCCACTTTCACCAGTGAGGTTTTCAAGGAGTTTATGGATAGAAACGGGATTCGCCATGTCTGCACTGCCCCCTATCATCCCGCGTCCAACGGCTTGGCAGAGCGGGCTGTGGAGACTTTCAAAGAGGGGCTGCGGAAGATGTCAGGACAATCTCTGGAAACCAAGCTCACACGCTTCCTGTTTCAATACAGGATTACTCCACACACAACTACTGGAGTGTCTCCAGCTGAGATGTTGCTGGGGAGGAGACCAAAGTCTCATCTGGACCTCCTCCAGCCAGACATCAGAGCGAGGGTTGCCAGGTATCAGGAGGAGCAAAAAGCAAGGCAAAGAGAGACATTTTCACCCAGGGGACAGTGTGTATGTCAAGAACTTTATCCACCGCCAGACAGGGCCAGTATCTTTTGTTGTGGAATTATGTGATGGTAGGCAGGTGCGCAGGCACCAAGATCACTTGCGGGTCCGCCATGATGGGGGAGGGAAGAGTTCTCATGGGGTTTCATGCAAAGACAGTGTGGGCGGCTCTGCAGAGGCCGTGCCAGTAGCTCCAGGGCACGCGGAAATGTCACATGAGGGTCTGTCTGAGCCCTCAGAGGAGGCACCTGATGAATTGTCGGAGCAGGCAGCTACGGCTGACCCTGCTCAGAGCCTACCTGGGGGACCAGAGCCTGCCTCCAGTTCGGAGGACACCATTCCTGAGCTTAGGAGATCTAAGAGACAACACAAGCCTCCAAACAGACTGACATGTTGAGCTACAGATACACAAACATTAAATATACCATATAGAAGAGTGTTGTTTGTTTAACAAAAATTTGATGTTCATATTGTTACCAATGTTTCTCCTGGTAGAGAGGCACTTATCTTACAGTGTGTGTATTAATGTTTTATGTTTGCACTTTAAGAGGGAGAAGTGTTGCAGAGTGACTATTTGCTGTGTAGGCCGGGGTGGAACCCGGAACCTTTGTTTGTTATTTTGCTTCCCCCGGTCCTAGTTAAGCTGTTGCACACCGGATGTTTTGGATGTGTTGTTGCCGTTTTGCAAGCCGCTTTCTGTACTTGCTGCTGAGTTTAGTAAAGACGATAAACAGCAATGTCTGCGTGCATCTTTAAATACTCGGGTTATCACAAAGTGTATTGGAAAATGTAATGTAAAATTAAAGATGTTTCTTTCCAGTACAAGAGCTGTGCTAAATCCATGTTATCTCTGAAAATATTATTGTGTTTTTCTGTTTTAATTTACACACCTTTTGTTTTTATAGAACGTAACAGCTTCATCACTGGAAAAAGTGTACATAACCAGCGAATTGAACGGCTGTGGCGTGATGTGTGGTGCTGCGTACTTTGTAACTATTATGCCGCCTTCAGACATCTTGAGGAACTTTTGCAGTTGGATCCTGACCAGGACCTTCACTTGATCTGCCTTCACTACGTGATGCTACCAAGGCTGAACCATCATCTTCAGCTATTTATGAGGACATGGGACAACCATGCCCTTTCCACTGAAGGGAACAGGTCACCGAATCAGCTGTGGTCAGCTGGCCGAGCTATGGGTCCCCAGCAAATTCAGAACACAGTAAGCTCTCTTATTTTAAAAAGCTTTTAAAATATCACTGCTTTTTACATAATTACAATAATTATATACTGTATATAATTAAATATAAATAATTAATATGTCTACCAACATGTTAGTGAACAAATCTTAATGGTGTTCTTAAGTTTAATTTGTATTATAAATGTTTTTCTAGGAGGATTCAAACACATTTGGAATTGACTGGGATGCGCCTGTTGCAGTTCCAGATGCTATCCACGAAGTCCTTGTTCCTGAAGCGCCACCTGCCCTACAGGATGAAATTGAGGCTTACTTGAGCCAAACCATTGACCCATTCATGAGCAGTGATGTCTTTGGCATTGACATTTACATTCAGTGCCTAAGATCAGCCCAGAACTATTTGGAAGAAAACTTGTGAAATTATTATTTTCATTTCTTTTGGCCAAATATTTATTTTTCAATTTGATACAAACATTTACTTTAGTTTGAACAATTACATTACATTTGTACAAATAAATGCAAATTCTTCCACCCACAATTCCTCTACTTAATATTATTTTAATCAAAATGTTGTGTTGTGAAGCGTGAGAATGTACTGAGGAATAACCAAGGGTATAAAACCTGCAGGGTTTTAGAAGTCTGTCAACACTAATAACTCTTCAATATTGTGCCCATGATTTTATTAAGGGCATTGAGCTGAAACAAGGTAGATATTCTACTAGAATGAGGTGGGTAATATAGCCCTTTCCGTACAACGAGACACACTAATGTTTGGCGAAACTATCACCGTTAATATTTAAATGTTTAGAAAGTTGTGTTGTAGGCTAATTAGTAATTCGTAAATAACGAATGTTATTTTTATATTTATAACACTTGTCTAGAAAATACTTAAATGTAATCGATAAATAATTTAGAATAGTAGACCTACAGCTGCTTGTCAAATAAAATGAATTTAGTATTTTAGTTTTTATCTCTGTATAATTTGTGTATTTTAGCATATTCTTTAAATATGTACACTTATGAATATGATTTCTCTGATGTTTTATTAAGTGGTGTTTTACAGTTTGTTTTTTTATAAATGTGGGTGATTTAAAAGACCGCTCTAAAAAATACTTATCCACAGCAACAAGGTCAACCCCAGCCTAAACCTATATTAAGAGTTCTTAGTAAAACTTGCTGCTTAGAGTTTTGTGAATAGGTTTTAAGCTAAAACTCCTAGCTAGAAAGGACGACCCTAAAGAGGATAAGATAAAATACGCTGTCAAAAGCGTACTCCCTCTACTTTACAGTAGCCTCTTATTAGCCACAGCAATGTACACAAAGTTAGTAAAGTTACAATTTCAAAAAAGTAATATTTAAGTTATTTTTAGAGGTAATTTTGAGTGCCTCTTTTCTAACCTTGAACCATTTATTTATTTTCTTAACTACTTACATAACTAAAGACTTATTTTAAAATGATTTAAGTGGTAATCAATATGCAGCGAATATATAGGCCTTCTATCGATTGATCTTGACTTTATACCGCCGCCGGAACGTTCCTTAAGGTCATCTCTATACAGCCCGCCAATTGAATTGCAACGCTTCCTGTTCCCGCACATTTTAAAATCTGGCAGGCAGACGTCAAGAAGCTCAAGAATGTCTGAAGATTCAAGGTATTTGACTTTTATTTCATATATCAGTAATAGACTATTGTTGCGGCCATTGTGTAGCTATTGAGATATAATAAATTAAACTTACTTTCTTGCTAGATGATACTTTTTGTCAATCCATTGTAATATATATATATATATATATATATATATATATATACTACGTTTATTTTGTTAACATAATCATTAAACAGCATTTTGAATGTAGGCCTACAGATACTTAGGCTAAGGGCCTTTCTTTTAGTTTGGTTTTACAAAATCTATATCTAAAGACATAGCATTAACGTTTATTCAGAGTTGGGTCATGGTCAATTTATTTTTCAGTAAGAAAATGAATCACTGATAGGAAATAATTTGTATTGCATGTTATCAAATAAAATAATTAACCATACACAATATGGTAATGCGATATTTAACGTCACTTGTCGTGACACATACAGGTGACATAGGCGATAGGCCTACTGCAACTTTCAGCACTATAGACGACGAGGCCTTTTCTGCTTAAATATTGTTTTGATCTATCATGTGGTTTATTTGCTGGAATGAAATATTTAAACCATAAACGTTAAAGTGATAAACCACGAACCAAAAAAACTGACTTTTCCTTTAATTGTTTAAATTATCACAATTGGAAAGTAAATGCCTTAAACAAGATCTGCTGACTCCGAATATATACTTTTACAGCTTGTTGGTGTTTAAACTTAAAGGGGTCATGAACTGGCTTTTTAAAATAAAATATAATATTGTGGGTGGTCTGAAGTCCACTTATGACGTTCGCTTGGTTTTTACATTCAAAAACGTCAAAATTAATAAGTAATAGGCTATTTTCTACCCTGGTTTTGAGCCTAGCTCCTGAAACGCTTTTTATGGGCGTGCGGCATTCAAGATTTGCAGGTATAAGCCCACTGCTATGATTGAATAACAGTTTTGCATATTATAATGAGTTTCATGTAATGCTCGAATCAGAGGGCGGGGCTAAACAGGCAGTGTTGAAGTAGGCGTTAATCTTCTTCTGCGGTGTTTGATACACTTTGACCTCATTTGGAAAACCTGTCCTTCGCTGTGCCTGCTGTCAATAAAAGCTTTTATTGGACTAACAAGGAACGTTTTCAATTCTGAAATTTCCAGAATATTCTTATAAATCAATTTCTCAGTTCATCACCCCTTTAACACAATTTAAGGTAATTACTGTGCTGTACATGTGATTTTATTCCATACCTTTTATTTGTATATTTTTCCCCATTTCAGCAGTAACACACGATTGGAACAAGCAGCTAGGTTCCTAGAAATGGCCAATAATTTGCTGCTAAACCCTCCCTCTACATCTTTGTCTCAAGTGCCATCTACTGCACAACCACTGGCTTCCACCCCAGCAACAAGCAGATGTTTAACATCATCCTCATCTCCTATGTCCTGCTCTTCAAACCTTTGCACACCCTCTCTCTTCAGCCCCTCTTCTGTGCATACAGCATCCGCTCTCCAGTCAGCATCTCTATTACACACTGGCACACCTGTAAATATGCACACTGGGCCAGCCCTTAGTAGACTCTTTCAACCATATGTAAATATAAGGTCCTCAAGAGCTCGTCACAGGTTAGGCCCTTCTGCATGGGAGCATGAATTCTATTGCATGGCAAGTCCAGCATGCAATAATTTACCCACACCAGAGGAAAACAGTATTTTAAAATTAAGTGGGCTTGGGAAAAAAAAGTCAGATTTGAGTATATAAATGGATCCTTTGCAGATTTTACCAAAACAATTGGAGAGGTGTTCCCTGCATTAAAGAGAGCAGGTCCATTTAAAATAATGCGTACAGCCAGGGGTCGTCAATTGGTTGACATACCAATGCCACCAGAAGGGTACAGTATCCCATATCTTAGACTGGAAAGTGGCCTAAACAAAGCAGTTGCTTATATTGTACCAATTCAAAACAGCATTCCTCTTGTACATCAAGAAGATACGGCAGAGGTAACTGTAAAAAGTTTATTTTATTAAATACATTTTTATTTAGAGTGAAATAATGAATCATTTTGTATAACAACATCACAAATTAAAGTTAATAATATAGTTATCTGTTTAGTTTTTTTTCCTTTTTGTACAAATACAATTATTTGAAATGTGATCTGTTCTGTGTTTTCAGAATGTTGTAATGGAAAGGTGCAGTATTTGTTGCTGTGAGGTGCCTCTGCATAGGCTTGAAGAGCACTGTCACAGTTACCGTTGGTTTCTGCACTACATTACCCAAGATTCCCTCTGGCACACCTGCACTCACTCTCAGGATCATTAATCACCCGCACCTGTTCCCAATCATTAACCTCATCAGTCAACACATAAAACATTCCCTGTGATTTCAGTCTGGGTCAAGCCTCCAACAGGAACAGACCATAATCCGTTGTCTCCGTTTCCTCTGACACACCCAGACTTCAAGCTGTAATGTATACTTACCTGAAACACTCACCTTTATGTCATTGTTGTGCTGTCTTCAGAAATGCTGTCTGAGTCCATGCTGCCTGAGATCCTGTGTTCCTTTGAGTTTCCAGTGTTTCAACTGAGCTTGTTTGATTGCCGATCTGCATCTGAAAGAGAAGAGACAAAGATTACTGAACTGAGATTGCTTGACGTCAACTTATCCAAAGTGAAAGTGCTTACCTGCTTTTCACCCCACATCGAGTTTCCTTCACGACTTCTGCACTTAAATTGAGTGAATACTCACCTCGCACTCTGATCATCTGTAAATAAAGCTGTGTTTGATTCACTTACCTCTGTCTCCTGGTCTGTATCCTGACAGAAGGCTTGACCGCATACCGTTATGGATCCTACACACCCCGCAGACCGTGTTTCTGTGAACCCCATGAAATACACTATGTTCAACCAGAAGGATAAGCAGGCTTTTGTGGGAACCCGCCAAGCTGTGTTCAGGGGGATCCGTGGAGGTCACAGGGGAGGATGTGGGCGATATGGGGCCGGACACTTTCTCCAGAGCCAACATCTACGTGTCCAACCAGATCTTCACATCCAGTCCTATCCTCATCTCATCAGTTCAATCAAACTTATCTCCAGGGATGATGACTTCTCTGATCTCCCTCCTCTCATCAGCCCAGCCGAACCAGAGCCTGTTATCTGCCCAGCCAACCTGCACTTCACGCCAGTCCAGTCGAGCCTGCACTTCACGCCAGTCCAGTCGAGCCTGCACTTCACGCCAGTCCAGTCGAGCCTGCACTTCACGCCAGTCCAGTCGAGCCTGCACTTCACGCCAGTCCGGCCGAGCCTGCACTTCACGCCAGTCCAGCCGAGCCTGCGACTGAGAGCATCATGCTCGCCGAGCCTGCGACTGAGAGCGTCATAAACCCAGAGCCAATGATCGGCACAGATGAGCCGAGTCCGGTTCCGAGTCCGGTTCCGAGTCCGGTTCCGAGTCCGGTTCCGAGTCCGGTTCCGAGTCCGGTTCCGAGTCCGGTTCCGAGTCCGGTTCCAAGTCCAGTCCTCGAGCAAGAGCCAGAGCCAGTCCTCGAGCAAGAGCCAGAGCCAGTCCTCGAGCAAGAGCCAGAGCCAGTCCTCGAGCAAGAGCCAGAGCCAGTCCTCGAGCAAGAGCCGAGTCCAGTTCCGAGTCCAGTTCCGAGTCCAGTTCCGAGTCCAGTTCCGAGTCCAGTTCCGGAACAAGAGCCAGTCCTCGAGCAAGAGCCAGAGCCAGTCCTCGAGCAAGAGCCAGAGCCAGTCCTCGAGCAAGAGCCAGAGCCAGTCCTCGAGCAAGAGCCAGAGCCAGTCCTCGAGCAAGAGCCAGAGCCAGTCCTCGAGCAAGAGCCAGAGCCAGTTGTCGGCCCAGATGAGCAGAGTCCAGTTCCGAGTCCAGTTCCGAGTCCAGTTCCGGAGCAAGAGCCAGTCTTCAAGCAAGAGCCAGAGCCAGAGCCAGCCTACGAGCAAGAGCCAGTGCCAGTCTTCCCAAAAGCTCTTCCTTCGCCGCTGGTCTCACCCAGCTTAAAGCCCTCTTCGCCGCTGATCCTGCACAGCCCCGAGCTGCCTTCGTCGCTGGTCCTATCCAGCCTAGAGCTGCTTTCTCCCCCTGCCTCATCTAGCCATGTATCAAAACCTGACAAGTTCTCCATTAAAATTTTGGGGGGGCGCAGTATACCTGCTAGGGGGACCGCGGAGGTCTTTACGACAAGGTTCCCAGTGTCACCATGGCAACCTGAAAGAATATCTCCACCATGGCCACCTGAAGAAATATCTCCACCATGGCCACCTGAAGAAATATCTCCACCATGGCCACCCGAAGGGTCCTCACCACCATGGCCACCCGAAGGGTCCTCACCACCATGGCCACCCGAAGGGTCCTCACCACCATGGCCACCCGAAGGGTCCTCACCGCCATGGCCACCCGAAGGGTCACCTCCGCCCTGTACTCCAGAGGGTCCGACAGCTCCGCCCTGGACACCCGAGGGTCCGACAGCTCCGCCCTGGCCACGCCCACAGCCTGCTCCGCCCTGGTCCCCTGACCAGCCTGCTCCGCCTGGACCGTCCTGGAATCTAGGATGCCCACCCTCCCACCCCTTTGGATGTTATACGGCGCGAGGACGCGCCTTCGGAGAGGGGGGGGTACTGTCACGGTTACCGTTGGTTTCTGCACTACATTACCCAAGATTCCCTCTGGCACACCTGCACTCACTCTCAGGATCATTAATCACCCGCACCTGTTCCCAATCATTAACCTCATCAGTCAACACATAAAACATTCCCTGTGATTTCAGTCTGGGTCAAGCCTCCAACAGGAACAGACCATAATCCGTTGTCTCCGTTTCCTCTGACACATCCAGACTTCAAGCTGTAATGTATACTTACCTGAAACACTCACCTTTATGTCATTGTTGTGCTGTCTTCAGAAATGCTGTCTGAGTCCATGCTGCCTGAGATCCTGTGTTCCTTTGAGTTTCCAGTGTTTCAACTGAGCTTGTTTGATTGCCGATCTGCATCTGAAAGAGAAGAGACAAAGATTACTGAACTGAGATTGCTTGACGTCAACTTATCCAAAGTGAAAGTGCTTACCTGCTTTTCACCCCACATCGAGTTTCCTTCACGACTTCTGCACTTAAATTGAGTGAATACTCACCTCGCACTCTGATCATCTGTAAATAAAGCTGTGTTTGATTCACTTACCTCTGTCTCCTGGTCTGTATCCTGACAAGCATGTTAATCTATGCAGCAACAGGTGTGTATAACTGCACCAGAGTAAAGTTGCCTATTACTGTAGTAACAACATTTAATTAGCTTACTAGATCAAGGCTGCTACATTTTATGTATAGGCAGAGGTTTTTTTTTTACTAATACCAAATAACACATTTTTGCTTCTTTTTTAAGATCATCTACTCAAGGCGATGCAAATGGAGGGTAATATGAAAGAAATAGACAGCCTCTGTTCATTAAATTGTATTGCTTTATTAATGATATGTTTTGTTTCATAGGAAAGCAAGAAATGATCCTCGTCCAGCTTTTAAACTTCGTGTGGCTTTGTTGCTTGACCACAGTATGGTGACATTTAATAGCAATTTTGGTAAATTAACATAATTTGATATTCACAAAATATTTTATTGGTAAGATTGTGGGATGCTTTATTAACAGGCATTATCATGTTTCAGCCACAGAAATGAAAAGGATAGACACTGCTTGTGACATGGCTGAGGCGGACCTAAAAGATCTGCTCTGGAAGACTTTTCCTGGACTGAATCATAGAGACTTTGACTTCTGTCGAGTTGACCGATTCAGACGTGTGTTGGCTCTCACTTCAAACACTTTATCCCCAGTGTCCATTCGTAAAGAGCTGGGCCGGTCCGCTCTTTACATACGGCCAAAGGTAAGTAGCAGTTATCAAGCATGCTTTTTTATCCTACATCTGTGGTTTTACATGCAACATACAAGTATATATAAAGTATAGTTACCCTTACAACAAGCAGATGTAAAACATTTGTTCATGTTTTTTACTTTATCAGTACACCCACTGGAACACTTAATTTCAAAACGTTAGTGTTAGCTAATTTACTTACAGAACGAGTTTATTTATTGTATTGTATTCATATACATTTATTTTACAAGTATGATTTAATGACCATTTACTAGCATTAGTTTAAAGTCCCTGTGAACTGGAAGTTGCATTTTTTCTCGAGTGCGTGACGTATTTTCCAGTGAAAGGGAATATTGAACAGAGGGTTTTACTCTAACGCTCCTACTCTCCATCTCTGCTCATAGCAGACTAGCGGTCTGAGGAGTGGTTAAGCGTTTTCAACCCAAGCCGTCAAACCAACGTCATTAGAAAAGGAATGCCATTCCAGACCGGAAGTAACTTTTCAGATTTTGATTAAAGATTACCACGGCAAACACATTTTTTTCTGTGTATTAACTTGCAAGGATTAACTTGCACAAGACTAGTAATACGCACTTACAAACTAAATTGGGTCTTTTTTTATTTCATGTCGACTTTAATAAACAAGCAAGATTCTAAACACCTTGCAATGAAAATAGTAAATATTTTAATTCTAATAAAATACACCAATAATGTAGCCTGGTTAAAACTAGACCATTCTCAGTAGTAACTGAGTTATGGTCTGGCAAAGCTTCATTAATAACTAATTTCCAAAGGGGCGTCACCAACGGACGTCGCTCAAATGCATCTGGGCGCAATTGGATAGACCTAAAACCAATCAGAGCGATCGTCATTGTGTAAAGCCCGCCCCAACGTTTCTGATTGGTGCCTTGATTTCGACGGATTAGAAATGGGCTTGAATGAGCTCTTTGCCAGACTACTTGCAGAGCAAATCTAAATTTGCTGGAAGTTTGCCTGGGTTTTCCCAGGCTACCAATAATGTCTACACATTTACCAATATGACATGTTGTGCTATAATGACAACCACAGATACTTTTATTTGTATAAAACATGTTGTCTTTGTTAAATAGGAGCCCCTGGAATTGTCTGAGGACAGCGTCTCTTCAAATACATCAGTAAGCCATTTTTGTGCCTTACGGATATCATGATGTAAGAGCAAATGCTTTCTTCCTTATGTTGATGTATATTTCACTTAAGGTTGGTGACATTTCATCTGAGGGGTCTGAAGAAAAAGAAAATCTGCAGGTGGATCCTGAGGAGGAGGAAGACATTATACCTGTAAATTTTGTACATATGAAATGTGAATCAAATTACTTTGTCAATTTTGCAACTACATCATACTGAATGATTGTATATACACTCACCTAAAGGATTATTAGGAACACCTGTTCAATTTCTCATTGATGCAATTATCTAATCAACCAATCACATGGCAGTTGCTTCAATGCATTTAGGGGTGTGGTCCTGGTCAAGACAATCTCCTGAACTCCAAACTGAATGTCAGAATGGGAAAGAAAGGTGATTTAAGCAATTTTGAGCGTGGCATGGTTGTTGGTGCCAGACGGGCCGGTCTGAGTATTTCACAATCTGCTCAGTTACTGGGATTTTCACGCACAACCATTTCTAGGGTTTACAAAGAATGGTGTGAAAAGGGAAAAACATCCAGTATGCGGCAGTCCTGTGGGCGAAAATGCCTTGTTGATGCTAGAGGTCAGAGGAGAATGGGCCGACTGATTCAAGCTGATAGAAGAGCAACTTTGACTGAAATAACCACTTGTTACAACCGAGGTATGCAGAAAAGCATTTGTGAAGCCACAACACGCACAACCTTGAGGCGGATGGGCTACAACAGCAGAAGACCCCACTGGGTACCACTCATCTCCACTACAAATAGGAAAAAGAGGCTACAATTTGCACGAGCTTACCAAAATTGGACAGTTGAAGACTGGAAAAATGTTGCCTGGTCTGATGAGTCTCGATTTCTGTTGAGACATTCAGATGGTAGAGTCAGAATTTGGCGTAAACAGAATGAGAACATGGATCCATCATGCCTTGTTACCACTGTGCAGGCTGGTGGTGGTGGTGTAATGGTGTGGGGGATGTTTTCTTGGCACACTTTAGGCCTCTTAGTGCCAACTGGGCATCGTTTAAATGCCACGGCCTACCTGAGCATTGTTTCTGACCATGTCCATCCCTTTATGACCACCATGTACCCATCCTCTAATGGCTACTTCCAGCAGGATAATGCACCATGTCACAAAGCTCGAATCATTTCAAATTGGTTTCTTGAACATGACAATGAGTTCACTGTACTAAAATGGCCCCCACAGTCACCAGATCTCAACCCAATAGAGCATCTTTGGGATGTGGTGGAACGGGAGCTTCGTGCCCTGGATGTGCATCCCACAAATCTCCATCAACTGCAAGATGCTATCCTATCAATATGGACCAACATTTCTAAAGAATGCTTTCAGCACCTTGTTGAATCAATGCCACGTAGAATTAAGGCAGTTCTGAAGGCGAAAGGGGGTCAAACACAGTATTAGTATGGTGTTCCTAATAATCCTTTAGGTGAGTGTATATTAAACCTAAAGCATTTAGATTAGGGATTTCAGATTGTCAGAGCTGGGATTAGAACTCATATCTCATGTCTCTAGTATGTTCCTGTTTGGTATCAACTATCTAATGTATTGCAAAAATCTACAGTGGGAGGTTTTAGCAGTGCCATATCTTCAGTTTTGTATCTGCAATAAAGCGTGACAATGTGTCTGAGGAGGAGGATGACATTTTCCCTGTTAGTTTTATAAATATTAAACGTGATCCAAAGTATTTTGAGAAATTTGCAACTACATCATACAGTATTAACTATTTACTCTTTTGTGCACTTCACCTAAGGTTGTTGTCTTTGCATCTGAGGAGGAGGAAGGATTAGAAAGTGTGCAGGTGGATCCTGGGGAGGAGGAAGACATTTCCCCTGTACGTTTTATTATACATATTAAACTTGAACCAAAGTACTTTGTGAATTTTGCAACTACATCACAGTATTATACAGTAATAACTAATGATTTTTACAACAGAAATGAATCAATCAAAAACTTGCTTTAGCTGGACAATAACTTTATTCTAGAGCTGCTGTAAAGCCTAAACAATCTCTGTTAATTAAGTTGGCTTGAGAGAGTCAACTTACTGAAATCCTATTTAAACTTATTATTATTCTGCTTCTTCTGACCCTAAATTTTCTGACTCAAACTCCTCCTAGAGCTTTAACTCTTTTTTTCTAGTTTCCTATTATCACTGTAAATCTGTTTTAAAACAATCTATATTGTTAAAAGTGCTATATAAATAAAGACTTGACTTATCTATTAACTATATTCTCTTTTTGTACATCTCACCGAAGGTAGTTGACCAGTTGCCCATCTGCTCCCTTTCCTGCTTTTTCTTCCTGTAGTACTCAGTGGTGTATGGTACAGAAGGCTGTGCTGCTGATGCTGCTGCTGGCATAGCTTGTCCAGGTGGTGCTACAATGAACATTACAGGTTGGAAGGAAACCGGAGTAGGAAGGATAGCTGGGAGTGGTCTAGATGGCTGCCCTGCCATGAATGAGGTCGGTGCAAGTTGTGGTGGGAGTATCATCTGAGGTATTGGTGGCCCAGATCTGATTTTGGCCGTCCCAGCTGTATTTGGAGGCAAGTTAAAAAAATGAGGCTTGTCATTACTCCCACGCTGCAGATTCTGTTCTTTCTGTAATGCTGGTGGAAGCCTATCTGGTGCTGTCTTTGGGGCATCTGGTTCATGGAGTCCCTGAGTCAAAACGCCCCTCTCATTCGTTTTTGTACGTCTGCTGTACCTAGAAATGACAAATAAATGAGTGTTAAATAGGGGTGTAATGATTCACTCGCTTTCTCGATGCATTGATTACAAATCCTAACGGAGCAAAAACATAAGTGTCTAAACTCACCACTGTGTAAGTGTAGCTGCATTGACCTCAGGTAACTGGAGGGTGGTCTGCTGCATCACTTCTGCGTTGCTCAAGATGCACTCTCTGATGTGCTTGTAGGCATGTGCAATCAAGTTAAATCGTGAGATTTTAACTCCTTTACGCACAGGGTTGGGATAGAGAGCGCACAGTTTCACAAAAACTGCCTCGACAATTCTGTTGCAGTCAGGCCACTGTGCAGGATTGTTTGCTCCAACAAAGCATCTGAAAATGTGGAGAGAGATGTGGTTGCTATGTAGTCATACCATTCAAGGAACAGCCAGACATGAGAAAAAATGATGCAAACGATCTTACCTCCTTGTACTCTCTACCCCTGGTGTCACAATTTTTTTGGTTGCCCTAAACCGGCCTGTCTTCAGGGAAGATTTGTGGCGTGGAGAGTACACAGTCTTTTCTTTGTCGTAGTCTGCTAGTCCTTGCCACAAATTAATAATTTGTGCAGATTCTTCTCTTGTCAAGGCAAGACTATGTTCCCTGAGTTCCACCAATGTCTCTGCTAAGTTCTGGACTGCACCAAAACCTTTGATGTTGTCAGGTCCAACCGAATCCATCACAGGAATAAATTACATTTTAAAAATATGTTCAAATTGTTACACTTTTAAAATAGCTTTTTTATTTTTACTGTATTTTTAAGTAAATAAATGCAAGCTTCTTTCAAAAACATAAACATATTTGACCACCAGCGAATATATACACACACAGAAACTTTATATACATGGAATTTATAAATGAATGAATGAATAAATAAATAAACAGAGACAATAGGTAATAAGAATAGAATATAATAATTAGAATAAGGCCTTTCCATTACCATTAAAGTGAAATAACTGAACATAAACAAAAAACGTCAGACGGACTTGGAGGTTTTCGCATCTGAAGTCTTCAACTATACCTTTGTTTAAACAACCCAATACATAAAATGTATGAAAAGTCTGAATTCTTACGTCAGGAAAAGCAGATGGCATTGCACAGGAAGACACCTCACTGGACAGGTTTCTGTGTGTCCATTGTAGAGGCGGCGCAGACTGTGTGGCAGGTGGAGTTGGCAAGGGACCAAAAGAAGGTGAGGTGACTGCATAAGGTGTAGAGGGCAACGTGTGTGGATCGTCTGAGGGTGTTGTGGATGGTGTAGAGGGCAACGTGTGTGGATCGTCTGAGGGTGGTGTGGATGGTGTGGAGCAGGGGTTTTCAAATTGGGTGAATGTGAGCCTCCCCTTAGAGTAGGTTAGGACAGCCGAGCCCCCCCTTCCCCAAAATCCCGTCCACCTGCCCTAACCCACACACGCCTCTGCAGTAAATGCCATCTTTTGTGTGTTCCAGGCAATGATGAGTTTCAATAACAACTGATAAAATGTAAATATTGTTTTATTTACACAACTTTCTTAAAAGTGCATTCAGAAACTATTCTTTGCAACAGCAAATAATTTCCAACTTCATGAAGGCCTAATTGAGGCTACTTTTAAAATCACTGAACATCAGTAGGCCTAACCACAAGTCAACAAAACATGCTTAACATGTGCAATCGGTGCCAGAGCTACCGCCGACGACACCTGACGGCTGAAATCGGCACGGTGTGTCTGGGCTTTAAGCGCACATTTGAAGGAGATGCACATCATCTTGAACAAAATCAGCAGTGATGGAAAGAGTACTGAAAAAACATACTCAAGTAAAAGTACCATAACATTCCAAAAAATGTAGTGTGAGTAGAGTAAAAAGTACTTGTCCAAAAAAACTAGTAAAACAGTAAAAAAGTAGCTTATTTAAAAGTACTCATGAGTAGTGGCGCAGTGAGTACTGAGCTGCGGATTCTACCCCCTTATAATAAACACTGTGCACTACAATTTATAAATTAAAAAAAAATTGCACATACTGTAATTCACATATTTTGTTCTTTGTCAGAAAGATTGAAGAATATCTATCATCCATCTTTTTAAAATGCATCAAATCAGTACACTCCATTTAAATCATATTAAATCATATTTAAATCACACCATTTAAATCATATTATTTGAAAATAAAAAAAACATTTAAAATTAGGTGTAAGGCCACTGAGCCTGAGCATACTATTGTTGCACATAAAATATCAATATTCATAACTGTGCAAAGAATTCAAAAACCTTTAGAAACTCATATGATAGTTCAGCATCACACACCATGAGATGGGTTAAATGGAGAGATTAAAAAATACCCAATTTCTCTCCAAAACAGTACCAATTTTAGTTTTGATAAATGAGAATCACTAATATTATCAGATTACCTCACCTAATGCACTGAAAAAGGCTAAGATAGGCTAACACTAATTACACTGTAATTCCATGCTATTAAATATGTTACAATTTAAACGTAAATGCACATTGTTCTAGAAGGGTGGCATCATCCCTTACGTTTTACAAGGCTACATTTACTCACATTGCTGATAATATAATTTGTAAGGAAAATTGTGCATTAAATAGGGAAGTTATATCCGGGAAACTTTTACAAAAGAAACATACACACACACACACAAATGCATGTCTCTTTGTAGTTTTATCAGCAGCATCCACACACAAAAAAAACAAAAGTTGAACATGAAAAATGTTTTTGCGCAAGTGCACTTGCCAAATGAAGACGGATTGTATGAAATGGATCAATAAAAAAAACGCTGTTTATTAACGAGCTGTAGTCACGCACTGACAGAAATGCAGTTCAAGTTAACGCCATGGTTCATAAGGTGCACTGATACTGAATCTGGCGGCATGGCGAGCGCGAGACGCGGCAGAGCACAGATCGTGACGCGCGTCTCTCTATAATGAGATTGTGAAGTAAATGGGAGCGGGAATTCACCGCATTATGAACTCGTCACGTAATTGTATTTATTATTAAAAAATGTAATCATATTAAATCGTATATATTCCACCCCATACCCGCTACAATTGAGAATCACTTTAAACATGCAGACGCTGTTAAGACAATTTGATGTATTCCACTTAATACACAATAAAACAATATACAATAAGATTCGTTAACAACGTAGGCTACCTCCTGGTGTTCTTCTAAAATGAGGGCGAGCCACAAATCCGTGAGTAACGTTATAGTTTACAAACCCGTGGGAACAGATTGCGAAAGCGTGGGCACGGTTTATGAATTTGTGGGTACAGATTGCAAAAACTGAAGGCACGGTTTACAAGTCTGAGAGCGCGGATTAGAAACTCGTGGGTACGGTTTATTAATCCGTGGGCACGATTTGTTAAACCGAGGGAACAGTTTGAGAATTTGTGAGTACTGTTTATAAACTGAGCGGACGGATTGCAAAACCGTCGCCACGGATTGTTTTTTTTTTACTCACACAGGTGACTTCCCGGGCTCCGTATCCTCCCTTAATGCTGACTTCTGTTGACTTAGGACAAGAGAACAACGCATTTTAAAGCTAATACTCGCACACACAATTACCGATATCAATAGAGCTGCATACAGTTATTTTTTTCTTTGCGTATCACCTATTGAAAACCGCTGGTGTAGAGGGCAACGTGTGTGGATCCTCTGATGGGACTGCACATGATGTAGAGGGTAACACACAAGGAGGCTCTTCTTCATCCAAGGCAGAGAGAGTCAAATCATCAAAGTCCACAGGTTCCACATAGCCCTCATCTTCTACAATACACACATCAGCAGTCTCCAATTCCTGAATTGCAGACTTGTAGACCTGGGGAACCTCGCCGGTCTGCTGGAATAGATACTCTACTCCAAGCAGTTCACCTAAAACACGACAAGAGGGGAGAAAAGTTTCCTACACATTTTCCATTCCAAAATTCCATAATTTTCCAAAAATTTATATGATAACTGCGTCGAGCTGAAACTAGCAAAAAACACTTGACAGACAACTGTAATGAACGTCCCAGTATATTGTTGTGGACTAACATATGGCACTATCTTCTGTCCAAGAACATCTTCTCCCAGCACATTAGCAGCATGACGAAGGAGGCCACTGTATGAATGGTGCTCCTGCACGCCCTGAGAGGTTGCAGCATCTGCTCTGTCCTCATTCCACCGGGCTAATCCATCCAACAGGTAGGCTTGGAAAAATGTATCACTGGCCAACGTCCCTAAAATTTAAAGGAAAGAACACTTTAATATTACGTTACTTACAACCATAATACATTTACTTTAAAAGACTTACAGGACAGTTACTTTACCTGGTATGAACCGGTTTAGATGCAGGTGGAAAGATTCCAATGAAGTCGAACCTCTTGCACACCTAAATGTTTGCAGAGTGTGCCCTCCCTTCTTCAGGGTTCCTGTCTGCACATAGAGCTGTACACCAGGGGGATCTTGAATGCAGGCCACGTGTTTCCTCTGAGACTTCAATATCTCAGCCATTCGAGCTGAATTGATGAGAGGCACACCCAAAGTGTCACGTCCCCTCTCCCCTTTGTAGCAGGTTGATTGGTTGTAGTGGTGTCATCACACCCTTTGGACCAATCAGGACGTAGCTGCGTGCTATATGGGCAGAGGGTGAGCGCTCGTGACACTACGGTGTTGTTGTCAGAGGCGCACTTCCGCTGTGGGTCCTCTCGCGTTCGTGGGGCAGTCGTGGTTATTGGACAGGTAATATAGCGTGGTTAACTCTCTCACTGCTTAGAGACCTTGTTAGTGTTGCGATGGGCATTACAATGTGCAATGTCTTTTGCAGTGTTGCTCCTGTCATAAACCCGACCTTTCCTGCAACGGAACCGGGTTGCGCTGTGCTGCTGGTAGGTTGAATCCGTTTCCTCTTTAAACATTTGCATGATCTGAGTTTAATGGGCCGTTGTATTGTAGGCTTCGTGTAGCTGTACTAACGATACGATTGGTGTATATATATCGCCTATAGATGTGCAGCTCCCTGATAGGTATGTATGTATGCGAGCCGGCATTGCGTGTATGTTTAATCGTGCTTTGTTATTAAATGTGATTTGTTTATGTACGTCAGGACGGTGAAGCACGTGTTGGCGCCGGTATCTGCACGAGTCTCGTCCTTCCCGCCCCGCTGCTGTTTTGTCTCTACGGAGTGTTTTGTCTCTACGGAGTGTTTTGTCTCTACGGAGTGTTTTGTCTCAATTAATTTGTGTACAACAACGGACTGTTAACGGAGAAAGCTATATGAGCCCCTACGGGGGTTCTGAACGCCTCGACGCACTTTACAGCGCGGGACTCGACGCGCAATTGGGCGTTCGACCTGTTTGTATTTTAGTGACTGTTACACAGAAGATAACTTTGCCTTTCTGGGGCCCGCCTGTGTTTATTTATGTGTATGTGTGTGTGTGTGTTTGTGAGGGTTTTGTTGTTTGATTATGATTAAGTGATTATGATTAGTTTATACTTTCTTTTGATTTAAGTGTTTATAAAGAAGATTTTCTTTGTGGTTGTTTCCATTGACTTATGGTTTCTTGTTTAATTCTTTAAATTTACTTTATTATTGATTGAGTGACGTTTGATTAGTTTATATTTTCTTTTGATTCAAGTGTTTTTAAAGAAGATTTTGAACGCGTTGTTGTCTTTGGAGCTCCATCGATTGATTTATAATTCTTGATTTCTCTTTAAACTCACTTACAACGAACATTTTCTATTTTTCCTCACCTCATAGTTACAACGCGGACTGTTGAGCAGACGTGTCTCAAGCCTAGTGATCCAACGCTGGATACTCTTACAGGTTACGTCCGTGGATCACGGCTGAACGCGTCTTCTCCGCACTCATTTATAAACAAACATTTTTTTTCGCCTATCGTGCGTCTACTCCACACCCGTACCACTAAAAAGACGGATTATATCCAAGACTTAAGCCATAAATTAGTATTAATATTGATAGCATCACTGGTAGCGTCGTTGCTAATTTAACTTACTGTCCATCTGTTAAAATGGCGAATATATCAGATGTAAGTAGTCTACCTTTTGGTGCAGGTGAGGACACATTTTAGCTACACGCGGTACAGTCTGAGCTGGAAGCTGTTGAGAAACAGATCCACGACCTTTTAGTGAGACAGGCCGAGCTGATAGATCGGCGGTTAGCTCTTGAAACATCACGCGCCGATGCACACAAATCAGTGATTAACGTTACTAACCCGCTGACTCCGACCTCGTCTACTCCGTGCGTTACTCAGCATCGGTCACGAGCGTCGAGGCCGCGATCAGCTATGGTCTCGTTTACGCCGGCTCCAACATGCCACCACGAAGCCTGGATATTTCCGCAGCGGAAGACGCGAGTCAGGTCTAGACCAAGAAAACTCTCTCCGACCCTCCCGGTTTTCGAGATATCCACACAAAACCGCTTCTCCCCTCTTCGCGAAACAGAACGCGATGCTGTGATCATCGGTGATTCCATCGTTCGACACGTACACGCTACGTTAAATAAAAGTAAGGTGCATAGTCACTGCTTTCCTGGTGCTCGTGTTTCTGATATCGCTGCTCACGTTCCCGAGATTCTGAACGAGCGCGTCGGAACTGTGGTCCTGCACGCGGGAGGGGCCGACATCAGGCTGCGACAGACAGAGGTTCTGAAGAAAGACTTCAGGAATCTGATCGATACGGTACGCAGCACATCGCCTGATATAACGATCATTGTGTCAGGACCGCTTCCCACGTACCGACTAGGTCATGAAAAGTTTAGTAGATTATTCGCGCTAAATGAATGGTTAATATCATGGTGCAATGAGCAGAAACTGCTCTTTGTAAATAATTGGAATCTGTTTTGGGAGCGTCCTAGGCTTTACCGTGCTGATGGCTTACACCCAAGCAGATTCGGATCGGATCTTCTGTCAGATAACATCTCCAAAATGTTAAATACCTTTTGACTAGTAACCAAAAGTCCAAATCATAGTCTCTGCTGCACCAAATTAACTGATATAAATAGTGTAGAACATTGCATAGAAACTGTGTCTATTCCTCGTTTAGTGAGATCAAATAATAAATCTACTGCAGGAACTAGAAAAAATCTAATTGTTATTAAACCAGAAAATGTTGCTATTAGTAATCAAAAACAATTTCTAAAGCTAGGTCTTCTAAACATTAGATCACTCACACCTAAGGCAGTTATTGTAAATGAAATAGTCACAGATAATAGCTTCGATGTACTTTGCCTTACTGAAACTTGGCTTAAACCTAATGATTATTTCGGTCTAAATGAGTCTACTCCATCAGGATACTCCTATAAGCACGAACCCCGTCTGATTGGTCGTGGTGGCGGTGTTGCAGCGGTCTATAGAGATATTCTCAATGTTACACAGAAAACGGGTTATAAGTTTATTTCGTTTGAAATACTTGTACTAAATCTTACGCTCTTAGATGTTAGAAAAAAATCCATATTATCTCTAGCCTTGGCTACCGTATATAGACCGCCTGGGCCTTACGCTGATTTCCTAAAAGAGTTTGCAGATTTTCTCTCAGATCTATTGGTCAATGTAGATAAAGCATTAATTGTTGGAGATTTTAACATACACGTAGATAATTCAAATGATGCGTTAGGGGCTGCGTTTATAGATTTATTAAATTCATTTGGGGTCAAGCAAAACGTCACTGGACCAACTCATCGTCTTAATCACACACTCGATTTAATTATATCATATGGAACCGATCCAACCGATATAGATATCATTCCACAAAGTGATGATGTCACTGACCATTACTTGGTAACTTGCATATTACGTACTGCTGTAATATGTCATGCGGCGCCGTGTTATCGACCAGGCAGAACAATCCTTCCATCCACCATAGATAATTTCTCAAATTGCTTATCTAATCTGTCTCAGCTGCTGCCTGAACCCAAACAAACAGATGAACTAGAAGAACTAACTAGCACTATGAGCACCATTCTCTCTAGAACATTGGATGTTGTTGCACCCATTAGATTAAAAAAGGTCAGAGAGAAAATTAAAGCACCATGGTACAATAATACTACGCATGTTCTAAAGAGAGAAACCCGTAATTTAGAGCGTAAATGGAAACAAACTAATTTAGAGGTCTTTAGAATCGCGTGGAAAGACAGTATGTCACGTTATAAAAAGGCCCTAAAAGCGGCCAGGGCTGAGCACCTCCGTAAACTAATAGAAAACAACCAAAACAATCCTAGGTTTTTATTTAACACCGTGGCTAGACTAACAAATAAACAGACGTCACCCGAACAAAATATCCCGTTACAGTTTAGTAGTAATGATTTCATGAACATCTTCACTGAGAAAATAGAAAACATCAGAACCACAATTGTAAACGTTCAATCCTCAATCGCACCTTATAATTCAGCCTCAATTATCCCCCCGCAAGAACAATTACAGTGCTTTACAACTATAGAACAAAAAGAGTTAAATAAACTTATCACTTCATCTAAAACAACAACATGTTTATTAGATCCTATACCAACTAAACTACTGAAGGAAGTGTTACCTGTAGTGGAAGAGCCTCTCCTCAATATTATAAACTCGTCTTTATCTTTAGGTCATGTTCCAAGAACATTTAAACTGGCAGTTATAAAACCTCTCATTAAGAAACCACAATTAGACCCGCATAATCTAGCAAATTATAGACCCATTTCAAATCTACCTTTTATGTCTAAAATACTAGAAAAAGTTGTGTCCACTCAACTGGGCTCTTTCTTGCAAGAAAATGATATCTATGAAAAGTTTCAGTCAGGATTCAGACCGCATCATAGCACTGAAACTGCGCTCGTTAAAATCACAAATGATTTACTCTTAGCTTCTGACCAAGGCTGCATCTCAATACTAGTTTTACTTGATCTAAGTGCTGCGTTCGATACTATAGATCATACAATACTCTTAGATCGACTACAAAATTATACTGGTGTTCAAGGACAAGCATTAAGCTGGTTTAGATCATACTTATCAGACCGCTACCATTTTGTCTATTTAAATGGAGAAAAATCGATCATAATTCCAGTAAACTATGGAGTGCCGCAGGGATCTGTGTTGGGCCCTCTGTTATTCTCAATATATATGATACCACTTGGAAATATTATAAGGAAACATGGAATTAGTTTCCATTGTTATGCTGATGACACTCAAATATATATTTCATCACGGCCGGATGAAAACGCTAAATTATCGAAATTGACAGAGTGTGTTAAAGATATAAAAGATTGGATGACGCGTAATTTTCTTTTATTAAATCCAGACAAGACAGAGGTAATACTTATCGGTTCAAAAAACCGCCCACAGAACCTCTCACAATACAACTTTGACATCGTAGGATGTCCTGTTACTTTATCCTCTACAGTAGAAGACCTGGGTGTTATACTCGATTGTAACCTGTCTTTTGAAAATCATATTTCGTATGTTACAAAAACAGCCTTTTTCCACCTTAGAAACATTGCTAAGCTACGTAATATGCTATCAGTTTCTGATGCAGAAAAGTTAGTTCATGCATTCATGACCTCGAGACTAGATTACTGTAATGCTTTATTAGCCGGTTGTCCTGCATCCTCAATAAACAAGCTACAGTTAGTCCACTGCTAGAGTTCTTACTAGATCAAGAAAATATGATCATATAACACCGATTTTATCATCACTACATTGGCTACCTATAAAGTTCCGTATTAATTATAAGGTATTGCTACTGACTTATAAAGCCCTAAACGGCTTAGCTCCAGTCTATTTAACGGATCTTCTATCACCCTATAATCCATCGTGCTCTTTAAGATCAATAAATTCAAGGCTTTTGGTCATACCTAGGATATCCAGATCAACCAAAGGAGGGAGAGCATTTTCACATTTGGCTCCGAAACTCTGGAATAGTCTTCCTGATACTGTTCGTTGCTCGGACTCGCTCTCCCAGTTTAAAACTAGATTAAAGACGCATCTTTTCAGCCAGGCATTCATATAATATTGTTAATCTCACAGTTTCAAACTACAATCCGGCCTCTAGTTCATAAATGCCAGAGGAGAACTGGCCCCCGACTGAGCCTGGGTTCTCCCAAGGTTTTTTTTTTTCTCCATTAGGTCACCTGATGGAGTTTTAGGACACCATTAGGTCACTTGATGGAGTTTTTCGGTTCCTTGCCACTGTTGCCTTTGGCTTGCTCAGTTGGGGATATTTTGGGGATATTTAATTTTATTCTATCAATCAATAAATTCCACTAGAAACAAACTTTGTTGTATTATTTTATTTTAATACTGTGAAGCTGCTTTGATACAATCTGTATTGTGAAAAGCGCTATACAAATATACTTTATTTGATTTGATTTGATTTGTTTTCATTGATTGATGTTTTTTTTTTATTCTTTATTAACTGAATGTTTTTCTTTTAGTGCTGAGTGCCGGAAGTGGTGGTGTCGGTGTCCTCGGTGGTGGTGTCTCCTCCTGTGTGCTGTGTTTTTCCCTTTTTGGTGTATTTTGAGTTTTTTTTTTTTTTTTTGTGTGCTTATGTGTGATCAGGGAATCCTTAACCCCTGAGATCCCAAACCTTTGACCCGGTTTCCTCCACTGGTAAGGCCTCAGCACTCCCCTTTTTCTTTATTCTCTTTATTTAGTGTGAATGGTGTTTTATTCTTGCTGTTCATTTTAATGGTATAAATAAAATTATTGTTGTTTTACTGGAATTACATCTCTGGCTTCGTGCATGAATCGAACCTGTGAGCTTTTTGTAAATTTGGAGGTTTAATTATCCAACTAATTTAACTCTACTTCCCGGGGTGAAATTCTGCGGGTCAGTTCCCTTAGTGCCACTTGCCACACCTTCAAAGGACTGGATCAGCTGGGTGATGAGATCCACAGTCTCCCTTGTGCCACGTGTGGTTCTTTTGCAGTGAAGGGCCAGTTCACTCTTGCTGAGTCGCCGCAAAACATCAGCATCTGAAGGTTGCATGAGCTGTGCCTCCAACTCTGCACGCTTTGCTGCTATAAGCCTGTCCATGTCCTCCTGGTCCCAGGAGAAAATACAGCGGCTGAGGTGAGCCATGAAAGTTGCATACAGCTGATGTGAATCTGTTGTGCACCCCACAGAAATCTGTCTCATGAAATGCCAGATGTCGAGTCTGATTTCCATGTCCTTCCATTCAGCAAACATCTTTTTGAGGTGAGTACCCCCACAGCAGTCTCTGTCGACATACAGCAGTACAGGCGGAGGCGCTGCAGCATCCCTGTACCTTTTAATGATGCCAGAAACCATCTGTGCCAATCCAAAGCCTTCACTTGCTGTAAGAACAGACATGATGACCTGACCATGTTCATTTCCAACATTTGTGACCCAGGTGGCTGTTCCAGCACTGTGACCAGCAAGCTTGCGTGCAACCTTCTTGGTGGAATCCATTTTCAGCACACGTCCAAACAGTGATGTTATACTGGCTTTGACCTCATCCAGTCTTTGAAGGACATCCTGAGCATACACCTGCATCAGCCACCGGTGCTTGGGTACAGGGAGCATAGCAGGTGGGTGTTTGAAAGACACAGGCATAACAAGACCTGCGGTGATCCCTTTGTGGAAGCTCTGGCAATCTGTCAGAAACTGGACAACCTTCTGCAGCCAGATCTCAGAGTGCTGCTCCTCAAGCTTCTTCTGCACTTGACTGCTGCTGTTTCCCAGACCTCTCTGACGCAGAAGGCGGACCACTGCCATGTCACATGCCAACTTTGAGGTAAGAATGCAGGGAAAGTGAAGCCTATGACTGATGTCGAGCTGTGATATGATGTCAAAACTCCAGCTGATGACTTTCCTCTTGCATTTCCTACAAGACAGGTACTCAGATGCCATAAAGTAGGACGTTTTAACATCGACTACCTGTCGGATTTTCTGGTGCAGTCCTGCTGATGTGAGCTCCTCCTTAACACAGTCTGAATGTGGACATGTGAGTCGAACTCTCCACAGCTTTCTTGGCATCCAAAGAAAGAAGGGGTGGCCAAAGTAGCGCTCTGTCCCTGGTACTCCAGTAACTGCAAAGTGCTGTTATGGTGGGTACCACCACATCCTGTCCACTCTGGCGTAGTCCATTTCAGGTTGGTTGTGGGATGAAAACTTAAACAAAGCCTTTGATATCCACAGCTGATCAGCAGGTGGCAATGTGTGAGTCCAGCCCACTGGGAGGCACATTTGTTTACCTTTGCAAAATTAACAGGAAAAAAAACCCCATCAACTTTTAATATGTGACCTTACAAAATAAAACAAAATATCTTTCAGATGTACGGGGACTTACTGGACACTTGCGATTCCAGCAAGTCTGCCTGTTCAACCAGCTCATGGTCACCCTGCTCAGATGATGCAAATGAGGCCACACTTGTAGATTCTATTGGCACAGTTGGTTGAGATCTCTTTGTAGATCTTCCAATTAAATCTGAAGAATACAGATACAACAAATTACACATATTACACAATTTTTCTGCACTTTACTCTGTACTAATAATCACTGTAATTTATAATATAGATACATTAATATTAATAGAAACAGTTATTTTATATTTATAAAATAAATATTTCACAGTTGTACTGTTTTCACTGTATTTTTAAACCAAATAAATGCAAGCTTGCAGAACATAAGTGACTTCTTTGGAAAAACATTAAAATCTTTCATAAAACTATGCAAATTGTAATGCACTTTACTCTATACTAATAAACACTGTATACACTGACAGATTACGGAAAAACAACATATTTATAAAGACTCCATACCTGTTTGGGCTACAGGTGATCTTTTTGAAGGCTTTGTCACGGCTTTGTGAATTTTGTGATCTGCCAATCAGAAGGGAGCGGACAGATGAGACTGATGGCATGGACTGTGGGGCACTGGGAGACTTCTGCTGGGAGCCTGTGGATGAGGACTGTGGGGCACTTGAAGACTTCTGCCGCGAGCCTGTGGAATCCATATTTTCGGCCTTAATACGGATGGCTTCACGACCCTCTGGGAAAAGCCCAATGTAGTCCGCAAAAGCTGCTTTATTTGCATGATTGTTTTTTGAGTCTTTCACTTCCGTTGATTCCCTCCTCATGCTTGCCACCAGATACCCAGCATATCCCAGAGCATTTTCAGCAACCCACTTAAAGGTTTGACCTTTGAAGACCCCAAACTGCATCGTATGTTGGCCAAGAACGTGCGATTTTTTGCTTGGGTCTTCACCTTGGTGCACTATAGCTCGCCTTGCAGTTTCCAAAACCCTTTCTGGGGAGAGAGCCCGAGACCAGGGTTTCTTTTTGTTTTCTTCCTTCACCCTTAGAGCGACCAAAGAGTCACACATATTAAGGCTCCCTTCAGGTTTCCTCCTGAATTTAGGCTCCATTCTATAAAATAAACATAAAAAACACACATTACACGCAGAACTTCACACATCTCTTGCAAAAGCAAACACTTCATTCAAAACTATTTTAACTCTTTTAACCTGAAAATTTACATTGGTGCCTGAAAAAGACAGAAACATGGCCCACATAGAAGTTAGTAAATTAAAGTTAAATTGATGTGTTACACAATAACTCCTAAATCCAATATGCAACAACAAATATACTGAGAATGTAAAGTGGCATGCTCATATAAGTCTAGCAAGTCAATGACAGACTAAGGCCACATTTACACATAGCCGGGTATTTAGAGAAACAAATATTTCCCCCCCTCCGTTTTCAAAAATAACAATGTGCACACAACATCGTTTTCAAAAAAGTTGTCGTTTACATCAACCCGCATAAATTCGCCTTCGAGCGCCATCATAACCTATGGGCAGCGGAGGGAGGGAGCGTAGGGAGAAGGATAAAGCCATGCAAGCCAATGAGAATCCTCAAAATCGACAACAACAAATAGCACGAGCGACTTCCAGTGCCTTTCAAAACAACAGACGTTGGGAGGCAATGTACCGGCGTCTTGGAAGGAAAAGCTGCTGTAAAAATGCTGATTTTCGTGTACTCCTTCGCCTCTGCTCCTCGATATAGTTCAGCAGTTGTGTTTTGCAAATGCAAACAGGCCAAAAGCGTTAGCACAAAAGTATTTTTTTTTTTCTTTTTTTTTCACAAAAGTAAAAATGAGTACCACCTTAACAGCATCCATGATCAAACAGTAGCCAAACAAACTATAAACATAGGGCGCTCACATGACATAAGCATTTTCTGGCGCATAATGTGACGTTTGAGAACCTAAAACCCCGTTTCTCCCAGTTGACACGGCAACACATAACCGGCGTTTTCAGAAATCTCCACTTTGGCCGGAGTTTTTAGAAATAATCGTTTTCAGGGATAAAAACGGCGTTTTCGTGTAAATGACAGGCCAAAACGCAGGGAAATATCTGCGTTTTCCCATCGCGTAAACGGGGCCTAAGACAGAGCCCTTGAAAGTAGTTATGTCAGCATGCACACCATGACTTTGTATCTCTTCAAGGCCAAACTTAACCAACATATTACATGCATATACAAAAAAAGAAAGGAAAACAAATTAATTGCCAATAGGTTAACCCCCAGAGGTCGGAGGTATCGCCGGCGATACCAGCTCGCTTTTTTTTTAGCAGTGTAAAAGAAACTCAAAAATACTCGGTTGACTTTGATTTTCCATTGGAGTTTCATACATCAATCGATTCTGTTAAATGTGTATTATTTTTGTGTATACTCACAATAAAAACAAAGTGTTGTGCTTTTTGCCAAATAAAGAAAAATAAACACGAAGCGAGTTCTGCCTCCTCTCTGTCAGTGTAGTCCATTCTGAAACGCGTCCGAAAATGAACCATAACTCAGTGAATACTCAGTCAAACAGGCATTCAGACATACAGGCATGAAGCTTGAATTCTCATCTTTTAAACGAAGTAATTTTTATAAAAAACAAATATTCACAGTTTATGTAATATGTATGCAAAGAGAGAGATGTCAGTCGTTCTCATCTCAGCTAATTAAGTTTTAATGTGCTCCGCCCACGGAGAGCACGCGCTATTCAAACGCAAATGTGAGCCGATCCAAACAAACCTGTAAAACGCCCATCAGCTGGATAATACACACCGCGAGTTCACTTTCAGACTTATGTACTTTACGATGCTGTGAGGAATAATACTGTCTTGATAATAATCCTGCAAAAATTTACCTCAGAAGTTCTGGAAGTATCATTTCGAGGAGCAAACGGATCCCGCTGAGGAATTAGGTCAGTTCTGTTTGCTTTGTTCTAATCGGAATGAATGAACGCAAAGATGCGTGCTGTTGTGGAGCTACTACAGCTGGCAAAAATACTGTTTAAATATGAATCGCGTTACTATGAATGAATGAACGCAAAGATGCGTGCTGTTGTGGAGCTACTACAGCTGGCAAAAATACTGTTTTAATATGAATCGCGTTACTATGAATGAATGAACGCAAAGATGCGTGCTGTTGTGGAGTTACTACAGCTGGCAAAAATACTGTTTTAATATGAATCGCGAATACAAAGAAAGATTACACTGGAAATATTGTTACAATTATAAATGTTGTTGTAATTGTATAACCTTAAAAAAAAAAATTATATATATATATATAAGGATAGATGTAAACAAAATCTTAAAAGGTCATTATAAGCCTTATCTTTAAATAATTTTATTATGCTTTATTAGTGACACATTTGGGAAGAGAATATATTCCAAATCTGAAAATACAGTATGAGAACAATTAACTGCACAATTACTAGAAATGTTTACCTTGGATATTGTACAATTTGCAAGCAAAATTTGTGGAAAAAACAACAAACCAGTTATATATTGTCCTTGCATTCTTGTGGCTCATTCACACACCTGAATGAAAGGCTCATTACGTATGCAGCCTCATTATGCGGCCCCATTGACTCCATAGGTGTGAATCACGCCCACCCGCATATGGCCTTTCCAAACAAAAAGTGTTTTACAAGATTTAAATCAATGTATTGTGTTATGGGAATGATTAGGCAGGACGATTTTCACATAATTTTGAAGAAAAAATACTAGGCAACGACATCCATTAGTCAAAAGTCTTATTTACATATATTTAGAATGTGTTTTATGGCCTTATTTCAGAAACTTTAGTTTTTTGTTTTTTAAAAAACCATGCATAAACATTATTCTATCAAAAATACAAACATGTACATGCAAGTTGTTCACATATTATGGTAGCCCTGTTTGTGCTAAATAGAGTGAATTTACACCTTTTCCATTAATATGTTTATAAGCAACTGAAAAAAGCACAAATGTCAGGGCATGTCAGAACATCTCAAGGACCCCAAAAACCCCTCAGACTCCAGAGGGTTAATTAACCAACCTTTTAAGAGGATATGCCTTTTCAAGGTCACCATACGGTCTGATCTAACCATGTAATCAGCCAATGGATAGGTGTCAGTGAGTTCACTGAGTGCCAAAAGCTTGACTTCTCTTGAAGGCGAAAGGTTCAGTTCAAAGGCTCTATAGTGTTCATTGTACCACCCCAACAGCACTTTCACAATGAAGAACAAGTTCTCATTGATGATAGACATCTGAATAATTTCAGCAAACTCCACTAAGCCACTTGCTGATCCATGAGCAGCTACCATACCTTTGCTGTAGGTTATGCCACTAATTTTTGCATTCTTTGCAAGATGTACTTCACATGTGTTAGGGTATTTAGACTTAATAGCCCAAGCCACTTCCTCTTTCAGCACATCAACTGGGACTGTGGACACATTAGGTACATCTAGGCTAGATTTCCCATGGAATGGGTAGTTGATGTGGAAAGCGATCATCAGCTGATGTTTTGAAGCCAAAGTCAAAGGTATATTCTTGAAGCAACTGGTGTGTTTCACAATCTTCTTAAAGAAACCATGCTTGGATTTGAATTGCATTGTCCAGACAGCCGTTAGAGGGCCAAAATACCTTAACATCTGAGGGTAGTGTTCAAGATAGTGGTGTTTTAGTAGAAGTATCACATCAGGGAACAGCTCTAAGTACCTCTGTCTGTGTTCAACTATTTTACTTTCAAGGTATGAGATGGATTCATCATTATGCACAGGAGCAACTACAAGCTCAACAATATCTTTTAAATCCATCAATACAAGCCATGCTTGTTCATTTTCTGGCACACAATGTCCAATCAGAAATGGGAGCAACCTCAGCAAGCTCCAATTTTCATTGGCATTGCCTCCAATAGTCTTCCGACCTGAGAAACTCTTTGGTACAACATATGGCTTATTTGTTTTGTCTTTATAGGGGAATGACAATAGCTTTATTTAGGTCATCAAGTGTAAAAAAAACTTTCTTTGATATCAGTAATGCCAAGCAGTAAGCCAGTTCAACTGGCACAACACCCTCAAATACGCCGTGAGCAACGTCAGGGGGAAAATCAGAGACAACATGAAAATGAGTCAGATTTTTGGTAAAAAGACACTCTCGTTTAACTCCAAAACACTGTTTGCTGTTCTCATAAGCTATTTTAACATGGTCTGCGTGGACCTCTTGAGTTCTCGGGCTAAAAAACCCAGATGCAACACAGTGAGACCTAATATCACAACTTTTTGCTGTGCAAAACCGACATACGTAATCACCAGAAAATCTCTCAGTAAAGCCAGCAATACTGTGCGCTCCTAAGTTATCAGCCACAACACTATGCACTATACCTTTAAGAGATGCACCTAATAAAGGGACATACACACCGTGATCCTCTAGAGTTTTAAGATCTTTCAGAAGAGGTTCCAAAACTTTGTCATAACCAAATGTTTTTACATCATCACTTTTGCAAAGCACGGCAAGATAAATAGATGATAAAGATGAGTGAGATCCTGGTGGAAGGTTTGCTAATATCCAATACACACCACAAAGTTTTTTGTTTTTTTTTCCTAGAGGTGCCTTAGGGGATTGCAAGTCTCGAAATCATCCACATACAGACAAAGTGATATTCGTAACTCAACAGCATTCAAGAAGCAGTTCTTCTTAAAATCTTTAGGGGACGTGTATTCAAAATATGGGTCAAGATTAATGTCTTCCTTTCCTCTGATTTTCAGTTACCTTGTCAAGAATGATTTTTCTATTTAAAATTTGCTGTAATGATTTTAACAGTGGGACATACTGAAAGGATCATTTCTTTTCTTGATCAAGTATTTAGGTAATTGGTTCCACAACACTAAATTTTTCTTTGTAATATTGTTTGCGTTGATATGAAGTAGCAAGTGTGATGTATGCTGTTACTTGCCACTAGGTGGAGACCTGTACATGTATATTTGTTATGACAAGTAAAGGAGAACAAGAATGACTTTGACAGTGAACAACTCGTGGTGTGTCTTCTCTTTATTATAATTTGTTTTCCTAAGCATTAAGCCTAAACAGCTAGCTAGGAGTTACCATAAGACATTACATGGTGTCAGAAGTTCACAATGGTTCAGCTAAAACCTCCAAAGGAACTGAGTTTTGAAGGAAATGCCGCAGAAAACTGGCGAACCTGGATACAGAAGTTTGAGTTGTATCTCATTGCAAGCGGAACATCTGAGAAATCAGGCAAGATAAAATGTGCTACTTTTCTACATGTTGCCGGTGATGAAGCGATAAAGGTATTTAATACCATGGATTTTGAAGAGGAGGAAGCAAATGATTATGAAGCACTGAAAGAGCAATTCAGGCGTTACTGTGAACCAAGGAAAAACTTAACATATCTAAGACACATGTTTTTCACTCGAGCTCAGGGACCAACTGAATTGATTGATGCTTATGTGACTGAGTTAAAAAACAAAGCCAAAGAATGTGAATTTGCACAGCTGACTGATTCACTGATCAGAGACCGCATAGTGTGTGGCGTTAACAATGATCAAATTAGAGCTCGACTCTTAAGGGAACCGGATCTGGATCTGAACAAAGCTGTGGATATCTGCAGAGCGAGTGAAGTCACAAAAAGCCAAATCAAAGCACTCCACGAGGAAACTGAAGTGACTGTGAACAAAATTAGCAAACTAAAGCTAACTAAGAAGTCACCTGGAAATAGTTCTGCTCCGAACGCATGGTCAAAGAAAGAAGAGGAATGTACCAGATGCGGTTACAGGCATGAACCGAGGAAGTGTCCTGCATATGGACAAATATGCAAAGTGTGTCGTCGAAAAAATCACTTCGGAAGGATGTGCAAAACGCAAATGCAGGGTTCGACTAAAAACGACAAAACAAGGTTCACAGTGAGAAAAGTTCATGAGATTGATCAAGAGGATCACACAGAACTGTTCGTGGGTGCCCTTAAAGAGATGCTGACTGGAAAGAAAATGGAGACACAAGTTAATGAAGCAACTGATGCCACAGTTGGAGGAAAAGACAAGTGGACAGAAACACTTACAGTAAACAAAAGAGCACTTTCTTTTAAACTGGATACTGGAGCGGAGTGCAACGTGATTTCATATAAGGACTTCAGAGCAGTTGCAGGAAAATCCATGTCAATGTGCAAGTCTAACTGCGTGTTAGTAGCGTACTCAGGCCACAGGTTGGAGCCAAAGGGCAAAGTAAAGCTCATCTGCCAGTTCAAAGAGAATGAAGCTGAAGTTGAGTTCCAGATTATAGAGAAAGACTCACCTGCTATCCTGGGAAGGTCAGCTTGCACAGAGTTAGGACTAGTCAAGAGAATCTACAAGGTGGACTGTGAAGAAAACACTGACATTCTGAAAGAATTTGATGATGTGTTCAATGGGTTGGGGTGCATACCTGGAGTGCATCATATAAAGATTGATACGACAGTGTCTCCGGTGATACATCCACCCAGAAAAGTGCCGATCGCACTAAAAGACAAAATAAAAGCTGAATTAAGCAGAATGGAAAGTCTTGGAGTGATCGACAAACAGACAGAACCAACAGATTGGGTCAATAGTATGGTGACGGTTGTGAAGCCGAACAAACTTCGAATCTGCATTGATCCCAAAGGTTTGAACAAAGCTATAAAAAGAGAACACTTTCCACTCAAGACAGTTGAAGAAGTGGTGAGTGAAATGCCAAATGCAAAAGTTTTTTCTGTGTTGGATGCTAACCATGGCTTTTGGCAAATTCAGCTGGATGAAGAAAGTTCCAAGCTTTGTACATTTAATACACCATTTGGTAGATACTGTTTCAAGAGGCTACCTTTCGGTGTATCATCAGCCCCAGAAGTCTTCCAGAAGTGCATAGCACAAAGGCTCGAAGACCTGGAGGGAGTCGTGAATATCATGGACGACATACTCGTGTGGGGAGAAAATGCGGAACAGCACGATGAAAGGCTCAGGCGGCTTTTAGAGAGAATCAGGAGTATAAATCTGAAACTAAATCGGGAAAAATGCAAGATCAGAATGTCTGAAATAAAGTACATAGGGCATGTACTGAGTGGAGAAGGTTTGAAGCCAGACCAAGACAAAATCAAAGCAATTGTGGAGATGCCTAAGCCACAAGACAAAGCTGCCTTGATGAGGTTTCTTGGCATGGTTCAATATCTTGCAAAATTTGTTCCAAACCTGTCAGAGATCAGTGCGCCGCTAAGGAAACTCCTGGAAAATGGTGTGGCTTGGCACTGGGAAACCTCCCAGCAAAAGAGTTTTGAGATGCTGAAGTCACAACTAAGCAACGCCCCAGTTCTCAAATTCTTTGATGTCAACAAGGACGTGACTCTTTCTGTGGATGCAAGTTCAGAGGGTTTAGGTGCTGTCATTTTGCAGGATGGACATCCTGTAGCATATGGTTCAAGATCACTGACTGACTGCCAGAAAAGGTATGCTCAGATTGAAAAAGAGCTTTTAGCCATTGTGTACGGCTGTGAAAAATTCAGCCAATACCTCTATGGTAAACCAGTAAGAGTGCAGTCAGATCACAAGCCACTGGAGACAGTGTTCAAAAAGCCTCTAGAAAAAGCGCCAACACGACTGCAAAGGATGTTGATGAAACTTCAGCCGTATGATCTGCTAGTAACCTACAAACCAGGAAAGGAGTTGAAAATCGCTGATACGCTTAGCAGAGCCTACCTGGAAGAAGAAGCAGAACAATTACTGGACAGTGACTTGGAAGTTCATCAGTTGTCAGAGTGTCTACCAATTTCAGAAGAAAAACTTGAAGCAGTCAAGAAAGCTACAGAAGCAGATGGAGAACTGCAGATGGTGATGGCAGTAGTCAAGACAGGATGGCCTAAACAAATCAGACATGTGCCAAATGCAGTAAGAAAGTACTGGACGTTCAGAGAAGAGCTGACCATTTCAGAAGGACTGCTGTTCAAAAACACAAGGCTCGTGGTTCCACAAAGTCTTCAAGCAGAAATGCTGGAGAGGATTCATGAAGCTCATTTGGGGGTTGTTAAGTGTAAAGAGAGAGCAAGAGATGTATTGTTTTGGCACGGCATGGGAAAACAAATTGAAGGTGTGGTGTCAAAGTGTGCTGTGTGCAACACTTTCAAAAGGAACAATACCAAAGAACCTCTTGTCAGTCATGAATTACCAGACAGGGCGTGGGCAAAGGTAGGAGTTGATCTCTTTCACTTCAACAAAGCAGATTACTTGCTATGTGTGGATTACTTCTCAAAATTTCCTGAAGTTGCAAAGTTGACACAGACAACAAGCCAGCATGTAATAGCAGCACTGAAGTCAATATTTGCAAGACACGGGATTCCAGATGAAGTTGTTTCAGATAACGGACCACAGTTTGTGAGTGCTCAATTCAGCAAGTTCAGAGGTGACTGGGAGTTCAAACACTCGACTTCAAGTCCAAGGTATCCTCAGTCTAATGGTCAAAGTGAAAGAGCTGTACAAACCATCAAAAACCTACTCAAGAAGGTGCAAGAAAGTCAAGGAGATCCGTACATTGCTCTTCTTGAGTACAGGAATACGCCGCTAGGTGGAGTGAAGTTATCTCCTGCACAGCTTCTTATGGGCCGTAGATTGAAAGCCAGAATACCAACAGCGAGTAAACTGTTACAGCCGCAGCTGCACAAAGGTGTTCAGCAAAGCCTAAAAGACAGGCAGCTGAAGCAAAAGTTCTACTATGATCGTGGGGCTAGAAACCTGCCTACTCTGAGTGAAGGAGAAATGGTGAGGCTGAGAGCTGAGAATCGTTGGCAGCCAGCTGTAGTTGTGAAAAGTCTTGACAAACCGAGGTCATTCCTGGTTCAAACACAGGGTGGAGAAGTCTACAGAAGAAATCGAAAACACCTGCTAAAGGCCAAAGAGTTGAGTTTCCAGAATTCACACATGCAGGACTCATTCGATCCAGTTATAAATGACTGTGTTCCTGATGTGGTTGATACAAAGCAGGCATTGCTCCCTGTGCCAACTCCTGCAAAGATGTCTTCGGTGCCTGAAGGTGTTGCTGAAGAAACTGTGAAGGTGACGCGTTCTGGTAGAGTGGTTAGACCTCCAAAGCGGTATTCTTGCTAAAGTAAGCAAGTAGTTAATTAAAGTTTAGTAGAGGTTGAGTTCTGTTCAGAGATCTCAAGAAGAAGAAGAAAAAAAAAAAAGTTTGTAATACTGACTTTCTGATTAGAAATAAGAGTTCAAGTTTATAGTTGTGTTTAATAATAATAATTTAAAAAAAGGAAGATGTGATGTATGCTGTTACTTGCCACTAGGTGGAGACCTGTACATGTATATTTGTTATGACAAGTAAAGGAGAACAAGAATGACTTTGACAGTGAACAACTCGTGGTGTGTCTTCTCTTTATTATAATTTGTTTTCCTAAGCATTAAGCCTAAACAGCTAGCTAGGAGTTACCATAAGACATTACAGCAAGAGGGCCACCTTTTTCAATTGCTTTTGGAACAGGGTTACATGCACAAATTGCAGTAGTGATTTCTTCAACTACAGAATCGGCAACTTTGAGGTTGTTGCGCTTTAAGATATCAGTTACAAAACTTCTAGATACTGGGACTGATGCAGAGCTTATCAAGTGGTAAACTTCCTGTAAGAATTCATCAATAGCTGTGCCTGGCACATTAACCAAATATTCCAACTTCAGTAAGGCTGCTGCAAACTGCTGCTCAATTGCACCTGAGAGTGCCTTGTCCTCATTCCAGTTAACGGATGTACCAGATGAGTCCTCCTCAATACAGTCCTCATCTAGACCATCAGAAAGGGAATGATCTAATGACAGAGATGCTACTGTAGTAGTTGTTTTCACTATACCTGGTTTAAAATCAGCTAGGGTGTGAGATGTATGTCTACGACTCTTGTGAGCTTTAAAGGTTCCCTTTCGAGGGAACTCGCGCTGCGTCGAGAATCGACACATTGGGGAACGCCTTCAGCGTGACGCGTCTGAAGCCTGTATGGAACTAGTCCAATCTTGATTGGTGTAACGTGATGACGTCACTCGTGACGTCGCATGTGACGGTGAAGCGGAAGCTATAAAAAGGAGACCGGAACATAACAGCGCTAGCTTTCTGTTCTTCAGCAAGCGTTATATGTGAAACTGTGTGTCTTATTTGGTGTTGTTTGTCGGTAAAAAGGTATTGATGGAGAAAGAGAAGCAGTTCAGACCGTGTGTGCCTCCTTGCCCACGTTATTTAAGCGAGGGTGACACACATGTGCTCTGTGTTGTTTGTCTGGGAGTGGAGCATGCACGGGCAGCGCTCGAGGGCGCTGTCTGTGCAAACTGTGATCAAATGCCCCTGAGAACGCTCCGCTCCCGGCTTGGTCTGTTCGATGAATCAGGCCAAGCCCGCGCTCCCCATGGATCGGGTCCCGCGGCTGCCGAGGCAGCGCGGCGCTTGCATTCATGGGGTTCGCAAAAGGATCTGTCTGAGAATGTTGAGACGGCCGCGGCCCTTTCTCAACATTCATCGGCCAGTTCCCACGGTCCTGCTCGCGAGGTGGAAGCCCGCCCAGCGGCTTCTTCCGCCCGCGTGGAGGACCCGATGTTTGAATTATCTGGTTCTGAGGGATCAGATAGTTTGAACATCGAGGCAGGAGAAAGTGAAACTCCATCACCACATTCTCCTGCCTTTGAGGAGTTGCTGGAGGTTGTGACACGGGCTGTGGGTAAATTAAATCTAGAATGGCCCCCAGATAAGCAGGAAGCGACAAAAAAGAGTATGTTGGATGAGCGCTTCCTGCAAGCCCGGCCACAACCTTCACGCCGGTCTCTCCCATTTTTTCCCGATCTCCACACCGAGGTGTCGAGATCGTGGAATAAGCCCTTCTCTTCTCGTATATCGAGCCCCAATGTACATATGTATTCTAGCATTGTGGGGGCGAAAGAGAAGGGCTATGGGACGATACCACGGGTAGAAGAGAATTTTGCATCACATCTCTCGCCCGATGCTGCATCGTCCCTGAGAGCTCCGGCGCTTCCCTCCAAGCCCTGCCGTACCACCTCGGCGCTTGTTGGGAAGGCATATATGGCGGCAGGTCGGGCTGGTGCATGCCTGCACACGATGGGGCTTTTGCAGGCGTACCAGGCCGACCTCCTAAAGGAAGTGGACGAGAGCGGGGAGGTCTCCTTCGATGATATTCGGGAGATGCGTAGAGCGGTCGATTTGTCTCTCCGTGCTACCAAAGAGACGGCCCGTGCCATTGGCCGCTCTATGGCAGCTATGGTAGCCACGGAGAGGCATCTATGGCTAAATCTGTCGGGTATCGGGGAGAAGGACAGGGCTTTCCTCCTCGATGCCCCAATTTCGTCTTCTGGCCTTTTCGGCGACGCAGTCAACACTGTCGTCGAGAGGTTTCAGGAGACGAAACGACAATCGGCCGCTCTGAAACATCTCATCCCCCGCCGTCGTTCCAAGTCTCAGGGGTCTGCTGCCAGGGGGCAGTCCCTTGAGGCAGCCGCCAGCTCCTCACACCTGCAGCAGCAGAAGGAGAGTGTTGCTTCTCGTGCCCCCCCGAGGAAGGTCTGGGTCCGAGGGCAACACTCTCAGCCGAAGTCTTCCGGGCCTAGGACAGATCTGAGGACTGTCATTCAGGCTAGGAAGGCTTCGGCGAAGAGGCCCTGACGCGTTGCGCAGGCCTCTGAGGGTGGTCCCCCCCGTGATAGAGCTACAACATCAAGCTCCTTCACGGAGCCCTCAGGAAATCGATTTGTGCTTCCCGCCGCTACGTGCGCTTCGGGACACATCGGTTTTCAGCGAACGCAAATCGCAGTGTCCGCCCGAAAACGATGCGGCTCTGTCGGTTGCGTTCCCTCTCACGAGGCCTGCAATAAAATTATGTCGGTTAGTTCCTGCCAAACCAATGCTTCAGGTCACCGATATTTCAATTACAACACCCGAGGTCAGTCCCGAGAGACTGATCCCCCTAGTAGATTATTTAGACACCTGGAAGGGTCTTCAAAATATATCTCAGTGGGTCCTGCGTACAGTGGAAAAGGGGTACAGAATTCAGTTCGAGTATCGTCCACCAAGATTCAGTGGGGTGGTTCACACACTGGTCAGCCCAGAGCAGGGTCAGGTTATGGAGCAAGAGGTTCAGTCCCTCTTAGCAAAGGAGGCCATAGAGGAGGTTCCTCTTCAGGAAAGGGAAGCTGGGTTCTACAGTCGGTACTTTATAGTTCCCAAAAAGGATGGGGGGTTACGGCCCATAATAGATCTAAGGGTATTGAACCGGTCTCTGAGGAGATACAGGTTCAAGATGTTGACTATACCTCTTATCGTGAGTCAGATCAGGTCCGAGGACTGGTTTGTCACAATAGATCTGAAAGATGCTTACTTCCATATTTCCATCCTTCCTCAACACAGGAAGTTCCTAAGATTCGCTTTCGGGGGAAAGGCGTATCAATACAGAGTTCTTCCTTTCGGCCTAGCACTGTCTCCTCGCACCTTCACGAAATGCATGGATGCGGCCCTTGCTCCTCTGAGACTTCAAGGCATTCGCATCCTCAATTATATCGACGACTGGCTCATTTTGGCACAGTCAGTAGAAATGGCGGTTCAACATCGAGATGTTGTTCTGAACCATTTAAGGTGCTTAGGGTTAAGACTCAATGCCAAGAAAAGTTCTTTAATTCCTCTACAGAGAACCACTTTCCTGGGGGTAGTGTGGGATTCTATCACGATGCGGGCACAGTTGTCTCCTGCTCGGATAGATACTATCTTGAACACAGTAACGAGTCTCAAGCTAGGCCAGGCCATCACTGTCAAACACTTTCAGAGGGTGTTGGGCCTTATGGCAGCAGCGTCCAACGTGATCCCTTTTGGCCTGCTGTACATGAGGGCCCTGCAGTGGTGGCTCAGGACCAGAGGGTTTTCCCCGAGGGGCAACCCTTTTCGCACGATCAAAGTAACGCGCAGATGCCTTCGTTCTTTGGTCATGTGGAAGAAACCAGGGTTCCTGTCCCTAGGTCCTGTGTTGGGGGCACCGTGTCAGAGAAAGATTCTAACCACGGATGCCTCCCTCACAGGCTGGGGTGCGGTAATGGAAGGCCGCTACACCAGAGGTATTTGGAAGGAACATCATCTTTCTTGGCACATCAATTGCTTGGAGATGATGGCAGTGTGTCTGGCCCTCAGACATTTCCTTCCGGATCTCAGAGGCCATCATGTTCTAGTACGAACAGACAATATGTCGGTGGTGTCATATATAAATCGTCAGGGGGGCCTGAGATCGCGCCCTCTGTGCAGACTGGCGCATCAGGTTCTTCTATGGGCCCAGGGGAAACTTCTTTCACTCAGGGCGATGTTTATCCCTGGGGACAGCAATGTGGGAGCAGACATCCTGTCGAGGCAGGGGCTGAGGCCCGGGGAATGGAGACTCCACCCCGAGGTGGTGGAGTTGATATGGAGGGAATTTGGTCAGGCGGAAGTGGACCTGTTCGCCTCTCAAGAGAACACCCACTGTCCACTCTGGTACTCCCTCACGCTTCCAGCTCCTCTCGGACTGGATGCCATGGTACAGACGTGGCCGAGGCTTCGTCTGTACGCATTTCCCCCGGTTGCTCTGCTCCCAGGGGTTCTAGAGAGGGTCCGGCGGTACGGGATCAGTTTGCTCCTAGTAGCCCCGTACTGGCCGGCCCGAGTGTGGTTCTCGGACATTATGGTTCTCCTAGCAGGTCGTCCGTGGCAAATTCCGATCAGGAAAGACCTTCTGTCTCAGGCCGAGGGCACGATTTTCCACCCTCAACCAGAGCTATGGAAGCTGTGGGTTTGGCCCCTGAGGGGGACCAACTCTTAAATGCCGGTCTCTCAACCGAGGTTGTCGAGACCATTTTAAACTCTAGAGCCCCCTCCACGAGGAAACTGTATATGTTGAAATGGAATGTTTTCACTTTATGGTGCAGAGAACATCAAGTGGACCCAGTTAACTGCCCGGTGGCTTCAGTGCTGGAGTTCCTTCAGAGTCGTTTCTCGGACGGACTCTCCCCGTCCACGCTTAAGGTCTATGTGGCGGCCTTAGCTGCCTTCCACACGCCTTTAGGGGTGGGCACTTTGGGGAGACACCCACTTATAGTACGTTTCCTTCGTGGAGTTAGGAGGATGAGGCCTGTCATTCAGTCTAGGGTCCCCACGTGGGACCTGACAGTGGTTCTTGAGGGATTATCTGTGGCACCCTTTGAACCTTTGGATGAGGTGTCGGAGAAATTTATGTCTGCTAAAGTAGCGTTCCTGCTCGCCATCACGTCCCTAAAAAGAGTAGGGGACCTGCAGGCTCTATCTGTCGCTCCTTCCTGCCTGGAGTTCGCTCCTGGCAGAGTAAAAGCTATTCTCCACCCTAGATCTGGTTATGTGCCTAAGGTACCGTCTAATGTGGCACGCTCCATTATTCTCCAGGCCTTTCATCCTCCACCGCATGTGTCGGATGAACAAGCTAAATTACATCTATTATGCCCGATCCGGGCCCTGGAAATCTATGTACAAAGAACTTCGGGTTGGAGGAAGTCGGACCAACTACTTGTGTGCTTTGGGTCCCCAAGGAAGGGATCACCTGCTTCAAAACAAACTATTAGCAGATGGATAGTGGAAACAATTTCTTCAGCTTACGAGGTGCGTGGTTTGCCTTCACCTCTAGCGATAAAAGCCCACTCCACTAGAGGGGTGGCTTCCTCTAAGGCTCTGCTAGCGGGAGTTTCCCTCCAAGAGGTCTGTGATGCTGCAGGCTGGGCTTCCCCTCACACCTTTTTAAAACACTACAGTTTGGATCTGCCCTCTACACCGGGTTCACGGGTTCTCTCGTCTTGAGTATGCCAGATTAATTCATACTAGGGCGTACTCTCTCAGTGTGGCGCAGTGGGCATTTCGTTCCCCAATGTGTCGATTCTCGACGCAGCGCGAGTTCCCTCGAAAGGGAACGTCTCGGGTTACGACTGTAACCCTCGTTCCCTGAGAAGGGAACGAGACGCTGCGTCCCTCGGCCACACTTTCGCGCTCCTGAGAACGACTTGCTTCGACCAATTGAAAGCTAGCGCTGTTATGTTCCGGTCTCCTTTTTATAGCTTCCGCTTCACCGTCACATGCGACGTCACGAGTGACGTCATCACGTTACACCAATCAAGATTGGACTAGTTCCATACAGGCTTCAGACGCGTCACGCTGAAGGCGTTCCCCAATGTGTCGATTCTCGACGCAGCGTCTCGTTCCCTTCTCAGGGAACGAGGGTTACAGTCGTAACCCGAGACGTTCCATAAATACAGGTCTGAAAACTACAACCAGAAAACATACAACTAACATTTACATTTTTCTTCAGATGTGAGTTGATATGGACAAAGTACTCCCTTTCATTTGCTAGGTTCTTGCATGAACATAAGTGGCAGCTGAATATAGACAAATCTTTTTGTGTCTGACTTTCTTGTGTAGAATGCACTCTACATTGATGTACAATTAAAGCATTCCATGTTTTAAATGTGCATGGGCATTCTGAATACGTACATGGATAATGGCTTGTACATCCAAAATGTGGATGTTTGAGTTTATAATGGTTTAGTAATGCCAACGTAATGTTTAGTAATGTCTACTTGGAACTGCTACTGAGAAATATCGATTATTTTGGATATCAGGTACAATACATGGCAAATTTTCTGCGTTGGTGGCTGTCATAAAAACTTGCCAGATTTATCCAAACATGCATTAAATATTGAAGAACATTAAAAATTATAATGAATATTTAATATGGTGTATAAATTTAGCAAAATGCTCCAAGTACATTTTTCTAGCTGACTAAGGAGTTTATCACTGGATATGTTTTTTGAGGTAAATGTGACGTTACATGACATTGTTTACAAGCTCATTTACTGCCGTCTTTCCACGGTTGAAACAGTGATTGAGCGATTCCATGTGACATGATACGGATTTGTACGAAGTTGTACTCAATCTTTTAACACACTTTCAGATGCTCATTCATGTTTATTTCACCCTGTAACTGGTATTATTAAGGAGGAACAGAAGATCATGTGCTTCTCTTGAGCTGAGCCTGAGCGATCTCACGCCACAGCCCCAAAACGGTATTTATGTTTTTGAATTTCGTAAGAAAACGGACGTAATTTGAAATCTGAGATTTTGTTTCATTTCAATAATAACAAAGCACAAAGATTATTGTGAGTTATTGGATGGGATGCGCTACAATGTTCCATTCATTCATCAACTGAAAACAGGATGACTAATAGATTCCTGGTATTTAAGAATCGATATCGAAAATCGATATGAGAATCGATTAAAATCGAGAAATCGTTATTTTTTACCCAGCCCTAGAGAGGAATTTTGAAAATAGAACAAAACAATCAAATATACTTGCAGTATATTTACAAAAATACTCACCACTACAATAGAGCATTTGCAAGTCAAATTACACTTGACTAGATGAATCTGATATCTGTAAAATATAAAAAATAATGCTTTAGTTTTAAAGCAATAACATTTTCCAAGAGGTAGGCTAGTTAAGGATTTTAGAGAATTGAGCACATTTCCTTCTTAATTAAAAAAAAAATAAACTGATAAATTCTTATTGTAGCAGTGTTAACAATAAGGCTTACATTGAGCTTTCATTAGCGAACAGTAGTTGAGCCATTCCACCGAATGGGTGACATTTCTGTCCCCAGGACAGTATAAAAATGCATGAAAATTAACTCTAAAATCCATTTTATTATTAAGCAAAGTGTCCCGCACATTAAGCTAAATGCAAATTTAAAATGTTTAATTAAAACCATGAATAAAAACTACCTAGAACACTAAAAAAATAGCATTTGTTGCATGTCCCCACTCTCTATCTCTAAACTTTACCATGAAATATAATGATTAAAATCCTTCAGAAATCTTATTTCTTTTGCATTGTTGTGTGACTTTATATCCAATCTATGCTTTAAAAAAAAAGATTTCATGAGAAAAAATTATTTTATCTAATATTTTAAATAAAATAAACATTTTAGTCATGTCCCCGGGTTTTCACTCAGTCCTGTTACGCTAACACATTCCCCCCTCTAAAAAACTTGGAACATTCCACAAGACACATTTTCAACAGAAGTTGCATCATCTCTAGATCTTCTGAAGGCAATGGCAAGACCAAAAGTAAGTCCTTTCATTTTATTTTCTGTATATTTGATGATATTGCAACTATGTCTGAGAAGGTCAATCTCAACATACTGTCCTGTTACCTAAATTACTTGTTAGATGTTATTTGTTATTTTTAAGATACAAATGTTTGGTAAATCACTAGAATTTGCTCAGTATCCTCATGCTATTAGCAAGTATGCTATGTAGCTATATTTCATGTGTTCGCTAATTTTATGCTAAAAACTCAGTCCTGTTACCTTCAGTCCTGTTACTAAAATAAACCATAACAGGACTGAGTATCAGTAACAGGAGTGAGTAGCATCCTCCGGTGTATTGATTTATTAGTGTAAATATTAGTTTATGTAATACGATTTACTTGATTTTTTAAGTTTTACAGTTACCGTTACTTAAGTTGTAGACGTATCAGTTTTTCAATGTGAATACCATGCTTACAGGGAGCCAATCCACCATTAAGTGCTGCAGAAAGGCAGCGACTCTATCGCGCCCGACGCGATGCAGACCCAGAGAGGAGACAGAAATATTTAGAGAAGGAAGGTGAAAAATACAGGAAGGACCTCGAGTCAGGCAGGAAGAAACTTATCAATGACCTCAGTAAGAGAGAAAAGGGCAGACGTCGCAGAAAGTGGCGGGAGACTTACCATAGCATCAAAGACAGGAAAGAAGCCCTCCAGCACCTTGTCACCCCTCCACACAGCCCCCAGTCACCAGAGCAAGCTGTACATCCACAACCAAGCACTTCCAGGTCTACTTCATGAAACACTCATGTGCCAAAGACAATGTGCTAGAAGGGTTAGGGTTAATGAAAATAGACATGATTACATTACACAATGTCCCGGTTTCACAGACAGGGTTTAGATTAAGTCAGGATTAGGCCTTAGTTCAATTAGGGCATTTATAGCTTTTATAAATGTGCCTTTGAAAAAAACATTACTAGTGTGCATCTTGAGACAAAACAATGACACTGACATATTTTAACATATTCAATTCAATTCAATTCAAATTTATTTGTATAGCGCTTTTCACAATACATATTGTTTCAAAGCAGCTTTACAGAAAGTGCATTTCAGAAATGTACATAGAAAAAAAAATAGTTAGTTAAACATGCATTAATTTAGGGCATAAACATATCGCCAGCATCGAGTCGTCTCTTCACAGGCTTCTAGTCGTCTCTGCACGGGTGTTGGGGCATCTGTAGTTTCCATGGGAGGCTGGATACAAACTGGAGCTGACAATCTGTATTTACCTCGGGACTAGCGTCCCGAGATAACAAAAGAAAAGCAGAAGGAAAATAATTAGCGTAGCTGCTGTTCATAACAATAATGCATTCATTCTGATTCACCTGTAGTATAAAAGGTAAATATTATGTGAATGCTTGGTTAAAGAAATGCGTCTTCAATCTAGTTTTAAACTGGGACAGCGAGTCTGAGCCTCGAACAATATCAGGAAGGCCATTCCACAGTTTAGGAGCTAAATGTGAAAATGCTCTCCCTCCTTTAGTGGACTTAGATATCCTAGGAATGACCAGTAGCCTCGAATTTTGTGATCTTAAAGAGCGCGATGGATTATAGGGTGATAGAAGTTCCGTTAAATACCCAGGAGCTAAGCCATTTAGGGCTTTATAGGTCATTAGTAATACTTTGTAATTGATACGGAACTTTATAGGTAACCAATGTAGAGATGATAGAATAGGTGTTATATGATCATATTTCCTCGATCTAGTAAGAACTCTAGCAGCTGCATTTTGGACTAACTGTAGCTTGTTTATTGAGGATGCAGGACAACCAGCTAATAAAGCATTACAGTAATCTAGTCTCGAGGTCATGAATGCATGAACTAACTTTTCTGCATCAGAAACAGATAGCATGTTACGTAGCTTAGCAATGTTTCTAAGGTGGAAAAAGGCTGTTCTTGTAACATATGAAATATGATTTTCGAAAGACAAGTTGCGGTCTAATATAACACCCAGGTCTTTTACTGTAGTGGATAAAGTAACAGGACATCCTTCTAAAGTAAAGTTGTATTGTAAGAGGTTTTGTGGGCAGTTTTTTTGACCAATAAGTAATACCTCCGTTTTATCTGAATTTAATAGCAGAAAATTACACGTCATCCAGTATTTTATATCATTAACACACTCTGTCAATTTAGATAATTTATTGTTTTCATCTGGTCGTGATGAAATATATAATTGAGTGTCATCAGCATAACAGTGGAAATTAATTCCATGTTTTCTTATATTATTTCCAAGCGGCAACATATATATTGAGAATAGCAGAGGGCCTAACACAGATCCCTGCGGCACTCCATAGTTTACTGACGTTATCTTCGATTTTTCCCCATTTAAACAGACAAAATGGTAGCGGTCTGATAAGTACGATCTAAACCAGCTTAATGCTTGTCCATGAACACCAGTGTAGTTTTGTAGTCGATCTAATAGTATTGTGTGATCTATAGTGTCGAACGCAGCACTAAGGTCGAGTAAAACTAGTATTGAGATACAGCCTTGGTCAGAAGCTAGAAGTAAATCATTTGTGATTTTAACGAGCGCAGTTTCAGTGCTATGATGCGGCCTGAATCCTGACTGAAACTTTTCATAGATGTCATTTTCTTGCAAGAAAGAGCACAATTGAGCGGACACAACTTTTTCTAGTATTTTAGACATAAAAGGTAGATTTGAAATGGGTCTGTAATTTGCTAGATTATTATGATCTAATTGTGGTTTCTTAATAAGAGGTTTTATAACTGCCAGCTTGAATATTCTTGGAACATGACCTAAAGATAAAGACGAGTTAATAATATTGAGAAGAGGCTCTTCCACTACAGGTAACACTTCCTTCAGTAGTTTAGTTGGTATAGGATCTAATAAACATGTTGTTGGTTTAGATGCAATGATAAGTTTATTTAGCTCTTCCTGTCCTATAGTTGTAAAGTGCTGTAGTTTTTCTTGAGGAGCGATAATTGAGGCTGAATCATAAGACACCATTAAGGATTGTACATTTACAATTGTGGTTCTGATGCTTTCTATTTTCTCAGTGAAGAAATTCATGAAATCATTACTACTAAACTGTAACGGAATATTTTGCTCAGGTGACGTCTTTTTATTTGTTAGTCTAGCCACGGAGTTAAATAAAAACCTTGGATTATTTTGGTTATTTTCTATTAGTTTGCGGAGATGCTCAGCCCTGGCCGCTTTTAGTGCCTTTTTATAACGTGACATACTGTCTTTCCACGCGATTCTAAAGACCTCTAAATTAGTTTGTTTCCATTTACGCTCTAAATTACGAGTTTCTCTCTTGATAACATGCGTAGTATTGTTATACCATGGTGCTTTAGTTTTCTCTCTAACCTTTCTTAATCTAATTGGTGCAACCATGTTTAATGTACTAGAGAAAATGGTGCTCATAGTGCTAGTCATTTCCTCTAGTTCATCTGTTTGTTTGGGTTCACTAATCAGCTGAGTTAGATCAGGTAAGCTATTTGAGAATCTATCTATAGTAGTTGGAAGGATTGTTCTGCCTGGTCGATAACGCGGCGCAACGTGACAAATTTCAGCAGTACGCAGTATGCAAGTGACCATGTAATGATCAGTGACTTCATCACTTTGTGGTATAATATCTATATCGGTTGGATTGGTTCCATATGATATAATTAAATCCAGCGTATGATTAAGACGATGAGTGGGACCAGTGACGTTCTGCTTGACCCCAAGTGAGTTTAATAAAACTGTAAACGCAGCCCCTAACGCATCATTTGTGTTATCTACGTGTATGTTAAAATCTCCGACAATTAATGCTTTATCAACATTGACCAATAGATCTGAGAGAAAATCTGCAAACTCTTTTAGGAAATCAGCGTAAGGCCCAGGCGGTCTATATACGGTAGCCAAGGCTAGAGATAATAGGGATTTCTTTCTTACATCTAAGAGAGTAACATTTAGCACAATTACTTCAAACGAATTAAACCTGTGACCTGTTTTCTGAGTAACATTAAGAATATCTCTATAGATTGTCGCAACACCGCCGCCACGACCAATCAGACGGGGCTCGTGCTTATAACAGTATCCTGGAGGAGTAGACTCATTAAGACCGAAATAATCATTAGGTTTAAGCCAGGTTTCAGTAAGGCAAAGTACATCGAAGCTATTATCTGTGACCATTTCATTTACAATAACCGCCTTAGGTGTGAGCGATCTAATGTTAAGAAGACCTAGCTTTATAAATTGTTTTTGTTCACTAATATTGAGATTTTCTGGTTTAATCACAATTAGATTTTTCCTGGATCCTACAGTAGATTTAAAGTTTGACCTCACTAAACGAGGAATAGACACAGTTTCAATATAATGTTCTACATTGGTACTTATATCAATTAAGTTTGGACAGCAAAGAGTGTGATTTGGACTTTGACTTACTAGTCATATGGTGTGTAACGTCTTGGAGATGTTGTCCGACAGAAGAGCCGCTCCGATTCTGCTGGGGTGTAAGCCATCAGCACGGAAGAGCCTAGGTCGCTCCCAGAACAAATTCCAATTATTTACAAAGAGAAGTCTCTGTTCATTACACCATGACATTAACCATTCATTTAGAGGAAATAGTCTACTGAACCTTTCTTGTCCTAGTCGGTACGTGGGAAGCGGTCCAGACACGATGATCGTTGTTTCAGGCGATGTGCTGCGTACCGTCTCGATCAGGCTCCTGTAGTCCTTCTTCAAAACCTCCGTCTGCCGCAGCCTGATGTCGTTCGTTCCCGCGTGCAGCACGACAGCTCCGACGCGCTTGTCACTGTTCAGAATCTCGGGAACCTGCGCAGCGACATCAAGAACACGAGCACCAGGAAAGCAGTGAGTGCGCACCTTACCTCTACCTGAGGTAGCGTGGACATGCCGGACGATGGAACTGCCGATGATCACAGCGTCGCGTTCCGTCTCGCGTAGAGGAGAGAAGCGGTTCCGGGTGGAGATCTCGAAGGCCGGGAGGGGCGGAGAGGTCCTAGCTCTGGTCCTGGCTCGCGTCTTCCGCTGTGGAAACACCCAGGGTCCATCGTGTTGTGTCGGTGCCGGAGTGAACGAAACCAGGGATGATCGCGTCCTGGGTGCTCGGGTCCTGTGCAGAGAAACACACGGAGTAGACGAGGTCGGAGTCAAAAGGTTACTAACCACTGACTTGTGAGCATCGGCGCGTGATGTTTCAAGCGCGGATTGCCGATCTCGCAGCTCGGCCTGCCTCTCTAGTAGGTCGCGGATCTGTCTCTCCACCGACTCAAGCTCTAACTGCACAGCATGTAGCTCGAGGGTCTCCTCACCTGCACTCAAAGGTAACGTTAGACACACATCCGTCATATTCGCCATTATAGCAGATATGTGCTACAATGGCGAATTATAGCTTTCAGTGATACGTGTGTAGATAGGCGCGACCACGCGTACTATGCTAGCGGGCTAAGGCTAGTAGCGGAAGATTGGATATAAGTAGTGATATCAAAGCGATCCGATTGTTTTTTAAAGAGAATAGTATTCCAGATATGTTCACACGCTATAAAAATGAAAAATATTCGTTTGTAAAAGAGTGTAAAGAAGGAAATCAAGGTTTATGAATTAATTCGACGGAGCTCCAAACACAACAACGCACTCAGTCGCGACGCATGCGCGTTGTAAAAACATATGCTTTCAGTTAAAACAGGTCAAACATGCATTTTAGTCTGGGACTACCTTAAGCCTGTCTGTCAAACCGGATGTATGAATTTAGCCATCAGATCATAGTGATTAATTTAACAATGTTATAGTACATGTTCCTGACTATTGCAATGTGTAATTTATTATGGTGTGTGTGTTTTTAGGCAATATAATCAAGGGCAGAGAAGAATCCGAAAAACACGAAAAAAGCTTCATAAACAAATTCAAGAGCTAAAGGTTCTGTTGAAAAAAGAAAACAAAAAAACACAAAAAGTACAAGAAAAGACTCCAGCGCTTTAAAAAGAAAAATGCATCTCCACTCACAAAGGTAAACAAACAGTTGAGACAGCTTCCAAGTGTGGCCATTCGGAGGACTCTTTTGTTTCATGAAGCTCTGGTGGAGGACATCCGAAACAAGTACAAAAATGCACGGGGGGAGAGGGAAAAACAAATCATTTCAAAAGTGATAACAGGAAAAGTTCTGAAAAAGTACAGAATGCAAGGGTTTGCTCTAAACTCACTGGGCTTTTCAACTAAAAGATGCAAAAATGAGAAGAATTTGAAGGTTAACTACACCTACCAATGGAAGCAGAACAACAGGGTTGCAGATGTTCTGATGTTCTGTTCAGAGTGAGGGCTTTTTACTCAAGGGATGATGTGAGTCGCATCACAACTGGAAAGAGGCAGACCCTCACTCAAAAGAAAAACAAAAAGCAAAAACGGTTCCTTTTGGATACCATAAAAAATTTGCACAGGAAGTTTTTGGCTGAAGAACAAAGTTCCATCTCATACTCACTCTTCTACAAGCTCAGACCTTTTTGGGTTGTTCATCCGACTCTGAGTGATCGGAACACATGCATGTGCAAGATGCATGAGAATCTGGGTTTTCTTGTCCAGAAGCTGCACTACTTGAAAGTAATCAGCACCCTCAATCTGGATGATCTCATGTGAGACAGAAAATTTAAAGTGCATGTATGGAGAATGTTCTGAGTGCAAGGACCTCTCTTGCCCAGTCTCTACAGAGTACAACCCAGGAAATAATGTGTGTTATATCCAATGGGTAGTTGTGGATAAGGAGCACAAGAATGACCCCAATGGTAAAACATCTAAAATCACAATCAAAAAAAGAGTTCCAGACCACTCAAGAAGAACTGCTGGAACGGCTAAACCTGCTGCTCCACAGGTTTAAGAGACACACCTTTAACATCAGCAATCAGTTCACACACTACAGGGCGTTGAGACAAAACTTAAAAGCTCATGAATGCATAATTCATGTTGACTTTTCAGAAAATTACCTCTGCAAGTACAGCACAGAAATACAGGCAGTCCACTTCGGAGCATCACACCAGCAGGCAACACTGCACACAGGTGTGCTTTATGTGCATGCAACCCCTCGGCCGATGTCCTTCTGCACAGTTGTCACCCTCAAGAATAAAGGGCCCACCAGCAATCTGGCAGCACTTGTCACCAGTGCTTGATTATGTGCAGAGTGCACATCCAGAGGTCTCTACTGTCCATTTTTACAGCGATGGCCCCTGCACTCAGTACAAACAACGAGGTAATATATTCTTGTTTTCTACTGAGCTGTTCAAGCGGGGATTCACTGCCGGGACGTGGAACTTTTTCGAGGCGAGCCACGGGAAGGGTGCCCCGGATGGTGTGGGAGGGGCCCTGAAGAGGAGGGCTGACAATCTGGTCAGCCAAGGAAGAGACATTCCGGATGCTGCAGAGCTGTATGCTGTGTTGAAAGAGACAAACACAAAGATTCAGTTGTTTTTTGTTAGCGAGGAAGCAGTTGATCGTGGAGTTTCAGAGATGCCCAATGATGTGCCACCAGTTCCGTCCATTATGAGGATCCATCAGATAGTGTCCCTAGCCCATGGAGAATTGATATACAGGGACGTCAGCTGCTTGTGCACGACAACACAAAATCTGAACTGTGGGTGCTTTAATGCAAAGCATTTCAAGTTCAGCAATCAGCAGACAGCTTCCATGGCCCCCACCGAGACAGAAGTTCAGTGGCAAAGTCTTGAAGTTGTTGGCAAATGGTGTGTGCTGAGGTACGATGGTGATCTGTTCCCTGGTGTCATCACTGATACAAGTGAAACACATGTTGAGGTCCGTTGTATGCAAAAGATTGGGGTCAACCGTTTTTTATGGCCAGCCCGCGAAGACATCCTTTGGTACTTGTTTGAGGACATTGTGTGTATTATCCCACCCGCGAGGCCAGTCACTGGTCGTCACATGGAAATCGAAAGAGAAGTCTGGGCCAAACTAGAGACAGCTTTTTAGAAAGGGCCAGGCAAGTTTGTTTTCTTGAATTTAGCGCAATTCTAGCTAAAACACTGTTGGATGTAGTTTTTGCAACTGAACATGTTTTGTTTTGTACATGAAGATGGAGAGAACCCAGGAGCCAGAAACACCCATGGGATGCTGATGGCATGCTGATACACCCGCCACACTATCTCCGTTCTCTCTCTCTCTCCCTCTTTCACTCCTTTGTTCACTTTTCATCTTCTTGGCTGTGACAAACAAGCACATTCCTTCAGAAATCTCTATCACACACACACACACACACACAAGCTATACACACACACACACACACACATACACACACACAAGATATACACACACACAAGCTATACACACACACACAAGCACACACACACACACACACACAAGATATACACACACACAAGCACACACACACACACACAAGCACACACACACACACACACACACACACACAAGCTATACACAAACACAGAAGCACACACACACACACACACACAAGATATACACACACACAAGCACGCACACACACACACACACACACACACAAGCACACACACACACACACACACACACACACCGGAATGTCCGGATACATTCCTGTTACGTTCATTCCTGTTACGTTCATTCCTGTTACGCTCATTCCTGTTATGCAATTTTCATTCCTGTTATTAAATTGTTTTTCTCTAAAAAATAAAGTTAAACCACTGATTTTGTCAATTGTGTTATGTTTATCATTTATCCAACAGATTAATTAATTACATGATAAAAACATTTATAAATTTAAGGTTTGGGTCTCCTTTAAAATGAAAAAAATGGCTTTGCATTTTTTTTTTTTATATATATACACCTTGTGTGCATATATTGTGATTTTTAGTGACAAATGTCAATTATTTAAACATGCAACAAACCATTTCTTTAAAATCAACACTTTTGTGAGAGGAAAACAAAGAAATTAATTGCCATTTTTTTTAAACATACTTTTTAAAAGACACCTGATTTTTGGTAACAGGACTGAGAAAAATGCATCCATCTCCCACTTTGAAACCTTGTAAAAAATTAAATAAAGTTACCTGAGATTGACCAATGTACATTTTGAATAGTGGAATGTGTGTGTTATTAGATTCAGTGTTGAAAAAATATAATAAATTAGTTTACTTTTTAAAAGTTACAACAGGCAAATGTCACCCTTTCGGTGGAATGGCTCAGTTAATGTTTTTAACAGATCGTAGTCTATCCGTGATTCGTACTGACTAGGCTTTCGGCACGCATGTGATTTGCGGATTACTTGCAAGTTTAACCGCCATAGACCTGAAAGATTATCATTTGCACAAGTTTTGTCTTGATAGTTTACACATTCAATAGATTGTAAACCATTCCAGCGCTGGAAGAGGCAAAAGAGAATTTAATACTTGCACGCGCACAGCCGCACACACATATGCCTCGTTTCCACTGAGCAGTCCGGTACGGTACGGGACAGTACGGTACGGTTCGGGTCTGTTAACCATGATCTGGCTAGCGTTTCCACTGCCAACAGTACCCTTACTTGATAGGCGTGGTGTTTCGATCGACGTCATTTTCGCGCGAAGAAGAACATAGTAAACTACAATGGATGACATGCAGCAGATCTTGTTCTTGCTCCTCGACATGTTCGTCACAAGAAGACAAGCGCCGACATTACGCTTTTCTCAATATCAAGTACTCAAAGTTTGTACTTGCCATGTGCGACTACATGCAAATGGTACAGCGCGTTCCAAAAGCGTCACTCAGCTCGCTCTGCTACTCCGGTTATCTCTGTTACTCTGTATGTACATTTTAAAGCAACAATAAAACGAAATATGTTATAAAACACCACTCTGCCTCTTTTCGTTTTCATTTAAATAAATTAAACATTATAGGGACACAAATGTGGTTCATGCGCAACGCATATTGATTATTCACTGCACGTTATACGTTATTCTATTTATAACAAAACGAAATTTAAAACACAACCGTAACGTTACCTCTTTTCGTTTAAATAAAAAAAAATTAAACATATTCCAGGCAATATATGCGTTTGTACAAATGTTGCAATAAACATCAGTGATAATCTTGTAATAAAAAATGACAAGAAACCATATTTCTTTTTGTAAAAATTCAGTTTGATCAATAATAGCCTATATAAAAGTTTAAGTAAAAGGTACAAGAAGCTATACAATAAGAAATAAAGCAAACAATTCAGTCAAATATCCAAATGCAGCGCTCTAGTCTAACATTACAAGTAAAGTTAAATACAAATAGCCTATAACGTTAGTATGAAACTAAACTTCCCCTCAGCCAAAACGATTGACAGGGAACTCATTATATATTCACGAGACCAAAGATCGCCCGTTAGGTCTACACAAGACGAAATATCTCATGTTTAACCACTACCGTCGGAGTCAGCGTCTCAGCGACGAACGTCAGAAGATTAGCCGAGGAAAGGCTCATCCAGCCGGGAAACATGAGCGCCGAGCCCCGCTGAACGCATGGATCTCACAACCGGGGGAAAAAAAAAATCATCTTTATAAATAAACCACAGATTTGAGCTTTAAACAACTACATTCTCGCCTGAAAAACTCTTAAAATTACATTTCGTGATACAGTAACAGTAGTATTATATTAAACTGTATATTAAAAAATGGCGCTTCTTATGTTGTCATTCCTCTTGTAGCACGCGCAAGTGACGATTCTCTGTCAACCAATCAACGTCCCGCAGTGAGTCTAGCTCCACCTTTTAGTACCGTTCCACTGTGCTAGGTACCCCAATGGAAGGGTACCTAAAAAGTGGTACGGTACGGTTCGGCATTTTGGTACCATTCACAACTTTTGATAGTGGAAACGCAAATAAATGCGTACCGTACCGTACCATACTGCTCAGTGGAAACGAGGCAATAGGCACATTTCCGTGAACCCCGACTTGATTCCTCTTTCACGTCTCCATGCACGGATGGACACATACACACAAAATTATGATTATTATTATTTATTTTAATTCCGATAGCACGTGAAGGCAGCATTAGATAGCCAAGCATGTCACCGCAACTGGAGCTAGAGGCTTCAGTTGCCATAGAAACAGTGTCCTGAGTCGCGCATGGGTATTGGCTGGGCCAACCTGAAGCTTTTTTTTTTTACATTTTACTTTTTTTTCAGCATAAAACAAAATTTTAAGACCATGTAAGATTTTTGTGTGGATTTGAAATATGACACACTGCAAAAAATGCTTTCTTAATTAGTATTTTTGTTTTGTTTCCTATGGAAGCTTGTTTCCGTCACAAAATAAAAAAAAATAAAAGATAATTGCGACTTTTTATCTCACAATTGCGAGTTTACATCTCGCAATTCTGACTTTATTTCTCAGAATTGCGAGATATAAAGTCAGAATTGCGTGAAATAAAGTCAGAATTCTGAGATATAAAGTCAGAATTCTGAGATATAAAGTCAGAATTCTGAGATATAAAGTCACAATTCTGAGATATAAAGTCACAATTCTGAGATATAAAGTCACAATTCTGAGATATAAAGTCACAATTCTGAGATATAAAGTCACAATTCTGACTTTATATCACGCAATTGGGAGATATAAAGTCAGAATTGCATGATATAAAGTCGCAATTGCCTGTTATAAAGTCAGAATTGTGAGATATAAACTATTCTAAGGTAAAAAAAAAAAAAGTCCGTCTTTTTTTTTTTTCTTAGAATTGGACTTTATATCTCACAATTCTGAGAAAATATGTCAGAATTGCGAGATATAAACTCGCAATTATGTGTTATAAAGTCGCAATTGCGAGAAAAAAAGTCAGAATTCTGACTTTATATCTCAGAATTCTGACTTTATTTCACGCAATTCTGACTTTATATCTCATAATTCTGACTTTATATCTCAGAATTATGACTTTATTTCACGCAATTCTGACTTCATATCTCGCAACTTGAGAAATAAAGTCAGAATTGCGAGATGTAAACTCGCAATTGTGAGATAAAAAGTCGCAATTATCTTTTATTTTTTTTATTTTGTGGCGGAAACAAGCTTCCATAGTTTCCAGTCCAAATATCTAAAAATTCTTAAATCAAGAAGCGTTTACTAGAGAAGTAAAATGACATAAGAAATTCTATTTTGTTTTAAGATAAAAAGAAAGTAATTTAAGTAATTTTTGCTTAAAACAAGCAAAATTATCTGCCAATGGGGTAAGAAAAATAATCTTGGTTTCCATTTGAATTAAGATTTTTTTTCTTGTTTTCCATTCGAATTCAGATTTTTTTTCTTACCCCATTGGCAGATAATTTTGCTTGTTTTAAGCAAAAATGACTTAAATTACTTTCTTTTTATCTTAAAACAATATAGAATTTCTTATGTCATTTTACTTCTCTAGTAAATGCTTCTTGATTTAAGAATTTTTAGATATTTGGACTGGAAACAAAACAAAAATACTAAGTAAGAAAAGCATTTTTTGCAGTGCAGTAAATTTGAGTATGGCATGAATTTTATGAGATTTCAGTATTTCCCAATTTAAGTCGATTACGTTCTGTAACATCCCCTCCCCCACCCCGTTGGCTCAAGTCCCTGACAGGATTTTCCCATTCGTTGCAATTAAGGCGCCGAGTGAAATGGCTTTCTTTGAAAGAGAATTCGCAATAAACGGAGAATAACAAGTATTTTCTTTGTGATCAAGTTTATAAGATATACAAAAGGCCTTTAACGTTCTTTAAGTAATATCCCCTCCCCCACCCAAAAGTATTTGGCGCCATCCCTCCCTGACGCGAATTAGAATAAAATACGAATACATATGCCTTAAAGGGATAGTTCACTTTGAAAATAAATTTTGGTATGTTTTAGCTTACCTCAAGGGCATCCAAGATGTAGGTGTCTTTGTTTCCGCAGTAGTTTCAATTTTGATATTTTTAGGTCAAACCGTTCTTGTCTGTCAGTCATATAATGCAGGTCTATGGTCACTGTCTCAAAGAGCATGCACAAAGTCCAAATTAAAACAATTCCCCATCGTCCAAATTAAACAATTCCCCATCGTAAGTACACATTGAAGGCCTAAGACACGAAACGAGCGGTTTGTGTGAGAAAACGAACAGTATTTATATCGTTGTTATCTCTTGAAAACAGCACACGTCCAAATGATCTGACGGCGCGGGCGGGTATAGATATATACACTAGACGTCGCCTTGGCTACTGCAGTTCATTGGAACGAAACCGTAGCCAAGGTGACGTCTAGTGTATATATCTATACCCGCCCGCGCCGTCAGATCATTTGGACGTGTGCTGTTTTCAAGAGATAACAACGATATAAATACTGTTCATTTTCTCACACAAACCGCTCGTTTCGTGTCTTAGGCCATCAATGTGTACTTACGATGGGGAATTGTTTAATTTGGACGATGGGGAATTATTTTAATTTGGACTTTGTGCTTATGTTTTGAGCCAGTGACCATCGACCTGCATTATATGACTGACAGACAAGAACGGTTTGACCTAAAAATATCAAAATTGAAACTACTGCGGAAACAAAGACACCTACATCTTGGATGCCCTTGAGGTAAGCTAAAACATATCAAAAATTATTTTCAAAGTGAACTATCCCTTTAAGGACTGTACACAATTTGAAAAACATTAATACAAGTCATGATATTAAACGGGTTACTGTTAGCGTTAACCACCGTTAAACATTCGCACTAAATTTTGCCTTTCCATAAAATCAGTAAGGTTACTTATATAAAAACGTTACCTCAGTGAAAATACGTTCAAACGGACTACTAACTGTTTCTCAATGGCATTTCAGTTCAAATTGTTAATTACCTTCAGGCTTTAGCGTTCCACCACGATAACTTGCAGCTTCCACCTTCCAAAGCGAGAGAGAAAATGGCGGATTGGCCAGCAGCAGAGCAGTTAACTGTTTTTCCTTTGCGTGTTCGCAGGGGGCGGAGTTTCCAGAGAAAACAGAACTAATTTCTTTCATTTAAACATGATTATTTCTAAAAGGTTGAACATCCTTCAGTATTAAATGAATGGCACAAGACTAAAATATGTTTAGATGAGAAACATAAAATAATCATGTAGGAAATACGAAATGCATTTGTGCAAATTCAACAATCTGCCCATTGCCATTTTTTCAGTGTACTACGTGAGAACAGCTGATTTATAGTCGCTACAACGTGAGAGATTAGGTAAATAAATGTTGTTTTATGGCATATGACATTGTAATTGCATCAGTGTATGATTGTACCACTAGTCTTTTATATAATCTGTGTTGAAATGTTTTAAACTTAAAGGTGCTTTATGCAACTTGGAGCCCCCTATAGGCAATTAGTTGAATTACACTGGTAACGGTTACTAACGGAGTTTGATTGACAGCTTTGCTTCCCAGTAGGCGGAGACACTTTTTGCTTGCAGGCTGCAGTCAGACAGACCATCAGAGTTACACAGCTGAGACGGTAGGGTAGAGACTGGTGTGCAACCTATGCAAGCAATATCAAATATGCATTCCCCAGAGGTAAACTTTCATACTAGAATCAAAAGTTGAATGCTCTTCTCCAAATTTGGAAAACGTGACATTTTGAAATAGCGTTGACTATCCAGTACTGTACCAGGCATAGGGGATAAACAATATGCGTCTTTGACCAACTTGCACAAGGCAAAATATAGCTAAAAATTCCGTGCAATTTATTAAGTTTGGTCGACCAACCTGAACCCACAAAGCATATTTTTTACTTTCTCTTTTGCAGAGATCACAATGAATGTTTGCGAACATTAGGTTGTTACAATATTTTCCAGCAGCACATGGAATAAAGGAACGTCTGCTTGGATGTAATTTAGCTAGCTAACGTTTGCATAATGTTAGTTGTCATGCTGACCTACTCGCAGATATAAATCCTACTCCTAAATCAATGTTATTATTTTTTTTATTTAATAAATAAAAGATGCGTCGCGACTGAGTGCGTTGTTGTGTTTGGAGCTCCGTCGAATTAATTCATAAACCTTGATTTCCTTCTTTACACTCTTTTACAAACGAATATTTTTCATTTTTATAGCGTGTGAACATATCTGGAATACTATTCTCTTTAAAAAACAATCGGATCGCTTTGATATCACTACTTATATCCAATCTTCCGCTACTAGCCTTAGCCCGCTAGCATAGCACGCGTGGTCGCGCCTATCTACACACGTATCACTGAAAGCTATAATTCGCCATTGTAGCACATATCTGCTATAATGGCGAATATGACGGATGTGTGTCTAACGTTACCTTTGAGTGCAGGTGAGGAGACCCTCGAGCTACATGCTGTGCAGTTAGAGCTTGAGTCGGTGGAGAGACAGATCCGCGACCTACTAGAGAGGCAGGCCGAGCTGCGAGATCGGCAATCCGCGCTTGAAACATCACGCGCCGATGCTCACAAGTCAGTGGTTAGTAACCTTTTGACTCCGACCTCGTCTACTCCGTGTGTTTCTCTGCACAGGACCCGAGCACCCAGGACGCGATCATCCCTGGTTTCGTTCACTCCGGCACCGACACAACACGATGGACCCTGGGTGTTTCCACAGCGGAAGACGCGAGCCAGGACCAGAGCTAGGACCTCTCCGCCCCTCCCGGCCTTCGAGATCTCCACCCGGAACCGCTTCTCTCCTCTACGCGAGACGGAACGCGACGCTGTGATCATCGGCAGTTCCATCGTCCGGCATGTCCACGCTACCTCAGGTAGAGGTACGGTGCGCACTCACTGCTTTCCTGGTGCTCGTGTTCTTGATGTCGCTGCGCAGGTTCCCGAGATTCTGAACAGTGACAAGCGCGTCGGAGCTGTCGTGTTGCACGCGGGAACGAACGACATCAGGTTGCGGCAGACGGAGGTTCTGAAGAAGGACTACAGGAGCCTGATCGAGACGGTACGCAGCACATCGCCTGAAACAACGATCATCGTGTCTGGACCGCTTCCCACGTACCGACTAGGACAAGAAAGGTTCAGTAGACTATTTGCTCTAAATGAATGGTTAATGTCATGGTGTAATGAACAGAGACTTCTCTTTGTAAATAATTGGAATTTGTTCTGGGAGCGACCTAGGCTCTTCCGTGCTGATGGCTTACACCCCAGCAGAATCGGAGCGGCTCTTCTGTCGGACAACATCTCCAAGACGTTACACACCATATGACTAGTAAGTCAAAGTCCAAATCACACTCTTTGCTGTCCAAACTTAATTGATATAAGTACCAATGTAGAACGTTATATTGAAACTGTGTCTATTCCTCGTTTAGTGAGGTCAAACTTTAAATCTACTGTAGGATCCAGGAAAAATCTAATTGTGATTAAACCAGAAAATCTCAATATTAGTGAACAAAAACAATTTATAAAGCTAGGTCTTCTTAACATTAGATCGCTCACACCTAAGGCGGTTATTGTAAATGAAATGGTCACAGATAATAGCTTCGATGTACTTTGCCTTACTGAAACCTGGCTTAAACCTAATGATTATTTCGGTCTTAATGAGTCTACTCCTCCAGGATACTGTTATAAGCACGAGCCCCGTCTGATTGGTCGTGGCGGCGGTGTTGCGACAATCTATAGAGATATTCTTAATGTTACTCAGAAAACAGGTCACAGGTTTAATTCGTTTGAAGTAATTGTGCTAAATGTTACTCTCTTAGATGTAAGAAAGAAATCCCTATTATCTCTAGCCTTGGCTACCGTATATAGACCGCCTGGGCCTTACGCTGATTACCTAAAAGAGTTTGCAGATTTTCTATCAGATCTATTGGTCAATGTTGATAAAGCATTAATTGTTGGAGATTTTAACATACACGTAGATAACACAAATGATGCGTTAGGGGCTGCGTTTACAGTTTTATTAAACTCATTTGGGGTCAAGCAAAACGTCACTGGTCCCACTCATCGTCTTAATCATACGCTGGATTTAATTATATCATATGGAACCAATCCAACCGATATAGATATTATACCACAAAGTGATGAAGTCACTGATCATTACATGGTCACTTGCATACTGCGTACTGCTGAAATTTGTCACGTTGCGCCGCGCTATCGACCAGGCAGAACAATCCTTCCATCTACTATAGATAGATTCTCAAATAGCTTACCTGATCTAACTCAGCTGATTAGTGAACCCAAACAAACAGATGAACTAGAGGAAATGACTAGCACTATGAGCACCATTTTCTCTAGTACATTAAACATGGTTGCACCAATTAGATTAAGAAAGGTTAGAGAGAAAACTAAAGCACCATGGTATAACAATACTACGCATGTTATCAAGAGAGAAACTCGTAATTTAGAGCGTAAATGGAAACAAACTAATTTAGAGGTCTTTAGAATCGCATGGAAAGACAGTATGTCACGTTATAAAAAGGCACTAAAAGCGGCCAGGGCTGAGCATCTCCGCAAACTAATAGAAAATAACCAAAATAATCCAAGGTTTTTATTTAACTCCGTGGCTAGACTAACAAATAAACAGACGTCACCTGAGCAAAATATTCCGTTACAGTTTAGTAGTAATGATTTCATGAATTTCTTCACTGAGAAAATAGAAAGCATCAGAACCACAATTGTAAATGTACAATCCTTAATGGTGTCTTATGATTCAGCCTCAATTATCGCTCCTCAAGAAAAACTACAGCACTTTACAACTATAGGACAGGAAGAGCTAAATAAACTTATCATTGCATCTAAACCAACAACATGTTTATTAGATCCTATACCAACTAAACTACTGAAAGAAGTGTTACCTGTAGTGGAAGAGCCTCTTCTCAATATTATTAACTCGTCTTTATCTTTAGGTCATGTTCCAAGAATATTCAAGCTGGCAGTTATAAAACCTCTTATTAAGAAACCACAATTAGATCATAATAATCTAGCAAATTACAGACCCATTTCAAATCTACCTTTTATGTCTAAAATACTAGAAAAAGTTGTGTCCGCTCAATTGTGCTCTTTCTTGCAAGAAAATGACATCTATGAAAAGTTTCAGTCAGGATTCAGGCCGCATCATAGCACTGAAACTGCGCTCGTTAAAATCACAAATGATTTACTTCTAGCTTCTGACCAAGGCTGTATCTCAATACTAGTTTTACTCGACCTTAGTGCTGCGTTCGACACTATAGATCACACAATACTCTTAGATCGACTACAAAACTACACTGGTGTTCATGGACAAGCATTAAGCTGGTTTAGATCGTACTTATCAGACCGCTACCATTTTGTCTGTTTAAATGGGGAAAAATCGAAGATAACGTCAGTAAACTATGGAGTGCCGCAAGGATCTGTGTTAGGCCCTCTGCTATTCTCAATATATATGTTGCCGCTTGGAAATATTATAAGAAAACATGGAATTAATTTCCACTGTTATGCTGATGACACTCAATTATATATTTCATCACGACCAGACCCCTCCTTGAACTGCCACCTTACCGTGGTGGAGGGGTTTGAGTACCCGAATGAACCTAGGAGCTATGTTGTCTGGGGCTATATGCCCCTGGTAGGGTCACCCAAGGCAAACAGGTCCTAGGCGACGGGTCAGACTAAGAGCGGTTCAAAACCCCTTATGATGCCCAAAAGAAGGAGGACCGTGACGTCGCCCGGTATGGCGCAGCCGGGGCCCCACCCTGGAGCCAGGCCCGGGGTTGGGGCTCGTATGCGAGCGCCTGGTGGTCGGGCCTCCCCCCATGGGGTCCGGCCGGGCTCAGCCCGAAGGAGTGACGTGGGGCCACCCTCCCGTGGACCCACCACCTGCAGGAGGGACCGTAAGGGGCCGGTGCAAAGTGGATCGGGCGGCAGTCGAAGGCGGGAGCCTAGACAACCCGATCCCTGGACGCGGAATCTAGCTCTAGGGACATGGAATGTCACCTCTCTGGCGGGGAAGGAGCCTGAGCTTGTGCGTGAGGTTCAGAGATTCCGACTAGAGATAGTTGGGATCACCTCTACGCACGGCTTGGGCTCTGGAACCACACTCCTCGAGAGAGGATGGACTCTTCACCACTCTGGAGTTGCCCATGGTGAGAGGCGGCGGGCTGGTGTGGGTTTGCTTATAGCCCCCCAGCTCAGCCGCCATGTGTTGGAGTTCACCCCGGTGAACGAGAGGGTCGCTTCCCTACGCCTTCGGGTCGGGGATAGGTCTCTCACTGTCGTTTGTGCTTACGGGCCGAACGGCAGTGCAGAGTACCCGGCCTTCTTGGAGTCTCTGGGAGGGGTGCTGGAAAGTGCTCCGACTGGGGACTCCATCGTTTTACTGGGGGACTTCAACGCCCACGTGGGCAGCGACAGTGACACCTGGAGGGGCGTGATTGGGAGGAACGGCCCCCCTGATCTGAACCCGAGTGGTGTTCTGTTATTGGACTTCTGTGCTAGTTACAGCTTGTCCATAACGAACACCATGTTCAAGCATAAGGGTGTCCATCAGTGCACATGGCACCAGGACACCCTAGGCCGGAGGTCGATGATCGACTTTGTGGTCGTTTCATCTGACCTCCGGCCGTATGTCTTGGACACTCGGGCGAAGAGAGGGGCGGAGCTGTCAACTGATCACCACCTGGTGGTGAGTTGGATCCGATGGCGGGGGAGGAAGCTGGACAGACTCGGCAGACCCAAACGTACTGTGAGGGTCTGTTGGGAACGTTTGGCCGAATCTCCTGTCAGAGAGATCTTCAACTCCCACCTCCGGCAGAGCTTCGACCAGATCCCGAGGGAGTCTGGAGATATTGAGTCCGAGTGGACCATGTTCTCCACCTCCATTGTCAACGCGGCCACTCGGAGCTGTGGCCGTAAGGTCTCCGGTGCCTGTCGAGGCGGCAATCCCCGAACCCGGTGGTGGACACCGGAAGTAAGGGAGGCCGTCAAGCTGAAGAAGGAGTCCTATCGGGCCTGGCTGGCTTGTGGGACTCCTGAGGCAGCTGATGGGTACCGACGGGCCAAGCGGACTGCAGCCCGGGTGGTTGTGGAGGCAAAAACTCGGGCCTGGGAGGAGTTCGGTGAGGCCATGGAGAAGGACTATCGGTCGGCCTCGAAGAGATTCTGGCAAACCGTCCGGCGCCTCAGGAGGGGGAAGCAGTGCCCTACCAACGCTGTTTACAGTGGAGGTGGGCAGCTGTTGACCTCGACTGGGGATATCACCGGACGGTGGAAGGAATACTTCGAGGATCTCCTCAATCCCGCCGTCACGTCTTCCATTGAGGAAGCAGAGGCTGAGGGCTCGGAGGCGGACTCGTCCATCACCCAAGCTGAAGTCACCGAGGTAGTCAAGAAACTCCTCGGTGGCAAGGCACCGGGGGTGGATGAGATCCGCCCTGAGTACCTCAAGTCTCTGGATGTTGTGGGGCTGTCTTGGCTGACACGCCTCTGCAACATCGCGTGGCGGTTGGGGACAGTACCTTTGGACTGGCAGACCGGGGTGGTGGTCCCTCTTTTCAAGAAGGGGGATCGGAGGGTGTGCTCCAACTATAGGGGGATCACACTTCTCAGCCTCCCTGGGAAAGTCTATGCCAGGGTACTGGAGAGGAGAATCCGGCCGATAGTAGAACCTCGGATTCAGGAGGAACAGTGTGGTTTTCGTCCCGGTCGTGGAACGCTGGACCAGCTCTATACCTTCTACAGGGTGCTGGAGGGCTCATGGGAGTTTGCCCAACCAATCTACATGTGCTTTGTGGATTTGGAGAAGGCATTCGACTGTGTCCCTCGCGGCGGCCTGTGGAGGGTGCTCCGGGAGTATGGGGTCCGGGGCCCTTTGCTAAGGGCTATCCGGTCCCTGTACGACCGGAGCAGGAGCTTGGTTCGTATTGCCAGCAGTAAGTCAGACTTGTTCCCGGTGCGTGTTGGACTCCGGCAGGGCTGCCCTTTGTCGCCGGTTCTGTTCATAATTTTTATGGACAGAATTTCTAGGCGCAGCCAGGGGCCGGAGGGGGTCGGGTTTGGGGACCACACGATTTCATCTCTGCTCTTTGCGGATGATGTTGTCGTGTTGGCCTCATCAGACCAGGACCTCCAGCATGCACTGGGACGGTTTGCAGCCGAGTGTGAAGCGGCTGGGATGAAAATCAGCACCTCCAAGTCCGAGGCCATGGTTCTCAGTCGGAAAAGGGTGGTTTGCTCGCTTCAGGTTGGTGGAGAGCTCCTGCCTCAAGTGGAGGAGTTCAAGTATCTTGGGGTCTTGTTCACGAGTGAGGGAAGGATGGAACGGGAGATTGACAGGCGGATCGGTGCAGCTTCTGCAGTAATGCGGTCCCTGTACCGGTCTGTCGTGGTGAAGAAGGAGCTGAGCCGCAAGGCGAAGCTCTCGATTTACCAGTCAATCTACGTTCCTACTCTCACCTATGGTCATGAGCTGTGGGTCATGACCGAAAGGACAAGATCCCGGATACAAGCGGCCGAAATGAGCTTTCTCCGCAGGGTGGCTGGGCGATCCCTTAGAGATAGGGTGAGAAGCTCGGTCACTCGGGAGGAGCTCAGAGTAGAGCCGCTGCTCCTCCACATCGAGAGGGGTCAGTTGAGGTGGCTCGGGCATCTTTTCCGGATGCCTCCTGGACGCCTTCCCGGGAAGGTGTTCCGGGCATGTCCCACCGGGAGGAGACCCCGGGGAAGACCTAGGACACGCTGGAGAGACTATGTCTCCCGGCTGGCCTGGGAACGCCTCGGTGTCCCCCCGGAAGAGCTGGAGGAAGTGTCTAGGGAGAGGGAAGTCTGGGCATCCCTGCTTAGACTGCTGCCCCCGCGACCCGGCCCCGGATAAGCGGTAGAAGATGGATGGATGGATGGATCACGACCAGATGAAAACAATAAATTATCTAAATTGACAGAGTGTGTTAATGATATAAAATACTGGATGACGTGTAATTTTCTGCTATTAAATTCAGATAAAACGGAGGTATTACTAATTGGTCAAAAAAACTGCCCACAAAACCTCTTACAATACAACTTTACTTTAGAAGGATGTCCTGTTACTTTATCCACTACAGTAAAAGACCTGGGTGTTATATTAGACCGCAACTTGTCTTTCGAAAATCATATTTCATATGTTACAAGAACAGCCTTTTTCCACCTTAGAAACATTGCTAAGCTACGTAACATGCTATCTGTTTCTGATGCAGAAAAGTTAGTTCATGCATTCATGACCTCGAGACTAGATTACTGTAATGCCTTATTAGCCGGTTGTCCTGCATCCTCAATAAACAAGCTACAGTTAGTCCAAAATGCAGCTGCTAGAGTTCTTACTAGATCGAGGAAATATGATCATATAACACCTATTCTATCATCTCTACATTGGTTACCTATAAAGTTCCGTATCAATTACAAAGTATTACTAATGACCTATAAAGCCCTAAATGGCTTAGCTCCTGGGTATTTAACGGAACTTCTATCACCCTATAATCCATCGCGCTCTTTAAGATCACAAAATTCGAGGCTACTGGTCATTCCTAGGATATCTAAGTCCACTAAAGGAGGGAGGGCGTGTTCACATTTAGCTCCTAAACTGTGGAATGGCCTTCCTGATATTGTTCGAGGCTCAGACTCGCTGTCCCAGTTTAAAACTAGATTGAAGACGCATTTCTTTAACCAAGCATTCACATAATATTTACCTTTTATACTACAGGTGAATCAGAATGAATGCATTATTGTTATGAACAGCAGCTACGCTAATTATTTTCCTTCTGCTTTTCTTTTGTTATCTCGGGACGCTAGTCCCGAGGTAAATACAGATTGTCAGCTCCAGTTTGTATCCAGCCTCCCATGGAAACTACAGATGCCCCAACACCCGTGCAGAGACGACTCGAAGCCTGTGAAGAGACGACTCGACGCTGGAGATATGTTTATGCCCTAAATTATTGCATGTTTAACTAACTGTATTTTTCTATGTACATTTCTATGTCTTTTTCTATGTACAATTATGCCCTAAATTAATGCATGTTTAACTAACTATTTTTTTTTTCTATGTACATTTCTGAAATGCACTTTCTGTAAAGCTGCTTTGAAACAATATGTATTGTGAAAAGCGCTATACAAATAAATTTGAATTGAATTGAATTGAATTGAATAAAGTAGGATCAGCTAACAAGAACAAATAATTTCGATATCTAGCAAAATAACAATCTAGCAGCAGTACATAGCTAGAGCACTCATTGACTAACTAGCTAACCTGATAAATGAGGTATTACATTACTGTACCTGTCCAATAGAAACGTGGCCAACTCTGCATCACTCTTCAATCCAAATGCAAACTTCATCTGCCGCCATCTGACAAACGCCAAACCCAGATTTACTCTGGTTTTACTCCGGGCTTTATCCGATGCTCTCTTTGCATTGCTATATTTTATTTTCTTATTTTTTTGGCAAGCTCCGTCGCTAGCAGGGCTTGCGTCCGCCATTACTTTAACAAAATATTGGGCGTGTTTGTAACTCTCAGTGTACCTGCCCTCAAAGCCTGTCATTGGCTATCACCTCACACACACCCTTACAAATGTACACACCCCAAAACGTCCCGACTCCAATATATGCTGGCTACCAAGGCAGTGGGGGGAATGTCAGTTCTGACACTCTGCCAGATACTATGTTTTAACGTTAGCTGATGACATATAAGGGTTATTATTGGATATTTTATTATGGAACAAGTTGCATAAGGCACCTTTAAGATAGTTTTCTATTTGTACAAAGATATGTCTGCTGTAACAACACCTCAGGTAACATTGAGATTAGAGATGATGTGAAGCAAACAATGTTAGTATTGCATAAACATCCTTCTCAAAATCCATGTTAAATTCATTACTATGCTATTAAAATATTTTTCATATTGGGTAAAGTAGATTAACAGATTAGAAATAGATTGATGGATTAGTTATAATTTTCAGTTATCTATCAAGATTGTTAATACTTACTTTTCAAAAATCCGCTATAGCTACATCATGTTTCTTGATTAGAACCCCTATGAAATGAACAGAGCAACATGATGTACATCTCTGTACCTCACAGAGGTCCTGCTCACAGAGACACAGGTACAAGAAGGGCAAGACTTGGTCAACAATAGCAGACACACTGAATTGCTCTCGAGATCTTAAATTCAGGGTTATGCAGAGGTCAGTGAGGGAGAGATTCACCTTGATTCAGTTGAAACACAAGGCCAGAAACAACATAGATGAGAAGAGCAGTGGCACATCAGTAGAAATAACAGAGCTTGATGAACTCATAGAAGAAATAACAGAGAAAGAAAGAGCAGCTGAGGAAAACAAGGGGAGTGATGAGAATATGAGGAAGTTAGAGATGGACAGGGCCAAAGCAGAAGAGGCAAGAAGAGGGCCATGGAGAGGGTTAGCCAGACCAACAGAGGCTTAGTGAAGAGGGAGAGCACTGGGAGGAGGAGGAGGAGTGGGAATGACACCGTTGAGTTTTTGAGGGAGAGAAGCCAGACTGAGGGGGTTCTTAGGGAAAAGGAATTGGAATTGGAAAAAAATACAAGTTGAAGAGCAAGCAAAGGCAGCACAACAGACTCAAAAGCAGATGAGTGACATGATGCAACTAATGCAACAACAGCAACAGCAACAGCAGGCAATGCAGACTCTGCTACTTCAGCAACAGCAAGGGCAAGCATTACTTAGCCTCACTGAAAGTTTGTCAAAGAAATTATTATTTTATTCTTTTGCAAATTAAAAACATTTCTTTGTGATTTCAATCATAAAACATTTCAATGTATAAATCCTTCTATAAATATTTTTAATTTTTTTTTAGCCTATACTTAATGTATATTGTGTGTTTGTGTAAACTAACTAACTATATATATATATATATATATATATATATATATATATATATATATATATATATATATATATATATATATATATACATACAGCCAACAGCCCATATTCTGCCAGCATTCCAGAGTCCTGCTTCTTTCCCTCTGTTAAAATATATTTTTAAAAATGTTTTATACATTTCAAAGGGAATGACAATGTTTCCATAGATGGTAAATTATTCAGACTTACCCACAGTACAGATGGGCAATCAAACCATTAGGAATGGCTACTGCCTGGTGTTTTAGACTGTGGATGCGTTTGTGTCCATTATATAGGATCCTCTGCGTTACACCTGGTCTGGCAATGGGTCATACAGTGCCATCAATGAACCCAAAGCAATTATCCAGAGGGACTCCCATTAGGCGGATGCAGTCAGCATATGTTCTCAATGCTACAGGGTTCAGTATGTTTTCATTCCACTGCGTTATCCTGTGATGATGTGCAGAATAAATATAGTCCAGCACAGAGTTTGTGGCCATGCACAGTAGAGTTCTCAACGGGCCTGAAAATTACAACCCAAACCGACCCGAAACATCAACATGAATTATCTGCCCGAACCTGGCCCGTTGATTCAAATCAACCTTTAATGTTCACGCCTTTTAACAATACAAACAACTGAAACAAACTTTAAATATATAAAAACCCTGTTTTTTTGCTGTCATATTTCATCAGCACCTTGCATTTTGATTCTGGTCGTGTTTGTGCCAGGTATGTGTTTTATTTGGATTTGTCATGTTCTGTGTACATTAGCTGAATTGAGTGTTAGCATTAACACGTGTGCTATATCTCGCACGTGCTGAAATGTGTGACTGCGCCATTTTAGGTCAGTGTTCTTCTCTTTCTATATTTCAATTATACAAAAATATGTAAAATGATGGTTACTGAAGTTCATAGTTTCTCTGTACTTATGTGAATTGATGAGAAATGAGAACAGAGGCGGTGTTTTATATTATAATTAATGTATGCTTTATTTTGAGTTTTATTCCACTTTATGTTCACAATCACACTGTAAAAATGTATATTCAGCAGAGTCTCAAATCTCTCGCTGCTGACATCTGAGCAACGTTGATGCACTGCGCACTAACCAGCTTTTGATCGAGTTTGTCCCAGTTTTGTTCGTGACAGGCCCAGTAGTGACCATCCACCTGCTCTCAGTGTGATTCCATCCACACAAACACACACAGTCACATATGTGCACTTTTGGACTAAGAGCCCTATGGGGCGCCAGGCACGTGCACAGGTAGGGCTCAACAGCACATGCCCTTTTTGCCCTTACACTCCGAAGTGCCCTTTTTTGGTGGTGTTTTTTTTTTTTTTAAATCAATGCTATTGGTCACCCTTTACGTCTGTCTGTCTGTTTTGCAAATATTTAGCCAATGAAAGTTCTTAAAACGAGCTTGTGTAAATCTTATAGAGCTGGTAAGTCCCGCCCCTTCCGTAAAACCCCGCTGGACCTCAAAGTTGAAAAACCGTCAATGCAAGTGAATGGGAGAAAATAATTATTTTCTGGTCCCGTTTGAATTGTGCCATGAATGTGAACATATGTTGTCTGTGAATTTTTTATATAACTCTTCATGTTACGACTTTGACAGTATATGGTATGATTCTTCAGCTAGCAGTTGTGGAAAAGACATAACGACAAAAGACTACATGTCGCCTATGTGACGTCACCCCATAAAGTTGACTTACCCGTGGTTTTCGCCAACCTCAACGATTTTGTCCTCTCCCTGAAAGAAGGCGGTGAAGTGCACCAAAGACACAGCCATGTTTAGCGGGATCCGTGAGCTAGTCCGTGTGCTAGTGGTGTTGACGTTTCAAACGCGTCGAGAGTTGTAGTCCACAAAGTGCTCTCACACAAAGTCTAACCGTATCAAACTTCTACCCGTTTAATTGTAGCATTCTTTACACGAAAAGTTATATAAAAAATTCACAGACAACATATGTTCACATTCATGGCACAATAGGCCCTTTTCACAATGACGTCAGAAAACTTCCGCTTTTCCGCAAAGCAGGGTATACGTACTTCCGTTTTAACTTGCGCGCGCTGGTTAACGTTACTTCAGGAGAATACAAAAGGTGATAACTAACAACACGAAAGGTAAAGTTTAAATTTAGCATTATTGGTTGTTATATTTAGCGTATTTTGATAATGTTAATGATAATTTCCAGTAACGTATAGCATTCTTTAACGTGTAACTGTCGTGGAGGGGAAAGTTAGACTAGCTAGCAACAAGATAAATCGCGGTCAGCGTGTGTTGCCACAAGTTTACTAACAAGTGTTAAATTTTTATCAAAGCTAAATGTCAAACCATTTCCATATGCTGATGTGATTTATCATTTATTTCTTCCTGTTTTCATTTTTCACCAGTTTCCCATCCAATAAGCATGGCACAGTCATCTTGTAGATGCTATTGTAGTGTTCCTTGTTGTTCAAACAACAAACATAAATTTCCCTATTTAAGTTTCCACGATTTTCCAGTGGACGCTGAAATACGTGCCCGTTGGGTTAGGGCGATCAAAAGAGACGAGGGACCGAGTTTTAAAATCCTCCGTGGGAGCACCTACGTGTGTAGTCAGCACTTTACCCCAGAGGATATACTGTATGTACATCAGCCAGTGGACGAACCAGGATTAAGAAAGGAGCAACGCCGTCTAGATTCCCCTGGAATGACTGGGGTAAAGGTAGGGCACTATTAAGCCTGGTAGTACTTTAAAATAACAATAAATCATAATTTATTACATTATCTACAGTTTACATACAATTATGCTTGTATGAAATAAACGAAGAAATGTTTATTAATAGCTGTATTTTTTTATACAGCTTATTAGTCCATATAAAAACTATAATAAATCATCCTGTTGGCATTTAAATTGCCATTTGTTATAATTGCATTTGTGGTGGTATTATACATACTTTTTGGGTTCTGAGAAATTATTACTAAATATCCATATTGACATTTATGTGTATCTATTTCACATCTTTAGGAAGAGCCTCACAAGCTCGACAGCCGGTTTACCAGAGAGCAAGGAAGCATTTTAGGGCTGCAGTCCTAGATGAATCTCAGGAGATGCCTGTAGGAGACTTCACAGAGGAGGCACTGCCTGCGGGTGGAGTAGCAAAAGATCATGACTATGCCTACCATCCTTCTCCTGGTTAGTAATTCAAAAACAGATTAACAGGTTTTTCTATGTGGCAATAAATTACTTTGTAACTATAGGGTTCGTCGGCAGAGCAGCTGTGCTTACTGTAAAATGCTTTTACAGGAAACTCAGTTACTCTGAATAATACCACACAATATGATAATGATTTGGATGATTGAGAACTATTACAGAAATTACATTGTAATCTTAGTTATTGTAGTCTCTTCCAATAATGAAGACGAAGTGAAAACTAGTATATGACTCAATGATAAACATTAAGGTGTATGTTTTTTCTTGCTTTAAAGGTAAACTGGATGCTGCCACAAGGAGAATTCAAGAGTTGGAGCTTCAGGTTTTGTCACTAGAACGTGAAATCCAGCAGCTGACAGTTAAGCAGCAGCAGCAGCCTCTGATTTTCAAGTTCTGTGTCACAGATGAGGACTTTCGTTATTACACTAGGTTCAGCTCAAAGGAGGTCTTCACTGTGTTTTGGGAGTAGGTTTACCCTTCTGCTTCAAGGCTTTTGTACTGGTCCAAGGCACAGCGAACAGCACAAGAGACACCGAGCCCTCAGCGAAAACTTCCGCTCATTGATGAACTGTTCATGTTTCTCTGTCGTGTTGCAGCTGGGCTTCAGGAGAAAACCCTGTCATCCATCTTCGAGGTCAGCTTGTCTACGGTTAGTCGCATCATCTTAACATGGACAAGCTACCTTTACCAGGTTCTTGGCTCGCTACCATTGTGGATGACGAGAGAGCAAGTGCAGGCCACAATGCCTGACAAGTTCAAGCTCTACTGCCCTCAGGTGAGAGTGATAATAGACAGCACCGAGATCCGTTGTGAAACAGCATCTTCTCTCTTACTACAGTCGGAAACATTTTCCAACTATAAAAACCACACCACCTTTAAAGGTCTAATTGGCATTGCCCCATGTGGGGTTATCACATTTGTATCTAAATTGTACACAGGCTCCATCTCCGATATAGAAATAACTCGCCAATCACAGATCTTGCAGTTACTTCAACCAGAAGATGGAGTAATGGCTGACAAGGGGTTCCAAATTGAGAAGATGCTGTCACAGGTGGGGGCAACCCTCATCATCCCTCCACTGAAAACATCAAATCAGCTCAGCACAGAGGACACCCAGAAAACACAGGCTATTGCCCGTCTGAGAATTTTAGTTGAGAGGGCGATACGCAGGGTGACCACATTTGGGATGGGCTTGTTCCTCTTTCTATGGCAGGTTCAGTCAATCAGCTGTGGGCCATCTGTTGCCTACTCTCAAACTATCAGGGACCTCTTGATATCAAAGGGGACAAACCCGTCTGAAGTGTTTCCTTTCTTGGGTGAGACTAATTCTACAGTACTTTTAGCCGTTTGACACTGTGTAGATATACTGTAAATACAAGTGCTTTGTAATATATTTGTAAATTTGATACTGTAAATACAAGTGCTTTGTAATATATTTTTAAATTTGATACTGTAAATACAAGTGCTTTGTAATATATTTTTTAAATTTGTTACATTTACTATCTTTTCTATGAACATAGGGATTTGTATGTTATTAATAAACAATGTTGTGAAGCATTCTGTAAAAAGTTTATCCAGAGTAAAATGCATTTACACCTTAACCATTAAAAGAACAACAATATTTTTAAAACTTGTCAATTTTTTATTTACATATTTGATAATAGCATATAAGTGAGGTGAATGAAACTAATAAAAAGCTTCCATAGCAGCTCAAAGCTACAAACAAGATTGGAAGCAGTTCCTTGCAACCATGGAACATAAGCAAAAAGTGACTATAAAGCCCATATATATTTACATACAATGCAACATTGACTGAAGTTGTAAAATGAAAAAGTATTTACAACAGGAATTACATGCATCACAGATGTACATATAACTATTTACATTTGAAAATTCTGCCTAAACGTAATAATGCATCCATGTAGATGTTGTGATAAAAATAATCCAGCTTCTGTCGCATTGAGTTGATGATCTCCTCATCCCTAAATACTCTTTCAACTGTGAAGTCAGTGTGGGTATCTGTTATAAAATCACACCACTGAAGTCCACTTAAGGCCAGCTGGCCTTGAACCTGATAATAATATTTGTGGCTTTTCTTAAGGCAGGCCTGGCCTCGAACTGTGATCAGGTGTTTAACTTGAGCAACATCTTCAACATCACAACTCTTTACCTCTGCCAACCCAAATGGAGGTGTTTCTCTGGGGTTGAAGACTTTAGCATCAGGGCTGGCTGCAAGGTGAGGTGCATCAGGGTGGATGATGACCCCACACTGCGTCACAGAGACATCACAAAACTCTGAATATTGCCTCAGTATGTCAGGTTCCAGGTCCAGCCCTCTTTTCATAGCAGCTGTCTGAGGAGTTCCTCTCAGAATGCGAGCAGCCAAGGATTTTGCAGTAGACTCTCCACGGACATGGCATATTTCACCAAATCTGCTGGCTGTAAGTCGGGGTTTGCGTACCTGGGTCCACAGCTGGCATTCTGACTGCAGTCGTGTTTCTTCCTCAATTGCAGCAGACATCTCCCTTGACACCTTAAGGCTCTCTAAGTGGCATTGTTGCTTGTAGTTGGGCTCAAATTGGAAATTAAACTTAAAATTGTAACCTTCTAAAGGCAACTGAGGAAATCCAGGGGCACCAGGGTGTTTAATAATGTCTCTACTTATCTCGGGAGGGCACTGGTAAGAGAGCAAAGACCCAAATGGCACAGGGCCAAATTTAGAGTCCACAAAATTAAGGGCCTCGAGCCCATGCAGCAATTTGCAAATGCCTGGTTGTGGGCATTTGTCTTTAAGTTTCTCAGCACTGGCAATGATGTGAGGATCTGGAAGAGGCCCTGACAAAAAAGTAAGATATGTCAAGTTAAATGTACATATCATTGTCACCTGACCTTTCATGTTTTAGCAGACACCAACACATATCACCTCTCTATAAATACACATGAAAATGTTTTGAGCTGCCCCAAACCCTTACATATTAAGAAAATTAAGAAATGTTCATAATTTGCAGAAGATATTAACTGAAGAACTGAAGGCTTAAAGGGAAAAGATACTAATCAATGTTCTATTATACATTAAAATATTTGGACGTGTGTTGTTCATTCAGACTTACCACCATATGCTCTGTACAGTGTACATTTCACTCCAGTTCGGGCATGATCCTTAGTCTTTGGCACTGGTTTACGCACTACCATGTCATTTGTTGCCTCAGGAGCAATTCCCTGTAATATATTGATGAGAAATTATTAATTGACAAACGTCATTACAAAATTCTAGTCCAACATCATTAAATGTAATGAATGTTAAAGTATTACATGTGTCCTAGGCCGGTGCCAGGTCTGCAGTGAGCTGGTGCATGACAGTGGCAATGGCACTGTCTTGAATCCCATGGTACAGTAGTGAGCACTTTGAAACAATAATGCCACAATGTGGTTGCACAGTGCTTTCCCAGCAGAGCAGGTACATGACATGCATTTCACTACCACAGGAACCTCTTTCGCATGAAATGTAACCTGATAATAGAAACATGAAAATAAGTTTTTGCTCACAACAATTTTACATTTATGTGGAGTAACTGAACAAACTTAAGGATTAAAGCAAGTCTATGAACTCTGAACACCAACTTTTTATAACTTATAACACAGAATATTTATCAGCCTTTAATGTCCCCTAACAACCCTCTTCTGTTTTTAAATGTAAGATTGTCATCTAGAGTTTGGCGCCACACACTCATTGACACCAGGCTGAGAAACACACTGAACCACAATGGAACTTTGTGGGATACTGCAAAGTCTGCAACCGCAGCAGAACATGAAAATCAGAAAAACCTGAAGATGATGAGCCTCCTCATTTTTCCTCATGGACCTGTGACAGCGCCCTCTCACTGTCACCTCATCGACAACTACATTCGAAACTATTCCAATGCAATGTTTTAGTGAAAGGGCACAACATTAACCATGAATGCGTTACTGACTTTTATCTAACAATACAAATTATGGACTTTCACTGCAGAAGAGAAAGCTAACAACTAGCAGCTACCGTTATCCTAACTCCTCCGCTAACGTAAAGTTGGGCGGGACAATACAAAATGCTTACCTTCATATGCAAACAGGTACTGCTCAATGAAGAATTTGTATCCTTTATCAAGTTTGGACCGTGTGGTGAGTGAAAATTTGTCTGCAAGACGATGTACATCATCTAGATGTATTTCTGGCAGGTGTTGAAGGGACTGAGTAAACTCCATAGCGTAGCGTTATGCTGGCGGCGGAAGTAAACATACACTGCTTTGAGTCAGAACGGAAGCTGCGTGACGTCGTGTGAAAAGGGCCTATTCAAACGGGACCAGAAAATAATTATTTTCTCCCATTCACTTGCATTGACGGTTTTTCAACTTTGAGGTCCAGCGGGGTTTTGCGGAAGGGGCGGGACTTACCAGCTCTATTAGATCCTCAAGCTGTCAGTAAGCTGATAACTCCGCCCCCTCTTTATTCACTGAATCAACTGAAGTTCCACAGCAGCCGCACAGTAGACAGAAGCTGAACGAAGTTTTGCGAAGGGTAAATACATATCTTGTTTTTTGAATAAGTACTACTAAACACTATGTCTATAAAGGCTCATATTTTATTTATTTGATGTCTGACTCACTGACTGAGACGTGGAACATCGCCTGAGAGAGAGGTCTAGGCTAGCATTTGCCATCTAGTCATAGCCAATACTTAGCCTACACTTAAATAGCCTGTGCATACAGTAGCATTTCATCTTTTATAAAATGCGATTTTGGCCAAATGTATTTACAACAGGAAAAACTGAGTGCCCCACCTATATATAGCTAAGTTACAACAAACTAGTTTGTAAACTGTTGATGAAAATGTAATGTGATGCCGGCAGGCATTCGCTGCCAAAAACTATATATTGATAAGTAATACAACAACATATAATTTGTTTTTACCATCGGAAAATCATAACAGGTGCGCCCCGCGCTGTTTCGTACTGGAACTTACACAAAGCGACGAGTGATCCTCGTCACCTAGGTAACATATATTTCTAAGACATTTCTTATTTGATTTATGATTGCTGATGATACACTTAATTTATTAACATGTAGGCTAATCATGTTATGGTAATAATATTAAATTATGGTTAATTCAAGGCTGTTAATATGCACATATTCGCCATCTAGCTAATTTTTTAATATATAGTATTCTGTACTCTCCACTCGTCCTCACATGTATAAAATGTAGTGAAACATGGTTTTACTACAGTAATGTTGTTGTAGTAACTAAAAAAAACATTACAGAAGATCACTGTGAAATCTTTATATTTTATCAAGCAGAATGTAATTCGTGATTTAATTCATTCCAAGGCTTTTTTTATTAGATCCAAAATACAGCAAAAACAGTAAAATATTTTTACAATTTAAAATAACTGTTTTCTATTTGAATATATTTTAAAATGTAATTTATTTCTGTGATCAAAGCTGAATTTTCAGCATCATTACTCAGTCCAGTTCTTCCTATTATGTAGGCTTACTAAATAATCTTGATATAAAAAAGGGAGGGGGGGTGCCCTTTTTCAGTTTCAGCACATGCCCCTCAAAAGGTCTGTGCACGGCCCTATGGGGCGCTGTATCTAGGGCATCTATGAACACAAATAAACTGGAGCAGACGTGAGAAAATTCATATTTCGTGTTGATATTCTATTCAAAATATCACACATTACAGATTGATTATTTTGCACTCCTGACATAAATTAAGAAATTGTCACTGCAACCTAGTTTTATCATAAACAGTAGTCAAATACCAAAGCTGGCGTCTTGTAATCTTTCTAAAGATACTCAGTTTGTCCAGATCAAGTAAGAGCGTGATGTTTTAACGTGCAGTGAATGTCATCTGCGATCTTTGAACCTAAAAGGGTTAATGACTGTTTGAATAAATACGTCAAGTTTTTATGACAGCCAGCATTTAAATGTTTACATTTCAAAAAACAAATTGGAGTAGAAATATAATTATTTAATTGTAAAGATAGTATTATAAATTTATTATTATAAAAATGTCCTTGTGTGTAATTTGTGTTTGTATACAAATCAGGTAATTTTAACAGTCAATATTATAGTAATGTAGTACCAACTGATATATATCCATATATAATCAATATCGATTCACAAGCTTCTGAATTGAATTGTGAAATTTGTGTCAATACTGAGCCCTAGTAATTGTTTAAAGGGATGGTTCAGAGTAAAATCAACCTAGGGTCCTTTGCACCATGACCTCGAGCCAAACACCCCCCAGAAGCCTTTTTTTCCCTTGGTTGAACATTATTAAAGTTAGAGCTTATTTAGAGATATCAGCCGGAGGGTTTAGTGCAGGTGCTAATGGATCCTATGATGCATCTCTTAAATTACCCCACTAATAATGCCCAGAATGGTACCAAACTTCTACAGTAGTACAAATAGATTATGTACTCATAAAACGAGGCATTGGAAAGTAAGTACATCAGGAGTTTATTTAAATAACACTTGCCTGATGGTTAATGCTACCGCTAACCCGGACGTCGACGTCACTTCAGGGGTTTGGGAAAAGCACGTAAAAGTCCTGGCAGAAAGCGATGCACAAGGATGTAGTGTAACGACGCCCAGTTCCAGGAATGCACAAATACTTTGTTGGTAGTACCAGTTTATAACAATTATTAGTTAACACTAGTTGTCAACACTTAGGAAAAAATAATAATTCGTCGTTACACTACATCCTTATGCATCGCTTTCTGCCAGGACTTTTACGTGCCTTTCCCAAACCCCTGAAGAGGTTACTGATATATATATTACACACAAACTAAATGCCCTCTCTGGGTGCACTAGATGCAGGGATACTCAAAATAGAACGCGTTTTGAGAGCGCAGGAAAGCACACTCTGTAGAATCTCCACCATTTAAGCACACTGTCTGGATCTGGGTTGTCCAAGAGTCGGTGCGGAGATATTCTGCTATTTCAGCATCGACAGGCTTTGCCGTTGAAATGCAGGATGCACTGACTTCCCAGTCTGTGAATCGGTCAGAGAAGCTTTGCTTTTTGGCTGGTGGTGGTTCCTCTGCTGGGGCCAGCACCTGGTCAAACCTCATCTTAAGGATTATTTCCTTTGCACCTTTGGATTAGATTGTTTTTTTTAAAAAGTATTCATCTTTATTCAAATTAATTCATAAAAAACTATTTTTGGGAATTTTTTCTTCTGCTATAAAGTTTGTTTTGCGTAGGCTATAATTCTTATAGCAGTAGCTACTGAACTTTTCACAAATTTAAATAGATTAAGTTCACTTTAGAATAAGTCTACAAAGAAGATTAATAATAACAATCTTCAAAACAATATTGCCTATTTTAACTGTTCATACACACCTTTAACTACATCATTTCTTGCATCTGGGCACAGCATCCGTAGCAATCGCATTTTAGGAGTCAGGAACGTTGCAATCCTGTAGATCATGTGGAGGGGATTTGCTGATGTGCCCATCAGTTCTTCCAGACGTGAGGCACACACACTGGTGACTTCGGAGAGTTGTCAGACTCTAAGTCATTAGTAGCATTTTTGAATAACTTAAGAAAAGCAACCACTGTTTTTACAGTATTTTCATTTATCTGTGCAATTCTTTCATACTGGTTATTGGTCACCAGTAATGTGAGGGATCTCATGCTGTTGAAGTATTGAATCTAGCATATCATAATTTGAATTCCATCGGGTCTCAATGGATTGCTTGAGGGATGTCTTCAAGCTGTTCTGCAGACCTGAATGTTTGAAATATTTTACCAGTTTTTTTTGCATTGGTCAACAATTCAGACAGCTCAGGTGTCTTGGCCACCACATGCACAGGGGCAAATGCGCTGGACAAGATGACATTCAGGATATGCACATTGCAGTTCAGCCTGGTGTATCCATGCAGGGCAGCAATTATGTTGGCTCCGCATTCAGTGACAAACGCAACACGGCCAACTAGCAGTGACGTGTCTATTTCAAACGCATAGAGTTTCTGGAACAGCAGGTTCCAGGTGTTCTCTCCTGTTTTTGAGACAACATTTTCAAATGAAGCCGCCCGCAAACAAAATCCTTGAAATGAGATCAAAATCATTGTTTGTGTAATGAATGGTGCTGGATATGAATGAAGTTTTATGGTAATCCTCAGTCCATATATCTGTTGTGATGGCACATCCATATGTTTCAATTATGGGCTTTATCTCCGTTGCCACAGATGACTGAAGTGCCTGTGCTTTCCCCTCAACATGTCGGGACTAGAGGTGGGCGATATATCGTTTAGACGATAATATCCAAATTGTTGTCTGGACGATATGCAAAATTGGGATATCGAATATTTCATAATTTGTACAATCCGACCCCCCAAACATGAAAAGAGCTGAAAGAAGTTAAAGAGAAAACAAATAACGCACACTATAACATTCTAAACAATTATATGTAGCGATTTTTTATACTGTAGGGCAGTACTATTCCCGGAAGCACCCTCCGAGTGGCCCACCCCATGGTCCCGTGTCGTCAAAAACGCACATTCATAAGTAAATTCGAAATAGTCCGCACAGAAGCACATGCGCAAAACCGTTTTGTAAAATGATTTAAGAATCAGCAATCAGAGGAGGACACGCTGAACACTGTAATGCTGTTCTCTTCCTTCATAACTCGTACTGAGAAGGTTTGAGTTGCAGAGGAATTTGTGACTGTTTCACCAGTTCAACCACATCAAAGTTTCGTAACTAGTAAGTCCGTGCTTTTTCTCTTTTTGTTCTGTGCTGAAGGGCCGCTGTGCCTTGGTGAAACGGTGTTTGTACGTGAAGAGCTCTTTTCCAAAATGCCATAAACCTAAAAAGCTGCCTCAAAGAACCAGCAAAAGTAATGATTATGAATATGTAAAACATTGCAATAAGACATTTTAATTGTTTATTAATTTCTGTGTCGGCTGCAAAGATGAAGTCGACGATAGACTCGCGATCTTCGCAGTAGGCTAGTGAACGCACCGGAGAAATGCACATTTATTATAGTTTTATTTTGTTTTGGATGGTTTTGTTTAGAACCATGCTTTCTGTAAATATATTTCACATTTTTTAGGCCTGTGAGGCGAGGCTACGGTCCGGTTCATGATGATCTCCAGTTCAAGCACCTTATGTTGTGATTGCTAGCCTATATATATATTTATGTATGAAATCCAGGAAATTGGTTAATGAAAAAATTATTAAAATTAAGATACAATTAATACAAAACGGAATTCGTTATAAAGAAAGGCTTTGTGCTTTCTGTTTTGAGGTCTCTGTGAAAGTTTGAAAGTCTTTTACTGCCGCTTTCAGAGCCATCGCGTCCATAATGGAGAACTGTCACGTGTCACGTGTTTTTTTCCTCATAAATGCAAACACGAAAAATAAAAGACAAAAGACTTTTTTAAAAAGACAAACCATCAATTTTGGGGAAAAATTATGGATTTATAGCGTTTTGGGGAAAAAATGGATGGATTTATAGCGTTTTGAAAATATTTTTTTTTAATTTGAATTTATCATCAACAATATTGTTGTTTGATTTAATAATCACTGTTCCAAGAGGTGCCTAGTTACGTTTTTTTATTTATTTTTTTGTAAGTGGAAAAAGTAGGGGCTACCTCAGATTCTGTTTAGTTAGCTCCTTTATTGTTGTTTTTTCTATAGCCTACAATAATAGGTCAAATGCAGCAAGTCAAAATACCAACTGGACCTTCTTTGCCAGTTTGCACAAGTTTCTTTGAAGGATGGCAAAAATATCTTCTGAATATCGATATCGAGATATTGGAAAAAAATATTGAGATATTCATTTTGGTCAATATCTCCCACCCCTAGTCGGGACACAGTGGTTGGATGTGGCAGAGCATCTCTTACATCAAATCTGTCATATTTAGCAGCTGCATTTACAAAGTGTTGAACTATGTCAACAAAGCCTTTCCTGGCAACAAAGTCATATGGCTGAATGACTTTACAGCAAAGTGCAACACATTTATCAGTAGTGTCTTGCTTAACGTGAGCAGAAATACGTGCTTTATCGTTGAATTAAAGTTTACTTTGACCCTGGAGAATAACCGAGCAGGTATGTCGCCTCAAACCAGAGGTTCCAGATTTATGCCCGTTGTAAACAAATACCTTTGCACATTTGTCGCAACTTACAAAGTTCAGTTCTTCTCCACTTTTTTCAGTAACAATTGAAAACTGTTTCCAAATTTCAAACTTGCCTTGCTTTGTTTTAGTGAAGTAAATAGCCGTTTTAATTTTCTTCTCAACCTCAATTGTTGACTCCATTATGACCGCCCACTCTCACCCACAGCAAAGGTAAAACTGCCCGCTCCCGCGAGATTTGCGTTGAGTCCTGTCGGACCCCAATGCAGCCCTCTAGTAGGGTCCTCTCCAAGGAGGAGTGGTAGGCATGAAGAACGGCCATTCGTCTTGCATTGATGTTGGATTTCTGCAAAGTTATGAAAATTAATATTTAATAGCATTCATGACACTAACACACAAAGCAAACAACAACAGCAAAAGCAACATTTGTTTTACTATCGAAAAAGAATTGTGATGTGTCTGAGGAGCTTACGTCATTTTAATTCCGGTGAAGAGTCTTCTTAAGTTTGGAGCCAATATCTCCACATTTAGCCCAGAAGATTTCGATGAAACGTTGAGTGAATCTGTCCAGTTCTTGAAAGAATTCAGTTTGCTGTTTTTTGGCAGATATACGACTAAACTCTGCCAGAATAAAAAAAATAATAATAATTGGACAAATTGACATTAAGCAATCACTTTTCACTGAAATGTGCAAGTATGAATTAAACATCAATCTGAAAAGTGGTTAATGATCAATTTGCTTAGAAAATGTTTAAGATGAAATTACATATGAAACCAATAAAGACAAGAATATTTACTCACCTGACCTTCTGTGTGAAGAGGGCTGGCAACCTTTCCACTGTATTCTTCACTGCAGGCTCCTTCTTTATCAATTCATTTCTATGCTAGGCAAATGTAGAATTCATGTTCTGGGCTATCAGTGCAGCATTAAGACCACGTTTCTTCATGTCTTCAACCATCTCTTTCCTTTTAGAGTCCATGCTGGCTTCATCTTCACCATCAGGGAAGTTCGTTAGAAAATTATTTTATTTTATTTTACTTCTGATGTTTCTTTGAGGCTACTGTCCTCTTCTTTTCCCACCATATATGGATACCTCCAGACATCCAGCTCAATGCAGTTTTGAGCAGTAATTACCCATTTTCCATCTGAGGCTATCATAGCACTCAAGCCACCCCTTAGATGAGCCAGGGATGTTTTTTTTATTTATTTTTTTAAATCAAAATAGCAGCAACAGCCTTGAAATCTTCCTTATCTGGGTAAGCTTTGTAACTGTTTATTGTCTCTTAGAGTAGAGAGTAGAGCTCTCCTGACAATTGTAGATATGTTTGATCTCGCTTGTACTGTAGATTTCCCTGGCATAATCTATATTAAACGTCAACAGGAAAAGTAGGGATCTCAAACGTTTCTGGCCACGCAGTCCGTAGACAATGATGTGGATCATCCAACAGTGAGTCAACTGTCTGTGGTTTCACAGGAAGTACGATTTTTCTGATGTCATTGTCACAAACTATAACTCTGAGTACGGTCCTTGTCTCCATATTTGGTCTCTCTACAAAGGTTAAAGAATTGAGTTAGTTTTCCATCTGAACTGCTATGCACACTGCTGCTAGCTGCACTAAATAAGTTAGAATTGCTGTAAGTCCCTTGAACCTACATCACAATTACGTCACAGCGTTAGCTGGAGGCAAAACAAAGGGAAAACTGGAGGCGGCCAATACAAACTAGCACAGAGTTGGAGCTTAAAATGTCATCTTGTTGTGTTGTTTGGTGCCAGAATCAGTACAGGCTCCAATTTTAAATTGTATTGTATATCTGCTGCTACTGCCAGACTAAAAAGGTAGGTGAAATTGAGTTTTCTAAAAGTGACTGAGTGCTGTAGTAGGCTGTAATTTGTGTGTGCAGTCTGCTTCACTAAAATCTCTATGTTTTGTCCTGCTTTTCTAAGGCTGGAGAGGAAAAGTAAAAGGTAAAGTCTGACAGTGGACCAAGAGGCTCCTCGCCATGGTAAGAACATTAAAATGATGTTTAAAGCACTGTACAATGTTATTGTCTAACAGAATTATCACACTGCTTTGTCACTTGTCTTTGACTTGTCTTGTCTTTCACAAATGTCTTCCAGCTGATGATGATACAATGACACCAGAGGAACCAGTGGAAGAAGCTGAAGCTATGGTCCCTCAAGCAGCATACAACAGTCTTAGTGAGAAGTATGACCAACTCAACACTGAATATGTCAACTCGAAAAAAGACTTTTACCAACTCAAAGAGGAGAATGAAAAACTGAAAGAGGAGCATCAGAAATCATACTTCTCATTCTTAACGGTCAAAAACAAGACTGCACACTTTGTATTTCTCACTGGGCTAACTTCAGTCATCTTCAGTTGGTTAATGTCAAAAATAAAAGACAGTGTGCAGAAGCGAACTGAAAGTCATTCTGGAAGATCATTTATTAATGGTCCTTACGAAACTGAGATTGGGGCTCAGTAACAGAGATATAGCATATAGGTTCAAAGTTTCTGAAAGCACAGTGTCAGACATTTTGTAATGACAAACATATTGAAATCTATTATTAAATGGACAAGTAAGGGTGCTGTCCTTAAAAATAAGCCCAGATTGTTGTACCTGTTAGAGCCAAAAGATGAAATCTTAGCAGACAGGGGATTTTTGAAAAGGGATGAACTTGCTGCTTATGGTGCCACTTTTCGTATACAGTATGGCAGGGGTCGGCAAGTAAGTTTGACATCGGGCCAAAAAAAAAAAATTCACCACTAGATGGCGGGCCAGAACATAGTCAAGGGATAATTTAAGAAATTAATTGATGACAAATGTAACTAGAATTGCCTGTGATAGACTGTTGCAGTGTCTTTTGTAACTGGTATTGTGTTAAATCCTGTAGTAGTACAGTCATTAAAAAAAGCCACATTTGTGTGGCGGTATCCGGGTTTTACACTGGATAAATTAATAAAGCAGTAGTGACTAGGGATGAGTCATGACTTTCGAATATTCGATTAGTTGATTTAATTATAGAATATTGAATAAGTTGTGCGATTATTGTCTAAAAAAATCCCCATGTTTTCAGTGCTGATGTACGGTGGCCGAGAGAGCTCAACGCGCTGCAACTGAAGAAAACACATGCAAATAGAAAAAACACCCGCAAATTAAGAAAACATCTTCATCAGTTTCACAACACATGTGTGCCCCAAATACTCACAACACAACCAAATACAGAAACGCGCTGCAAATAGGACAGAACACAACGGAAATGTTTCCGGGGAACCCAATAAGTGACGGACGGACGATTGGGACGTGCTTATTGCTCGTGAGCATTACCTATGCCCTACTCTCTTAAAAGGGCAGACGGCAGAGCCCTTGAATTGGGCACTTTGGAGGGAGCGGGGCACTTGTGTGCCATGTTGATGAAGGGAGCAACCAGAGAATGTCTAAGCAACGAAAGACAACGTAATTTCCTCATTATTTTCACCTGGGATGTTCCCATGACAACGCAGCGCGTGTCCATCAGCTGAATAGCTGTTCTTACCAGAAATATAGTATTATTGCTGTTAACATAACTGTTGCAAATAAATATACATTTTATACAACAAAGTTTTTAAAATATGCGTTATATCTGTGTGTGAGTGTCTCAACTTTAAAACTTGCCGTCTCATATTTGGACCCTAGCTGCATTCAATAAGTTTCTTATGAAAATTATTTTAACATAACATGACAAAATGTGTACAATGTAACTGATGTATAGATTAATGTCTTTCCCTCATGTTCTTTTTCTCTATCTTTATTTATTTATTTTAGTCTTCAGCTCATTGTTCTTTTTAGTATTCTTATGACATTGAACATGTAAATACATTTTGTATATTGTATACAAAGTTGTATGTCATAAACGTGTCATCTCTGTATGTTTTGCAAAAAATAAAAAATAATAATAAAAGTAGACAGCAGTAAGCACGTCCCAGCCGGGTCCATCACTTATTGGGTTACCCGGAAACATTTCCGTTGTGTTCTGTCCTATTTGCAGCGCGTTTCTGTATTTGTTTGTGTTGTGAACTTTTGCAGCGCGTTTCTGTATTTGGTTGTGTTGTGAGTATTTGGAGCACACATGTGTTGTGAAACTGATGAAGATGTTTTCTTAATTTGCAGGTGTTTTTCTATTTGCATGTGTTTTCTTCAGTTGCAGCGCGTTGAGCTCTCTTGACCACCGTATGCGGTGGTGACGCGTTAATGTAACCAGAGGGTGATGCTGCCAATAACGCTCCTAAAAGCTGTCACAAAGAACCGGCAAAAGTAATGAATGTTTCAAATATAGCAAGGAGACATTTGAATTGTTTATTAATAAACTAGTGTTTTCTGTGTCAGTGTCATCTGCAATAGTGCACATTTCATACGGATTACATAAGCAGAGAGTAGTCTATTTCTTTTCGTTTTAAATTGTTTTGTTTAAAAGTAGACATTTCAAGTTTTCTAAATATATATATATATTTATATATTTTTTCTCGCATCTGTGAGGCAGCTCATAAGCTGAGTTTCGGTCAATTTTTGAGACAAACTCCAGTTCACGTGCAATGCAAGTGATTGCACAGGTGCCTCCATGTCTTGATTATATTGTCTGCTATATTTGCTATATCTTATTTATTAAATCCAGGCAATTGGTTGATGTAACATTGATTAAAATTAAGATATAATTTATACACAATGAAACTCACTTTAAAGAAAGGTTTTCTACAAAACAAAACTTAATGAAGTGGTCATAATCATGTCTGACCCACTCTATACTGTATGTCTCACAATATATTACGGCATCTTGCAACACATCCCGCCTTGCTAAAACACACGTATGTGGGAGATGCAGAGTGGATAAAATTAATTCAAAACATAAAAAAAGGACTTGAATAAGCCCATTAATGGGATGTTTGATTCATGCTCTTAACAAACTGTTTTATTTCCTCTTTCCATATTGTGAATAATAAATGTGTATAATTTTAATTTGCTTGTTACACAATGGAGCCTAACTTATTGTAATAATTCTTTGACATATCCTACTTTTACACTCACGCCGGTTTCACACTGCACGCGTTGGCAGAGCGTAAGCAGCGCAGGAGCAGTGCATATGGTGAGCAGGAGCAGGACACGCGCGTGTTGCTTTCACACTGGCAGCGTTTGTCATGCGCGACTGAACTGCGGGTTTTGTACAGACAGAGTAGGCTACTCTATAATGGATAAGTTGGCATTGCTTTATTTCGTTTTCAAATACATTTAAGAGAAAATACTTGTCAAGAAGCTTATTTTATTAATAATTTCATTTATATAACTTTTGGTTCATCTTTGTTTTTATTGTTCGGGCAACGGACATTTGTTTTCTTTTTAAATTGCTGTTGGTCATTTGATTGACTGTTTAAAACACAATAGATATCATCAATGCGCTTTTTGGATGAAACTGCGGTGTATTTTGGCCATGATCAATGCATTGTCACTTTAATTCAGCGTAAGCGGCGCAGCAAAAATAGACCAGGCGCCGAAACGATCGCTGCACTGCTGCTCCTGCTCTGCTCCTGCTACGCGCTGCCGCGCCGCCTCTGCTTGCGGTGTGAATGCACTCATTGAATAACATGGACGCCGAAAAAAATACGCGCCGCTGACGCGTGCGGTGTGAAACTGGCGTCAGCATTATTCCTTGGCATCCTCACGTTGTCACATTCACCATCTGTCTTCGCCTGTGTCTGCACTACACTTCCCAGAATCCTCCGTCATCATCATCTTCACCTGCACATTGTCATCATCATCCTCGGCACCTGTGTTCACTCATCATCTCCTTCACCTGTTGTCTTGTCATTATCTCTGTGTATTTAAGCTCCCCTTGTTTCTCTGTTCATGGCCGGTTATTGTTTGTGTTTGTGCACTTGCACACTGTTTCGTGTTTGTTTGGATTTTGCCTATGGAAATAAATAGAGTATTTTGTATCTTCGTCTACCTTCGTCTTCTTCATCCACCCGTTGACGTTACACACATAGCCTACTAAACTGAATTTTTTTTTTTTTTTTTTTTGCATGCTGGAGGTTTGAATACCTCAAAATAAAACATTGCTGCGAAAACTTTCTCATACTTTTATTTTGAAGGCAAAATCACTGAAGACGAATTGTGAGTAACTGTTGCTGTCATGACAGATCTATTTCAGAACCAGTCGCTATCAAAATAATCTGCAGGCAAGGGCCAGATATTATTGCTGGCGGGCCGCCTGTTGCCGACCACCAGTGTTGGGCAGTAGCGTCGCTACAAGTAGTGATGCTACTAGTTTAACTACATTTCTCAGTATCGTGGTGGAAGCGTCGCTGTTTTCTGAATCAAATAGCTTTTCAGTAGCGAAGCTCTTTTGTTGATCAAGTAGTGCGGTAGCGTCCACACAAGCTATATTTTCCCAAGCATTTCTAAAGCTCAAGCTCAAATATTCTTCTTCTTCGTCTTTGTGTTTTACGGTGGTTGGCATTGGCAACCATAGGGCCATATGATTTCATTCCTGTGATGCGGAAAACAAGGATTGAATCGCAGAATCCAGGCATAAAAAACGGAATTTATCTACTGTAACACGAAATTTCACGGAATTTGTCAGATCTTGGATGAAAAGTAGGTTACTAAACTTAAAGAAAATAGCGATATAGACTAGTGTCTGTGAATATATAAACCGCATAAAGACTATCTTAATAGGAATCATGCATGTTCTGCGCGTGTCTGTGAATGAATGGCGCAGACGCGCGGTTTCATTTACCACACACACACTGAGGCAGGCATGACGCTCGCGATGTTTTCAGCCTATGTGGACATGAACTTCTGAACGCTCTGAGAGTCACTTCAGCAGCATTTTAGCTTGATTTGAGAAAAACTATCGTCATATCATAAAAACACATAGCGACTCAAAGGTCTACACGACAACCCGTCAAAATAAAAGGTTGGTTTAACCTTTGAAAAAAAGTTTTGCTTAAATCATTACATTTTAAATCATTGGTTATTACAATTTAGTTAAACTATTAAAATGCAATCAAGAAAACAAAAAAAAATTGAAGAATTTGGTAAAAAAAATAAACATTTCATAGTGCCCTAAATAATTTATTTGACCAATTTTAATAAATGGTTGTTAAATTGTATAAGTTTTATGATTTCAATTCATTAGACATGATTTATTTTTGATTACTAAAATGAATTTGGAATGTGGGAAAAAATAAAATGGATTTCATAGGGCCAGCTTTTTGCATTACCTTCTGCTCAGGACTGTGACATCTCGATCCTTGGGCTGACACGTGAGAAATGTACTTAATGGAAAGATGCACACACACTCTCGCAACCTGATTTTGTTATAGTTTTATGCTTTTATATAGTTATGGTTTTGTTTTTTTGTTGCCAAATTGGTTTGGAACAGTTGTTGAATAAACAATTGAACTAACAAATTATGCCTGCCTATCTGTTTGACTGACAGATTTATTGATCACTGAGATAGCATTGACTATTGAAGTTGGAATGAAGTTGGTTCAATATAAAAATTAAATAAATAAAAAAATAGTTTGGATGTAGTAAACTACTTTTGCCATGTTGCTGTAGCTTAGCTTGCTACAATTCGCAAGGTGGTAGCTTCAATGCTTGTACGGTATAGCGGCCTGGTTCGGTAATTTGACAGATACTCCTAGATCTCCGTTGAATCGCTTGGTGCGTACGGCAATGAAGGTGGTTGGTTTAGGGGTTTACCCCTATCTTCAGTATGAAGTATGAAATAAAGTCTGTGTAAAACAATGAAATGACAATTTATATTTCATATATTTTTCACTCTGCTCACTTTGAGAATTTAATGTTTTTTCTAAACTATTTTGATTAATTGTGAATCATCTGTGATTGTAAATACATTTTTGTAATTGGTTGTGACAAGAACCTGGTAAGAACGAAAAAAATCAAAGACAAAATTTTAACATGTACTGTAATATCAAATTTACATAATTTACAGAAGTCAGGTGTATTTATCTACATAAACTACAGTGCCAATTCTGTAGCCTCCTCTTAACTTATTACTTAACAACTACAATGAAAGAAGTATTTGCACACCATACACTCAATCATTTTTCCAAACTTTGGCTTTTCACATGTGTTGCAAAGTACTGGTATTTGAAGAGTAGGATCTTGGCTGTGGGTTATAAGTTATGGCAGAATAAAAGACACAAAACATTGCTTTGCTTTAGGTAATTCCTTCTGCAAGAACTCTTTGTCTCTTGGGATATGATTTACAACCAGCTGAGTTGTCCACACCACAAAATCACAGTACTGGACATTGCAGACAAGCACGTGGAGATAAACCTGTCTTCTTTAATGACTTCTGTCTTCTGGAATGTTTGGTCAAGGCATAAATCCTCAGTGACTGTGACATCCTGTTGGCCTTTTCTGTATTTCTATGGGCATTTGATTTCAAGGACTCCTTCCCTGCTGTCCCTCTGTTGAGTTTTGTGGACTTTCTCGAGAATAATTTGCAACAGAAGCAGTAAACCGCATAATTTTTCTTTGAATAAATTAGCCAGCTTCGCTTAATATTTTCCACATTAACTAATTGTCTGTATGTATAGTGGTAGTGAAAGCTTCATCCATCTGATTTCTTGGGGAAGGTGAAGGCGTCACGTATTGGCACTGGCCCTCTTCTTACCAGATCAGTCCTTTCTGAGTCTGACAGGAATGCTGATCATTCAACTGGGTCAACTGGAGGGGCTGTTGATCTATCTTGATAGCTGGAGCTTGAGGGAGTGGATGGGAAATCTATAGCAGTGGGTGCAGATGTAGAAGGACCTGTAGGGACATTAGATAAAAAAATAGAATTATAACATAACACAGGATATTTTACAGTAAAGTCAACACAAAACAAAAACTGTTAGATTAACTGACCTGTCATGCCGACTGAGGTTGAAGCCGATGTATCAGTGAATGCAAGTGCTTGCAACTGCTCCTCGCTTTCAGGTGCTTGTAACTCTGCAGTGGATGAACCTGCAATTTTAAAATAAACAAATAAATAAATAAATAAAACCTGCTGTATCATCAGCTGTGGAGGCTCTGACACTCGATGAAAGATCAGGGGTGGGTAGAGTTGGTTGTGCTCCAAAGTACTTCAGTAGTGTTCCTGAAAAAATAAATAGCATTGCATAAGTGCATAGTTGATCGAGCAGAATGAGTTTATTTTGCCAGCATTACTTACACAACAAGCAATTCCACACCACACCTAACAATTCATATTCTATTGGCAAATGAGGCATACTTGCAGTATGGTGAAAACTTAACATGGTGATCTACTGCAGCCTATAAATATGAGGATAGCACCGCTATTGTAACAGGGCGAACAAGACGTGAGACGTGCGGATCCAAATGCAAGGCTTTATTCCAAAACATGGTCATCATACAGGCAGGGCCAATAAACAGCAAACAGGTATGGCAGAGGTATGACACAGTAGTGATGGTATGACACTGAAGCTTCGATGCGCGTATCACATAAGCGACACAATTTCTAGTGAAGCCCCGTATCGGGGTGTGTATTGGTTTACTAGAGTCACGTGATCGATGACAAACGAAGCCTCACTTTCTGTCCAATCACGTGTGCGTTTCGCTTTGGGTGTCAGAAGGCTCGAACTCTAGATCGTATTTAACGAGTCATTGTTGCCTCAGTCTGGTTGATGGGTTTGTGAGGAGAGTGCTGTACTTTGAAAGTTAATGAATATATTACATTTAAATAACCAACATTTATTTTTCACTACTTAGGCTATTATTTTTTGTTGTTTTTGTGTCTTTTTGTCACAAGTCCTTTTGCACTTTTTGGTGATTTTAGGTAATTTGGTGTTGGTGAAGGGTTTGTATTTAGAGCAATGACAACAGTCAAAAATAATAAAAAAAATTAAAAACTTTATCACCTTTCTGTCATTTCTACAGTTACATCAGCACTATCAGTAACAAGTGTCATAAGCACATTTAATAACAGATGATCCTATCAGACAATGTCCTTATTCATTTTGTGTGTGTGTGTGTGTGTGTGTGTGTGTGTGTGTGTGTGTGTGTGTGTGTGTGTGTGTGTGTGTGTGTGTGTAGAGAGAGAGAGAGAAGGCCTACATTAAATCTTGTTGAATCATATAAGCTTATATTATATTTTATTGTCACACTTTAATGGGAAAATGAATTTATTTAATAAACAAATCAAACACAAACATGTAAGGCTTTTATTTGTACACATAACATTGAAACTATGGAGTGTGTTGTGGTTGCTTCATCTGCCAGAGCTTCTAACACATGCTTCTGGCTGCTTTATTTTAAATAAGCACCAGATGGCGCTGTTCTCGACACTCTCGAAGCTTTGAATCTTTTCCCGGAACAGTCAGGGGAAAGCCTCAGTGATTCATGAGGCTTCATTTCCCCATCCCTATGACACAGAATAAACCTTAGGGCAAGCGTGGGTAGACGATCGGCGAACAATATCCAACAGGGGCAAGACAAGGAGAGGTAATCCAGGTAAACAGCAATGATCCAAACGAGGTGCAAACAGAGTCCAAAGGGCTAGGCTAAAGGTTAATCCAGGAAACACAGGCAAGAATCAGAACACAGGAAAACACAAAGGACAAGGCAAGGCAAGACTAAGATCACTGGATGGGCTCTGTAGAGTAACTAACACTAGGGGAGTGCTAAACACAATACAATACTTGGCCACAGGGAGAGAAAGTCCAAGGCTTATAAAGAGTGTGAGATAGTGTGTGATAGTTCTCAGGTGTGAGCGTGATTAGTGGAATCAGCTGTGTGTGTCGTCATTGCAATGAATGATGGGGATTGTAGTGAAGTGCAATAGTCCATGCTGTGAGTGGGCGACCTCTGGTGGTGACCAACCGGAAGTGCAGTGACCAGATTCGTGACAGCTATCATATTAATAAAACCTCCACCATATTAATAAAATTGAAGTCTATTTTCATCACAGAAGTCTCCTCACCCAACATGGTATTGGTATATTTTCTCATTAAGACCAATACTATCTCTCACCAAAGATCTTAGAGTAGAGAGCGCACGTGCTCCATCTTTGCCTATGAAGCTGGAACGTTACCGACGCTGGAACGTTCACTTCAACACGTACAGCAATGCTAGCTGGCATCCCTTTGGTTAAGTACACACCTAGATGGTTAAGTTCCCCTTCGGCTGTTTTCTCCAACTTAAACCGATACCTATCGATACGTGAAATACACCTAGATAAATGTATATTAATAATGGGAGACATTTCTCTGTTGATGGCGGGGATTTAGCTCTGGTGATGGCTTATATAAGATCATGAGTCATGACTAGCTGCTACCTCAAGTGACATGAGCACAATTTGTGCTGCTGCTGCACAAAACACTGTAAATAATCATGCAAACATACCTTTATCTTGCTCTTTTTTTCCTCCTCTGTCCTTTTCTTCTTTCTCTTTTCGGCACCAGAGGGATACATCCTTTTTTGTGACATGGCTTATCATTTATTACCGTGACGCGCGATTTGTCAATGCACGCGAGATGTCTATTATGTGCATGACTCAAACGCTGGCAGACACAGCAGCAGTTGTAGGCAAATCAGAATTTTCCTGTCTTGAATTATTCATTCTCTCATTCATTCATATTCATTCATTCATTCATTTATATCACTAAATTTTTTTAAAAAAAAACTATTGGGGGCCCCCTGGTGGCCCCAAGCAGCCGCTTAGTTCGCTTATGTCTCGGGCCGGCCCTGGCGGTAATACTTCTCACTTTTTAGAGCATATCGTGTTTTTTTTGTTTCTGAAACATGTGAAGTATTGTAGGCTGACATGTGGATGTTGCCCCCTGCTCAGATTCAGATTTATACAAGTCATTGTGATGAATCCTAAGATGGGACCCACAGGTTTGAAGTATTGGCACTTTTTGCCATTGTACCACCCATTCTGACAACATCTTTACATGTACTGCACACTGCTTGCCCTGGTGATGGTTGAGTGTAGTACCATATTCTTGCTCATCTATCACTACTGCTTACAGTGGTAGAGACATTTTTTAAATAACTTTCCTAGGCTATGTTTTTAGCACTGCAGACCTTCTCTTAGCCACTTAATATATTTCTAGTGTATGTTTAATATATTTCTAATATGTTTCTAATATATTTTTGGTATGTTTCTAATATATTTCTAATATGTTTAATATATTTTTGTATTACAAATGTTGGTATATAATTTTTTCTTTAATTTTTTCTTTATTTTTTATTTGTTTCTTTGAAGTAATTGCATTTTCACTTGATTGGTCATGTGATTAATCATGGATGTATGTGATCATGTGATCCTGCATGGCTGTATATATGGAGGTGTGTCTCCCCACTTGTTTCATGTCTGATGAAGGGCTTGGGCCCGAAACGTCACATGTGGTGAGCAACCATTAAAATTGCAAGGAGCATTTTCTGGTGTGCGGACTCAATACTTTACTTCTGCAACTATTTGTCTGCCCAGCACCCAGTTTTATTGTTTTGGATGTGCGTGCTGTACCTTTGAACTTTATTGAGTGTAGTACTCCCACACTGCACTTCTGAATTTTGTTTTCCTCTGTGTATCCATCTACAGTGAGGGTAAGATAAAGAGAGAGTTAAAAGTGGGCCACTGTATGTTTCATGATTAAGCCTATGGATACTGTACTACAGCTAAACAGCTTGGGGAAAGGGAAGTACTGGCTTCAATAATTTATATATTATAAATGTAGGCTATGTGTAATAGCTTAACCTCTCATAATTATTTTGTGATAACAAAACATAGCCTAAAATAATAGAGGTAACTATTCAATTAATCGTCTAATGCACATCATTGGATTAACTAAAAAAAAAACATTTTATATATATATATATATATATATATATATATATATATATATATATATATATATATATATATATATATACACACACACACATATATGATGATTGTAGTCATACAATGACTAATGATGATGTTGAAATATGTTATATTTAGCATTTTCAATCGCTATACCTGCTTAGCATGTATATTGTGAACATTCTTTATTCATATGAATATAACCCAAATTGCATGAAAATCACACACAAACCATATTGTAATTGTATGTTTATTCTCTTTATTTTTGATGTGTAGAAACATTTGTTTTACTGTTTATCACGGAGATAAAAACTAGGAAGTGTACAGGACAGCGTCATCCAGAAACGTGGCATGTGAGATGATTGACAGCTATTCATCGAATGAGAGAGCGCAGAGATCATAACTGACGCAAATCAGGAATAGGGGAGACAGAGCTCGCGCTAAACGCTCTTTCAGCTCTTCAGATCGCATAATTCAATGAGAAATTAATAGAAATTATATTCTGTGTGACGAAATATTTTGAAATCATGTAAAAATAAAGCAAAATTTCTCCAAATATGCGCAATTTTTGACTAAGAGCCCTAATGGACGCTGTTCAGTGAAGCTATGTGAACACAAAAACCGCAGCAGACGTGAGTGAATTCATTCGTGTTGATAATCTATTCACAATATAACGTTAAGATGGCCGAATGGTAAGAAGCTAAAATAGGTTTTAGTAACACTAGCTTTGCACATAACAAATGTGAGGCTCCGTTAAAGCCTATCACTGCAATGACGGACATTGACCGGGAATTCACAGTACAGGCCTAACTGGGAATGGGGGTGCTTGTCATCATAAATAGATTATATTGAGGTGTTTTGCAACTTCAGTGAAGTGATTTAATGAAACTTTAGGAACGTCTACTGCTGCCTTACATTTGAGAGACAACTGATGCGTGATGATCACTGAAGCAGCTCCTGTAAGCAAGTGCTTTCGGTGTGAGAGCGCAACATTGGCTGGACTCGTGACTCCCAACAAATCAGATGGGCGATGGGCAGGCATTAGTCTAGGCCACAGAGCGGTGCGCTCTGACAGAGGGGGCTGGATCAGAGCCAGATCGCACAATTTCAAAATTCAATTATTTTATCGGCAAATTGGTTTTGAAAACGGCAGATACCGATAACCATAAAAATGCTTAATCGGCGCCGATAATCGGTCGACCCCTAGTCCTGATAAAGGTTTTGCATAATGCTGCACTGCCTCACAGTTTTAAATGTATGTGTCACAAATCAGCACAGGGGAACAGTCACGGCAGGTGAGTTAGATGAGATATGAATTAAAGTTGCAGAGTTTATGGATGATATGGATCTGACAAAGTCTCTTATCTGTTTCAGGTTTGTAGATGACTGGATGAGGTTTGACGACGGTAGCAGGATGGCAGAAGAAGACGGAGGATCCAGAGAACAGGCTGATGGCGGGTAAGTAGATGAAGAAGGTAAGTAGGATCTTAGCATTGGCATTTGAAGAGTCAGTATGTTGAGTAGGAATCAACGAGACCTGACGAGGAACTGAGGGAACTGGTGGTGAATATAAGGGGTGCGGGAAGTGGCAGGAGATTGATGACAGGTGGTGAAGACAGGTGCAGGTGATTAGTATTCCGGGGATGCTGATCGGGTGGGTGGAGTGTAGAGAGCTGGCGCTGACGCTGATGTATCCGTGACAGTATGTGTACATATTATATCATTATGTTATAATATATTTTATTGCTTTCTTTGTTGTCCCATATCTGGTAATTTTGTTGTATGTAAAATGTGTTGCGACTCAACTAATGCACTTTGAAGTTTTACTAGACACTTGACTTGAGAGTGAACCTACACTTAGCATCATAACTCTGATCTGGTCTCGGAGTAATTACATCTTAATTCTTAACTCTATCTTAAATCACTTTGTTTCTCTTGACAAAACAACAAAGCCTGGTCTACTCTTGTACATGCCTCTAGCACTGCTACTGAACCTCCATATTTTGTCTGGAACTGCTTCTGTCAACTGTCTTTTAGGCCTCTGGAAGTTGATCTCCCTAACTCTAGCTGGTTTGACCTCTCTTCGTCTGTTTCCAGAAGCATTCTCCTGATATGCTTGCTGGCTGCTCAGTCCTCCCCATCCTAACATACAGCTCCATCTTAAATAGTATTGCAGTTGCCTGGCTACAACAAAACCCTAGACCAGGGTTCACCAATCTCAGTCCTGGAGGGCCGCTGTCCCTGCAGAGTTTAGCTCCAACCAGCTCCAACACACCTGTTTGAAAGTTTCTAGTATGCCTAGTGAGACCTTGATTAGCTGGTTCAGGTGTGTTTAATTGGGGTTGGAGCTAAACTCTGCAGGACAGCGGCCCTCCAGGACCGAGATTGGTGAACCCTGCCCTAGACTGTGATGGCAGATGGAAAATCAAACTTGTGTTAATTTGTTGCTCATCTTATAGCACAGCTAACACAACAACATAGCTAACATAACAACTGTTAACAAAATAAGTGTTATATTAAAGGCGAGGTAAGTCGTGTTTGAAATATGCTGTTTGGAAGTTAAGCATGCAAAGAAATTCCAAATTCCTCTGATTCCTTTCTGGGATAATGAGTACTGTGTGACTGAGATTAAAATAGTCTATTTCACTTGAGTGTTTCTGTTGTATTTTTTTAACCTATGGCTGAAAAAAAGTTGGTCAGGTGTACCGCTTTCTGTGTACCCAGAGCAAAGTATAAGACTGATGTGTAAGTAAGTTAATAAATAAAACTAACTGTAAAAAAAATAAATGTAAACATAAATAAAAGTATAAAGCATTTTTATGAACAGACCAAAGGTATAATCATTATTGTCTGGTTCATCTCAGTCCTGCAATAACATATACAACAGAAACACTTGAGTGAAATAGACTATTTTAATCTCAGTCACACAGTACTCATTATCCCAGAAAGGAATCAGAGGAATTTGGAATGTCTTTTCTTTGCGTGCTTAAGGTTACACATGTTGGTCAAAGCCCAGGCTGCTTACAATATTACAACAATGCAACCAGTTATTATTGTACATATATTGCTGCCTCATACTTAAATGTTAATTTATAGAATTACAGTATAAACCACTGGCCACAATTTAATTGTTAAGTTCAGCCAGAGATAAATTTTGTTGTTTTGAGTGTACCAAGATGAAATACAATTGGTCTAACTCAATTGGTCTAGAGTTGAGATTTTATTACTCTTACAGTAGATTGTATTTTGTCTGTCACAAATGAAAGCTAAATGGTGTAATTTTGCTTGCAGGGAAGAGCGGATTTAAAGGTGATTTTTTTTTCCCAGTGCTTTTCACAATACACATTGTTTCAAAGCAGATTTACAGAAATTCATGGTGTTAATATTAGTAATAGCTTAATGCCTAATTACCCACAATGTGCCACGGTTCATTGATGCACAGAAATAATGGGGTTTAAGATTATGGTTTTATCGCTGTTACTGTATTTAGTGAACTGTGAGATTCAGAAGTTGATTAATTGAAAGTCGCCAGTTGCTTGACACAGGTTGCAGTTTGTAGATATCAGATAAAAACCTTAAACTGAGCCGGATTAGACAGACTCTACAACGTTCAGGATAAGAGGGTAGGAAGGAATGCAAAAAGATTGAGGGATTTTAAATAGGTGTGTGCTTCACTTAAAAAAAAAAAAAAAAAAAAAAATTGAGTCCTGAGCGACGCTAGCCTGGTTAAAACCAGACCATTCTCAGTAGTAATTGAGTTATGGTCTGGAAAAGCTTCATTAATAACTAATTTCCAAAGGGGTGTCACCACCGGACTTCGCTCAAATGCCTCTGGGCGCAATTGGATAGACCTAAAACCAATCAGAGCGATCGTCATCGTGTAAAGCCATATGCTGCCTCCCAATTCGCCTAAGTTACACTACGCCATAAAAGTATGTACTCTTTTTGTGACAAAAAGGTATTTACTTTTGAATGTGTAGCAAAAAAGTAGGCAAGCTTTGGGACATACTACTTCGTCATCTTTATCGGACGGATCTGTCGCGTGCATCCTGTCACGTAAACTGCCCTGTCAATCATCTTGTCACAGTTAAAATCCTCTATTAAATCTAATTTAATTTCCTACTGTTTCGGAGAGAAATGTAGTAGCACGTTCATCTGCCAGTGGGTCTTTCATGGAGACTGTCCTCATGTGTTTGCAATTTGAATATAATAATGCATTTAAAAGTTGGTGCGCACCAACGTTATCGCTCAAATGCCTCTGGGCGCAATTGGATAGACCTAAAACCAATCAGAGCGATCGTCATTGTGTAAAGCCCGCCTCAACGTTTCTGACTGGTGCCGCGATTTCGACGGGATTAGAAATGGGCTTGAATGAGCTCTTTGCCAGACTACTTGCAGAGCAAATCTAAATTTGCCAGAATTTGTATGGGTTTTCCCAGGCTAGAGCAACGCTGGGAAGACTTTTCAATGGTTTAGGAGCCAAACAGGAAAAATATCTGTATCCTTTTTTTGTATTTTCTAGGAATTACCAACAGGTTAACATTTTGAGACCATAATGAATGTGATTGATAATAGCACAATATAAGGTCACGCAAGTGAGGGGCTAGACAGTTGAAAGCATTGAAATGGCTTAAAGTGAGGAAAATGCCTGTTGATGTGAATGGGCATCCATTAACTGGCTCATCTGAACATGTTGTGGCAAATTCAAAGTCCTCAAATCGGGTCTCAAGGTAATCTCTCAAGAGTCGAAGTTCCAGGTCTCAGAAGAATTTACTTTATTGATAAGCAACAAAATGAGATGCCAGCTGTCACGGTTCATGGATTCATTGACTCGCCCTTGCTATGTGTGTGCGTGTTGTATGAAGGGGCGCGGCTCATCAGCACGGCTCGTTATCGCTGATGAGCTGATCAGCGCCAGCTGTTTTGAATGAGGATGTCCTATATATTGTTTGTCACCTCGTCTTGTCTTTGTCAGATGGTTGTGGAGGTTCAGGCTCGGCTCACAGTCTTCTCTCCCTTGCTCCAGTTCCCGTATTCCTGTTCTGAGATTCGTCTGCCTGTCCTGAGGATCGGACGCGATTTCCTGTGTTCCTGTTCTGAGATTCGTCTGCCAGTTCTGAGGATCGTCTGCGGTTCGTCCGTTGCTGTCTGCCCACTGAGTCCTGCGTTGCCGAGCCTGTTATTCTATTGTTGCCTGATATCTCACCTGCACTACCTCTTTCTATTGTGTTTAATAAACACCAGTATTCACTTGCTATTGAATCCTTGACTTTTCCTTCGAGCCATGACAGAACCATCTGACCAGATCATGGATTCAGCGAGTGCAGCCACCTTCGAGCAGATGTATGCCGGTAATCACACCTGCATGGACCGTCAGGATGAACAGATCGGCGCCTCGGGTCGGGCAATACAGGCTCTGATAACGCAGGTGTCCGAGCTCACCTCTCAATGACAACATCTGAGAGGTCCCACTGCGCCACCCCCGCCTGTTCCCCCAGAGAATCTCAACATCAATCAACCGGAGCCGCGCATCCCCACCCCCGAGAGGTATTCTGGAGAACCAAATATGTGCCGAACTTTTCTAACCAAATGTTCGATTTACTTCTCTCTTCAGCCTGTGACGTTTTCCTCTGAGGAGAGTAAAGTGGCACTAGTGGTGACGCTGTTATCCGGACGCGCGGCTCTGTGGGGAACAGCGGTGTGGAAGAACCAACACGCATGCTGCTCCTCGTTCCAAGCAAGAGATGAGCCGTGTGTTCGATCGCGCGGTCGCCGGACGCGAGGCGGCTCGCCAACTTGCCGATCTTCGACAGAACAACAACTCGGTTTCCGACTATTCCATCCAGTTCCGGACGTTGGCCCCCGAGTGCAAATGGAACGAGGAGGCGCAGTGGGACTTGTTCCTGCATGGGTTGGCTGATCGTGTTCAAAAGGAGATCTACACGTTGGATTTACCCAAGACTCTTGATGAACTGATTGAACTGGCACTACGAGTCGATGCACGATTACAACAGAGAGCGAATCGATCGTTCCAGACTCCAGTGGGGGATTTCCCTGAGTTTCCCAGTCTCAGGGGAGTGAACACGGTCAGCCCCTCGAACGATCCTGAACCCATGCAGGTAGGTCGAGCTCGGCTCTCCCGGGAGGAGAGAGAACATCGCCGTTCGAGAGGTCTGTGTCTCTACTGTGGAGAGGCCGGCCATTTCATCTCCACCTGTCCTTTAAAAGGCCAAGCCCGGCGGTAGGAAGGAGGCTACTGTCGGGCGGGATTATCCTTGGCCAGACCCTCGAACGCCACCCTCCTCCCGGTGAGACTCCAGTGGGCAGGCCACGCCTTCAACGGCCAGGCGCTGGTGGATTCGGGAGCGGAGGGGAATCTGATGGACTTTTCTTTGGCACAGAAACTTCACATTCCCATCACACCTCTGGAGCACAGTATCACCATCCACGCACTAAATGGACAGGAACTTCCGGGCATCACTCACACCACTGGACCCATCACACTTATCACTTCGGGTAACCACACTGAGAGGATCTCACTCTACCTCACTCAGTCACCTCACACTCTCATTGTCCTGGGTCATCCGTGGTTGGTGAAACACGGACCCAGGATAGAGTGGGATCAGAACTCCGTGTCCAGCTGGAGTAATCAATGTTATGCCTCATGTCTTTCGTCTGCTGTTCCGTCTGTTTCTTGTTCTGTGTTGCAGGAGGAGCCAGTGAATCTGTCTAACGTGCCACCAGAGTACCTCGACCTGAAGGAAGTGTTCAGTAAGTCTCGGGCTGCTTCTCTTCCTCCGCATCGTCCCTATGACTGTGCTATAGATCTACTGCCAGGTACGTCTCCGCCTAAGGGCAAATTATATTCGCTTTCTGTTCCAGAAAGGGAGGCTATGGAGAAATATATTTCTGATTCTCTAGCAACTGGATTCATCCGCCCTTCCTCTTCTCCAGCGGGGGCGGGATTCTTTTTTGTGGGGAGGAAGGATGGCTCTCTGCGACCTTGTATTGATTACCGGGGGTTGAACAGCATCACAGTAAAGAATACTTATCCTTTGCCGTTGATGTCTTCAGCCTTCGGTTGCAGGGAGCATCAATCTTCACAAAATTGGATTTACGTAATGCATATCATTTGGTTCGCATCAGGAAGGGGGATGAATGGAAAACCGTGTTCAACACTCCCAGGGGGCACTTTGAATATTTGGTTATGCCGTTTGGGCTTTCCAACTCCCCAGCGGTCTTCCAGGCACTCGTCAATGATGTGTTGAGAGACATGGTAGACCAGTTCATATATGTTTACCTGGATGACATATTGATTTTTTCTTCGTCTCTCCAGGAGCACGTTCAACACGTCAGACGAGTGCTTCAGAGGTTGCTAGAGAATGGGCTTTTTGTCAAGGCGGAGAAATGCGCTTTTCATGCACAGTCTGTTCCTTTCCTAGGGTACATAATTTCGTCTGAGGGAATACGAATGGATCCTGAGAAGGTTAAGGCTGTGGTGGAGTGGCCAAGCCCGGATTCCCGTAAGGCCCTACAGAGGTTTCTGGGGTTTGCCAATTTCTACCGGCGTTTTATTCGCAACTTCAGCCAACTAGCCACACCTCTGACTGCCTTGACCTCCCCCAGAACGGCGTTCAGGTGGTCAGACACAGCTGAGGCTGTGTTTGCTAAACTGAAAGGCCGCTTCGTTTCAGCCCCCATCCTTATAGCCCCTGATCCATCACGTCAGTTTGTGGTGGAGGTCGATGTGTCAGAGGTGGGGGTAGGAGCAGTGCTATCCCAGCGCGTTTTTGTCCCGTCGTTTATCGCCTGCCGAACGACGTTATTCAGTGGGGTCATTGTTCCAACGTAGCTTGCTATCCAGGAGTTAATCGCACTAGTTTTTTAGTCAAGCAATGGTTCTGGTGGCCACTGATGGCTCGTGACATTCACAGTTTTGTTTTGGCTTGCTCGGTTTGTGCCACTGGTAAGACTTCCAATCGACCCCCAGATGGGTTACTTCAACCGCTGCCTGTCCCTTCGAGACCTTGGTCCCACATAGCGCTAGATTTTATCACCGCCCTCCCACCCTCTCAGGGCAATACGGTCGTGTTGACTGTGGTGGACCGGTTCTCGAAGGCGCCTCATTTTATTCCCTTGCCCAAATTACCCTCAGCCAAGGAGACAGCGTTGACCGTTGTTGATCACGTCTTTCGCTTACATGGCCTCCCGATAGACGTGGTTTCTGACAGAGGACCCCAGTTTGTGTCCAAATTTTGGCAAGAGTTTTGTAAGTTACTGGGAGCGACTGTCAGTCTGTCCTCAGGGTTTCACCCCCAGAGCAATGGTCAAACCGAGAGAGCCAACCAAGATTTGGAAAGGGTGTTAAGATGTTTGGTCTCCAAGAATCCTTCCTCCTGGAGTCAGCAACTGTCAATGGTGGAGTACGCACACAATACGTTACCAGTGTCGTCCACGGGCCTATCTCCGTTTGAATGTAGTGTAGGTTACCAGCCACCAATTTTTCCCAGTCTGGAATCCGAAGTCGCGGTCCCCTCCGTTCACGCCTTCGTCCAGAGGTGTCACCGCACATGGACTAGAGCCCGTGAGACTCTACTCCAGGTGGGGGCGCCCAAAAATAGACCATCCGTCTTTCTTATCAATAGGCTTTTGTCACAAAGTTACACTCTGGAGGAATAGTGAGACCAAGCATCTCCACCCCCCTTGACTGGAATGGAGTAAAAGATCTCACCTTCCTTTTCTATTATCATTCTTGAGGTAGAGATAAACATCTGTTATCCAGTTTTAATCAACATTTCTCAATGTAAAGACTTGAGGGTAGAGTTGTCCCATGGTGCCAGAGGTGCCCTGATCCTGCCTAGGGCGCTATCTGGTGTTGGAGCAGACAGCGGGTTTTTAAAACACCAGTTGAGTCTGCCCTTGCTGGTCCGGCAATCGGTGACCGCTTGTAATTAATTTCTCTTTTGCCCCGTGAAAAACTTTTCCAGTAGTCTACTGCATGTACTTAACATTTATTTCATAGAAAACTTTCTAATATTAAAAAGAACTCTTTTATAGCGAGTAAAGTGATTAAAAAGTGACAAAAAGTAATAAAAACATTCTTACCTTTTCCCTTTATATCTGGTTGCATTACCTCATACCACGGCCAGTGACTTGCTTCAAACCTTGTTTCGTCCCCTCTCATTCACATATTCATATTTTGTGAACAGTTAGTGTGATTATATAAAATATACTCAGTAGGATTAGATGTAAGAATATATGTAAGAATATACTCTGGAAGGAGCCCTTGTAAAAATTAAAAAAACAAAATAACCCCTCTAACTAACTCCCTACTCTACCCATGGTCTAATGATCTATCTATTTTTACCCCAAAAATAAAATACACAGTGTGACTAACTCTCTTTCTATTCAAAAACAGTGTCAAAATTGTTAAAACCAATAAAGTAAAAAATGAAAATAACAAGGCACCCTCTTCATTACTCCTTCACCAGGACTTCTTACAGGAAGTCATCCAACTCGTCCAGGCCTGGCCCAATAGGGTACACTCCTGAGTTTGTGCACCCGATGTCAACTCCCGAACGTTTGACTGACACATTAATCATCTGTTTGGCGGCCGCAGTGGCTAGCATAGATCTGAGAAAAGGCACAACACAACAGAACAGCAACAAAATAATAACAACTACTGTGGCTGTTATTATTCCCAATTTAGTAAGTCATTTACGCTATGATCCAAATATATAACTAGTCCCCAATATGCTTATGTCCTATTTTCAGTGACTTCAGTGACCCTTATTATTCAGTTTCTTCAATGCCTCGGTGAATGGTTCATCAGGAGCTGTATTATTTGGAACATAAGTAAAACAGTTAGCTTTAAATATTATACAACACATTCTTTCTCCGTGAATAACCAATATAATGTTGGTCTGTTTTGCCATGTCATGTCGCTTATGAGTTTCCAATTGTTCTCCCAAGGCTCTCAATGTTCCTTCAGTGTGTTAACCCCCTGAGGTCGACAATCGCGCCGGCGCGATAGGCTCGCTTTTTTCAGTTCAGTTCAAAAGAAATTAATTTTGCTCTGTGGACTTTGATATTACAAGCAAGATATACTTTGATATTAATACATCAATCGATTCTGTTAAATGTGTATTATTTTTGTGTATACTCACAATAAAAACAAAGTGTTGTGCTTTTTGCCAAATAAAGAAAAATAAACGTGATGCGAGTTCTGCCTTCTCTCTGTCAGTGAAGACCATTCTGAAACGCGTCCGAAAATGAACTGTAACTCAGCGAATACTCAGTCAAACAGGCATACATACACACAGGCATGAAGCTTGAATTCTCTTCTTTTAAATGAGATAATGTATATAAAAAACAAATATTCTCATCTTGTGAAATCTGTATTAAAAGAGAGCGATTCCAGTCGAGCTAATTAGAGCTCATTCAAATGTAATGTGAACACGCCCACGGAGAGCGCGTGCTATTCAAACGCAAATTACTGAGGCAATCCAAGCAAACCTGTGAACGCCCCCATATCAGCTAGAAAAAACAAAAAAGTTTAATCATTGTAGCCTACGTGTTTACACCATCTGGCAGCGCTGTGAAGAATAATAATAATGGAAAATCTACTTCAGAGTGCGGGTATTGCGAGGAGAGAGGATCCGAATATGTAGTAAGTTTTTTTTTCCTTCTCAAGTTAATCGCGTTTCTGTGAATGAATGAACGGCAGCCGCAGAGATGCGCGCTGTTTACCACAGCTCGCAAAAAGACAGTTTAAATTTAAATCGCCTTTCTGTGTGTGTGAATGAATGATGATGTTTTAGCAAACTGTATTGCTATACTGAGTTGAGTAAAAATCGACTGAAATATGTTGAAATAAAATGTAGGCTATTTGTAAGCAACATATTAAACTGAAAATTAACATTTATATGCCATAATATTTCATAAAAACAACGTTACAGTCAGGCGTTTCTGTTTGTGAATGAATGTTTCGGTTTTAGCAAACTGTATTGCTATACTGAGTAAAAATCGACTGAAATATGTTGAAATAAAATGTATTTGTATAAGCAACGTATTAAACTGCAAATTAACATTTATATTTCTTATAATAAAAATGAAAGACCTATGTTACAGACATATGAAAGACAACATTTCGTTGATTAGTTTTGGATAGATTATACATTTTTACTGTAAAATATCTGCCACCTCAAATAAGCTTTTGTTTGCCAATATTTGCTCATGTTAAATATAGTATGTTTTGTCAAAAATAAAGTAATCAAATAATCAATCAAATCCTTAACTTTGAAATATGTATGATAAAATGTATACTTTAGTTTTTACAAAGAAAGATTACACTTGAATTGTTGTTGTAATTGTAACCTTTTTAATAAAAAAATTATTTACAAGGTAGATGTAAACAAACTATTAAAAGGTAAATATAAGCCTTTTCTTTAAATAATTTTTATTGTGTTTTATTAGTGACAAATTTGGGGAGAGGATGAATATTCCAAAACTGAAAATACAGTATGAGAATTAACTGCACAATTACTAGACATGTTTTCCTTGGATATTATAGGCCAAATTGCAAGCACAATATGTGGAAAAATAAAAAAGAATTGAGATGCTTCCAGCTGTTGCTCTTGCATTCTTGTGGCTCAGTGACTCACCTGAATGAATGGCTAATTAAGTATGCGGGCCCCATTGTCTCCTCAGGTGTGAACCACTAAATATGCATGATCGTTGACGCCCACTCCGCATATTGCCTTTCCAAACAGAAAGTGCTTTGCAAAATTCAAATCAATGTATTGTGTTATGTGAATGATAAGGCAGGGTGATTTTCACATAATTTTGAAGAAAAAACACTAGGCAATGACATCCATTAGACAAAAGTCTTATTGGCACATATTTAGAATGTGTTTTATGGCCTTATTTCAGAAACTTTAGTTTTTAGTTTTTTCAATAACCATGCATAAACATTATTCTCTCAAAAATGCAGACATGTACATTCTTGTTGCTCACATATTCTGGTAGTCCTGTTTGTGCTAAATAGTGTGTCATTTTTTTTTTTTGCCATTAATATTTTTATAAGCAACTGAAAAAAGCACAAATGTCAGGGCATGTCAGAATATCTCAAGGACCCCAAAAACACCTTAGACCCCAGAGGGTTAATGCAATCTTCTGTTGATTGCAATAAATGTAATTCATCCATTCTTCATTTTATCAAGTTATGCATACAAATATACTCAAAGCCGGATTTACTTCATGCTTAAAACTATGCTTAAACTCAATTGGTATTCCCCATGGTTGATCAATCAAATCTATACACACCTTGTCTGACATTGTTTTGAACACAAATATTGCATTTGGCTATCTATCAGTCTTCTATCAAAATGTTTTTTTTTTTATTCATTTTTTTTACTCACTTCCACCCTTTGTGCGATGGTCAAAACCACACACATCTGAAATTAAAATAGTAAAAAGGGTTGCTAGTGTAATTATTTGTCCTTTAATACCTCATTTGTCCTATAGTCTGAAGTTGAGGGTTTTGCTTATGCTTTCTTGTCTTATCGATATAGGCTTAATTTTATATTCAATTATCTATCCTAAATTTCAAGGTGCGAATACAACCAATTCTAAATTGGTAACACAACTCTGATGACAAAAGCTACTGAATGTAGGCAATGTGGCATTCCCCATGTGACTGTGTCTAAGGGGCTGTTTACACCTGGCCACTTCATGCGTTTTCTTAGATCGGATAGCTATCTGATTTTGAAAAGACCAGGTGTAAATGCCCTCCAAAATGCATTCAAGACGGATTTGAATCCGATCGCAAACCACTTCAGGAGGTGGTCTGGGCCGCATTCCAGACGAAACTGGACAAGTGTAAATGCATCTGGTTGTTGAAACCACATATGTAAATTGTACTCCTCCCAAAAATGATAAAAAAATAAATGTGTGAGAGCGTGTTATAAGCTATATGTAATGTTATAGCCAGGTATGACGACACTACTGCAACACGCAGATGAGAAGTTGAGCGTCTATTCATTAAGCCAACGTGCAAACTATTGCAAATCAAAGTGAAAGTAAGTCGCAGACGCTTAATACACAATCATCATCATTAAAAGCAAAGAAACGAAATGATCTTACCAGGACTGTTCCTTTCGGTGACGTGCACTCCATTAAATCTGCATATAGCGCGGGAATTGAAGATCGGATATAAATCCGTTTCGCAAAAACACATTTATGTGACCAGGTATAAATAGATAGATAGCTATCCGATCTGAGAAAACACATGAAGTGGCCAGGTGTAAACAGCCCCTAAATGTTTGGAATAACACAGCTGGCCATTTGATTGTGTTAAACACCACTGTCATAAACCCCACATTTTTTCAATATCTAATAGATCAAATTATCTGGTAGGTGTGGACATGCTGTCGTTTGAAAGAACCATCATCAATTTCTCTAATCTGATTTGTCATTCATCTGTTAATTTAATTTCTCTTCATAATCTTTTCTTCTGTTGCCTATGAGCTGTGCTTTTAAATGACTGGAGATCTCAGCATAATCTTGAATTCATGACCAACTATATTAACATTGTGTAATTCCTGGTAATGACAGCATTTGTGATATCACGTGTTTATAGTTTGTGTAGTTACTATTTTATTTCTAAACCTAAAAAAACAACAACTATTGACCAAGATGGAGTGACCAGCACCATAGCTTTATCATCTACATTTTTGTTGTTGAACACATTATGTCCTTTTTTTGTCTTAATAGAGAGTTCAGTATCACTCAAGTTTATATCTGTTTATATCTGTTTTGAAAGCAGAGCCCAAAAACTCTCTGTTCAATGGACAACATCATTACTTATCTAATTATGCATTTACCCCTAGTTGGTTAATGCAGTAGTCCCTCACTATGCTAAGTCCAGCCTCAGTTTTAGTTAATTATTGAGTCATGCAAACTCTCAACTTGCTCAACTTCCCCTCCCATCCTCTTTTGTTTCTTTTTAAATTTTTTTTTTTTTTTTAATGCTTACAACTGGATGTCTATTGAAAGAAAGCAAATAGAGAGTGTCTGCTTCACAGAATATAGAGAACTGCTGTTGGACCAGTGAATAAGCAAAATAAAATTAATATGGCCAATCAATGAAATTTGAAGCGGTCTCTGTAGTGATCATTGAAAACGCATCACCTGTGCCCACTCAGTAAAGGATGCAGTCCTTCTGCTTGGACCAGCGATCAGTTGAACTGGTTGAGCTGCTGTCTGAGTGTTTCCCTCCTCATCCGATGCATTTGATCTGTCAGTCTTTGCTGGCATTCAAGGGTCTGGTGTCATGTTGGGAGATAGTGGTTTGACTCTGGATGCTGTTGTCTCTCTGCCTCCCCTCAGTCTGGCTTTCGGCCAAGCCACGGAGGCGGCAATTTTGCATGATGGCAGGATGTTTTTCTTGGTTATTTCTGCATCAACACAGTCTTTGTACATACCAGCCCCTCAGAAGTTTCAGCTTCCTCTTTCAGGGGGGATTAAGGCCCACCAACCAAACGCCTCTCGCCTCTTCTTTTCTCTGCAGCTGTGTCCTTCTGTTTCTCGCTCTCACTTGTTGCACAGTCCAGTTGCTGTTGTTTATGTTGAGGCAGCCGTCCCAAAAGCTGTCTGGTGTCATCTGGAAATTGAACACTCAGAGATCCACATGAATCAAATTCATCCTTTATAAATTCTGCAACCATCTCTTTCAATTGTCCCTTAATTTCAGAAGTCTAATCTGGTTGATTACAGCAGTTTCCCCATGCAATAAAGCAAGTTTTTCTTTGCAGAAAATAGCAGCCTTTCAGTCTGTCTGAGTTGCCTTATTTTCAGTCACTTGTATAGTATTTTTATCACTCGTTATATCGATCCCTACTCTCTCAAGCATTTCAGGATTAAATCAGTCTCATTACTGTAAAATGTGTATAATACAGTATGGTTGTTAAAAATGTCTGTTTAGCTTGGTCACCCAATCCTGCTCATTCAACACAATGCACAAGTTATTTTGAGTAACACAATCCAAAGATCTCAAACTTTCTGCAATGGATCAAATTTAAAACTGTCTCCCAGGGACAACAAGATACAAACCTCATAGGATACGTCTTTATATAACAGGTCAGTCATACCCACATCTAGCATGTCTCTCTCTCTCTATATATATTTTTATCTCTAAATGTCAGATATTTCTATAATCATTTTTGTCAATTATTTTAATTTCCTCTGGGAACTGCACAAACCACTTATACTAAGGAGAAAACTGATGACCACCAGTTTGCACAATCCTCCATATAAATCCCTGTTAGGCTTTCATATTAATTTAATTCCCCCATAGACCGGTAAACTAACATTTAAGCATTTTTTTCTTTCAGATTAATTTCTTATCAATTATTTTTATTGGCGTTTTCTTGGTATTTGTGAAATGAGCCTACTTTTAATTCTGACTGGATTAGCGGATTTCACCAATCTTACTTGATCTCTTTAGCCTGGGTTTCCCCATACTGCCTTGCTCGCAGGGCGATTTTATTCACGCTGCTAGGCAGTCTGGACACCATGGACCAGATTTTCCCCTGAAAAAGGGAACCAATCACAGAACGGGGAGGGAGCAGCAAGACGATGACGACACCGAAGCAGTTTGTTTATATCTATAGATCCAACATGGCATCAGACTCGACGTTACCTTCTACCCTCATGTTTATCTTGCACAAACGGTAATATTCGCTAAACGCCATCGTGTACAAATAAATCTTTGAACCATTGTCTTTTTCACTCTACATACGTCATCTGGTATAATTGAAGCGATTGGCTATGAGCTACATACAGGCGCATTTGATAGACATTCATAGCGGCCAATAAACGGCTCTGGGCATTCGTAAACCACGCCTCAAATACGAGAAAATGTACACGTGGTTCCCAGACCAAGTCTCAAATGAGACTTGGTCTGACGTTAGCCAGGCTATGATCTCTTAGTAAACCGGTTATGAATATTTTTTACGAATGATTCAGTGTCTCTGCACATAGCCACATCTAATGTTCCTTCAGCTGGTCATTTTGTTTTTAGGCTTCTTTCCACATTTTTGGAGGGTTGTCCTATAGTATCTCTGCAAAATTAATATTTTGATCTTGGTATCTCTACAGGTGTTGATGCCATTTTAATCCTAATTATTATCAGTGTGTTTCACTCCTTTCTAGTATACCTTACTAACCCCAGATTGCATCTATTCTTAACTAGTTTTCAGCAAGATGGTCAGACATTTATTAAGATGTGTGATTAGTCTTTCTCAGATAAATATGCAGTTCCTCTATTACAGTGGTAGGAATGACAGTTACAAATAAAATTTCTCAAAGTGTTGCTCAAAGTGTATGTTGGAAATGGTTACTCACTTTCTGGTTTATAAGCTAGTCAGAACTAGAAAAGGTGAACTCTTTCCCTCTGTCTCCCTCCTTTCCTTCCACACACACACACACACACACACACACACACACACACACACACGCACGCACGCCATCTCACTTTCTTCTTGCAGCCCCTCCTTTCTCCCCCTCTTTCTCATATCACAGTCACTGTTTACTTTTGCCATATGAGAAACAAGTGTTCTTTCATAATTAGTTTCTCTTTATAAATGAATATCGTTCTTTTTCAAACAGTCCTAATCTGTGCATTTGACACGCATACACACACACTTTTACTCGTTATTTTTTCTTGTAACAATGAATCAGATGAATGAGAGACCTGATTTATTGTTCAGGATAGGCTGTTTTTCTCCGGCCGGATGCAATCAGCTTCTCACAGATTCTCACAGCTCTTGCCATCAGAAGAATGGCCAAATAGACGATAAAGCCAATTTTGTGGATTTTTTTTTTTGTACGTATAATTTTCCATTTTCTTTTCATCAATTTGTTTTTCACTGTCCATTAAATTTCTCATCTTTCCATTTTTACAGGTCTCGCAGAATATTCTCACAGACTTTCCCTGTCTCAGCTTCTCTCAATCAGTCTTATCTCAAGAATTCACTCCCAATTAAGGCAGTTCAAAGCAGCGATAGTGATTAGTGATCAGGCAAAATACACAGCACAACCAGAAGAAACTTTATCTCTGCATCCTAACCTTTTATACATTTTTCTGAAATACAATTGTATGCTCTATTTCGGGAATAAATCAAGCACTTCTTGCTTATTTTTTTATCTAACTGACGCACTTCTTGCGTTTTAAAGGGGTCATATAATGCCATTTTTGTACAAGCTAATATGATTCTTTAGGATCTAAATGAAAAGTCTGTAATATACTTTCATTAAAAATTCTCATTAGTATTGTAAGAAAACACTAATTTTACCTGGTCAAAAACAGCTCTGTTTTCAGCACGCCGTTTCAGTGCATGTGTCTTTAAATGATAATGAGCTTTGCTGACCCCGCCCCTCTGTTCTGTGGGCGTACACCATTTGTAACACAATAACCATAACGCGTTGTTCATTATAAACGTGGGATTATGAATTATATTGAGAACGTTGAACATAGAAAACATGCCGTAATGTACCCTGAGTGTAAACAGCCGCATTCACCGTGAAGCGTGCAAGCGATTTGCAAAGATTAATATAATGATTAATATAAAGGTTAATAAAACGTTACACTCCCTTCTTCTGGAGGTGCAGCAGGAACACGAATAGTTGGTACCGATCCTTTTTTCAGGAGCAGCTTCTTAGCAAAACCAGCTTTACTGACCCTCGTTTGTAAAGCAGTCTGGTGTGTGAAATGATTCGCGCAAACATGAAAGCATTGACGTTGATCGTGGGGAATATTCCCTTCGAAAACAAACTCAGCCACTTCAGCTGTTCGGATTTAGGAACATCAAAATGACTGCTGTGATTCCTTATTACACCCAAGAACAGAACACCACAATCGCTTAGACGCCATTCTGCTCATAGACAGTGCTCCAGCGTATCAACAATGGTGGACTATGATGACAGCTCGCTCACGAGCGAGGGCGGGTCTGTGTTGAAACGCTGCTGTCAATCAACAATCGTGGGAGGTCACACAGTCGAACGGCTTGATTTGAGATGGGGGAAAACATGAGGAGATTAAAAAAAAAAACACTGGATGGATTTTTATCATTTTATGATGGTTGTGTACAGGCACTGCCAACACACATTTCAGTACAATCAACTTGTAAAAGTGCATGTACCATTATATGACCCCTATAAGCACTTCTTGCTTTATTGTACTTACACATGCGCTCCTTCTTGAGACCTGGAAATTACCCTCTTTTTGATTCCTTATCAATTTTAGGTTCTTTTTGGTGGGGTCTTTTATTTAAGGCCGTTACCAACCAGGCGCTAGCTTACCAGGAGCCAGACAAAACAAATATAAGCAAAAAGCTGCTTACCTTATTTTATGGCGCGCCTTTGTCTTGTGAGGCCTCTGCCAGCACGCCATCCCCGGTCACTCCTCAACTCGGGTCTCAAGGTAATCTCTCAAGAGTCGAAGTTCCAGGTCTCAGAAGAATTAGCTTTATTGACAAGCAAAAAAAAGTGAGATGCCAGCTGGCCATCTGTCTTGCAATAGTCGAACTTCAGGTCTTACACCTTTTCTTATCACTAGGTAGCCAATCAGCTATCTTTTTCTTTTTTGCTCCGCCTCGAGATCTCGTTACCGTTAGAATCATCTTTCCCGGAGACATCTTTTTATTGGTGGAAAAATCTTTGGCCACACCCATTTTTAAAACATTTCTCAGGTAACATGACTCTCTGCATCTGCAGTATCCGGTCCCATCCATCGTCTTAATTAAAGGGATACTTAAGGATTTAGGATTAAGCTTTGTATCAGTAGAAAACCTGTAGTATTTTCGAATTACCGTGCTTTCTTCCCTCATATCCCCCTGAGACAAGAGATTTATGTATTTTTTTGTCTGGAAAAAATCCTCTGATGACGCAAAAATCGTCATTTTGCGTCATCGGAGGATTTTTTGGCCAGAGACTAGAAACTACAGCCAGTAGTAGGGGCTGTTCTGCTGTTTTCAACCCGCCCATAGAGGGTGGGATCTCACTCACAGAATGTACAAACAGTGTCAGACATATTTTATTTGGAAGCTAAGCTAACTGGTTCTTATTCTGTGGAGAAAGCTGAGTAGTAGGGGTTACCATACATCCTCTTTTTCCAAGCCATCGAGATCGTCCAAAATGTCCGGGATTCAGCTTTTGCTTTCTGCGGTCGCCATTCATTGTTTACATGCACACCTTTTGTTTCAATCTAACTGAATTCATTCTGATTGGTGAATCTGAATTTCTGGTGAATTTCTCTCACGGCCCTCAGCCTCGTTCTGCTCGCTCGCCACAGTAAACATGACTGTAGAACGCAAAAGCCGAATCCCGGACATTTTGTGCGATCTCAGAAACCCGGGCTGACTCGTCACGGAGACTCACTAGTAGCTTAGCTTTGTTGTTTAACTGCTCTCTTACCGGTAGGCGTGGCTTGGGAGTGGCCTCCTAGGGCAGCGAAGCAAGTGCATTCTGGGAGTTGTTGTCTTTCATCCACATAAGCCAAAAATACATTTTCTGGCTTTTCTCATTCTAGAAGGCTCCAAATTCAAAAATAATTTCACATTTCTACTACATAAATGACCCAATTTAAATACACATTCATCTTTCCAGAGGTGAAGTATCCCTTTAACATGTTTTTAGTACCATCTTGTATCAACCACCTTTACACATCTTCTCTCTGAGCTTGTTAGGTACTTTACAACCTCACAGACCCTTTGACCTGATTTAACCTGGTGTCTGTCTGAGACACAGCAATACAGACTTTTACATGAGGCAAAGGAAAATCTCCAACAAACACTATGTGCTTTACAACAGATTTCATGAAAACAACATAAAGGAATTTTGCAATAAACTTTGCAAAATACAGCTTGTTCCTGAGTTGGCTGGAAGAGTTAATTCTCTATGTGCTGCGCAGTTGTTTTCTCAAACAAGAACAAACAACTACTTTGTAAATGCTATGAAGCCAACAAACATGTGTTCCTTTTTCGCAGTATGAACTCCATGCAAAACCTGTTGCACCACTACAATGTTGCAATAAACAATAGGTTTTCTGAACAACTTACCAAGCATGTTGGTTGCACTCAGGTTGTCCTGGACAAGCATGGCCAAAAGCACTTTCAGGTAAACATGTTTTGGCACAATGTTTGCATTTTGCACAATTTAATGTCATTAGCACATTTATCGACTTTTCCCAAAAATGTATTTGACACTGGTATGGGATGCTGACATGCTTTAATGCTAGGGATTGCATGTGAAAGCACAATTAAAAATGAATGATGAGCCAAGTAAAAGGTGGCTGTGAAAACTCTGAAGGATGTAATGTCATACAAGACCTACCATTCAGTGAAGCAATGGAAGAAAAGGTGATTGCTCTTTGAAGGTAGAAATGTTATAAGCTGTGAAGAATGAATAGTCACTCTGCAGAAACACAGTTAGGACTACACTACCACTACTATGTGGTTGATATTGATGCTTGTTGTTTTAGTTAGCTCTTGCTGTTTCAAAGCATCATATGACTGAAATTGTTTGTAGGCAATATACTAAGAACAATTTTTTGTGAGATGACGCATGGTTGCATAATTCAGATTTGTTTATAAGTATTTTCTCTCATTCCATGATTTTACTAACTGGCCTGTATTTTTTCTAAAACATAAGTTACTAAGTATTAATTTGTTTATACAAATCAAATGTAGCTAGATAAGAATTCAGAGAACCAGGAGATTCATCAGACAGTTTACTGCATATCAAACCAAACCTGTCAAAATGTCAAGCAGTCAGTGACAATTGCAAAAGATTTAGAGAAATAATAATGGTACAATATATAGTACAATAATAAATTAAATAATAAAACAATATTAGTGTAATGTTAAGAAGATTGATCAACAAAAATATTATTGTCATGCTAATGTGTTGAACAACTTCATTAGTAACATACATAGTTAAGGGATAACAATGGATACATATCAACACTCTTCATTTATGATTGACCTTTACAAATAATATAGTCCAGTGTTTCTTAAAACCAGATTTGGTCATAATAGGAATGCTTGTACCATAATGGATTAATACAATCAAAAGTGTGCCCTTTTTAAGACAAAAAGTGGTGCACTGTAAACAACAGAAAAAAAAAGAAATAAATAAAAACAAAATATATAACCTAGTTCAACCAAAACTGATGCATAAATCACTGTTGCATTATACATTAATCTTATAGATTTTGCTTAAGCCATGTTACATAGTTGTCCACCATCCTGTGTCCAATATCAAAGTCTGTGGGCCACATAGTGAACATTAGTGCACCATGAAATCCACCGGGGTAATGTTCATGTGTGACATCAACTCCAGCATTACGCAGACGTGTGACATACATCAAACCATCATCCCGCAATACATCATACTCACAGGTCAACACATAGGCCTTAGGCAGGAAACGCAACATTGTGTCCGGCACCAGCAATGGTGATGCTCGTGGATCTGCAAGCGAATGATGGAGACTGATAGAGTGCGCTGGACTTTTTCTAGTGGCCACAGGTGGAGCACTGTAATTGTATGTCTGGCGATAAGAATCAGGCAAGTATGAACTCCAATTGACAAATTTAAGCAAAGCAGCCGATTCATGGTTATTGTGTCTGTTTGCCATCATGGCTCTGAAAAATGACTTATCGCTGGTGAAGTACTCGCTCCAAAACCTCACCATCAGTGTGCGAGGCAGTATAGGCATGTATTGGTTCTGCTGGTAGGAGGGAGTGTTAAGATCCAAGGCTTGCAGGACAGGGTAGATTAGAGCCTGGGCCTTTAGCTGGACATGCTGTTGTGGGTCCTTCTGCAACTGATTATACGTACATAAATATTAAACATATCAAGATTATACATTATTCTATAAAAATTAAACTCACTTTTTTTAAAGTAAACTTTTTTTTAGATTTTACCTGCTGAGCCACTGCAGCTGCAAGATTGCCTCCTGCACTGTCTCCAGACACAGCAATCCGTTCTGGATTGATATGGTAGCCCTTCAGGACCTCAACATGAAGAAAGTACTTCACCACACGATACACATCCTCAAATTGGGCAGGAAAATGATAAGCTGGGGCCAGACGATACCTGCACAGAGCAAATCATGCTGGTATTGTTCCTCTTAATTCTATTTTTCTGTCAGGATAAATCAGTTCTTCAAATATTGATTAACCTAAGCACTATCACATGAGTAGAAGGGATGTTGTGGATAGCATGGCTGTTCATAGTCAGAACAAACTACATATGTTGCAATTTTAATATATTTTAATAAATTAATAGAAAGGACAAACAAGTAGCATCCCATCTGTACTAGTGGCTGAGCTTCCCCTACTGGTAACTGAGGTCACTAAGCTTGTTCTGTGTTTGTTGTTGGTTTGCAAGCTCCAACAGACTTCTCGCTTCTTGCTAAACAAAGGAAATGTCTCTATTACTTATGGAATCTTTGTAACCTAAATAGGGAACGAGATGCTGCATCAGTTGCTGGCACAATGGAAACATCTCTAGGTGTGATAATTGACTAAAGCCCATATAGAAACTCTTCCGTATGCCGGAAGCTAGTTATTTTAGTTGATTAAGTTATAAATATGGATATTTTTCTTGCACAAACGCATCACTGCGCTTTAGAAGGCCTTTATTAACCCCATGGAGCCGAATGGACTACTTTTATCATGGATGGATGCACTTTTTTGGGCTTCAAAATATCATCCTTCATTCACTGCCATTATAAAGCTTGGAAGAGCCAAGACATTTTTTAATACAACTCCAATTGTAGTCGTCTGTAAGAAGAAAGTTATATACATCTAGTAAGGCTTTAGGGTGAGTAAATCATGGGGTCATTTTCATTTTTGGGTGAACTATCCCTTTAAGACCCACAGACCAATAGATGAATGAAGACCCGGACAATCAATATACGAAAATTTACTTAAAAGAAAGGTGTTTGCAATATCAAGAGCAGGAGTCAACAAGAGTTTTTAGTCCACCTCTGCTTTACAATCAAATACAGCAAAACTTATGGTAGACAGTATCAGTGATTTACAGTTGTAATCAAAATTATTGGCTAAATTTACAGACTTTCAGCTGTTTGCAATGAACAAATCAAACAAAAGTAATTGAAATAGCTCTACACAACAAATGTTTCAAGTGGTTTCCGCAAAATCAACTAAAGAATGCAAATTTTAATGACTTCTGCAGTCTCAAAATTATTCAACCCCCTGAATTGAATCCCTCACAACAGCACAAATCTGCAAAACAGGTGTTGTCTCAAGCCACCTGATGCAACTAATCAAAGTCTTCATTAGTTGCACCAGGTGTGCTTGAGCTAGAACACATGAAATATCTGAACTGGCTAGGTTTGTTGAGAGCCATATTTCTAACATGCAGTCAAGTGTGACAAAGTCAAAAGAATGGTCCAAAAAGTTAAGAGAAGATATCATCACCCTTCACAAATGAGAAGGCATTAAATGTTCCTAGAGACACCATTGAAAACATAATCCGCGTTTCCACCGAAATTACCCAGAACAATTTGTCCCAGGAACTTTTTTTCCCTAGACCTGTTGCTAGCCGCGTTTCCACCGCGGCCTAAAGTAACGTGAAGATTAGGCAAATAGCACGGTGACGTAGGACTGTGCGTGACTTTACAGTTCCCACTGGATTTCATCCTCTGAATTTAAGCTTAATAAAGCCTGAACCTCGTCGTCGGTCCATCGGTCGTATTTTTTAAACTCCATTGTTGATTCGAATAGCAGACGACTGTTACTGCACGCACCTCAACAGATGGTGGTTAAATAAAATACGGCATGAACTCAACCAATCAGCATGTTCAGCGCCCAAGTCCCACCCCTGAAAGTTCCTGAACTTTGAAAAAGTACTACTTCGCGAGCAGGGACTTTCGGAGGGGGAAATATTTACCCGGAACTTCATTTAGATCCTGGTTCCTGTGGCATAAACACACCGAGTACCACCCCTAAGTTCCTAGTTCCTGGGGTGGAAACGCGGCTATAGTTCGCAAGTTCAAAGGAACAGTGGTTATACTACCTGGACAGGGCAGAAAAAGGAAGCTATCAGCAGTAAGGCACGTACTAAATGCATGCGTACACCACTACTGACCCAAAAGCACTATGGATCAGCGGTATGTCTAGAGGAAGAAGAATCAAGCATATGTTGAAAAGTACACTCTGTCTGCAGTTAAGCATGGTGATGCTCTGGGGCTGCTTTCCTCTGGCACTGGAAACCTACAGCGTGTGGAAGGCAAGATGGATTCATTTAAGTATCAGGAAATCCTTGGAGAAAACGTCATGGCGTCTCTGAGGAAGCTGAAGCTTGGGCGTCATTGGACCTTCCAACAGGACAATGATCCCAAGCATACCTCAAATTCCACCAAGGCTTGGTTGCAGAAGAAGTCCTGGAAGTGTCTACAGTCACATGACTTGAACCCCATAGAAAATCTCTGGTGGGATTTGAAGAAGGGAGTTGCAGCACACAAACCCAAGAATATTCCTGAACTGGAGGCCATTGCTCATGAGGAATGGGCTAAGATTCCTCAAAAACGCTGCCAGAAGCTGGTGTCAGTTATACATCTCGTTTGCAGCAGGTCATAACAGCAAAAGGGTGTTGTACAAATTACTAAAGATGCTTGCCATTGTGTAGAGCGATTTAAATTACATTTGTTAATTGCAAACAGCTGAAAGTCTGTAACATTTGCCAATAAACCTGATTTGCAATAGGGATTGAATCATTTTGATTATAACTGTACGTTAAGTGTCCAAGAATACTTTTGTGTATTGTAGTGTAGTTTTCGTGTACATGCAGAAAGGGACAAGTATGCAAGACAGGAACATGGGAGCCAAAACAACTTAAATCATGTACACACTCTATTCTGTATTTATTTTGATCATTTACTAAAGACAATTACTGTTAAATATTGATTATTGATTAACAAGCAGGTGGTGGGAAGATATTTGAGCACCCTCCCCGTCCCCTTCCAAACATTTTAGCCAGGACTAATAGATACAAATTTTCATTGCTCAACTATGTAATCAGGACCTCTATATATACTATATATATTATCCGTATCAAGAACAAATCCATATCAAGAGCCTTGACCGTATCAAGGTTCAAAGTATTTGTCTGGAAAACTGAGTTTGGTTCAAGTTAGTTCATTATCTGCATTCCTAGATATCTCCTTGTAATTTCAGTCACCATTTTTTCCAACATTACTTAGCCAAATAATGTTGAACAAAAAAAAATATATATATTAGTGTGTCCTGTTTTGTGTGTCCTGTAGTCCAGGGGTTTCAAAGTCTAAGACAGTGGGCCTCCCTTTTGACACAACTTACCCAATGCATGCATTCTGATATTTCGAGATCGGTTTTAGGCCTCATTCATATGTGGAAATAAATCAGATATAAATCAGATATGTTCCAATGTGACTGTCATGTAAACAGGCAGATTAGATAGGCATTAGGCAATGTCTCTGTGGTTTAATGACGAGAGAAACCCCGACACGCATCTGCAAAGGGACGGGTGGCCCGACAAAATGTCGTTGTAGGAGAGGAATGTGGACAAACATTGACACAACATATCAAAGGTTGGCTTGCTAATCCTAAAATTTCAGACCCATTGCTCCTTGTTAAAGCCAATATTTAAACAGAATATGCTCCCACCAGTCCTGAGATCTCTCTCGCACACAATAGCTGAAGCATATGTACAGGCTGCAATAATGACACTTTTCGTACTCCTCCGCCTCAAAATCATGGTGATGTTTGGCGAAGTTTGCATAGGCCAATATAGCAGAGCTAGCATCAAGCATATTTCGCATTAGTCCATCTGTGCAAGATAATTTAACCCTTTAAGCATGCGCGATGTTTCAGATAGTATGGCTAGTGTAAACACATGAATCGGATACAGTTGAAAGAACGTGTAAACGGACGGTAAATTGGGCATCAAGACCTGCAGTGTAAACAAGGCCTTATTTTCAGAATAATAACAATTTAACTTTTTCAATTTATTAAACTAATTATTAGACTATAATTTTTACGCCCCACACTTTGAAAACCCCTGCTGTAGTCCACTATATATTCCACTATAGTTTCTGACAGTTGGACATTGGGCAAGCAGTCGAATTGTTTACAGTTTCACAGAAGCAGGCAGTTTGGCAGCAGAAAGCCAGACAGCCAAGTCTACGTGTATATGTAAAGAAGATAAAAAAGAATGCATCAGACTTTTGGTCTGAAGGTTATCATTTTATTGTTACTTCACTAAGTTTGTTTTGGCTTTTATGTTTCAACTTTATCTCTTTCCTACGATCCATTGTTTTTGCTGCAGTCCATGATAATACAGGGATTCTGATTTAGAATGCTGAAGCGCTGTCACGTGCAGATAGGGCTTACTCTCACTGCAGATTCATTGTTCATGGTTATCTGATCACAGCTGTGTCAACAGCACATTCATTTCTACCATTCCTGCAGTGCTTGACTAAAAGTTAATATGTGAACAGCAAGAACAGCCTAGAGCCTCTGTTTGATAAGAACACGGCATCCACGTATTGATGTTCTTCTGTTGAAAATGCGTCAACAGAGTTAGGGCTGAGGAAGCGCATCATGCGGCTTTGTCAGCAAACTAGGGCAGTTATAGGAAGATATAATTGATATAGATATACCAGTCAGTGAGTGCTGTCATAGGTATTAGGGCATGCAAGTTTGTTAAGGGTCATTACGGCCACATTTACACATACCCGGGTATTTAGAGAAATTAATACCTTTTTCAGATGAAGGGTGTGTTACAGTAACTTAGTTTCTATCATGGTAAGACCTCTTTTTACAGTATGCCTGTATTGAATGCCTATATCTGATACAGCAGTTAGCTGATATGTTTTCCTCCTCCTGACACATCTCTGATCAATCTTTTATTGACTCTTTTCGCTTCAGTTTTTGTATTGTTTATTTATTAAGCACTACTATAAACAGATTTCCGTCGAACAAAATGCTGTACAATTTTACGAATTACATACAGAGACAATCATAAAAGACAACAATAAAAAACACAAACAAAACAAATAAAGACAAACCAGCAGGTGACCCATAACCCTAGCTGTAACGTTGATATCCACAGAAGACAAAGATGAAGAGAAATCCAAGGTTTATTAAACAAGTACTAACAAAAGAGCCAATGTGAGACAGTGTGCTAAACACAAACAATACCAGACAAAGAAGTGAACACAAGGAGGAACTTAAATACACAGTGATGATGACGTGCAGGTGATCAGGTGATCAGGTGATGGCTGATTGAGTGCAGGTGGGAATCATTAGGAATGCTGGGAAATGTAGTGCCGTTGAGGTGTGTGACACTAGCTCATATGCTAAAGCAGGAAATATTATTTTAACTTGCGCTTAAACACTTGGCGTGGGATCATTCCAAAGTTTAGGAACTTCCACCGCAAATGCTCGATCTCCACCCATTTTCCGCAGGGTCCCAGGAATCGTTAAAGGAGAACTCCGGTCAATTTTAACATTGAGCTAATTTTTTTGTAAATTTGGAGTGCTGTCAGTACAGAGAACAACGACAAAAATCGGTGTTGCCTACACCGTGTTATCCTCTTTTTCAAATTTGCACCCTGTTGACTTCAATGGGGCAAGTTTTAAACCTGCTTTTAGCCTCTTAACATCCTTGATGTGTCATTACAAGTGCACAGCCAATGTGAGTGATTCCTTCAGAGTGAACACGGTGAATCTGACTGCAGTAGATGTGAAAGATATGAATAAAAATGAAGTTAATTCGGCCAGTGCACATACCTGTATTTATTTCCTGTTTTCGGTCGAAGTCCATAGTAGTCGATTGTCGAGTTCACGCGCGTGATCATAGGTAACTAAGCAACAGTGAAGAACTCAACAATCGACTACTGTGGACTTCGACCGAAAACAGGAAATAAATACAGGTATGAGCGCTGGCCGAATTAACTAAATTTTTATTCATATCTTTCACATCTACTGCAGTCAGATTCACCCATGTTCACTCTGAAGGAATCACTCACATTGGCTGTGCACTTGTAATGACACATCAAGGATGTTAAGAGGCTAAAAGCAGGTTTAAAACTTGCCCCATTTAAGTCAACAGGGTGCAAATTTTAAAAAGAGGATAACACGGTGTAGGCAACACCGATTTTTGTCGTTGTTCTCTGTACTGACAGCACTCCAAATTTACAAAAAAATTAGCTCAATGTTAAAGTTGACCGGAGTTCTCCTTTAAGGCCAGCTGGTCATTTCGGCTCATATTTCTTAATTCCACCAAATACGGAGGAGCCAAATTGTGTAGCGATTTATAAACTAAAATCAGTTCTATTCTATTCTATTCTATTCTATTCTGCCAATGTAAGGAACCCAAAACATTGCAGCAGCATTTTGTGTCAGCGGTTAACTCCCTGAGGTCGGCAGAGGGAGTTTTTTTCTTTGTGTACACACTCACAAAAACAAAATGTTGTGCTCTTTATAAAATATAGAAAACAAACAGGATGCACGTTCTGCCATCTCTCTATCTCAGTGAAGTCCATTCTGAAATGTGTCAGAAGATGAAATGTAACCTAGCGAATACTTGCCACACAGACATGAGATATATGTCTTTAGAAAGCTTGAAGTTTAATTGAAGCAATTCATATCAAAACAAATATTCTGTTTATGTAATTCGTATGAAACCAACAGTACAGTTTCTCATGCGTCTACTCATTAACTGTAATGTGACCACACCCACACACGCACAAGCGATTTACATGCTAATCGTCCATGCGTGAGCCACGCTAACCTGTAAACACCCCCATCACCTCGATAAACAAACCATTAAGCCTCATCATTCCTCTGCTTTTCATTTCATTTTCATGCGTTTGAAAGACACGCTTTGAGTTTACCTTGGATTTACCTCAGTAGAAGAACAAAGTGATTTATCTAGCGGGGGTAAGGAATTTATTCTCACTTATATTAGTTAATGTGTTATTGTTGCATAAACTTCACATTGTACTAGCTGAACTATTGCCAGACTAAAATAAATGAAATCGGTGGAAACATGTTGAAATATGTAATGCTTGATGCGAGCAGCGAGTGGTAGCCAGTGCAGTGAGATGAACAGAGGAGTGATGTGGGCCCTTTTGGGCTCGTTGAAGACAAGACGAGCTGCAGCGTTCTGGATCATCTGTAGGGGTTTAGTTGCACATGCTGGAAGTCCGGCCAGGAGAGCATTACAGTAGTCAAGCCTAGAGATGACCAGGGCCTGGACGAGAAGTTGTGTTGCATGCTCAGTTAGGAAAGGCCTGATCTTCCTGATGTTGTGCAGTGCAAACCTGCATGATCGAGCTGTCTTTGAAATGTGATCTGTGAAGGTCAGCTGGTCATCCAATATTACTCCAAGATTTCTGACCGACCTTGATGGGGTGATTGATGATCAATCTAGCTGGATAGTGAAGTTGTGTTGTAGAGATGGATTGGCAGGGAGGACGAGAAGCTCAGTCTTTGCCAGGTTGAGCTGCAGGTGATGTTCCTTCATCCATGCCGAGATGTCCGCCAGACAGCTTGAGATCCGTGCAGCTACTGTGGGATCATCCGGTTGAAATGAGAGGAAGAGCTGTGTGTCATCAGCATAGCAGTGGTAGGAGAAACCATATGTCTGTATGATGTGTCCCAGTGATGTGGTGTAGATGGAGAAGAGGAGGGGACCAAGAACTGAACCCTGAGGAACCCCTGTGGTCAGCTGATGTGCTTTGGATACCTCGCCTCTCCATGCGACCCTGAAGGACCTACCTGTGAGATAGGATTCAAACCAGTGGAGAGGAGTTCCTGTGATGCCCAGTGATGAGAGGGTGGACAGAAGGATCTGATGATTCACAGTGTTGAAGGCAGAAGATAGATCCAGGAGAATGAGGACTGAGGATTTGGAAGCAGCTTTTGCGATCCGTAGGGCTTCTGTGACCGACAGTAATGCAGTCTCAGTTGTGACGTTGATGAGGTGGCCTGACCATGCCCAGAGGCATGATGCTGAGGCAGAATGATTCCAAGACACTGCTTGCTATCGATCTGCTGCATATTTTGTTTGTGACTACATTTATATGTGTGCAGGATTGTGCAAGTACTTCATAATAAATATAATTTTTCCCCTGCTCTGCCCTGAGTGCAGTGTTTTCCATTTATCTCTGTAGTGTGTAATGACTGCTGTGTAGTGTTTATGCATTAGCTGGATGTGTGTGTTATCTGAAAACAGTGTTTGGTTTTGGGTAAAGATAACATAGTTCTGAAGCAATTGTTTGATATAGCAAGACAAGTCAAAGGTTTTGACAGTGTAGCTTAAGTTTGGTGATTTGTGTTTAAGGTTTTGAGAAAGCGAGAGAAACATTCAAAAAATGTGTTTTAGCAATTCAGAAATACTGTAAGAAAAAAACACTTGTGCGCTCTTGCCGTGTCAACGTACTGACCGCTTGTCCTGGTTATGACCTGAATCTCCTCTACTTTTATATCTGTTAAAGTAGGAACGCGCCTAAATAAAATACAGATTTGTGTGAAGGTAAAAAAAATAAGCAGAGAATCAAAAATAGGCTTACCTTGAGTTTACAAAATCTAGTTTGAAAATTAAAATTAAGTGTGACAATGTGCCATTTTGTACAAAATAAAAGTTTTTCAAAACAAAATTCCTGGTGAAAAAATAAAGTAGACTAGTGTGATCAACAGTGCCAATTTTCTTCAGATTTTATTTATTATTTCCAAAATTATTCAAAAATGTTTTTTTTTACTCAAAAAATGAAATGCCTTCTGTCAAATAAATTGGCCTACGATCAATCAGATGCAAATAGAAATATAAAACCAGTCCTAATAGAAAGAGAACAAGTTGACAAAAAGATTGAGTCCAATATTGAGTGAAAATATAGTATTAGTATATAGTGAGAGATTTATAAGCTATTCTTTATAGTCCGGTCATTTTTGACAACATCACGAGTGTTATAGGGTTTTGAACACCACTCAAGGGTTAAATGACAGACAAACTTCAGCAAATGTCCTTTAAATGCTTTAATCACGGCCGGGAGATCTCAGAGAAGTTCTCCTGAGCATCTCACCCAAGAAGAAGAATACATCAGGTTTTATAGGATAAAGACAGACACATCAAAAAATAGGATCGGTATGACTAACATGTCACTTTCTATCAATATGATTGGTTCAATTGGTAAAAATGACTAAATAACGTCATCAACGAACCTTTATCACGTGACGAAAACGAGACGAGACGCAACGTGAATACTGGTCATGTGACGATGACTATAATTAAACGTATAATGCAATATTGTTGATGAATAAAAACGAGACTAAATGTGGTTTACAAAAAAAAAAAACTATGCTAAAATGTCTCATCATTTTCGTTGACCAAAACGAGATGAGACGAAATGTTATAACGTTATTTCGTCTCGTTTAGTCGCGTTATTATTATTTTGCAGTATTTCTGTTTCCCGTGTTTCACTCATAGACAGTAAAAGAAATGGACACAGCGACCCCATTGGAACTCAATTGAGACAAGTGAAGCCCATTTTTAGCGATTTTTAGCACTTCCGTTTCTGACGCGCAGACTCAAACCGAGCAAAGCGTTACACAGACCACGTGAGCAACACGTCTGTCTTCTAGTAGCTGTGCCAAGAGAAATCTGAATCATTCCCTTCCAAATCTTGCAGAGACGGAGAGTGTGAATAGGAGCTGTCCATGAGCTTGGAGCAGGAGCAACTTTTGCTAGGTATTCTGATTAATTATATTGTCATTTTGCCTCCACGTCCCCCCGATTGCCCGCGAGCTTCTCCTCCCGTCCATACGGTAATCTCTCTAGTGTGCGACAGAGAGTCGCGTGGTTATGACGCAATCGTTAGCCTACTTTTACAAAAACTGCTTCTACGGGGCCATAACATAAGCTACAAGGTAATGGAGCATTTTATACATTGTCGTGTTTCTTTAGAAATAAATAATGGACAAATGGAGTCTTTAAACGCCTCAGATGTGAAGTTATTCGCTGTCAAAGTGACGCCAAAATGAATGGGAGTCAATGGGATGCTAACTGCAGGTGAAGTTCTGCTACAAGATGGTGGCACGCGGCCGGCTTCAACTTCCGGTCGACTTCCTTGCCGCCTGGTTTCACTTCAGGAGGATGCATCAGGTCGCACTGCGCAGACGACATCACTTCCTCAAGCCCCACTCACGGCATTATTTAGAAGATGCAGCTGTGGTGAATTAGCGTAAACGACAACAAACAAAGTTAAGTCTGACACAGAGAATGGAACCGATGGCCAGCCAGCCGGGGTTCGTCTTTGGGAGAAAAAATATGTATTTATTGTTTTCATTTATTTTATTTAAATTTATGTGTGTGTACTTCTAACATGTTTGGTGGGTAAAATAAATATGTTGTAAATTGAAATCAGAGCGTCTTCCGTTTCTGGAATGGATGTATTCTTGAGTCTATAAGGTAACAATAATATAATAAGATAACCTTGTTTGAAATGGGTTTGGCTAAAAGAAGATTTTGGTTTCATCTATACTACTAGGTACTTATATTATATTGACTGGGTTAAATAGAATTGAATTGCATTACTTAAGAGAGACTAAAATACAATTTTCATTGACTAAAACTGGACTAAAATAGTCATGGATAATTCTGACTAAAATAAGACTAAAATGCTCAGACTTTTAGTCGACTGAAACTTGACTAGACTAAAAAGAGTATGAACGTGACTAAAACTAATAAAAACTAAAATGACAGCTTGACACAAAGACAAGACTAAAACTAAAATTAAAACTGGCCACCAAAATCAACACTAGTCCATGGCACAGGCATTAAACAGGGAAAATCCAGAGAACAGGCAAATGAACCAAAAACCAAGATAAAAAGGCTCAGCATTGCAGTCTAACAGACATTGTGTTTGAGTGAGTGAACCATGCTTTTATATACAGAGCTAAAAAACTAAGGAGGAACAGCTGTGGACAATCAGTGATAATGAAGCCAGGCAAAGGATGATGGGAAATGAAGTCCAATACTGAGTGGCAATAATCTGGAGTGTAGTGCCCTCTAGTGGACAACCAGAGCACTCCAGCTGGTGATCGTGACATAGCCCCCGTCCTAAGGAGCGGCTGCCAGATGCTCCTAACATGGTAAGAGAAATCCAGGAGGGAGGCGGAGCATAGGCAGACCAGGGGGTGGGGTGGAGTGCCAGGTCCATGGAGTGGAAGAACTGTACACAGGCCCTGCGTCTGAATGTCTATACTATCCAACCTAAACAGTATGTGAGATTAAAATAAGTTTGTCCCAAAGCATAGCATGTTGAAAAGAGTATGCCAGAAGTCTCCAGATGGTCTACTATTTCCAGTGGATTTTGGAAGTGTTGATCCATGCACACTCTAAAGGCTAATATTGCCCACAACCCATTGCGCTTTGGAGGAGGAACTACAAACATGAGTAAAAAGGGTTAAAAAAAATACAAAACATGGCGGATATGCGCAACTGACGGTGAGAGGTTTAGATAAAGGTTTGAGTGACTAATCAAAGTTTAACCTGATAAAAAAAAAACATTTAATGTCATTCGTGTTATATTTCATCTGCAATAACAATGTGGACTTTTATAAAGATCCGTTTGGCCATTAAGTTTTAAATGCATCATTATGCATTAATATGTGGAGTCTCTGCATGAAAGACTGCAGATCAACGTGCTCCTGCATTTCTCTCCAATATGGTAGGAAATTAAATGAAATGTGGAGGATTTTGACTGTGACAAGATGATTGACAGGCCAGTTTACTGTAACAGGACGCGACAGAGAGCAACCGTTAAAGACGCAATTTTATGACGTGATAGTATGTCCCAAAGCTTGTCTAATCTTCTGCTACACACTCAAAAGTATGTACGTTTTCTTCACAAAAAGAGTACATACTTTTAGGGCATAGTACAAGTAGAATTGAGATGCAGCAAAAGGCTCTGGTGTGACAGCCATGTTGTGAAAAGGTTCTGGTGTGGGAACCACAGGACAGGAAGGTACTGGAAACACAAGACTAGCGACCATTAAACCGAACATGCTGGTGACCGTGGTGGGGCCAAGCTCCGTGGCCTTCTGTGCCCCTGGAAGTCCTGTGGTCCTATAGCAAGCGAGTTCCCCGACGAAGGTGGACTAGACTTAATGCTGGATCCGTATTGGCAATGTCTTCTGTTACGTACTGCACGGAGACATGAAGGCTGAGGAACCAAACACAGTATTTCTTGAGGGGCAATCCAAAGATTTAAATCAAAAAGTAGTGATGTGACATTTGAAAAGAGGGATCGGAGCATGTGTCGAGAATAAATGTCTATTATTTCATGTTTCAAGTTGAAATGAAATGCTTGCTGTGCCTGAAGGAGCTGACATACTGCAATAAAACACCTCCATGCTCAGGCATTATCGTGATGCATGAGCATGCACAAACTACTGACAATCCACACACTAGTCAAAGTAATAGATAAAAATAAATAAAAAATAAACATTATTTAAATGTGTTATTGCTCATACAATACACCAACATTGTATTTTATTATAGATTCCAAAAAAGAAATGGAGAATGAGCCCCTGGTGAACATGGTCATCAAGGACTCCCAACCCTTTTACATTGTGGAAGATGTTGGGTTTAGGGAGCTCCTGCATGTGTTGGATCCCACTTTTGTTATCCCAACTAGAAAGGTATGTGATTAATAAAGTTGTTCATCATTATATTAGTAGATAACATTAAGAGTAACTGCATTTATTTTTATCCACAGGCTTTGAAGGTCATGGTTAATAATAAATACAAGGTCAGAGAGCAGTTGCAGAAAGTTGCGGCTATAAGCCTTACCGCTGACAGGTGAAAATCCCTAAATGTGGATGCCTACCTAGCAGTAACTTGCCATTTTATAGATGACAATGACAAACTCTGCACTATTTTACTTGGTGTAGAGCATTTCCCTAAGAGCCATACTGCTGAGAACTTGGATACTGGACATATCAAGCACATGGAGGAGTGGGGCATAAAAGATGAAGTGAAGTGCCTGGTAACTGATGCTTAAGTAAAGTTTCTTAAGTAAAGGGAAACTGCAAGAGGCAATATTGAGATTAAAATCTGAATGCGCTACTGTAATCAGAAGTTCTGGTCTCCATTCTGCTTCCACCAATACAACCACAGCTCAGCTGCCAGCCTCTTCAGAAGCAGGTCAATCTACAAAAACACTAAGTAGTATGTTTCTTTGTTGTGTGATTTTTCACATTAGTGATTAGTACTGTGAACCTTTGTTAATGGAGTTTTTTTTTTTCTTTGTACCTCTATTATTAGGTGACCTTTGGCATCTGCTGGATAGCACGATTGATCACAGTAGAAGGAGCTCAAGTGCAACAGCAGATGCTACTGTAGAAGTGGACCGATATTTATCGAAAGTGAATCTCACAAGATCTGAGGATCCACTAGTATATTGGGCTCAAAAGAAGATTCTTACTAGGACTGGTTGTTAAAGATCCCTAACTTTCAGCACAACAATTGAATGGGGATGTCATCTTGGGTGGGGTGAAATTTGGCACAGAACTCATGGTGCCACCAGTGCGACACATCTTCAGTTGTGTGCCCGACCTCATTGGGTGTTTCGGCCACTTATCACAAGACACCCTCTGCCGGGGTAGGCCCACCACGGGTTGATCAGACCCGGGTGTGTGTCGCACGGTGGTAGCACCATGCGATCATTTGGCAGCCCATGTTGCGTCCCTACGTTTCAGCCACAGCCAGTGACTGCTCCGTTCCGCTGCAGTGGCAAGTTCTTTGATTGCCCTCCGTTGGGACTGCCCTCTGATCCCTACTTCCTTCAAGAGCCTTGTGGTAGAGCTGGCTACAAAACCTCTGCATCCCACCTCCACTGGCCACACCTTCACATTCCAGCCCCGCCCCTCTGCTTCAGCTGCTAAGTTGGCATATCGCAGCCTCTTCCGTTCGAATGCCTCGTCGATGGCATCCTCCCATGGGACAGTCATTTCAACGATGAAGACACGCCGGCAGGACTTGGACCAGAGGACAAGGTCTGGGCGCAGGTTGGTTGCTGCAATTTCGGGTGGGAAGGTGAGCCTCTGGTTAAGGTCTACCTGCATTTCCCAATCCCGGGCTGCGTTTAGTGGGCCAGAGTTTGGGAGTGATGGCTTAGTCCACTGTTTCTCCCCTTCCCGCATGAAGGTTGTTCTCCGTGGGATGGTAGTCTGGGCATTTAGAGGCGTGGCGTTGGTGGTTACTCTCTGGTGGTAAGCATCAGTATCCTCACTTATACCAGCTGGCACTGGCATTTTTCTGTTCCCCTGCATCCTCTGTTCTTTGCAAAATAATATTTTCCAAGGGTGGAGAGGTTTTGTCCAAGAAGAGGAATCGTCTAAACACACTTAAAACAAATCTATTATAATCCTTCCTTCGCCTACCCCAAACCGCTGTGTTGCAGTTTGCTCCATATCCCCAGTCCCATAAGCACTACACTGCACTAAAACTAGTAACAGTTCACTGCACAAAAAAGCCCCTGTAACAAATCTTAACTTTACCCACCACAGACTGCTCTGTTGCAGTTTGATGTATTACACTCCCTCCACCATAAGCACTGCACTCAACAGTCTCACTTTTGTTGTTCATACTGTCCCTATCCAAACAATTTATGAATAATTAATAAACTCTGTGTGTGACAGTTTTCTCTACAAGTCATACACATTTTATTTTATACCCAGGCAATGGACAAATGTCTGCTTAGATCATTGGTTCAGGATTAATAGATTTGTTTGACATTTCTTTTGCACAGTAGCTAGGCATCTTCGGGTAATGAACCTTTTGGTGAAGCAATGGGCCACGAAGTCTCAGTGGTTCAGAAAGCCTAATTTTGCCATCACTACCAAAAAGCCAGTTGAAGGTCAAAACACAGATAAACAATACAAACAAGGATAAAGTCAAGGGCACAAGCAAAAAACAGGGAAAATCCAGAGAACATGCAAACGAACCAAAAACCAAGATATGTGAGAAACAATATTCAAAGGCTCAGCATTGCAGCTTAACAGACATACAAGACATTGCGAAAAGTGAGTGAGTGGACCAGGCTTTTATATACAGAGCTAACAAACTAATGAGAAACAGCTGTGGACAATCAGTGATCATCAGTGGAAATCATCAACCCCTGTGGCATGGACAACTTTGAAAGATATTTCATTTATCCACCTTATTTTTTAATGTAAGAGACAATGTCATTCGTTTCCAGTTATTTTACCTGTAGAAAAAGAGTCAGCCATGCTGCTTTATACTGGTTTTTGTTATCATATTATTTGCATTTATTGCACTTTGTTTTTTCTAGTTATTAACCAATAATGGCTAAATGAATCCAAGGTCTTGCACATTCCAAGAAATCATCTTACTTCTGTGTTGAAAAATAAGGTGGATAGGCTACAAGATCTGATTTCTGACAGGAACTGTAGAGTTACATTGTTTCAATTATATCTTACACACAATTGCCAGGAATTTACAGGATTAAAGAGTATTATTTTACAATAAATTACATTAGTCAGAAATTTACTGTGAAATCAATGCATTCTGGGTCATTTTCATACAAATGATTTTGAATCAACAGCAGAATGATGCTGACATCAAATTAATTTACTGCTCTTGTTTTATTGTGATTTCACATTATAATGTTGTCTTTAATCATGCCACTGTAATAAATATATTCTTTACCACTGTAATTGTTTTGAAGTCACCATAATGTTGATTAGTGTTCCATTTGCTTGGGACCTCTCTATACATAATCAAACTCAATTTGGGGTTAAGGAAACAACAGTTACCATGTTAAATACACAATACTAACAAGAACTGTTACTGAAACATATAGAAACTGCTCCTGATGAATAGAATAAACATCATACTGTACCTGCATGCAAATCCTTCCCAACTATCACACAAAGTACAATGTTGTTGTTTCTTTTACTGCACACTGTGACCCACTAGTTGAGAAACACTGATAGAGACTATAGTGGTGCCACTCTCTAAGCTGATATCTTCCAATAGTAGAAGATACCCAAGCTTGTATGGCCTATAACAAGGGAAGTCCTGGCCTTTACAACCTTCCTCCCTTCCGTGTAAAAGAAAAATCTTTAGGGCATGTCTGACATGCTGACAACGGTCTGCCGAGGGTTTCATAAAGAGGGCAAAATGAATGTTACTGATGTTTTGCTGAGAAGCATAAAGTATTACAAATTATAGGTATTGGAAATATAACAGGTATCCGATCCGAAAGAACCAGCTTGCGGACAAGTATTGGGCTTCCCATCACTGTTGAGAAGAATACATGTTGGTTTCAACTGATGTAGCTGAAAATAACCATTTGTTGCCTAACACATTTGTTGCATATTTATGTTTAGTATTAATTCAGATAAGCCTACTAAAAAAGGACCTGCTTAAAAGAAATTTGAGGTAATTCTATTATGAAATATTACTATTTTATTACAAACCGGGTTACAGATGATTTTATTGAGTTGACGATTTAGTGGCTGTAATAAACAACATTAGATACTTACTCTACAGATACAATAACTGCGTTGAGTTCTGTAACCATGTGCCTGGCTAGGAGATCATAAGGGCCCATACCTATGGTGAGAAAGAAAAAAATCTTTTTGACTTTTATTTAATTTAGCTGGTGAAGAAGTACTCAGGGATTAAAGCAAATATCTTCAGGATGTTAACCTTTTCCAGGCTAGGTCATATTCCTTTATCCATCACTTTATTTTAATACTTGAGACCAACAGCATTTTAATAGAAGATGTTTTAGCACAGCTTATCCACAGGTTGTACAGTTTTGAAGCGGTTTTTAATCTATTAAATAAAACTGATATTGCAATATTTGACACTTTCTTAGTTATACAAATAATCAACATTTAGTTCGTTTTTACGCATTACAAAAACAACATTTCACATTGGTTATCTTAGCAGCATGAAAAACAAAAGTCATTCAAACTGGAAATAAATTGTATAATGAAGAGAAAAGAACATTCAAAGACTTCAGCTCAGCACGAGTTCTGCGCACGCACAAAAACTCCTGTTCTAATCCCAGTGTAACATGTCCGGTCTTTCCTGTGTTTTCATTGTGCTTTTAGGGTACGTTTACAAGACAACGATATGCTTAAAAATGCATACGGACATTGTCAAAATTGTCCCCATTCACACAGATCCACGAAAAACAATTAAAAATGCTGTATTCTGCTGCCAGGCCATTAACTGAATAAACTGAACACGTAATACGCATGTGCATGACATCATCGTCTTTAGAGTTTCGCGTTTTTGTTGTTTACATGGAGACCGTCTTCACAAACTTGCACTTTGAAGCCCGTTTTCAAAGGTTTGCGTTTTCAGGCACCTAAAACGCTATTGTCATGTAAACGAACGGCCAAAACGCTTAAAATGTTTTACATATATAGTTGAAAACAGTGTCGTGTAAACAGCCCCCTAGTTCTGCCCTAGTTCCCCTGTTGTTAATTTGTCTTACCTGTGTTTTATTCATCAATTATTTCATCAAGCTTCTTTGTAAGCTCCATGTATTTAGTCCCTGTGTTCTCCCTCAGTCTTCGTCTGTTCTCGTCAATGTATATAAGGTTTTTCCCCTGCGTTTATCTTGAGTATTTGATATTAAAGCCTGTCTACTTGAAGTATTCCTTGTCATGAGAGTTTCTATTATTTACATTACGTGACACCCCGAAGCTGTCTACACTGCTAAATGAATCATGTACATCGTACCGGACTTTGTTGATTATAATAATTGAATTTGCGAGAGTGCAGAATTCAGTCAGTGAGCGTGATGAGCAAACCTTCTTTGATGCAACATGATCTAAATGTAAATGCTGTAATCAACACTTTTCATATATTTTCAGTCATAATTTTTTTTGCATCCTGAATTTAGGGGGCATTGGAATTATTGCCCCAAGCCCCTGTTAATTTCTAACCCTGATCTGCGCTGATCTCAAGTCAAGTCAAGTCAAGTCAAGTCATCTTCATTTATATAGCGCTTTTAACAACGTAGATTGTTTCAAAGCAGCTTTACAGAGATTAGCGTATAATTTAAGGTAACAGAGATTGTTTTGGCTTTATAGCAGAGTTAAATTATTTTCCATCTAAAGTTAGTTTTGATTGATTTGCTTCCGTCGCAACGATAATTTGTTATTAAATTAGGGGCCGCTAAGACGACACCATTCTCTCTACACAGACTTTAAACGCGAACCTGTGAGAAACGCTGATGGCGTTCACATGCGCATTTAGAGCTGGTTCTATAGTTATGTGCGTTTGAATATACGCAGGTTTGGAATTCCCTACAAGCCAAGCCTAAACAGAATACTTGTCTTTCCTTATGATCTCATACAAGCCAAAAATCTGTTGCAGCAACAGGATAACTTTAATCCCTGAGTACTTAAATGACTTGAATAGAAATACATTTACCTTACTCTTAAGATATGAAAGCCAGAACATTCCGTTATACAGGAGTGTGTGGTTAATAATACTCACGGGAGCTGCCAAGACACCATCCACCTCCATGCAGGTAAATGATGGCTCTTCTCAGCTCTCCAGTTTCTTCTTGCTGGGTAGGCTGATACACAATCACCTCTACACCATCAAAAATCTCATCTGCCACTTGCACCCTCTCATCTGACACAGTTACTACTCGCTCTGCAAAGGTGATGAACATCATAACTCTCCAAAAGTCCAGAAGTCCCACCTGCTCACTAAGTTCTGCCTGTGAAGACAGAAAAAATAAAAATGCATTGAAATGGCAGTGTTTGGGTTATTTATAGCTTGCCACATGATGCATGGCTGTATTTTCCCACAAAGGCTATGTGCAAGTCAGACGCATGGTTGATCAGCTGAGATCATCTCACTAATAGCCAGAACACCCTAAACATTTGGTTCAATGCACAACAGCCCTTTGTTTAGCCACTTAATGTTAAATGATGTTACTCCAGCATGTTCACAGAAGTCTTTGATGCAGAGTTTGAGTCAAATCTCTTGTCACTAGTCCAAATCAAGTCTTAAAGTCACCATTTTTTTATGAAATATTGTAGAATTATTATTATTCATGATGTATCCATGCACATCATTTATTTATTTTTAATTAATTTGTCCTCATAGTCTTTAATCAAAATAACTTCCCTTTTCTTGTGCAGCGGCATCTGTCCGGGGCAACCTGTCACTCACATGAGATCCACCAATAGCAAACAACAACCATCCAACCAATTCTTTATGGATAAAATCAAGTTCCACCCTAAATGTTTTCTTGTTTCAGAAGCGTTTCACTCAGATATACGTAACAATAGGGAAAAGAAAACTATTGCAACTTCCATTTTATGTCAACTTAAAATCTCTTTAAAGTAATAGTTTTTGATATTTTGCAGGTTAGTATTATAAACCATGTTGGGACTCCAATGGTTGTGGATCACCCTAAGGGTACGTTTACATGACAACGTAAACGTAGAAAAGAAAAAGTTTTCTCTTTGTACAGATGACGTTATCAAAATGATCCCCATTTACACGGATCTGTGAAAACGACTAATAACACTGCATTATGCGATGTCACTTCGTAAAGAAAGACTACGTGCCCTAACATACAGTTGGTTGTCAACCAGAATGCCGAAATTCACGAAATGACTGCCAGGTGGCGCAAAGGGACATTTTGCAAAACAGTTGCAATTGCCGCATTTTGAAACCTAAGTGGGGCTAATGTCAATTAACAGTAAGGATGAAATACTATTTGAAGGACGATATTTATTTGAATAAATAAAAATAACCGCCCTCTGCTGTATTCACAAATCGCACCCTGGTTTTAAGGGTCCAAAGATCCAGCCCGATGGAAAGATGAAAAGATGGGTTTGGAGGGGCTTTATCGTGTTAACACAATAAGGGCCCTATCTTACACCCGGTGCAATGCAGCGCCAAGCGCTTTTTGGTACTGTCATTTTCACGTCCTGCGCCATGTTGTTTAAATAGCAAATGCATTTGCGCCCATTTGTGCGCCCATGGGCGTGCTGGTCTGAAAACGAGGAGTGATCTGAAAACCAGGTGTGAAAACACGTTGCTATTTTGAGGCAACAGAAATAGACTGCGGCATTGACCAACTGAAACCTGGTCTAAAGTCAATATGCAATATTTGCGTTAGTAATGTGCGCCTATAGGCGGGTCCACAACGCGCATACACTCTGCATATTAAACACACAGGGACGCACATACAGCAGCACAGAAACATGCCAAATATTTAAAATAAAAGGATTATAATGTAAAAGATTATTATTGTGTACATAAAGATATGATGGAATCCGGCTTGTCCCGTAGATGGTCTGCTTGTGCACTTTTACCTTGTGCATGTACTTTGCAGCCAGGGTCCTCTAGCAACTCTCCGTTGGCTTTCGAGCTGGAAAAACCAAACTCTAGTCAGGCCAATCACATCGTGTATAGAGTCGGTGGGCGGGCTTAAATAAAGAGAATGACTGCTGCTGGCGAACAGCGGTCTTTCGAATCCGCTTTGGCCGTGACTCTGGAGGACTTGGAGTTAAGCTTTTCTTTGAGAAAAGAACAAAGAATGGCATTGAAGTCATTCTTAAAAAAGGAAGATGTGTTCGGAGTTTTGCCGACCGGATACGGCAAAAGTTTAATCTCTCTGACTACGTCACCTTCTTCGTTGCTCTGGTTTGTTGTAGCGCTATCCTACTGTGTGCAGAGGGAGTTTGAAAGACAACCGTTTATCCCACCCTTCGGATTGAGCCATGCCAATGGTGTGTTCCCAGACCCAACATCTTGATGTGGGTCTGGCTTGTCAGGCTATCCAAATAGGCCCTATCTTAATTAAATTATAAATATTGTAGCTAATGTATTTAAAGTTTTTTCATAAAAAAAAAATCAATTGAAGTGTTCAATCCAGTTGTTTCAACTGGTTTTGTAGAGTTTTAGTATGTTTGAGCACAATCTGGCATTATCTAAACATGAACTGTTGATGAAACTCGTTCATGCCAACTAAACGAATGCGAGGGAGCAGCAGATACAGAGCGCTTTAATTCGCCATCAACCTCGTTTTATTGTAAGGTGAATTCAACAAGGCATTCTTTTTCTTTGAAGCAACTAAATAATTTGCTACAGTTGTTTTTTGTAAATGGTGTGGATGACACGCAATATACAGTATATAGAGAAATATACAGTATTATCAGCTGTATGTGTTTCTACCATGAAATGTTTAATTTCAACAGAGACCCGGCACGCGCAGTGAGGGAGACAAAAGAAACTTGCTAAAAAGAGATCCAATGCGTCCGCGAGAGAGAGGCAAAGAAAAGCCCCTGTTCTTAATTTATGTTGCTTTGTACTAGTTTTATTTTGTACTGTGTTAATTGTTCACAGCAAAGCTGCAATTTCTTTGGCAATACAAATTTAAAATGTTGCAAGAATAAGATTCTGTATTTCTCATTTTGCATCGCAAAGGGAAACGCTAAAGTCGACTTGTTTTAAATAAATAAACTGTCCCTACTCTTTATTTAAACCTTGAAATGTGCGATTGGGTTTTAAACTGAATACATTTTAGTGTTCTTACACATTTTCATTGGTTTTTATATTGAAAGTAATACTATTTAGTTACTTTGTTATTTTTTGTAGCCAAATCAACAAAATCAGTCTTTTTTCTGATTTGTTCAATGTATGGATCTGTTTTGAAAATGTTCTTTTGTTGCTATGGCCGGGTATCACAGTCAATCATCTCAATTTCATGAATGATTCACGAAACAATAATTTAGCAGATTAAAGACAAGCTTCATCATCATTTTCTGGTGCTTCAATAGCACCTTCGAGTTTTGTCATCTGTGCAGCGGCTCTACTGGAATGTAGCAAATTTATGTTGTAATGTGCCATTATTAATTAAACAAAACGATTGACTTTAATAATCTGTTACCAGTTTAAGCATCAAGAACGGTAAAATATAAACGCTGCCGGCCAACATCGGTTAACAGCATGTAGGCTTCAATGTTGTCGTCTAAACGTCTATTAATAAAAATGACAGACAATGAATAACAAAGCTCCGAAAAGTGTTTTGAATCAATAAATGAACATTTCAGAAGTTTTTATTTTTGACAAATAGCCTATTAAACTAGAAACAAAATGATGAATATTCGAACTAAGACCGCTTGAAGCACAGCAAGGCTCATGTTGAAGCATTGACCACACAGCTATCGTCTGAGCACTGTTTCATAAGCATGAACTTAAGGTCTTACTCTCATGCAAAGCCTCATTGATGTGACATTTTTCTATTGCAATGTTTATGTTGAAATGTTTATTTATTAAAGAAAATTATGCTAATCATAACAACCTACTGTATGCTTATTTAATTCTTAATTAATGCTAAAACACAAATGCTGCCGACTAACATCAGTTAGCAAGTCCTGACAATGTTTTAATTTTATGATCATTTAGTATAATTTGTTTCACTGTTACGTTTCAGTTCATAAATCTAGGCCTACTAACAAATTAAAATAACACGAAGTATAAGACGCAGAACCTTGACATGCATAGCCTTTCTAAATTATAGAAAAACTGGGCACAAAATGTTAATGTTTAGCCTACTTTGCTTAAATTTGATACAATAATAGAAGCCTACATTTGTAATGTAATTTCAGTATTGGGATTATGAATTCGTTCAACTACAATGTTTCAGTTGAATCTATCTGCTACCAGTTCTAAAATGAGCTACGGCAGATTACGCAATAGAGAGAATAAACTGACACTTTTCAAAGTCTGTGATTACAGCGCCTCTTAGTGGTAAAAGGCAGCAAATACACCCCCTCAATTTTACCACAGCGGGAACGGTGGCGGTAAAGGTATTATTCTGGTTGAACACCAACTGTATGCATTCTTTTACTACAGTATTACTTTGTCTTCTGGGTAATTTTCATCGTCACAAAGCCAAAAACATTCACTATATGCCGTAATGTCCGTAATGTTTTTGTTTTGAGATTAAATCACATGAATTTAATAAAGATTTGGATGGACAAATCATTTATAATAAACATTGCAATATTCCAAAAAATATGAACTGCATAAAATAAATAAATAAATGCAAAAATAAATTACTTGAGTCATTTTACTTGATTACTATTCTTATATATTATTTTGGGGGATTTGTACTTTACTCAAGTGCAATTTAAACTAAACAACTGTACTTCTATATAATTACATTTTTAAAGAAAAAAAAACTACTTTTTTCTTCATACAATTTTATTTAGACTTGAAAAGTGCATCAAATTGCATTTTTTAACATTAAAATAAACTGATCAACAGTAACTGTCAACTAAATTGCAAATTTATTTTTAAAAATATTTTTTTCTTCTGCGAGAATTGATATAAAAATGAATAATTTAATAGCTACAATTAAATGTTTTTTATTAACTGTTATAAACCTCAAAAACAATTAACATTAAATTAAAGGAGAACTCCGGTCAATTTTAACATTGAGCTCATTTTTTTGTAAATTTGGAGTGCTGTCAATACGGAGAACAACGACAAAAATCGGTGTTGCCTACACAGTGTTATCCTCTTTTTAAAATTTGCACCCTGTTGACTTCAATGGGGCAAGTTTTAAACCTGCTTTTAGCCTCTTAACATCCTTGATGTGTCATTACAAGTGCACAGCCAATGTGAGTGATTCCTTCAGAGTGAACACGGGTGAATCTGACTGCAGTAGATGTGAAAGATATGAATAAAAATTATGTTATTTCAGCCAGCGCAAATACCTGTATTTACATCCTGTTTTCGGTCGAAGTCCATAATAATCGATTGTCGAGTTCACGCGCATAGGTTTAGTTACCTATAATCACACGCGTGAACTCGACAATCGATTATTATCAAGGATGTTAAGAGGCTAAAAGCAGGTTTAAAACTTGCCCCATTGAAGTCAACAGGGTGCAAATTTTAAAAAGAGGATAACATGGTGTAGGCAACACCGATTTTTGTCGTTGTTCTCTGTATTGACAGCACTCCAAATTTACAAAAAATTGAGCTCAATGTTAAAATTGACCGGAGTTCTCCTTTAATGTTAAATTCTTCATAAATATTTATTCACTGTCAGGAGTATAATCCAAATGAAGAGAAATGCGTGACGCAGAATGAATGACGATAACACTTTTAATGAACACTTTTCCTCAGTTTATTGTCTTGTGTTAGACTGAAGGCTTAAATACACAGAGGATGATCATTAACTGGGACCATGGCAACTAATGAAATAACTAGGGCCCCGTTTACACATACATGGTTATTTTGAAAAACGGAGACAATTCCCTTCGTTTGTGCCCCTCGTTTACACGCAAACGGAGAATTTGCCGATTCTTTTATCTGCCGAGTTTTAGGCAGCCGACCTCACAGTATGCGACAGAACTTGCACCTGCGTCAAAAGTGCGACCTATGTTTCAGGATTCTGATTGGCTATGTTCCCAATCACCTCCAAGTGGCAACTAAATGAGCCAATGGACATTGGCCAGTGAGACTTGCATGCAGAGTCACACCCACTAGTATGAAGGCACAGTGGTGTGTGCGTTCAGCGCACTGGGCACAGACAGCGCATCATTCGTCCCTGGGCACTTCAGTTTAAAGAGCAGTTTCCCTAAAAGAGCAGCACAGGCAGTCAGCGTCTTTTTCAAGATGTCTTTCCGTCCATGTGTGTCTGGATGCGGTTGTTTCCTGATCTCATCTGACAGCCATGATCGCTGTCTCTCATGCCTGGGCAAACAGCATGCTGAGAGAGTGTTTGTGGAGGGTGTATGCTCTCACTGCGAGAGCATGTCCATGTTGGCATTGCGGTTGCGACTCTCCTTCTTCAATACAGAGGCACGAGTCCCCTCTGCTGCTACCCAGCCCCCCGCCGCTTCTCGTAGTAGAGCCGTTAGTCGGGTTAGCACTCTGGGAGATCTGAGGGTTACAGTGGGAGCTTCTTCGTTGGGAACTCCCCACGAAACTCCCACTCCTCTAGCGCACCAGAGTGGTGAGCACGCGCTCTTAACTAAGGCGCGCTCTCATTTGTATAGAGTCTATTACTGTACCCAGGAAAGAAACACTCTGGATGGGAGACAGTGTGCTTTTGGAAGCATTGATCCTGAGAACCAGGCATTCTAGATGGCTGAGGAACCAGGATCTATGAGTAATCAATTGCGCCTCCGATTGGGCTATAATCAGCCAATCGTCGAGGTAGTTTGACTTTGCGCGAGGATTTGTCTGGTTGTCAGCATCCTGAACGGGCGCGTCATAAGCGCTTTGTTCAGGTGTCTGAGGTCTAGGATGGGCCTGAGGCCGGCATCCTTTTTCGAAACGAGGAAGTAGCGACTGTAAAAGCCCGACTCGCTTTGTGAAAGAGGGACTGGTTCGACAGCCCCTTTTTCTAACAGTTTCGACACTTCGGTGCGAAGGACGTGCGCCACATCTCTTCTCACTGTTGTCTCGACCACGGCTATAAAGCGCAGAGGTCTGCGAGCAAACTGTAGCGAGTAGCATCGTTTTATTATGTTCAGAGTCATCCTTAAGCCAAGGCATGGTTATGTTCCTAAAGTGCTCTCTACTCCGTTCAGAGCACAGGTTATTTTGCTAGCAGCTCTTCCCTCGCCAGACGACGAAAGAGACGCAAATCTACTCTGTCCTGTCAGGGCTCTGAGAGTTTATCTGGAGTGTTCTGCCTCATTCAGACAGTCGGAACAGCTCTTTGTATGCTTTGGCGGCCGCACCAAGGGGCTCGCCGTCACAAAGCAGAGATTATCGCGCTGGATAGTGGATGCTATCGCGCTGGCTTATGAGTCTAAGGGCCTTCATTGCCCCTTAGGCATTAGAGCTCATTCCACGAGAGGTATGGCCTCATCATGGTCTTGCCGTCCACATTTCCCTCACAAGCAAGGGTTCTTTCAATATAAAAAGTGTAAGCACAATCCCCCTAAGCCATAGGGCCCGATACATATCTGGTCCTGGTTAAACTTGAACTACGGTTCTTATATATATATTATGTTCAGAGTCGTCCTTAAGCCAAGGCATGGTTTAAAAGGTGTGGGGTTTTTTTTGTTTTTTTTTGTCAGGAAGATAGGCTACATAGATGGCATATTATTTAAAAGCACAATAACTGAACGTCTTTGAAATTTTATGCAAAAAAAGCATTTAGACAATGGCACTAATTTGAACTAGACCTAAATGTTGTTGCAACCATGTAGAAATAAATGAAAAAGCATATTTTTTTCAAATAAAGAGAACTTAATAGGATTAGAATGGAGTTACTTTAATGAAAAATGTTTTTCTCTATTTAACATTAACTTACAATAGTGAAAGACGACTTCCCTTTTTAATTATGTCTTCCCTCAGGTAGAATATGTGCAGTCGCCCAAACTGTGTTCCATATGGCTTTCATACGGGACGCTTCATTGATGCCTTAAATACGGGACGATTCTGTATTATACGGAACAGTTGGCAACCCTATTTCTCACTAATATGCCTACAACTCAAAAACACTGGCCTTGGAAAACCCTTTTTTTCACACTGGTAATTTCATTATTTTTTTTTTTTTAATTTCCCACTCGTAATTTTAACACATAAATGAGTGTTCAAGTCAAAAATGTTTTATCTGACATGACTTGATGTGCTCAATGTTAGCATCAAGTTAAAACAAGCTAGCAACATAAACATTTGTTATAACATGCTAGCAACATGTTAACTGTCAAAACAAGCTAAAAACGTGCAAAAACATGCCAGAGACATGCTCAAACACGCTAGCAGCATGCTAAAACATATTACCGTCATCTTAACAACAAGCTAGGAACATGCTATCAGTGTTTTAAAATAGTGGTCCTCAACTCCGATCCCGGGGACCCACCTGTGCACAGTATGTATGTCTCCTTGATCTGACACACTCAGTTCAGTTCATGGAGCTCTCTCCTAATTAATTAATGATCTGAATCCACTGTGTTAAAACATGCCAGAAACATGCTAGCAACATAAAAAAGAAAACATGCTAGAAACCTGGCTGCAATGTGCTAACATATGCTAGCAAGCTGCAACATGATAGCAATCTACCAACATCAAAATTTGCCTTGACAAACTTTTTAATCTTGTTACTAATAAAGTATTACTCATGATTAGCCTAGGCTTCAGAGATGTGCGGGGAAGATTGAAAAGTAACACCGGGGGCCTCGTGTATAAAAATTCTCTTTATAAACCCAGTCAGCGGAAGATTGTGCGTACATGCATCTCCACCCTACCCTGGTAATCCAGAGTTCTCGCGAGAGCACAAGTTAAATTTGCTCAGCGAGTTTACTCTGGTGTCGAGTCATGATGATCATTAAATATGCCCCTCGATCTGAGCTGCACCAATCACATTGGGTTATCTGATATAGGCGGGCCAGAGGCGAGCTAAAGATGACGACAGCGCTGTGACGTCAAAGTCATTAGTAAACATTGCAAGATGGCTATGAATGAACACCAGTTGTTTGAAATGGCTTTGGCTGCTACAATGAACGAGTTAGACTTGGCTTTTTATCTAAAAGAGGAACAGAAGACGGCGCTCGAATCGTTTCTTTGCAAGAAGGGCGTTTTTGCTGTTTTGCCGACCGGATACGTCAAGAGTCACATCTACCAGTTAGCTCCGCTGGTAGCTAAGCGTATGGGGCTTGTTGTGATTGGTCGTAGTGTTATCCAATTGCATGCAGTGAGATTTTCAAATGTATGCTTGGTGCCGCCCCTCGAGCTGGCCGATTTTCATTAGTCGATGCCAGACCATTAATCTTTCGGATTTAGGTCTGGATTTCCAGGCTATCTCCACCCCGTCTCCTCCCCGAAATGACCATATATGGAGCTTACAGTGTCATCTGCATATCATTTCCATGCATATTCCATCCATGTGATACCATGTTCAACGGTACAAGGCATTAAGAAAATATGAGATACAAACTATATGCCGTCACTTTACATTGCTAAAAATCATTCAGTATCCTTGCCTTGTTTTAGAATAAACAAATAAAAATGTTATAACATTTCAGAGAAAGTTTTCAGAGAAGAGTTATTCTCAATCTTTTCCACTGGCAAAATAGTATTTAATTGCATTCAATTAGTATTTAATTATTTTAAACGAATCAAATGTATGGAATTTTGACCATAAGGTAAACATTTTGGGATGTTTATATATTTGTAATTGATTATTTATTTATTTTTTTCAAGTGTAAATAATTGAAAGACTCGGCACGTCAATGAAAAAACATGAAAAAGTAACACCAGGTGAGTTAGTGCCATTGTGAGGGTAACTGATGCATAATTCACAAACTATTCGTCCTAAACATGGCCAAACCATGAGGTATCAATGCTTTTTTCTGAGGTAGAGAATAAAAGTTGTGAAATAATTGGATAATAATAACTGAACTTTGGTGCTGCAAAGATTTTGTACAAAACCAAGAATACCAACTTTCTCATCTGAGCTGATCAGTGATCTATCTGTGCTTGTTAATGACTGAGACGGCCAATCAAATCATAGGTGGTGGCCAATACTAATTGTTTACAGAGACCTATGTGAATTCACGACTCTGTTTTAAAGGTCAAAAATGGGAGATGGCTAAATATTTAATATTTTACAACTATATTATGACAGAAATGTTAATATCAGAGATGCAAAGACACATTTTCAGCATAAGATCAAGAATGAATGTGTGCATATTGTGAATTAATTTAATGAACTGTTACATTTTCCTGATAGTGACAAATTTGTAAATAGAAATTGCTATAAATTCTACTTCTTTTTGGTATTTTTTTTATATACATCTTGTCTTTTTTAAAAGAAACCCTCAAGTGTCTGTAAGCTTTGTATACTGTTATGTCCATGGCTGGTCTGTGCTCAAAATTTAAAGGGATAGTTCACCTACAAATTAAAATCATTTACCTTTTAAATTTTGTCATCCAAAACACAAATGCTATTTTCTGTCAGGACCACTATCGTTGAATACGACTGACAATTAGCATACAGCTAGGATAGCTTGGATTGGTGGTATGGTTCTGTTCTGGGCAAGAACTCCCTGCGCATCCATGCAGCCTAGCATTGATAAGAGACATTTATGGATATTTCAAAAATAGTGCACAGCTCAGAGAATTTCAAGACTTTGCCATGTTGAACCGCACAAACTACTGAAGCCCTCCCAGACCAGATGGCTGTCATTGAGCGAAGTTGTGAAGTTTGCTTTTTTTCACGGACCAGTGGCTCGAGGCCAGATTGACGGCTGCGGAGAATATTTTTCACTCCCTTAATGATGAGTCTCTTCGTCTTTACTACCATTTTCTAGAGTGGGCACTACCTAAATTCACAGACCTTAATCAATATGTTTAAAGTGAAAAGGTGGTGATTACTTCATTGAAGAGCAAGGTCTGTGAAACCTACACAGATATTCTTCTCACACATTTGAACCTTCAAACCGTTGGTTGCCATTGAAGTCCATTATATGAAGAAAAATCCTGGAATGTGTTCTTCAAAAATAGTTAGTTTTTTTTCGACTGAAGTAAATTATCAGGAAATCTTTGTTTGAAAGTGAACTAATCCTTTAATACACATCAAGCCATGTGTACCTTCCTCGACCAGAACATAGTCAACTAACTGTGGATCACGGCTGAACGCGTCTTCTCCACACTCACTTACAAACAAACATTTTTTCGCCAATCGTGCGTCTACTCTATACCCGTACCACTAAAAAGACGGATTATATTTAAGACTTCAGTCATAAATTAGTATTAATATTGATAGCATCACTGGTAGCGTCGTTGCTAACTTACTGTCCATCTGTTAAAATGGCGAATATATCAGATGTAAGTAGTCTACCTTTTGGTGCAGGTGAGGACACATTTGAGCTGCACGCACTGCAGTCTCAGCTGGAAGCTCTTGAGAAACAGATCCACAACCTTTTAGTGAGACAAGCCGAGCTGAGAGACCGGCGTTTAGCTCTTGAAACATCACGCGCTGATGCACACAAATCAGTGATTAACGTTACTAACCCGCTGACTCCGACCTCGTCTACTCCGTGCATTTCTCAAGCATCGGTCCCGAGCACCGAGGTCGCGATCAGCCATGGTCTCGTTTACGCCGGCTCCAACACGCCACCACGAAGCCTGGATATTTCCGCAGCGGAAGACGCGAGTCAGGTCTAGACCAAGACTCTCTCCGACCCTCCCGGTTTTTCGAGATATCCACCCAAAACCGCTTCTCCCCTCTTCGCGAAACAGAACGCGATGCTGTGATCATCGGCGATTCCATCGTTCGGCACATACACGCTACGTTAGGTAAAAGTAAGGTGCACAGTCACTGCTTTCCTGGTGCTCGTGTTTCTGAAATCGCTGCTCGCGTTCCTGAGATTCTGAACGGTAACGAGCGCGTCGGAACTGTGGTCCTGCACGCGGGAGGGGCCGACATCAGGCTGCGCCAGACGGAGGTTCTGAAGAAAGACTTCAGGAATCTGATCGATACGGTACGCAGCACATCGCCTGAAATAACAATCATTGTGTCAGGACCGCTTCCCACGTACCGACTAGGTCATGAAAAGTTTAGCAGATTATTTGCGCTAAATGAATGGTTAATGTCATGGTGCAATGAGCAGAAACTGCTCTTTGTAAATAATTGGAATCTGTTTTGGGAGCGTCCTAGGCTTTTCCGTGCTGATGGCTTACACCCAAGCAGATTCGGAGCGGATCTTCTGTCAGATAACATCTCCAAAATGTTAAATACCTTTTGACTAGTAACCAAAAGTCCAAATCATAGTCTCTGCTGCACCAATTTAACTGATATAAATACTAGTGTAGAACATTGCATAGAAACTGTGTCTATTCCTCGTTTAGTGAGATCAAATAATAAATCTACTGCAGGATCTAGGAAAAATCTAATTGTTATTAAAACAGAAAATGTTGCTATTAGTAAACAAAAACAATTTCTAAGGCTAGGTCTTCTAAAAATGAGATCACTCACACCTAAGGCAGTTATTGTAAATGAAATGGTCACAGATAATAGCTTCGATGTACTTTGCCTTACTGAAACCTGGCTTAAACCAAATGATTATTTCGGTCTAAATGAGTCTACTCCATCAGGATACTCCTATAAGCATGAGCCCCGTCTGATTGGTCGTGGCGGCGGTGTTGCAACAATCTATAGAGATATTCTCAATGTTACTCAGAAAACGGGTTATAAGTTTACTTCGTTTGAAGTACTTGTACTAAATGTTACGCTCTTAGATGTTAGAAAAACATCCCTATTATCTCTAGCCTTGGCTACCGTATATAGACCGCCTGGGCCTTACGCTGATTTCCTAAAAGAGTTTGCAGATTTTCTCTCAGACCTATTAGTCAATGTCGATAAAGCATTAATTGTTGGAGATTTTAACATACACGTAGATAATTCAAATGATGCGTTAGGGGCTGTGTTTACAGATTTATTAAACTCCTTTGGGGTCAAGCAAAACGTTACCGGACCAACTCAACGTTTTAATCATACACTCGATTTAATTATATCACATGGAAACGATCCAACCGATATAGATATCATTCCACAAAGTGATGATGTCACTGGCCATTACATGGTAACTTGCATATTACGTACTGCTGTAATATGTCATGCGGCGCCGCGTTATTGACCAGGCAGAACAATCCTTCCATCCACCATAGATAATTTTTCAAATTGCTTATCTGATCTGTCTCAGCTGCTCAGTGAACCCAAACAAACAGATGAACTAGAGGAATTAACTAGCACTATGAGCACCATTCTCTCTGGAAAATTGGATATTGTTGCACCCATTAGATTAAAAAAGGTCAGAGAGTAAAGTAAAGCACCATGGTACAACAATACTACGCATGTTCTAAAGAGAGAAACCCGTAATTTAGAGCGTAAATGGAAACAAACTAATTTAGAGGTCTTTAGAATCGCGTGGAAAGACAGTATGTCACGTTATAAAAAGGCCCTAAAAGCGGCCAGGGCTGAGCACCTCCGCAAACTAATAGAAAACAACCAAAACAATCCTAGGTTTTTATTTAACATCGTGGCTAGACTAACAAATAAACAGACATCACCCGAACAAAATATTCCGTTACAGTTTAGTAGTAATGATTTCATGAAGTTCTTCACTGAGAAAATAGAAAACATCAGAACCACAATTGTAAACGTTCAATCCTCAATCGCGCCTCATAATTCAGCCTCAATTATCACCCCGCAAGAACAATTACAGTGCTTTACAACTATAGAAAAAAAGAGTTAAATAAACTTATCACTTCATCTAAAACAACAACATGTTTATTAGATCCTATACCAACTAAACTACTGAAGGAAGTGTTACCTGTAGTGGAAGAGCCTCTCCTCAATATTATTAACTAATCTTTATCTTTAGGTCATGTTCCAAGAACATTTAAACTGGTAGTTATAAAACCTCTCATTAAGAAACCACAATTAGACCCACATAATCTAGCAAATTATAGACCCATTTCAAATCTTCCTTTTATGTCTAAAATACTAGAAAAAGTTGTGTCCGCCCAACTGGGCTCTTTCTTGCAAGAAAATGACATCTATGAAAAGTTTCAGTCTAGATTCAGACCACATCATAGCACTGAAACTGCGCTCGTTAAAATCACAAATGATTTACTCTTAGCTTCTGACCAAGATTGGATGACGTGCAATTTTCTTTTATTAAATCCAGACAAGACAGAGGTACTAATCATCGGTTCAAAAAACCGCCCACAAAACCTCTCACACTACAACTTTAACTTAGTAGGATGCCCTGTTACTTTATCCTCTACAGTAAAAGACCTGGGTGTTATACTAGACTGCAACCTGTCTTTTGAAAATCATATTTCATATGTTACAAGAACAGCCTTTTTCCACCTTAGAAACATTGCTAAGCTACGTAATATGCTATCAGTTTCTGATGCAGAAAAGTTAGTTCATGCATTCATGACCTCGAGACTAGATTACTGTAATGCCTTATTAGCCGGTTGTCCTGCATCCTCAATAAACAAGCTACAGTTAGTCCAAAATGCCGCCGCTAGAGTTCTTACTAGATCAAGAAAATATGATCATATAACACCAATTTTATCATCACTACATTGGCTACCTATAAAGTTCCGTATTAATTACAAGTTATTGCTACTGACGTATAAAGCCCTAAATGGCTTAGCTCCAGTCTATTTAACGGATCTTCTATCGCCCCATAATCCATCGTGCTCTTTAAGATCACTAAATTCAAGGATTTTGGTCATACCTAGGATATCCAGATCCACCAAAGGAGGGAGAGCATTTTCACATTTAGCTCCAAAACTCTGGAATAGTCTTCCTGATACTGTTCGTTGCTCAGACTCGCTCTCCCAGTTTAAAACTAGATTAAAGACGCATCTCTTCAGCCAGGCATTCTTATAATACTTTTAATCTTACAGTTAAATCCGACCTCTAGTTCATAAATGCCAGAGGAGAACTGGCCCCCGACTGAGCCTGGGTTCTCCCAAGGTTTTTTTTTTTTCTCCATTAGGTCACCTGATGGAGTTTTAGGACACCATTAGGTCACCTGATGGAGTTTTTCGGTTCCTTGCCACTGTTGCCTTTGGCTTGCTCAGTTGGGGATATTTGGGGATATTTAATTTAATTAATCAATCAACAATACTATTGATCAGCATTACCAAACGTGGACGTTTTCCACTAGAAACAAACATTGATGTATTATTTTAATTTAATACTGTGAAGCTGCTTTGATACAATCTGTATTGTGAAAAGCGCTATATAAATAAACTTAACTCATCAACTTTACCATTGCTTCTTCATTCAAGCGGTCTTCATACAAAAGCTGTCTTATTTGCATGATTGGATTAATCTGCCAGTTTGTGTGCATTTATACTCTGATAAATGTAACGAACATGAACTGCATTCTATGATGTCCACCAAAGTGTGAGTCATTAAATGAGGAATATTTTGATAGGAGACACCACATAGATGGAGCTATATTAACTACTATTTATTTCATCAAGCATGCATAACATTAACTATACAATATAAAAAAATAATAACATAAAAACAGCATACAAACAGTAAAAATACACAAAATGTACAGGGGAAATGCATGTTCATTCATTAGGCAGATTTGTCAGTGAATTAATGGAGAGAATTCTTTTTTTTAAAAATGGGGTTGCATGTGGCCTGTACTGTTCTCTGATTGAGAACAATCAAATGTCCCAAGTGTCTGAAGTATGGGAGTGGAGCAAAATGGTGATAATTCACAGTGGGGCAACCAGACATCACAGAGTCTTCCTGGGTGAGGAGTTGTAAAGATTAAGTAGAACGATGGTGTGTTTGATCGGTCCAGTCGTTACAATGTGTTTTTCCACTGATATAGATGAAAATGAAAAGGACTGACATGGTTTTAAGACCATTGATATCCAATATTTACCCTCCAGACATTTTAAAATGCACAATGCACAATGTAGATAAAATTAATCAAAATGACAAAACGTGACAAAATTACGGTTTCATAATTTTTACTGTACTCTTTCACCCTTAAGCCCAATTTATACTTCTGCGTCAAACTCACGCCGTAGCTACGTCGTAGGCTGTGTGTAGCACGCTTACCCTTCGGCGTACCCTGACGTGCACCTCTCCAAAAATGTAACAACGCGTCAATTCTACGCAGACCGCAAGCGCTGTGATTGGTCTGCTAGAGCCGTTCCCTCGGGTTTCAGAAGCACACTCTGCATGTGTAATTGTGCTTCAACGTGGACAACGACGCAGAAGTATAAATGAAAACCAAAGCGTTGCCTACAGCTTAGAGGCTCCGGCGTAGGTCCGACGTAGAAGTATAAATCAGCCTTTAAGAATGCAGTATATCATGCTGGAATTCACACTTGGCTTCTGTAAACCAAGCCTTCTTTGATTTGATTGGTCTTCCCAATTATTTTAACATTGACAAGTGCTGCAAGACCACTGAGGCAGAGCAGCCTGAAAATGCAACTTTTAAAAGATTTTTTTTATTCTTTTGTAACGGAAAGCAGATGATCAGGTCTGCCTTTTTGTTGATTAATCAAATCTAATCAACAAACAAAAGGTACTGATTAACCCCTCAAAACAAAACAACAGTGTTAGCAGATGCTCGGTCAGGTCCCCTGAGTTAATCTCATCAACTCAAGAAGATATTCACACTGAAAAGGAAGGAGTCCACGTGTGCACGACTCTGCATACACACACACAAAACACAGACTCCTTATCATGCCCGACCACTTGTGGTCAAAAGTACCTTTTTAAAATGTTTAAAATGTATTTCTTGCTGTGCTTATGATCCTTATACCCGAAATACGATATCTATAAGCTTTATTGATATGTAATCAGTTTAATATGCATGTAATCACGAGAAATCCTGTTTCTTTGTGTTGTTGACTAACAGAATTGTCATTCGCGGTATTGTTTTGTTCAGAAGAACACAACGGTGTTGAATATTTAGCACAGAATATTAGAGGATGCATTATTTGATTAATACCAGTTTTATAAATGTTTATGAACGAAGTTTATTCCGCCAGCATTAGTTAGAAGAGGCGTGTACCTTTCCAAATGAAAGGACATGACCACAATACGTCCTCCCAGGCGATTGGGTCACGCACGCAAGGGGGCGTGACTTTAGCTCCTTCAAAACACAGCGCGCTCTCACCTCGCTCTCACCTCGCTCTCACCCTTCTTCCTCTTCTCCCGGCGCGACGCTTCCCCGAGGAACATCCCGGAAGGCCTCGGACAAACACATGTTCGAGTCGTAGCTGCCGTTCTTTGCAACTAAGTTATATCTTGCCTCTTCCTTCACGGAAGATGAAGACGAACTTTCTCGGTAACGTTACATTTCAGTAAGCCTTTTCAAGCTTCCCGCGACACCGGAAGACGCAGTCGAAACAGGACCTCGTCCGCGCTTTCAGCATCAACCAAACAGAGAACAGACTTGCAAGTATATTTATCTGATAAAAGCTGCTTTTCTGGGGTCCGGCTTTTAGGTTTCTGTATGTAACAATTACTAGCTTTTCCCTTCTCTCTATTTCTTTCTTTCTTTCTTTCATTTCATTTTATTCTTATCACGTATGTTATTATTGTTTAAATGTTTGTTTGTGTTTATTGTTTGCATTTTTACGTACATTTCTATTCGTAGCTCATATAATCTTTAGTCACATTTATTAAAATCCATTTATACTTTTCACTGTCTCTGTGTTTGAAAACCCACCATTCTAAAGTCAATGAAACAAAAGATCCAGCTACAAGCTCGATATTAGACTACATTCAGTAGTTTTAATTAATAAACTCATAAAGTTTACTGTTCGTGGCCAGAACCTAAACTTTATTAGAGTTTGTAAATACCCCTTCTGGACGAATAACTGATGATTAGACCAGTTATAGAACAAGGTAATCTCGATAATTGGTAAAATAAATATACATGCGACTTATGAATTATGACCATGAGTTATGATTATTAATATTTCCAAAATTCCCTATATCCTTGAGCTAATTCACATTTACCCAGAGTCGTATACGCTACACTTTCACCCTGACAACATACAGAACGATGCAATGCAGCAGAGCAGCATCAAGAATATCAAATACTGGGGACACGTCTCCATTAATGTCTGTAGATATTGTGTTAAGACAAACAGCATACAAGTGGCACACAACCATATCATTCATTTACATTTCATTCAAGAGTAAAATCTCCCTTCATTACTACAAAAATGTATGCTTAACAATTGTCCTTCCTATTTAAAAAAATAAAATCTACAGTCATGGTTGATGAGCAAGGCTTTAATAAGATTTTCCCAATAAATAAGCATGGATAAATCAGGTGTCCTCCATGATTCCTGTTCTTTCCGACAACCAAGCACTTGAGTGGGACAAGCTCTTATGGTGTTCAAGTCATCTCGTAAAGATCGTGTTTTTGAGTTGAACGCATATGAACGCCACCACGTTGTAAATACGAGTGGGAAGCTCTGGATTTTCTTTAATCCTGATCTTAATGAGTTGGGGGCGTGTCAGTGAGAAACAAGGTGGAATACCACAATACTTAAAGGTATACTAGCTGTGTCCCAATTCAGGGGCTGCATCCTTTGAAGTGCACGGCCGACGCGGCCTTCAGAGGACGCACCGAGACTCGTTTAAAGGGGAAAGTATAGCCAATTGAGTCATCGCGGCACAGCGATGGCTGTCCCAATTAGAAGGTACTTCGAAGGCTCCTTCAAAATGTGGCCTGCAAATGCGTCCTTCTTTTCCTGTGAATGCAGGATACATCAGAAGGATCCTTCACAGCCTTGCCTACCCCAGAATTCACTGCGCGCTGGAGACAAAATTGTCAGATTACACTTTTAAATATATTGGGTTTCAATTTAATCTAATAATCGAATGATCTAATGATTTAATGATCTAATGATTAAAGTAAAGATTCAAATGTTGACTTTTATGTTACCAGTATGTGATTTTACATAGGCTAGTTTATACACTTTAGACTTTACCCGTGTGCATTTTAAGATTTGTTTTTAGCCAGTTATAACTATATATGTGTATATAACTTGTATAAAGTCCAGTACATGTGGTAGCCTACTGCCGCTCGACACAACAGCTGTCACCAGTTGCTAGGCAACAAAACCAGACCGTCCCATTGCATTGAACAACTCCCGGGACACAGCTAGCAACAATTTGTTAATGTGACAATACATTTTTGTTAGTTTCATTTTCTAAATAACCAGTAGTAGAACGGCATACATTTACTCTGGATTAAAGTATACATTTGAAGTACTTTAGATTGTTACTCAACTCCTCTTCATGTCAGAGGCAAATATTGTACTTTTTATGAAAAACTGACTTTTTCCACATGGATATTAGATTTTGATATTAGATATTGTTTAAAAAAATATGAACAGAATATAATACAAACACTAAAAATATGTCGGTCCTGGAGGGCCGCTGTCCTGAGTTTAGCTCATAGAACGGTTTTTCATGTCAAAATATTTTATGGTTTGATTTTTGAGTATGCGAGTTAATTGAACTTATTCTTCCCTCTTTCTGAGAACATCTCAGTGACTGGCAGTGGAAATATGCACTGATCCCAGATGATGTCCCACTGGCAGAGGCCTTGCCAGCGTCTCTATTGTGCAGATTATCCAGGATCTCCTGCTCAGCTGGTTTTCTTCCAATCTGTTTTATGTATACTGTTAATTTAAACATGCATTTTGTTTTTCTTATCTTTAACACAAGTTATCTTGTAAATACTTGTAAAAAGTACTGCAAGTAAAAATGGAGCCTATAGAACAATTTATTTTGTTTCATTTACAAATTAATTGACATGACAAAAATAAATGAACAGAATAATTTCCTTACATTTACAAGTTGTAACTTGCATTACAAAAATAAACAATGCACAGAAATTCTTTTTTGGTTCATTTACAAATATAACTTACATAAAAGTAATGTATACGATTGTTTCATTCTCAAATTTTAATTAACATAACCAAAAGTTTATTTCTACCAATCTGTCAAGAAGAGAAAATCTGTTCATGCTCTCCTGTGATCTCCACTCTGTATCTCTCTCTGAAACGGCATGTCCTCCCTAAATATCTCGATCAGCTCCTCTCGGCCTCGTTTTCTCTTGGCTAGTGCTGTTCCTCGTTCTATCCTTCGCGGCCCGGGGGAAAAAAGAACGGTAGGGGACCATTCGGTATTTATGGAATGGACCACCGGAGGGTAATGTCTTTTTATTCTTTGTTGAGGGGAGGGTCACCCAACTTTTCATGAAAACAGCAAAATTTCAAAGTGGCTTGTTTGGTGCATATTTTTCCATGTAGCTCTCTCAGTCTCGCCCCCTATCGCTAGCAGATGGGTCTGTCCAGTTTGGTGCTGTTTGACAGTGTGCGCGCTTCGAGTGTACGCACTAGAGGATGATACCCGACCCAAGCCCAACGGGACCCGCCGGTACCCGACGGGCTGGGTTGGGTTTGGACAGATATTTAGAAATTATGTTCGGGTTCGGGTCGGGCTTGGTCACATCAGCGCAATAAGGCATTGAACATTTTAAATTTAAAACAGCTTATTATGTAGGTAGCCAATGTGCCTGATGCTTTCACTTGATGCAAACGTTTGTTTTTGTGATTAAAATACATCTGTCTTCCTGTGTGCGGAAATTTGTTTATGTAGCCGTGACAACGAAACACGTGCATGCGCACCTGTGTTAAGTGCGCTTGTTGCTCCGTGCACGCTGATGCACTCATCCTGTTGACATTTCCGAATGCCTTCCTACAGTTGCTTAATAAAAGCGGGCTTTCCACACAAACAAACGTATGTGTCATTAGTATGAGAAAAAAATGGGATTTTAACTGTCGGTCTCGGGTCGGGCTCGGACGGAAATATCTTTATGCCTGTCGGGCTCGGGTCGGGTTCGGTTACTGCTCTGTCAGACGCGGGCCGGGCTCGGACAGAAAAATTCGTCCCGATCCGCACTCTAGTACACGCTCAGAAAATGTGCATCATGTCAGAACAGAACGCCAATGAAATGTTTACCCAGCAAAGCTTTAAAGCACAAGCAAATAATGAACTTTTGTGATTGCGAATAAGTGCAGTGTCCTCTATCGCTGCGTTAACATGTGATGTGAATGTACGTCGAGTTTTACAGTATTGGGACTGAGGCGCCAGAACTGCAGCTGATAGAGTGTGCGCTGTACGATACTACCATCTTTCTTCAAAAGCAGATCGTGGAGACATTCAATCATCCACGATCAAAAACCGTGATATCGCATAAGCACAAGTATAAAAACAACTGTTATAATGTCTGAAAACAAACATAAGTAATGGAGTTTACAAAACTGTATCGCACACATACTCACGTGTTATGTGTGTAAGATGAGAAAGCAGAGGTTAAGTCGTTTGTCACGGTTGTAAAAAAACAATGGCTATCTGAACATCTGCCAACATCTTGCAACATTGCCAAATGCAAACCAGTACAGAAGTAATCAATAAATTATCGGGGAGGGTCATGCCTTTTTCACAATCATTTTGGAGGGTCATAGAAAAATGTATTGCTGGCGAAGGGAAGGTCAAGTCTATGACTATAGATCTCAAAACTCCTCCGGTAGCCCCTTAAACAAAGAATGAACAGTCCCTAGGAGGGTTGCCAGTTCTTTGCAACAAATGAACAACTGCCTGCACAGAATATGATGGCATTATATTATAACTAGGGATCGACCGATATGGATTTTTTAGTGCCGATGCCGATACCGATTTTTTTTCATCAGCCTTAGCCGATGACCGATAACGGGTTGCCGATTTTCTTGGGCCGATATTTGGAGCCGATACTGCTTTTGCTCACTCAGTTTACATCATAAAAATGACATGTATATAATATATAATGATAACAACTGTTACAAGTCTCAATTAAGAAAGGAACATTTATTGAACTTAAAAAAAAAAACAATATTTGACAAATATTAAAAACATGTGAGGTAGAACAGAAAAAAAGTTCAGTGCTGAAAATACTGAAAATAAATATTTAAGCATAATTCAAATTCTGAAAATAAATTCTGAATATAAATATTTAAGCATAATAAAATAATTTGACTGGAACATGTTATTCTGTGTAGTTGTCTGATCTATGTAATCGTGATCTCCATTTTAAACAAAACAAAAACGATTTTAAACCAAATAGATTCTAAGTTTATTATGAATTTGGGATCGCGTCTAAAACGTGTGGAAAGCACGGCCGCGCCGCTTCTACAAGCGCTTGCGTCTGTTGTTGCTATGCAAACATGAACTACTCTCTCCATGATGACGAGGAAGTAAGGATTAATTTATTTCTAGCCCTTTACGACTACATATATTTATGGAGATGAGAAATAAAAACCCGCCCTGTCCAGCTATGATCCGCTGTTCGACCGAGCTTTCGATGTTGTCATGGAAAGGTCAGTTGTTTTTTGTCACATGACCTGCGTGCGCTTGCGGCATTCTAAGAAAGTTTCGATTTCAAACCGTTTATATACTGTCTATGGGACAAACCGTTTATATACTGTCTATGGAACAAACGAGCGCGCTGCATCGCGTGCGTGTCACAACCGCGTCGCTTCTTTTCTAAGCACACGTCCAAACGTCAGCCAGGTAAGTTAGTCGCTGAATAAAACTCCCACAAATATCACGGAATCACCGAACAACGTCGGCATTATTTAATCCTATGACCAGTGTTTGTAACAGCTGCCGTATGCATATGGATAGCCTCAAACTTAGCTATTTGCAGCTCCCTAAATACAATGACAAGCAGTTTTATAGATGAGGCATTCGCGTTTTCCATTTGGACCCACAAACTTGCTTAGCTATAGTTGCACGCACATATAGAGCAACGTGTTTCCACTTTCAAAGTGTATTTCAGCTAAGTCAAACAGTTAAAAAGATGCTTTGAAATTTTAAAACTAACCGTTGTCTTGAAGAGGCTTCCAGCACTCTGCTAGTGTGGGAGGGGCAGTGCATGGGCTGCCTGCACGTGAACTGCAGCGTCTCCAGCAACACAGAGCTGCCTGCGGACGCCTGTCTGTAATTAATGCCGGGAAAAAAACTATCGGCGAACGCAGCAGCCGCGTATCGGCCGATGCCGATACACGTCAAACCGGCAAATATCGGCCCGATTTATCGGCCGACCGATATATCGGTCGATCACTAATTATAACAATATAATATGCAACGATAAAGTTTGCAGAAGCTTCATTAATTAAAAACATAAAAAAGCAATGCACACCTGATGTCTTTGTTCTTCATTTTCTTGCTGTATTTTTGTGTAATTAAAAGAAAGTACTTCACCATCTTACTCCGACGAAAGTGACTTGAACGCACCTGCTGTCGTAAACACGACTTCCCACCTCGTAAATACGAACTTCCCAGGAGGACTTGAACGCACCATTTATCACGACTTCAGAAGTGGGAAGTAGGAATTTTCCAATAGAAGGAAGCATATGTGGACGTTAACTGTGACCAGATGATTGACAGGCCAGTTTACAACGACAGGATCAACACAACTATGCCAAGAAAAAAATATTCAATTATGACGTGGTATAATGTTCCAAAATGTGCCTAGTCTTCTGCTACACTCAAAAATATGTACTTTTTCTACAGAAAAATAGTAGCCTACATATGTTTGGGGGCGTAGTACAAGTAGGCAAATTGGGATGCAGCATAACAAGACATTGTGGCATGTTTCTTAGTTGTTAGCCAGTTGTTAGTTGTTACAGTTTTAATTTTTTTCAAACTTGTTTACAATTTGGCCGTTTCTCAATATGCATTCTTGTCTGTACTTGTGTTCTTGTGGACTTGTGAAACGTCATCAGTCGCTGCCCAAGTACTGTCCCAATACACAAGTTTGCATTTTGGCAAGAACGGTTGAAAATCCCGGAAGTGTTCTTGACACACCCATTTTACCGAGGATGCATCGTTTGGTAACTTGTGTGAACTTGATGGCAGAAATATCCCAGCATTCATTTCGGCATTCGAGGAAGGAGAGGCAGGTTAATACAGTAAGTCGTTTTTCTACAATTTCGTACGCTATTTCATCACTAAATTCACTTCTGAGAACATTTGATGCGAGAAATCAACTGTGTAGATTTAAAATATTGGCATTTTTACAAAAATGTATGGTGAATCGAAAATGTGCTCAAACGTTTTCGGAAGTGAGAATCTCCATAAGCGTAGTAATCCCTTGAGCTGAGGGTAGGCTTGGGCGATAAAGCCTGGCTGTTATCGTCAATAATTCTCGTTATGTTTGGGTACTGCAGACGGCGTCTGTGCGGGGGTATTATTGTGCAATACCAGCAAGAACACATCGTCTCAAACTGTCAGCAGCGTTCTGTGTGCTCGTCACATTGTGAGTTCATTCTTCCAAGAACAACTTGCAAGAGCGTTCTCCCCAAGAACACAAGTCCGTTCTTTGCATTCTTGGTTTTGAAAAACACCCTTTAAATGTTTCCTATTTGCTAAATGGAAATGTTTAAAGCAACAATATATCATTTATTTTGTGCCGCTAGGGGTCGCTAACCTCTCACAATAACAAAGGCGTAGATTCATGACGCAGTGAATAAAGACGAATCATGGAACTTGTCGTCATGCCGATGGATCTAATAATGTTTATGGGAAATAATGTTTATGGATGAGTGAATACATTAATGTTTTTTAACATGACTGTGGTATGAATCAGGGCATAATTGCTAATGAGAGACAGATATCAGCGCCACATGCGAGTCCCGCGGATATAAAGGAATGAGGACAGTTCAATCTCCCGAACTACCCGCAAGTGCTGAATTAATACTCACACAGGGCAGTTTATGTAACAAACTAAAATTGTGAGGTAACACAATGCTCTTTAAAGGGTAACTAAACCCTAAACCAACTTTTTTTAGTTAATGATCTGTAAGAAGGGGGCTTTATTAGTGCTGTTCATTGATTCAAGTAATTTTTTGACATTTGTTTTTAAAGTGTTTTAATTTTACAAAATATGGTGTAAAAACGCCTGAGTGCTGCCCTCTTCAGGTTGAACAGTGGCTACTGCAATTGAATTTTCCTATTGGAAGTTGTGGTACACTCTGACGTCAGAGGGTACCAGCTAACCACGCCCTTGCCTGCAGAGAGATACGTCTCAGATGCACGCCCCCTCTCCACTGGGCTCTGCCTACTTTTCCAGCATTTTTCAAATATTGCCAGTGGGTGGAGTCAGGCTCTGACCAGGGGTTTAGTTACCCTTTAACTTGGTCTACACTATCACACTAAACAGCATTTGAGTGTGTTTAAAGTTATAATGTTATTATGTGTTAGTTTGTTGGCTGTATGAGACTAGCAGTGAGCTAGATCAACGTTAGAATAACATACTGATCATATTCTAACATTTCATCATGTTGAGCTATATAACATTGATTTGTTTTAAGTACATTTGCTCACCTGTCTAATAAAGTACATGCAAGAGCAGCGTCTCTGTCAAGTCAAAGTTAGTCACGGACGCTAGCTCTCGGGATCTCGAAAACGCCACGCCAATATTGATCCTCGTTTTAGTTCTCCTTTTGTCCCAAAGTCTGCTTGCCATGATCCATAATGTTTGAACGCAACAGCAACAGCGTGAGCGTGCCGCTAGACGTTATGCACTACGCAGTTGTCCACGTCTGTCGCCATGGTTACAATGGCAGTACTGGCGGAAACCAGGGATAACGCGGATATTAAGTCATAGACAGGCGACAAGTGACGGGCACTATTTAAAATGGTGAATTTCTCTGAATTTACAAAGTCTTGGAAACATTTAGGATAATGCAAGTACACAATTGAAAGAAATATATAACACTGTGCAAGTAGTTTTTGGATATTTTGATTCAAAATTCTTACATATTGTACCTTTAAAATGAAAACTGGAGTCAGGGTGATGGGGAATGGTTAAAAAAAAAAAAAATCATGAATTTTCAGTTAATTTTATAACCAAGATGAATGTCACTTAAAAATGTAAACTGATGTCCATACTTTTATTAGTGTTCCACTGCACCTACAACTCAGCCAGTAGTTGTAACAACAGTGACACATTTTTACAGTTAATTAGATTTACAAGATGTAGATTTCAAAACAACCGTAATTTGTAAGACAAACTGAGACCTGGAAAAAAGAAGCAGCAACAACACAGAGTTAGACGTTAAAGCAAATAGTGTTACAACACTCACCCCTATTTAAGGTGCGTTTTACACATTAAGGTATTTATTTAAATGGCATTTCCTGCTATAATTTCCTTCTATTATTAACCACAAAGCTTACTTTAATGGTCGGATTAAGAATTGACATAATCTGTAAACTGTAAATCTGCCTGACTCTGACACACACACACACTCTTGAGCAGTGTCGTGCCAAACACTTGTGAAATCCAAACAAATAATCTAACGCTTGAAACAACAAATAGGTTACAACTGCGATTAGTTGCGTAATCACACTCTTTGATCAACCCAGCCGAAAATAACAATATGGCAGTAATATCGCAATACACATGCGTTTAACTGGCATTAAACTTCAGAATGATGTCTGTCAGTCTTTTATCCACTTAAAATACAAATGCAAGCAAACTTACCAAGTGGCTTAAAGTTTTGAAGAAAGAGTCAGTGAGCATTAGTTTCCATCTCTCTTCTATGTTATTCGGGATTGGTGAATAAACGTAATAAGCGGTTAACGCGCCCAGTAACACCAGCACAAACACTCCTTTAGACCTCATTTTTAGATCTCGCCTGTACGTGTCTTCCGTTTATTTTATAGTCTGTTTGCTTTTGAAGTCCTCGGCAAGTGAAAGCTCCGTCAGCTGCGTTTATTAGTCATTGAGTGCTCTCTGTGTTAAAGTGTAATCCTGGATTAATTTTGGACTGGAGCCAGCGAGATATGACAACACGTGTTAGAGTCATCTGATCGTGATACTGTACGCGTGCATGTGGAAAGATTTGCGCTTGAGCGCGCTCTGGTCTCCTCAGATCTGCTGCGCAAAGGATTTATTAAATCGTAATGAATCGCGGCTGGAGCTCCTCTCAAATTCCTCAGAAAACCCTGTGGGTCATCGCACGGTTTGTGTGCCTCCCTCTCTATACTCACAACACTGCTGAACGGCTCCACTTTTCTTGCTTGCTTTGTGTTGACATTTCTACGAGCAGTTCGTCTCGTGTTCAACCAGCTGTTGTCATCGTGTTGATATGCTGCGCAGGATCAGATGTGGGGTATAACGGGCTAAAGGCCTTATACAAATGTGCTTTTCACTATTCCCATGGTGTATGATTGCAGAATGATTCTATGATTATTTTTTTTACTGAACAATAATGCAGCAGATAAATAATGAGGTCTTTAACCCCACAGACACACAGGGTAAAACCAGCAGGGGGCAAAGACACAGTACTGATACAAATACTGCAGCTAAAATAATGTTATTAATAATTTCTAAGTTAGTACTTGATCAAAACAATCACTTTAGCAAATTTTGCACTATTTTTGATCAATATTTCTGTTAAATAAATATACTGTCATTAAAATGTTCATTTTAAATTGCCGACACAAAATTATTTTAAAAAGTAAATATTCTGCAAGTATTGAAGGAGATCCCATAATAATTCAATAAAGATTTACAGTAGTAACTATATAAATTATATTTTATAATATGATTAATATTAACCCCAGCTTTGGTTTGGTGTGCATTTTAGATTTCCATTTACACAGAATTAAGTATTTTAGTCCTGCACACAACTAAAAATGTGATGTCCACGTATGTGGACACGGGGTCTGAGGAGGTTATATTTCACCGTAAATATGGTGATTAAGGTGGACACCCAACTTGTATGATATTTCCCATCTGAATCTAACCATATCATGCCAACAAATGGAAAATTCAGTCAGGTATTTATTATCATTATAAAGGGATAGTTCACTCAAAAATGAAAATTATATTATATATATTATAATAATTACTCACAAGCCATCCAAAGTGTATATGACTTTCTTACAGACAAATACAATCAGTTATATAAACAAGTAATAAAAACTCAGTGAGTGTTTTAGCGCAATTTTCTGACGTCATGGGATCACAACACTAACGCCGCCTTCACACTGGCAGTTGAAATCAGCTCCGATACGGCAGCGAAACGACCGGAAGTCATTCATTTCCTATGGAGATTCGCAGACCGCATGCGAATGGGTCCGAACCAGGTGCGAACGAGTGCGGTGCGGAAAAAATCATGTCCATTGGCCATCCGGATGCGTTCAAAAAATTGAACTCTTGCGAAAGGCTACGGACGGTTTCTATCCGAAAATCCCAACGGAAGTTAGCGTTGCTATGGTACTGATAAACAAACCTGGATTCTTAACTTTTAATAAAATAAATAATAATTTTATAACGATTAGTTGTCATGTCATTTTTTTATTTTCATGATGTTTTAACGTTATTAGGGCAATACAATTAAATAATTCAATATTTAAATATACTCGCTTCCGAGGCTTCCGACCACTGATCTATATAATGACATTATATATATATATATATATATATATATATATACCTGTATATATAATGTCATTCTATATAGATCAGTGCTTCCGACGCTTTTCACCGTTGTGTACGACGTCCGCTGGGGGCGTATTGCGTATTACGGAGCTGATTTCAACTGCGAGTGTGAAGGCGGCGTAAGAGATAGTAAATCTTTTCCTGGAATTTTTTTGTGCGTTCCCGAGATTAGACCTTCCTTAACATAATGAAGTCCTGAACCCGAAGTCTCTAGGTGGTCTGGTTGAGGAGTAGATAGAAGTACAAGTTTGGTGCGCACAGACAGAACAGAAATCATGAGTTAACAATCGCAATTTTGTCCTTCCAAGGTTTATAATGGTAGTGAATGGAGGACGAGATTTTGAAGCCCAAAACAAATACATCCATCATAAAAAATAATCCATACAGCTCCTGGTGGTTAATAAAGGCCTTCTGAAGTGAAGCCATGCGTTTGTGTTAAAAATATCCATATTTATGACTTGCGATGAATGCGGAAGCACAGAGGATAGAGCAAAACAAAACACCAGTCATGAATTAGAAGTCTAAAACAATCATTTTTAAAGAGAAATGTCAGTGGACTTCTATATAAGTGAAAGCGCGCTATCCAGTTTGGTTCAGAAAACCCATTAACAGTGAAAACAACTGTTTATTAATGCTGTAATATATGTGTCCTATAGCCTACACAAGGCCTCTTAAACAAGGCTCTTGGACTATGAGGGCTCCCTGGAACTTACTGTTGTACTGTTGGGCCCCAAAACCTTTTATAGAACCATTGTCCCATCCTGTTTAAAACATTTTTTCTTTTCTTTTTTTGTGTGAAATGTATTGGAAAAATAACTATTTATTATTACAGCATAACTGTCCAACATTGCCTAATTATAAATGATCCAAAAAATGGGCCTAGAGAGAGTATGTTTTAGCATATTTTATTATTTAAAATTTGAACTGTAAAAAGTAGAAACATACAGCCTTCACTCTACAGGTGTTTGAACGACTGTAAAAGATGCACCTTCAAATAAAAAAGGCAATTAAGCAGTGTATATTGGAAATTACAGATTTTCTTTTTTTTACTGGTCAAACCTAATGTTCCCCTTTACAAGTCATAATCCGTCCCTGCCCAAATACCATACTTTTACATGTTCTTCCATTATTGAAAAACTAAATTACCTTTAGCAAAACTGAAAATGATTAAGACAACCTTTGTCTCAAAATATAAACATTAATTTAATCGATTCTCATTTGTTACATTCTCATTGTCTACAACATTTTAAAAAAAAAACCTTAAAGGTTGCATTGTGTAATATTTAGGAGGATCTGTTGACAGAAATGCAATATCATATACACAACTATGTTTTCAGTGGTGTATAAAGACCTTACATAATGATCCGTTTAGTTTTTATTTGCTTCGAATGAGCCATTTCTATCTACACACACCGCGGGTCCCCTTACATTGAAATAGCCATTTTGCGCCGACATGTTTATACGGTGGCCCTAAATGGACAAACGCGTTTCGTCACCGTGTTGTTCTTTGTGCAAAGAAGCTAGCTAAATTCAGCAAATAAAACACTGACACAATGATGAACAAGTAACAATAATATTTGCAATAACATTGTTTTACTGAATAATTAAGTAAACCCGAATTTCTTAATTTATCTTTGTAAAGAAACCTCATTGCTTAACTGGCTTCTCTCTGCTGTCTCAGACGATGACATCTTGTCCTGTCGGCCATCGTAACTTCTGTTGGTTGCAATTCGCAACCTCACCACTAGATGCCACTAAAATTACACAGTACACCTTTAAATATTAGATCAAATTAGTGCAAACGAGTAATCCAAAGGCAGGCAGAGAGTCCAAAAACCGAAATACATGGAACCAGCTAATGCTCAGAAATGCAGTGTAACACTAAACAAGACTTCACAGGGAATGACAGAAAGAACCAGGCTTATATAGGGTGAGCAAACAAGAAGATGAGACACAGGTGAAAGCAATGAGTGCTGATGAGTCCAGGTAGAGAATTATGGGAGATGTAGTTTGTGAGGGAATGACAATAGTCTGTTGTGGAGTGCCCTCTGGTGGCTCTCAAGGGCACTCCAGCTGGTGACCGTTACAACCATAGACATAATAAATACATTGACGCCCTATTGGCCGCTGGATCGTACGTCAACGGTGCCGCCATATTGCGGAGGGCAACTTTCCCATACCTCTCATAAAGGGAATTGAGAAAAATGCCTGCTTCGTGTGCTGCTTGGGGCTGTACAAATCACCACACAATTGCCTTTCACAAGCAAGACTAAATAATTAGGTCATGAAAAAATTGGTAATAGTAACGTTAGCAACCAGAGTCAGTCAGACTTAAATAGCTAGTGATGTCGCTAGTTAACTTAGCTGTGAAAGTTGAAACATGAGTTGACATGATTTATATTATAGTTTTAGCTTACATTATATTTTGTAATATAAAGTAAATTACCTGAAATCTAAATATTCATCTATATTTTCTTAAAACCGACTTTTATGACAAGTACTCGTTTCGGGTAGGTACTAGTCACTGTTTCATTTACTATATTTATTTTCAGAGGAAAAAGGCTGCGAAATTGTTAAATACTACTGTTATTGTTTCACGAAATATAGTTTTAAGAGTTTTTCAGTCGACAATGTAGTTGTTTAAAGCTCAAATCTGTGGTTTATATATAAAGATAGCGCCTATTTAAAAATTTGATCTGACGTTTTTGGAGTTGTGAGATTCAGGCGATCACCGGGCGCTCGGCGCTCATGTACCCCGCCTGGAACAGCCTTTCCTCGGCTAGTGCTTCTGATGTTTGCCACTGACTCTGATGTCTCTAGTCTAGTGGTTAAACATGAGATATAATTTGTCTTGTGTATATCTAACGGGCGATCTTTTGTCTCATTAATCTATAATTTGTTCCCTGGCAAATCCTTTTGGCTGAGGGCAAAGTGAAGTTTCATAACTTTATATATTTAGACTATTTAACTTTAACGTTGTAGCCTGCTGTGTGTTTGACTGAATGTTTGACTGAATCGTTTACTTTATTCATTGACTTGTATAGCTTCTTATACCTACTTATACTGTTATAATGGCTATTATTGATCAATAAAACTGAAATTTAACAAAAAGAGATAGGGTTGTGTCATTTTATTTTATATAACGTTAGCCTATGTAAGAATATTTGGCCTACATAAAATGACACAAATCTCTTTTTGTTAAATGTCAGTTTAATGACCATTATTATAATGTTTCATATTTTTTTCATATTGTCTATATTGTTCTGCAATTGATATTACATTGTATTTGCTTATTATTATTGTTATTATAATATTATACCACTTGCGATCAATCTATTATAGTTATGCTGTTAAATTATTGTACTATTCATAGTCACTATTTAACTTATTATTTTTTATTGTCTATATTCTGTAATGGATCTGTCATATTCTATTGCTATTATTATAGTATTATACATAAACTATATGCTATTATCAATATATTATTATTATTATATTATTGTACTTATGATATTATATAATTATACTATTCATTACTATTTTATTTGCTGTATACTGTTTGTTTATTTTATTGACTAAACTATTTACTATTACTTCTCACTTTATCTTATATTTACTATTTGCATTGCACTCTAGTTGTACCATATCAAATGTATTACCATAAAGGACCCATCAGTTACCTTTGTTATTGCTAAAATCGGGTCAATGACAGAAAATGCTTTTTCCACAATAAGAAAACTTTATTTCATTTAATGTTAAAATTAAATTATATCTCAGTATGCGGGTCTTTACAATTCTTATCCAGAATAAAAAGCCAAATACATGACAAGCCTGAGCTTTGACAGTTCCTTATTAAAAAAAGATTTTATAAGTCTAACTATCAAGATTTTTAATAACTAGAGATGGAACTTTTTGTACACCACATACAAACCACTGAAATCGGTTGATAAATGTAATTTTTGTTGTTGTTATTATCCAGAAAAAATAAAAATACAAATTGCCTATATGTAAACCAAAGGTATTGTAAGAATGTTATTGTGAGAGAAAGACTGTATACTCAAGATGTTGAACTGCTGTCAGTGTCATTACGCCCTCCATATTTGCCAAGCAACTCTCCTCAAATATTTGTTACTGTTGTTTATATTCACCCAGAGCAAATGCCGAAAGAGCCTCAGAGAGTATACTACAGTAACCCAGAGATTGCTACTTATTTCTCCCAATGCACCAATGTTAATAATGGGTGATTTTAACCACTGTTTGCTGGATAAGACTTTGAGAGGCTTTTACCAATGCGTCACGTCCAACCAGACATAATAAGACTCTAGATTTGTGTTATGGTTCTATAAAGGGTGCATATAAATCTCTCCCTCTTCCCCCGTTAGGCGGAGCTGACTATAATTGTATACATCTTATCCCAGTGTATCGTACAGCCCTAAGGAGGGGAAAGACTTTATTCAGACAGTCTAAGAACTGGACTGAAGATTCCATTTCGACTGTACAAGGGTGTTATGAATGTACTGACTGGGAAATGTTTAAAGAGTCATGTGCTGACATAGATGTTGTTAGCTGTTATGTGTCCTATTGTGTTGATAACATAATTCCTTAAAGGTCTGTAAAGGTACATCCAAATAACAAGCCATGGAGAACTAAATCACTCAAGGTGCTGTTTAAAGAAAGACAGCGTGCATTTATCTTTGGCAGTATGGTTCCTTATGGGGGTTCTTGCTCCATAATTAGTGGCGTACAGAGCTTAAGCATTAACTCCCCATAGAACCATCAGCTTGAGTGATATACTGATGATTACGGGACTTTAGTAATGTCTTTAAAGCAGAACAGTGTTAATGTGTAGAGGTGGCAGTAAATCCCGGGACGTCTATACTGTAGCATGGCTATGAGGAGTGTTTCTCAGCAATAATGTGTCCATGACAGCTAGGACTTGAAAGCCTTGGTAATCTGAAACAAAAGACGACGACAGCCATAAGGTGCACAGTAATATGCTTGATACTTATAGGGGTGAGGGCGGGAGGGTTGCGAGCAGTTTGAGCATGCTTTCCAAGTAGTAATGCCATGTACAGTACCAGTCAATAGTTTGGAAACACTACTATTTTTTATGTTTTTGAAAGAAGTCTCTTATGCTCATCAAGCCTGCAGTTAAAAGAATAAATAAATAAAAAAAACAGTAATATTATGAAATATTATTACAATTTAAAATAATGGTTCTCTTTTTTAATATACTTCAAAATGTAATTTATTTTTGTGATGCAAAGCTGAATTTTCATCAGCAAGTACTCCAGTCTTTGGTGTCTTATGATCCTTCAGAAATCATTCTAATATGATGATTTGATACTCAGTTATTATCAATGATGGAAACAGTTGTGCTGTTTAATATATTTTTTTGGAATACTTTTTTCAGGATTCATTGATGAGTAAAACGTTAACAGCATTTATTCATAAAAACAGCATTTATTCAAAATAAAAACATTTCTAACAATATAAATCGTTACCATCACCTTTTATCAATTTAACGCATCCTTGTTGAATTAAAGTACTAATTTCTTAAAAAAAAAATAGTTATTGTTCCCAAACTTTTGAACGGTAGTGTATATTGTTACAAAAGATTTCTATTCTAAATAAATACAGTTCTTTTTAACTTTTTATTCATCAAATAATCCTGAAAAAAGTATCTCAGGTTATAAAAAAAATATTAAGCAACTGTTTCCAACATTGATCATAAATCATCATATTAGAATGATTTCTGAAGGATCATAAGACACCAAAGACTGGAGTACTTGCTGATGAAAATTCAGCTTTGCATCACAAAAATAAATTGCATTTTGAAGTATATTAAAAAAGAGAACCATTATTTTAAATTGTAATAATATTTCATAATATTACTGTTTTTTTTTGTTTTTTGTTTTTTTAACTGCAGGCTTGATGAGCATAAGAGACTTCTTTCAAAAACATTAAAAATAGTAATGTTTCCAAACTTTTGACTGGTACTGTATATATCTCCTCCCGGCCTAATAGGAGAATGGTAGTGGTTGGAGTGATTTGACAGCTGACCGCAGCCTATGCCTACGTGCCTGAACTAACGCTGCACTCGATTTATCAATTGTTTATTTTTACACAGTTTAAAACTATCAGATGTGTGGGACATCCTAGATGTACGTGATCCCCAAGTGCTGTGTGCAGCAAACAGAGGGAATTGAAAGTGACTGTGATAGTGATGGATCAGATAGGGAGTACCAGTGTGAAACGGCCCATTTGCCAGGTAGATTATTGAATGGCGATGCAAAGGGTGAACTATCTGGAGGATGAGGCAGATGTTCATGTGAACCAATTGGTGTGCCTCACACATGACCACAAACGACCCTTTCCACAAATTGTGGCGCATCTTCCTTGCACTGAATGAGTGCACACGCATCTCCCTGAAACTGGCCTAGGACAGGGCCCAAGTGTAGTCATGGTCTAGCCCATAGAGGTCTAGCCGAACAAGCAGAAGTTCCTCCAGGGTGTAACTTTGTACATTACAACCTTTTCACCTCACTAAGCCTCCTTCATGAAATGACACAACGAGGTTATGGATGTCTTGGAATGTGTTGTGTAAATTGGTCTAATTAAAGAATGTGTATGAATTCTGACAATGGTGTTTCCCACGGTCATTAGAGTATAAAACCTAATATTTCACTAACTTAACCAACATAAAATCAAAGAGGGTATACAATTTGTGTATTAGGGAGGTCTAAGGAGTAAAATGCATGTACTCAAATTGCAAGAAAAAATGTGGGATTAAAGAGGTTAAAAAGGGAAGTGAAACTGGAGATAAGGCAAAGCTGCGTTAGAAAGAAGTGATAGAATGGGAGTTAAAAACAGTAATTTGGGCTCAGCCTGGGATAATATGAAAATCCCAAAAAGATTCTAAGGTGGTATTTGAAGGGTATAGAGAGGATTTTCAGCTTGCAGAAGCAATTAATGAATTGTATGTAAGGTTTACTTATATTTTATGTAATACTTATGATTTTAGGAATGTACTTTGTGAGCAGAAAAATAATTTAATAGTCTGGTAATAGTCTTATCCCTTTTGCAGAACAGGATGCAATTAAGGTGTTTAAGTATTCAAAAGCCAGGAAAAGCCCGGGCCTTGATAATATTGAGGGTCGGCTGCTTATCGTGCAGAGCAATTGGGACCTATTTTTCATTATATTTTTCATATAATATCTCAAAGGTCAAGACCTCTACAGTCATTCCAGTAGCTAAAAACAATCACCAGTAGCACTAAAGGATCAGTTGCTCTGATTTCCTTAGTAATGAAGAGTTTTGAAAGATTGCTGAAAAAAGAGCCCTTTGTACAAAGGTACAAATTTCCCTTGACCCTCTTCAGTTTGCTTATAGGGCAGGTGTGGAGTAGAGGATGCTATGGCCACTCTGTTGAATTTGGTACTTAAGCATTTAGAAGGAAGTAAGACTCAAGCTAGAATTTTAGTTGTTGATTTCTCATCCGCTTTTAATACGATTCATCCTCACATTTTAGTAGAGAAGCTTTTGAGCTTTGGTTTTGATTTTAGTACAATTTTGGTTGGATCCTTGACTTTTTAACTGACCGATTCCAGAGAGTAAGGGTGAATGAGTGTTTGTCAGAGGCTTTGTCTTCATCCACAGGGTCCCCTCAGGGTTGTTCCTTTCTCCACTCCTGTATATTTTATACACTGATGATTGCAGGAATGACAATACACTTATTGTAAAATTGTCAGACAATTCAGCTATTGTCAGCCTCCTCCATGCTGAAGGAAATGACCATGGCCTTGTAGTAGATAGGCTAATTTTGTTCAGTGGTGTGACAATGCATTCCTGCAAATAAATGTGGCTAAAACAAAAGACATGCTCAGTGATTTTTGGCGTAATCAAATAGATTTAAAGAGAACAACTATTAAAGAGCAGGAGTTTGAGGTTGTTGAATCATATAAGTATTTGTCATGTGTGATTGATAACAAGCTGAATTTTAATGTCAATGTGGAGACGATTTGTAAAACGGGCCAGCAATGTCTATGTTGTCTACGGAAACTGTCCAAGTTTAATGTTGATCGGTCCTTGATGACTTTGTTTTACAAATCTTATATTGAGTCAGTTTTAACATTCGCTATGTTGTGCTGGTATGGCAGTCTTAGTGTGAAGGCAAAGACTGCTTTGGCAAAAATAGTAAATACTAGTAGTCCAATTTTAGGAATTCAGCAGAGTCACCCTACCATCCTGTTTAATCGCCAGGGAGTTAGAAAAGCACAATCCATCTTTATTTTGAGTTTCAGTTTTTACCCTCAGGATCTCGGTTAGATTTCCCTCTCAGATACAAACATTCATTTATTCCTACTTCTATTTGAGGTTCATGAACCAATGAGGTTCATTCAGGTTGATGACATCAATGGCAATGGCGGCGACGTCGGATCGCATCTTGGCAGGTGCTGCAATTCCTCAGTTTCTCTGTTTTAATGAATACTTGTTTTCTTTGTTTTAATGAATACTTGTCAGAGGCCGTATTAATTTTTTTAAGCAGAGCTAAATATTTTATCAATGAGAAATTGGAATCTACATTTTGAAGTATGTTTTTTACACTACTACTCTTTTCCACTATTGCACTAACTGTTCACGCTGATCAGCTGTGCTTCAAGAATTCAAGCAATTATGTGGATCAGGGAAAAAACTGTTTTCACTTCGATCCTCTCCCGGTATCTATCCGTGCGGGAAGTTTTCATCAAAACTTATTCGGCTATCATGCAATTTATTCATCTGTTTTGAGGTATGGACGCGCTGTGATATGTAAACAGACCAGATGTCAACGGAGACCCGGCGCGTCTACTCGAAAGACTCATGGTTTCTTGCTTATCTTACTACTGCTTTCCGGGGATGTCCAATTAAATCCGGGACCAGTTTACCCAGGAATACAGCAGGACTCTGGAGCTGAGCCTCACTTGGTAACAACCATGGTGGCGTCTCACAGTGAAGGGAGTACCTGGGGATTTCCTGCAGATCTACCTGGCCTCCCAAACAATGAAACGAGTTTAATTAACAACGTACTCAATGCTCCAAGGTATGACACTTCTATGTTACTCTCCAGTCATTCTACAAGAGTAATAGAAACATCAGTGTATCATGGAAATGCTTCCTCTTGCCGAAATCCTGCAGTAAGAAAGCAGACATTATGTAAGATCTTTGAGACTGCTAATCATGCCAAGGTCCTATGGGATCCGAAAGTGAAACCGAGAGGACTTTTTGGCGGTCACTTGAATATAAGAAGCATTGTTGCAAAGAGCGAACAGTTGTCTCATTTATTATCCAATTCAAATTTAGACTTCCTTTGTATTTCTGAAACGTGGTTGCAACAATCATCATCTTCTAGTGTATTTATTATGCCTGGATATCAATGTTTTAGACGGGATAGATCTTCTGGAAGGGGAGGTGGAGTGTTAATTTATGTTAAAGACAGCATTAAGTGTGAACGTCTCATGTTTAATTCCGCTAATGATTTAGAATTTGTGGGGTTGAAAATGATTCTATCTTCTCAAATGTCTTTTATTGTTCTATGTGTATATAGGCCCCCTTCTGTTAATAATACATTCTATGATCAACTTACAGGACTTTTAAAAGAATGTAATCTTAACAAAGAAATAATTCTTATGGGTGATTTTAACCTAAATTGGGAAGATAAACTAAAGAGGAAAAAATTGAAAATTATTGCAGATAAATTTAATCTAAATCAGTTAATTAAAGGGCCAACTAGAATTGCTAAATCTTCTAAGACACAGTTAGATTTAATATTTGCTAATAAACCTGAAAGGATAATTAAGAGTTATAATTTGATCACTGGGTTATCTGATCACAATTTAACCTTAGTTGCACGGAAACTAACGAAAAACAGATTTAAAAATAATATAGTAACCTCTAATGTTTTTCATTGTATACCAAAAGGAAAATTATTAGCATTCGATGAGGAAATAGCTGATCTAAAGTGGAATGATATCTTATCTTCCAAGGATATAGATTATGGTTGTAATACATTTTATAATAGAATTAAGTCTGTAAGAGATAAATTTACTATTAGTGTTCAGAAAAAAATCAAACATAAGAATGTTTTACCGTGGTTCAATGAGAATTTATGGAAGTTGATGAAGAATAGGGATTCGTTATTAAAGAAAGCTATTAAGACTGGAAGAGACACTGATAGGCTTTGTTACAAAGGTCTGCGAAACAAAGTTATTCGAGAGCTGAGAGTAGCCAAATCCAACTATTATCTTCATCTAATGAATGAGGCTAAAGGTAATGGTAAGCTAATTTGGAAAAACATAAATTCTCTTTTACGAAAGGAACCAAATTTTATAGGTGATGTTAAACTTAAAGTTAAGGTAAAGCTAATTGAAGATGATTGTGCCATTGCTACTATTTTTAATAATTTTTTTATTGACTCCGTTAAAGAATTAGGGGATACATTTTCAAGAAGGGAAATAAATATTAGTCCAATTGAGGATGTATGTAAAAGTTTTAATCTAATTAAGACAAATGAAACGCAAGTTAACAAAGTTATTAGCTCATTGAAAAATTCAAAATGTAAAGATGCTTATGATTTGGATACTATGTTTGTTAAAACTCACAAAGATAGTTTAACCCCGGTCATCACTCATTTAATTAATTTGTCATTTGAAGGTAGTGTTTTTCCTACTGCATGGAAAAAAGCAATTGTTACTCCTATTTTTAAATCTGGAGACCATTATCAAGTTAGTAACTACAGACCCATAAGCATACTGCCAGTACTCTCAAAGGTTGCAGAGAAGATCGTTTTTGAACAGCTGACATCCCATCTTAATACCATTGAGGCTGGCCTACATTGTATGCAGTTTGGTTTCAGAGTAAATCATTCTACCGAAACAGCTACTTTGCATTTAATAGAGCAAATAAAATCTAAAGTTGACAAAGGAGGATTTGTTGGGGCTATATTTTTAGATCTACGTAAAGCCTTTGATACCGTTAATCATACAGTTCTCCTTTCTAAATTGTCTACATTTCAATTTTCACCTGAAGCTTTAGCATGGGTATCTTCATACTTATTAAATAGACAACAATGTGTAAAAATTAAAGGGGTTAAGTCCTGTGATTTGCATTATACAATGGGTGTACCCCAAGGATCAGTACTAGGTCCTTTACTATTTAGTTTGTATATCAATGATCTTCCGCAACAGTGTGAAGGGATACAAGCACAAATGTATGCTGATGACACCGTTATTTTTACACATGCGAAGACAGCAGAACTAGCAGCTGAAAAGTTAAATGCTGCTACAGAAAAGATTACACAGTGGCTGGAACAGTCATGTCTTAGCTTAAACATCAGTAAAACAAAAGGAATTTTTTTCTCTAAAACAAACGTTAAATCTCCTGATGTTGATATATGTATAAATGGTGAAAAGATAGAAATAGTAAATGAGCTCAATTATCTTGGTATAATATTAGACTCAAATCTCAGATTTAAAAAACATGTAAAGAAAATAGTGAGGAATATTAAACATAATATGGCAAACTTTAGACAAATTAGACCATGTCTTTCTTTTGATGTAGCTAAGGCTTTTATGCATGCTACAATCTTCTCTCATATGTCTTACTGTTTGACATGTTGGGATCAAGCTGGTGAAACTGTTATTAAACCCTTAAAATCTTTATATAAACAGACATTAAAAATTTTAGCTAAAAAACCTAACCATTTTCATTCTTGTAGGATCATAGGGAAATATAATTTTTTTGACTTTAACAATTTTAGACTTTATTCAAGTCTGTGTATGGTTCATAAAATCTTAAACGGTCTGGCACCTTCTGTATTATGTGATTTTATTCATCTTCGCTGTGAAACCTCTGTAAGATCTACCAGACTATCACTTATGAGTAATTGTGTGGTTCCCTTTCGTCGTTCTGCATTTGGGCTATCATCTTTCACAGTGAAAGCCACTAACCAGTGGAATGCTCTACCAGAGGACATAAAAGGGTGTAGAGCTCATGGCCCTTTTAAATTGAAGTTAAAATCATTTTTAATATTGAACCAATCATGCAACCATTGAGATTGTTGTAGTTAAATTAATTTGACTGATTCATTTATTTATGTTTTTTATGGCCCTGACAGTACGTGTGTATGTATGTATTTATTTATTGTATGTGAATTTAGGTATTGTCTGTGTAATGTTGTGTTAGCGTTGACCCGCCTGGGGGACTACGGATGAAAAATAGCCTTTGGCTAAATCCGGTACAATACATGAAATGGAAATTTTATGTTAAAAATTGTGCATGGTCCCTTTATAAATAAATAAATAAATAAATAATAAATATTTCTCTGTTAAATTCGGGCATGGGGGGAATAGGTGGAAGTAGGTAGTTGTTTGGGCCTGTCGTTGTCTTGTGTAGTTTATTATGTAATTTTTCAATGTATTGTAAATTGTCTTTTTTGTATGCTGGTCTTGCTGTAAAATCAATTGCCCTCCGGGGACACAAAGAAAGAAAGAATTCTTGATATAAGAGTAAGACAGGGTTGACAGTGGTTGGTAGAAATGCATAGCTTCAGTTTTCAGTCTTCTCTTCAGTCAAGAGCAGAGATTGTTCTTTAAAGAACAAACACCTGCGGCCAGGGGCATGGGAAGATGTTTTAGGTTGGGGGGGGGGGGGTGATCTATGTCACCACTTTTGAATGAGAAACAATATCAAGACTATAAAACTCATCAAAACCAAGCAAATTACAACAAGCGTATCAGTGAGAACACTCGTTTAAACAGCACACACACTCAAACTTGACTGCACATCACATTTTTGACATTATTGATACTGCTTTTAATCGTAATGCAACGGACCGGTCAACGGAACATAAGTTAAGCCTTTAAATAAAAGGGTTATTGAGCTGTTCACACTGTCATATACAATAAAAGAGCCTGCCTAGCGACAGGAAATATGAAATGAACACAAAAAACCTGCCTAGTGCCTTGCCTACCGTACACAACACTGACGGTGGACAAATTCTTTCTACGCACACTGAAGCAGTCACAATATGACGTCACACTCTGAACGTATGTTTTAAAAAAACACATTTAACATAAATAACACTTTTTAAATATAAAAATAAGTGTTTATTACAAATAAATGACTAAATGCTAAAAATAAATGTAATGAACAAAACTTTGCGTTGCATTTACAATCTTGTGAAAACAGGGGATGCTGCAAGCACTTCCCCACTTCCCGTGCCCCTGCCTGCGGAAGGTAATTTGTTTCTTTGCTTTGTGTAATTACATTCATACATCGCAAATAAATATTTTCCAGCTATATTATGCAGTTGAGCCCATTTCAACAACAACACATTAATCATGACCTTTATCTTCATTATGAATACATCATGGTGCAATGCAGGGGAGTTTGATCAAGGTTGGAGCTAAACTCGGAAAATGGATCTCGAGGGCCAGATCTGAGAACCCCTGATATAACGTATTGGCCAATCAATTGATTTCCCACAGGCGGAGGCTCTGCACCCCAGGCTCCTTTTGTGTCAGTGGTTTACATCACCTTGGGCTTTCAGACACTGGGGTGGAGGGCAACATTTATCCAGCAATGATGCTGTTGGATGACATAAAATCATAACGTAACTTACAGAATCTAAAGTTTAAACCATTGAAGTAACCACATATGGAGCAAAACCACAATAATTAATTATATTATTTAATGAAGAACAATTATTTTAGAATGCTTAAAAAAAGAAAAAGGGAGATAGTTATATAATCAATGATGTAACAAATAACATTTAACAAAATAACACATATTTATAACAAAATATAAATCAGTTTCTTTTAACATATTTAATTTATTTTTGGCTGAATGAAGAAAATAAACAAGACAAGTGAATAACTTGTTTAACTAATGAGTAACCATAGAAACCAACTATCAATGGGGAACAAGAACTAAACACAGGAAGGAAACATGGGAACCAAAGAAAAAACAACATAAGAGTCCACACGTAGACCATGCTAATCTGTGCATTACACTTAAAAAAGAATAAAAGTCAGAATAGAAGGGAAAAATAAATTTAGTGTGTAATAAAGACTGCAATTTTGTTTTCTGTTCCTGATAGGTAAGAACTTTTACAGTTATTTTTTCAAAATGATGTAGCAGACCTTGAATGCAGTGTGAGTCATTAGCCTGGTCTGCGTTTCCCCAAAGCACTGTAAATAGATTGTAGAATCCATCTTAGAATTCATGTTAGTTTTACACTGCAGTCCCAAAAGCCTTACAGGTATAGTTCAAACAAAAAAATGTAAATCCAAATCCTTATGTCTCTGGTTCTTCTTCAGAACTTCAAATGAAGATATTTGAAGAATGTTGTCTGCTGTACAGTGAGGGTGAATAGTGACCAACACTTTGATTCAAGTAAAGGCAGTGTTCTGAAGATGAGACAAAGTCACACAGATTTGAAATGACATGAGGGTGAGTTAATTATGACCTTTTTTGTTATTGATATTTCTTTAAGAAATGTGGAGGGCTAGTGGAGTTTGAGGGAATGGAGGAGGAGTGTGAGCTGATACTGGTTATTTTGAGGAATTGGATTTGGACATTCTGCTGAATCTCCCATCGCCACTGGTCCCGCCCAGTTCTAAGTCTTCTGTGTCTTTATTGCCGCTGGTCCTGCCCTGTATAAAGTTTGTTTCTTTGCCCTGTATAAAGTCTCTGGATGTGTTCTAAATTACTCTCTATACCTTCATGCCCCCTATACCCTCATTCACTATTCCCAACATTATTCTACTTACAGAGTCCATTTGAGGGAGTGAATGAAATTGAGGGAGTGAATGAAATCGAGCCAGAAGGGCTGCCGTTTTTGCATAGTTTGTGCTTGCTGTTTAATAATCATTTGAAACGTAGCAAACTGACAGCTTCAGTAGTAATTAACTTGAACTCTGTCATGGAAACTAGCATGTATAAACTTTAATTAAGCAATTTAATAATCAATTAAAAGGTATCTTGAACTCTGTCATGGAAACTAGCATGTATACACTTTAAATAAGCAATTTAATAATCAATTAAAAGGAATTTATACCTGTATGAGATTACATTGTACGCATATTGGACCAGCGGTTTGGAAAATGCATGGATGGATGATTCAGCTGCGGCACCATCTTCTGGTCAGACGCGGGAATTCATTTAGCCAACTCTCACAATGCATTATGGGTATTCTCTAGCCGTTGAGCATACATTAGTTGTACACTCATTATTGTGGGATTGAATGAGTGCACTCGATAACGGCAGAAAACAAAATCCACAGAAACCCGTCCCTGCTCTTGATTTTAAAAATGCTCTACACGAGGACGGTTTAGAACCCAAAACCTCTGGCACACTTATCAAACGATTATTACTAGATTATTAGTGAGACGAAATTCCACGTTAACAGTAGATTCCGTGTTAATTTGCCAATTCCGCGATTCCTTCCGTGATTCCGTGATTGCGGAAATTATAGGGCCCTAGTAATGTTATTTTTTGTGCTCTCACACACTTTTTTGGAGAATGTGTTATGCAGATGGCCAAAATAATTATTAATTCTGTCCACACGGAGATGTTTAGCTGTATATGTAAAAATGTTGTATTGTATCGGCTTTTCGTCCAGACGGATCCGGCGTTTTGGGTGACTGAAACCGCTATTTTTTTAAACCGAGTCCCAGAGTGTATAAATCTGAAAACGACACCCTTGCGTTTTTGTGTGAACAGCCAATCCATATATTTAGTGAAACGATGATGTCATCACCTGTCACGATTAGCCACGCACTCCCTGGGTGATTACGGACTCCCATTTCCCATCATGCATCTCCCTGGACTGATTACACCATACACCTGCACTGCACTGATTACACACACCTGCACCTCATGTTCAAACACTCATTTAAGCCACACTCACACAACACTCTGGGCGGAGTAATGGTTTGCTGCTGCGAACATTTCCAAGCGGTTTCCATGTGTTTACCTGCCTGTTGTGACCTTGTCAGTTCCTGATCTTCTGCCTGGTTCTTGTATCCTGTTTGTTTGCTGCCTGCCTTGATATTCTGCCTGTTTGTTGACCACGATTTTGCCTGATCTTCTCTGCTGTGTTTGCTGGTGTATGACCCTTGCCTGGTGACTACTCTGTTTAATAAAGACAAGCTGCACTTGGATGTGAATGACTCCTATGCTTCGCAACATCACCCTACTTGTCGACTAGACACAGCTAAGTCACGTAACAGCAACAACAGCTGCGGACTACATGCTTGTGTTCTGCAGAAGCTACTGAGCCTCTTTTATTTCTTTATTTATTATTTACTTGAATGTAGATTTATTTTACTTAATTTATTTAAATTTTCTTTCTTATGCTATGATGCTTGTCTGTTGTCTGTTGACATTTCGTATTTTGTAGGGATGAGTATTTCAAGCAAAAATTATATTTGATGATCGCTGGGAATTATTTGATTATTATTCAAAAAACGCAGCCCTGCCCCACATGATCACCGGAAAAACTCGTTTGCTCAAATTCCGCTCCGACATTAAATTTCTCTGTACGTGTTGTAGCCATTAAAGGTCCCGTTCTACGTGATCCCATGTTTCAAATTTTAGTTAGTGTGTAATGTTGTTGTTAGAGTGTAAATAATATCTGTAAAATTATAAAGCTCAAAGTTCAATGCCAAGCGAGATATTTTATTTAACAGAAGTTGACTACAAAAAACGGCTGGATTGGACTACACCCCTCTACTTCCTTCATTAATGATGTCACTAGAACCGTAACCTCCGCCCACAGGAACACAGGCGTATTGATGGCGAAATGTCAACAGACGGTTGATGTTTATCTATAATCGGATACCGCAAAAGTTTAATTCGAAGTTGTTAGTGTGCTCCGTCCATTTCACCACGGACTGTTTTTCTAACCTGGGATAATATCAAGCAGGCTTCTCTCAGCGTTTCATACTGACGAAGGGGGCAATTTCAACTATATTCCAGCAAGCGGTAAGTAGTGATTTAATATGGAAGTAGCGATCACTCTTCACATCGTTTCTCTTAGTAGGATGAAAATAATCTTACTTAAACTGTGATTAATATACAGAAAGCGATCAAAGAACAATCCCTTTCCAATCGCCCAAGCTGTCAATCACACAGCGCGAGTTTATATGGACACTTGCCAAAACTCGTTATGAAATCAATGACGCTGTTACACTGCACAACGAAGCTCTTACTGTATTTATATGCCTCATGTTTGCATTGGTGAAATCATTAGTGAGAGTGCAGAAACTGCGTTGCAATGATAAGATCTTTTTCACGCGATCAACAGACTGTCATCTGCTCAATGCCAGAGACAATTTATATGCTCATCATCACTGCAACCTTTTATGTGATGGGAATAGATCTAAATACTTAAAAAACTTCTCACGATTCGTTAATCCAGATAGCTGTAATAGTAAAAACGTATAATAGCTGTAATAGTAAAAGTTTTCCAGATAGTTCCACGTGTAATACCAGATATTTCATATGCAAGCATGTCAGCCAATCACAGCAGAGGGCGTTTACACTGAAGTCTCTCAGCAGACACGTCCCTTCAAACAGAGTGTTCAAACCAGGGAATGAAATCAGGCTAGGAAATATGCCTTTTATTTCTAAATTATAACAATTTTTGATCTAAAAAACATACTAACATTATAAGGGCACCCCTGGAAACATTATAAAATAATAAAAATAATCCATGGAATGGGACCTTTAAAGAAAACGTATTTAGTTTTGTATTTATGTTGTATGTTATATGTAATATGTTATTTTTTAATTTCATCTATGTTGATTATATGAAAAGTGAACAGCATGGGTAATAGGATCATAAGATGCGCAATATATCGGGAAACATAATTTTGATCGTTTTGTATAAAGCCTTTTAAAGTGAATTTCGTTTTGTATAAATTATATCTTAATTTTAATCAATGTTTCATCAACCAATTGCCTGGATTTAGTAAATAAGAATAAATATAGCAGACAATTTAATCAGGACATGGAGGCGCCGGCGCGATCACTTGCATTGCTCATGAACTGGAGCAATCATAAATGAACCGAAACTCAGAAATATATCTATATCTATAGAAAGCCTGAAAATGTCTACTTTTAAACAAAACAATTCAAAACGAAAAGAAACAGACAACTCTCTTATGTAATACGTATGAAATGTGCATTTCTGTCTATAGGCACGTTCACAATACTGCGAAGGTGGCGAGTCAGCATCGTCAACATCTTTAGCCGAGATTGACACAGAAAACACTTGTTTATTAGTGAACAATTAAAATGTCTCCTTGCTATATTTGACACATTCATAATGATTACTTTTGCCGGTTCTTTGTGGCAAGCTTTAGGCGTCCGCTAACTAATCGAATATCGTGACTAATCCCTATTTTGTACCAGGCCATTTATGGTTGTTCATATTGTTCAAGTTCTTGGTAAAAAAGAAAGAAAAGAAAATAAGAATCTCCTGGGCCTAATATTATTGTATACAGCGCATATTGTATTCTGCGCATGCTCCGCCTTCTTCTCCCTTTTTAGTGGCAGAATTACAGCGCCACATACTGGTCTGGCATGTATACTACATCGTTTTGAGTCGGTTTCGTGTGTACATAGATATTTCTTGAGACGACCCCGTGTTTACGGATTTTTTTTTGAGCGAAAAAACATTGGATTGGGAAAGCTCTGGCTTCGAGTGGATGTGGCCTTATTCGTATGGTCTAGACTCTAGCATATGCCTGCGTATATGGGACAAACTGCGCTCTGCATGGCTTTCATATTAGAACGCTTCTTTGATGCCTTAAATACGGGACGATTCCATAATATACAGAATGGTTTGCAACTCTAGTCACAATAACATTCAGTTTAGTTTGTTTTAGTTTAATTTATAAGGACTTTTAGTTAGCTTATCTTTGTTCCCGTTTGTCATCAGTTACCATGGTTATTCATCATTTGATTAATTAGCAGACACAGTTCATGAATTCACTGTCTCTCTTTCTCTGAGGGTGATTGTCAATCACCGTAATTATCAGCGCCAGCTGTTGCTTATCAGCCACGCCTATATATGTTCATTGCTTGGTGTCTTGTGTTGTCAGATTGTTGTGAGAATCCCTGGTGTTCTGTCCTGTTTCCTGTTCTCATTGCCTGTATTGGTTTATTGTTCTGCATTCTGCCCTGGGATTACTGTTCATCTGGAGTTTATTGCTGCATGCTGGATTCTTGTAGATTCTCTCTGCACTTCTGACATCACCCGTTGACGTCCCTGTGCCACTCAGAGACAGCGGTGCACCATCCTTACACCAGACTGCTTGGACTTTGCACTACACTTCATTTATAAATAAACTGTTGTTACTTGCATCTTGTATCCTCCATTTATTATCATGGCATGTCTGTATTGGGTTCATCTTCACTGTGTATTTAAGTTCCTCTTTAGTTCCAATTCATGCTCGATGGTGTTTTAAGCCCCCAATGGCTCCTTAGAGGCAGCTAACCCTACCCTCAACCTTAAACCTACCCATCCCCTCGCTGCCTGGAAGGCGCTGTTGGGGGCTTAAAACACCAAACACCCCTATTCATTGTCCTGTATTCTTTGTGCATGGCACACTGTGTTCTTTGATATTACATTGCCTGAGTTTCCTGTATGTTAATAAATCAAGTTTATATTTGGATCTACTCGTCTACCTTCTTCCTCCTTGGATTAGACATTACAGGATCAGACTGTTTAGGATGACACTGTACTGTTCTCCATAAACGTCCTGTGTATAGTCCAACAGCAAGCTAAACTCCCCCTCATCAACTTCACAGACACCCAATGTCCTTTCCCATATTTTAATATGGGTAGGGTAAAACTATGAAATAATAAACAATAAACAATTTGAATTTACATCCATGATGTGTATATAAATAAATACTTATTACAAATATTGTTGTAATCTAGATTTAAATTTTCTTCTTATCAAACAACATGAAAATAAATTGTCATGCAAATGAAAGTAATAAGTATATCAATAGCTCCCACATGATCCACATCTGAGAGGCACTCGAATAATACAAATTACAAATACTTCAAAATAATCAAATACAATTTAATGTAATATGAACAATAACAAAACACACAGACAAAGCAATCAAAGGCCAAGGATGAATGCAGAAGGATACGGATTCACTGTTTTCTGACTCAGGAATAGAATAGCATCATGGAAGGCACTAATTTCCTTGTTAGTCATTTGATCAGTCACATGATAATGACAGCGCTATAATGCGTTATCCTCAGAACAGCCAGTATAGAGAGACAAACTACCAACCAAACATGTACTTTTAATTATTGTTAACTTTGACCATTACTGTAATAGTACAGACACCATTCACAGCCATGTATGTTTTTGTTTGTCTCTGTTCGTTTAAGACTTTGAGTGCCCGTCATTGGCATTTGACAAGACACCTTTCCGCAGATAACCAGACAAACAATGACCTTATGTCAAATTTTTGTTTCAAAAAAGTTTTTTCCCCCACACATTAGACATCATCTAAACTACAAAGACACTGTCCGATGTGTTTTCTGTGGTTGCAGTGGCGGGCGGTGCATTTCACACCTAGGCCTTCAGTGGTGTCCTACCTGAATTAATTCACCTCTTAATACTCTTTTAATAGCGCACAGACTCTTTATAAATGTTGTGAAATTGCTGTTTTATTTTGCCCCGGCAGTTATAGGGTTAATGTGGTGAGTTCGGAAAAGGCCGGGTAGAGAGAAACGAGCGAGTAAGTTAGGCTGGTGCGTTTGCAGTTGTTTCTGATTAAAAAGTAAAAAAACGGAGCCTCCCTTGTCTGTCGTTCTTCAGATGTAACAAAAGTATGAATATTTGAAAAAAAAAAAAGTTTCGATCATAAATTTACAAGAGAAATTAAGAAGAAAGTCATATTCAGCACGGAAAAAACGGGGACAAAAATTATACTCACCAAAACTACTGATTATTTTTACACAAAATCCATCCTCCTTTCCTCAAGAAGACTTCAATTACTCTGTTGTACAGATTATCTGTGCGTTCCAGTCCCAACAACCTTTTCTATCGCCATCGAGGCTAATGCTGAAAGTCGAGTCTGTCCCGTCGTATTTCAGGCATAAGTTTTAATTTGCTTTAGTGCTGAGAGTGTCCGCTCGACAGAAGCAGTGGACACAGGGATAGTCACCGCAAAGCATGACGATGTGTACAGCTGCCCCATGCTCTCACACATATTTTTCAAGGAAATCAATTAGATCAGCGGGACTTTTGCCTTCAAAATCAGTCATGGCATTCATCACAGTCAGTTAATTCTGTTTTTACCCGTAACCCGGGACTGATCAAATAGTGTTCTGTGACTCTAAGTTAAGGTGGATAAGGCTGGATATGGGATTTTTTTTTTCTGGTAGGTTTGAACCTGGGGTCGAGGAGAGAGAGAAACATTATTTTGTGGGTTGAAACAGTTTTAAATCTACAGAAATATATTTTAGTTTATGCAGTTCGCTACAGATGCAGTTAGCTAGCTCTGGCTAGTAATAGTACACGTTCTGACCATCCAATCAAAAGACGTGAACACGAATTGTACGCCTGCTAGATGGCCTCGCTGCAGTCAAATCAAAATCTGATTGGCTGATTAAATCTGACTGATTATCTGATTGGTTAGTTTCATTGCCATTCATTTTAAGCTACAGGCGCCCGCACTATCAATTCTGAAAGCCTCAATGCAGATTTCTTTGGCCATGGTGTTAGGGGTAAACAGTTTAGGACCCAAGGACCAGATGTTTGAAAGAAGACCCGGAGTCAGAATTATAATAAATTGAAGAAAAGTTTTACTGAAGATAGTTTGCAGTTTCATCAGCAGAAGTTCAGCTTCAAGACTCACACGGGAGTTCGTAGGCCGCCCCGCTTACAGTTACAAAGATCACAGCAGTTATACCATTTCCAAGGTCTAAGCTACGTCATTGCTTACAGGTTGAATGATTCTCATTGGCTAAGAAATTGATAAACACAGAAATTTCCACACATATACAGATAGACTGAAGCATATCTCCATAGATTATGCAGCTGACACACGGACCCTGAAGTCAGACACGCTGTGACCTTCCAGACCTTCTCAGATTTGGGTTGCTGGGTGCCAGCATGTTTGAACAACAACTCAGTCAATCTCCTTTAATGCCAGTGGTTCCTTAACCTGTAAGCAAGAAGACTAACACACACCAACACACAGCTTTTCCAAGGTTGGATTTGGCCAGGCTCTAATTATAAACAGGACAGTTGTCTCAAAACATCAAGATAATGCGTTCTTTCTCAAGGAGAGCTACACTTTAGTCTAAGTAAGGCTTTAACAAAGAAATGGTCTCTTAAACTATTGGCTTCAATGACCCCTATGTGTTTTAACATGTTGAAGACCTTTCTCAAACACAAAACATTTCCCTATTTAATTTCTTGAAGCCGGGTTAAATGAGCAAGCACTGTTACTGCATTCAGATATCAAATACAGACATTAAATAATACATGAAAAGAACATTCCAGTAATCACACTGGTAACTTCTATAACAAAGTAAAATCTCCAGAGAAGTCATTCAACTCATTTGATATTTAGAAGGAAAAATATTGATTAATACCTTGATTATAATCACTCATTATATATACATTGAAGCAGCAGTGGATTCCAATCCACCCCCTTCAATGGCAACACATGATGGCTGAAATATGACTAGATCAAAGTTCTAACATAAATATTTAAACTACTGGAAGCAGTGCAACCAAGAGAAAAGATATGGAATTAAGAGATTGTACTATTGGGAATAATTTAATAAACATTCATGGAAAAAATATATTAAAACAAGTCAGTGATTCTGATAGTGTTTAGGCTAGCAGAGAAGGCCTTGCTGGCCCTGACGGCCCACCGCTGTGTGGTTGTGATTTTCACAGAAATGTATATGGAACATTTGCTATTCATAAAAGCAGAAAGTATGCATCTCATTCAGAAGCTGAATTTAAACCTGCTGTTCTTTTGAAAGGGCTGAAAAGAACACTGTATCCTGGCAGAGCTGTTGATTTATGTAAATGACACAGAGGAACGCGAAAACAACTTTTCTTCACTGGATGAGGAGGGTGACTCTGTACAAAATACTGCAGAGAGAAAACTTGGTTCTTTCCTGCTTAAATTGGAAAGCCTTTTCCATGTTCCAGCCAAGCTCAAGCATTCCAGGTCAAGCATTCCGAAATATTATTGACCAAACTTTAAAGGACAAGTTCGGTATTTTACACTTAAAGCCCTGTTTACAGATCGTTTCTGATGAAATACAACGGTTAAGATTAAAATTTGGACACATGCTGCTGTCCCGAGAATTTTAGGTTTATTTCGCTTCCCCTCCCCACCTCCACAATGGTTGTATAGGTGCACTGGAACATTCCTTCCTAAAACGCATTAAACTTTCGTTTACAAAGACGTGAAACTCACCGAGTGGTCAGGGGTGTTCACTGGTATGCTCACACAAAAATCGCTGAAAAAGATGCTTTCCAACAGGTGTTTTACCAGTTGTTGTAAAACTGTGGACCTATTTTTACAAACGCGTCACACCCGTGCTTCTTCCGTTGAGAGCTTGAATAATAGACACTCCAGCCCAGTTGGTGGCGATAATGCACCTTTGCCAATTGCAAGCAAACCACTTGCATATACACAGAAGAAGCAGAAGATCGCTGCCTTCATTGAAAGCATTAGAAACAGACAGCTAATAATGGGGCGATTTTGTGCAGTTCCGAATTGCGGGAAGATTCGTGGCAAAACAAGTTGTCACAGACTTCCTTTCAACAATCCAGAAAGGCTAAAGTTGTGGCTAGAATTTCTGGGATTGGATGTGAGCACACCTGTTGAGGTTCTGCAGAAAGCTGATCACCGTGTCTGCGGTCTACATTTTACTAATGAGGACTTCGCTGGAGGTCGAAAGAAATCGCCCAAAAAGCTCTTTCGTCTGAATAATACAGCGGTTCCAACATTACGTCCTGGGACGACAGAGTTGGAAGAACTTGGGGTAAGCTTGACACTTTGCAACGTAATGTTTGTAACAGGCAGAAAATGAACTTATTTGTTATGTCCATAACCTGTCATGTTCATAACATCATAAGCCTAACAACACTAACCCTATCCTACATGATTTTACTATTTTTTTGGCTGTGGAACTTCAATGATGAAAACGGAATGATTCACGTAGGCTATCATAAACATCGTGCAAGTTCCAAGATATTTTAGCATTAGCCATGGAAGTGACAATAAGAAATTGCCAAACTCTATAATGTCATATGAAGTCAGATCTGATGTGTTGGCCCAGAATAGCATATACTTTGTACATACTTCATATAAATTGTGGCGCTAATGTACTTTGTGTTTTCTCTATCAAATACCCCTGTGTGACTTCCAAAAATCAACGCGTTGGCTAGTTGTTAGCCGCATTCCACAACAGTCCTAACCCGTATGTAGATTTGTTCTATGAACATTAGATTCAATGAACGTACCCAGCATATTTATTATTTCTTAGCTCTTATGAGAGGACTTATAAATATCATGAATGCACAACAACGCACCCCTCCCCTCTTTACTGCACCCAAGCCTGTTTTTTAGATCTTATGAGAACACTTCTTGGATGCACCCCTCGTCACTGCACTCTCTCTGCTGCACTTATGCAGCCACCTATGCACTAATACCTTCTGCCAGTCTCCTGATAGTAAGCTTTCAATTGAGTAGTTGCTGGAATGTTGCTCCTCTTTTTGTAAGGGGTTTTGTTAGTGTTTGTCATAAATCTGAAGACAATGAATAATGGTGTTTATTGATTATTGATTATTTGTGATCTGTACTGTATTGCAGGCTGTTGGTGGTGTTGAACCTGAACCTCACATTTTCAAAGTGCCACAGTCAGCTCCTGTGAAGGAACCAAGCACTGGCGGGCCTTTATCCTTCCGCAGTGTTGGGATGCCTTTGCTTCTTACCAGCCCACAAGGTTCTCAAAAGACAAGGAAGTCCCTATCTGGCACGTATCTTGCCTACACTGCTTTCGGGGAGAGATCAACTCTGGCTGTAAGCTATTTCTGTCTTTTGCCTAACTAGGCTATATACCATTATTTACTTACAATAATTTGTCAATATCTGCTTGAAAATCTAAAGCTCCATTATTACACTTCTCATCAGACTGAGATGGCAATATTGGACACCAGCATGACTTCAGTCTACAGCGACGACGAGAAAGACATGACTTTTAGTCTATCCAGCAAACAATCCACCTCCAGTACTGCATCTAGTTCAATATCAAGTCCTTCAGAAATGCAATCTGAATGGGATGATAGAAAATGGATAGTCAATGAGTCACATCTCATGAGGCTATTCAGTAATTGTCACAAGTGTGGTGTAGCCATCTCTGAGAAGAAAGTGACAACATTGGGAAGCCAAATAAAAGTGGAGTGGACCTGTCTGAATGCACACCATGACAAGTGGGCATCATCTCCAGATGCTCGAGGAATGGGACAGAATAACCTGCTTATACCAGCAGCTGTTCTGTTTACCGGAACAACATTCACCGAAATCCACGAGTGGGCCAGACTGTTGAACTTACAGCTTCCAAAGAAGACCCAGTACTACTCTGTCCAGTCAAATTACTTATTTCCAGTGATACATCAGGCTTACAAGGAACATCAAGAGAAGCTAATACAGCGGGTCATGCAAGTGCAGGCGGAAGGCAAACCGGTCGAACTGTGTGGAGATGCAAGATCTGACTCACCAGGTAACATATTACGTTGATATTTGAAATTGAATGTAATGGCACAAAAGCACGGATAACTTTTATGCCACTGTTACTGCTGGTTGGCTTACACAGAATATAGTTGAATTTTACAGGCCACAGTTGCAAATACTCCACATACTCGTTCCAGCTTCTCTCCACTAATGAGATTATTCATTTTGAATTACTACAGGTAGGTTTCACAATCTAATCAAGAATTAATTTGGTAAAAAAACAAGATTGGCTTATACATATTTTACCCATAGGGCATTGACGGAGCATTTTCATGTACACAAAGTGTTGCGTGAATCTAATAATGACTTATTAATTTATTCATCTGTATCTCTCCTGTCACTGTGCAGGTGACTGAAGCCAGCAGTTCGGTTGCCATGGAGTCAGAGGGTTTTAAGAGGGGTCTCAATGAGCTGCTGTACAAGGAGGGACTGGACATTGACCTCATCGCCACAGACCGGTCCCCATCAATAAGAAAAATTATGCGAGAGGAATTTCAGCAAGTCCACCATGAGTTTGATCCTTGGCATGTAGCTAAAGGTAGTTCTTCTCACAAAACATTGTCTATTGAGGCTGACACAAGTAGCATCTTCAGTATGAGAATAATAACATTTATTTTCAGTGTATCTTTCACATACAGCTGCTGATACTTTGCCACTGCCACCACGTTATACTGTGAATGAATATGCATCTACAATCTATTCTTTCTTCTAATTGTACACACACAGGCATAAAGAAAAAACTTGTGCCGCTTTCAAACAAAAAGGACAACCGTGATCTACAGGGCTGGATACGCTCGATAATAAACCATTTTTGGTTTTCATGCGCCGCGTGCGGCGGGAGTGCAGAGGTAATCCACCAAACTTCTTGATTACAAGGCAGACATGTAATGATTATATACAAGTGCGAACATGCTGTTATGACATAGACTAGCATTGCATGACCTGTGTTACAATGTAATTTGTTTTGTAGCAACTGACACAACGGTGGACTTCACTTCTCCATCACGTCTGTGGGGAGCATGAATGGGAAGAAGATGGTGAAAAGAAGACATGTTTCCACGCCCCTCTAAGCCTAGATGACCAACTGAGGAAACGCTGGCTCCAACCACAGTCCCAGGTCTTCAAGGGTCTACAGGCAATCGTTAAGGACAAAAGACTTTTGAAAGATCTACAACAGTTGACGCAGTTTAAACATACTGGTATGTTGCCTTATGACATATCTAAGTAAAAATGCACATGTATGTCATTATGGATTTTTTGATAGGTCTGTCCTGGGTAATACAGAGGTCTATAAGATTACCATGATGGCATTTCTTTACAGGGGCTCTGGAGGTGTATCACAACGCCATGCTGAAGTACTTGCCCAAAAGACTGCATTTTGCATACGGGACGATGGTTGCTCGAACAAAACTGGCCATCATGGACAACAACTTCAACGTTGGCAGAGAGCAGGCAGTGACTGCACAAGGTATAGTAGGATAATGCACAGCTTATTTGAACATTTTGGTGAACGCGTTTCTGTAATAATAACTAGGTGTAATGTTTGACACTATAGGAACTCCAAGATACAGTCTTTCGTTTAAAAAACAAAGCAAGGACTGAACAGTGAGGAAAATCTATGAGCCAACCAGTCAGACCTTCACCACTGGCCTTGTGGAACGTGTGTTGGAGAGAAGGCAGAACCAAACATCTGATGACCGACCACATTTTCAGCAGCCTCCAAATATTGCTTCTAAGCCAAGACCCCTTAAAGATGATGCCACCCAGAAGCACCAAAGTAGATTTCCTGAACAGTCTGACAGTTAAAATCAGCAAAATCTACACTGTGGGCAATTGTGCAGGGCACTTGAAATTGTCATAAAAATTATGTAAATAGTTCGAGAGTTGGCTAATTGTGAAGTGTTCATATTTTTTATAAGAAATACTGCACAAGTGTTGTATAGAAAAAAAAACTTTTATTTTAACATTTTGTGTGGCATAAGAAATGCAAAACTTTTTTTTATATAAAACGAACTTTTACTTCAGCATACTGTGTTTTGTGGTTTATACACTAGATGCAGAACAGGAGGGTAGGTGGAAACTGGATGATAAATCTGTTGAAGACAAGAAATGTGTGTTTAGTAAATAAATAAACAATTTCATAAAACATCATTAGAAGGGTTGGACATGCTCTCACATACCTTACTGAGGTGTTCAGGACACACCATCTCCCCTTCTTTGAAAGACCTTTGCCTTGAATATATAAACCTTTGCCTCTGCAGATGCAGAACAGGGGGTAGCAAGGACCTGAATAGTACAACTGCTGAAGAGAAAAAAATGCTGTAAGTAATTAGATAGGCTAACTATTTTGACACTGTGAACTTGGAGTAGGCTAGTGCACTCAAATACCTTGAGTTGTTCAGAACACAGCCTCTATCTCCCCTTCTTTGAATCCTGTGTACTGTCCAGTGGGGGATGGGAACACATATCTGATGGCCCACACAACACAGCTGGGCAGAACGACTCGATTTCCACGTCCGAGTTGTTGACCTTTGAGGGCCCACTCAAGAACCACTCTGTATGACACCAGTCGTAACTGTCTAAAAGTAACATGGAAATTACGTAATTCATCAGCAAATCGTAATGAGAAAATACAATAGCAATAAAAAATCCATTATAAAATGTGTATGACGAGGTTACCATCAAAAGTGAGCTAGGCTAAGTTACTCTAGATAACAGATTTACCGATCATGAAGTAGCCAATTACTCTAAGATTACTTACCGATCTGATAACTGGCCATTCAACCCCTCTGGCCTAGGACGCTTTTTCCAATTATGTTTCGGGACGTAGAAGAATGTCTCGATAACAGGTCTCCTGAGCAAATCCCGAACATCACGATCTGTGACACAAGTCGGCGAGACCTCGGTTTCGTCAACGGAGACGTTTAGATTCTCCATCCCCTCTGTAACCAGGAGGTCCCATTCGGTGCAGCACAAACTCTCCTCTTCTGTAGACATCTGTCTACACTTTCGACAGGAACACCACCAAGTGCCTGTAAGCCTTGAGACAGCAGCAGCTTCGGCAACAGGCGTAACACTGGACTCCGTTGTCAACTGCAGCTCAAACTCTGCCTTTCTTTGCAGGAATTCCTCCTCTGAATATTCAGGTTCAAACCTGTAACCCTGTCCATCAAAATCGATCTCAAAGCCGTCATCCTCCCATACAAATGTCTCGGAATCCATTTCCAAGTTGACACAGATAGCTTCGATCTTATAAAAATGTTTAGATAGCTTAGCCTACGATACCGTGACTGCATAAGACTACAAAAAGCATACAAACAACCCCATTTCCGTTTCCCGCGGCGGAGTAATACTGCACCTCACAGCACATTCAATACAACTCAATGGAGTTGGACAAAAACTACGATAAAACCTGTTGGAAAGATGGCTGCAGGTGGGAGAGGGGCTGTCACAGTGCTCCTAGTCTATTGTTTGCTCACAAAGATTGCTAAGCCTATTCATGTTGATCCAGTTCGGATGGTTGGTAACATCTTTCCTCTGCTTAATTTAAATGACAACCCGTCAAAATATGAAGATCTGGGATATAAACAGACTAACAATGATTTGGCAAAAGCAAGCACCGGCTATGGAACCTACACACTGGATGTGACTTTGGTCTACCCACTACTTTACAATAAGTTTACCAAGAAGACTAAATCAACAACACCGACTCAATCATCACTGTCAACTGGACTTATTATCGCCATATGTTTGATGTTATCCGGAGACATCCACCCGTGCCCAGGCCCGCATCACTTCAAGACGCCAGGAGAGGCTAACCCATGCGCAGAGGACAAACACGCCATTCATACCTTGCAGGTACGTTCAGGTACATCTCCGCGTTCCTCTGCACAATATCTTGATCCTCTCCTTCCTCTGTCCCCGTCGTCAACTGTGACCAAGCTGTCTGTTCGGGGAGGCGCGGGCGATGGTGTGGATGGCGCGGTACCGGGGCGGTCTGTTGGGGCGCTGCATGAGGAAACTCCGGGTCCGAGGGTGTGTGTCGGTGCGTCGGACGGAAGCTTTAGTAGTGAGTACGTGAGACAACAGCGTGGTACAGCCTTGGCCTCGCTTGGGAGCGGGAGGCATGATCCAGACACACAACAACAACAAACTTTCCTGAATGGCCGCTCCGTCACCATGGTAACGACCGTAAACAGGAAGCGGCTCAATCCAGGGGTAGCCAAACACCGGAAATGGGCGTTCTTTCAAACTGTTAATAACTCAAAAATAGTTTGGGACCCTAAAGCAAAACCCAAAGGTCTGCTGGGTGGGCATTTAAATATAAGAAGCATCATGTCAAAAACAGATCAAGTTAATCACCTGTTACTCAACTCAAATTTGGATTATCTCTGTCTATCTGACACCTGGCTCTATAACAATGCCCCCTCTGCAGCACTTAACATGCCTGGCTATAATATGTTTAGGAGAGACAGAGAAGGGGCAAAGGGTGGTGGTGTCATGATATACATAAAAAACAATATTCAGTGTCAGGAAATTCAACGGTTGAATGATCATACCATTGTGGTATATCGCCCCCCCTCTTCAGAGGCCATTTTTTATGAAAAGTTTGAAAAATTACTAAAAGAATCTAACTTAAACAAAGAGGCCATTATTTTGGGTGATATCAACATAAACTGGGAGGACACATCATGTAGAAAAAAGCTTAAAAAAATAACTGACAAATTTGATCTAGTCCAAATGATCAAAGGGCCCACAAGAATCACCACATCAAGCAGCACCCAGATTGATTTGGCATTTACCAACCGACCTGAGAGAATATTTAAATCATACAATATGTTAGCTGGTCTTTCTGATCACAACTTGATCCTTGTGGCCAGAAAGCTCTCAAAAAAGAGATTTGATTATTCTGTCAGAGAGCGTGAGTTTGTTGGAATCCCAAAAAACCGCCAGGAAGGATTTACTAGTGCTGTCCAGCGGATTGACTGGGATCACATACTGTTGGGATCAAATTGTGAAATGGACTCTGAATCTTTTGTGGCGACAATTGAGAGAACAATTAAAGATTTTAGCTGTAAAGTTAAACACAAACACAATAAAAACATACTTCCCTGGATCAACTCGAACATACTCAAACTAATGAAAGAGAGGGATCGTGCGTTAAAAAATGCAATTATAACTAAGTCAGCTAGTGCTAAAATTCTATTTACAACATTGAGGAATAAGACTGTTAAAGCTATACGCAAGGCCAAAGCAGATTTTTTTTTGACTATAATAGAAAATGCAAAAGGGGATTCTAAAACAATTTGGAACCAACTTAAAAAACTTGTAGGACAGGACACAAAAAGGAAACAATTTTTAGAAATTAAGATAAATGGACAAATTACAAATAATACAAACAAAGTTGCAGATGCCTTCAATAATTTTTTTATTGAATCTGTATCCACTATTGCCCAAAGCTTACCATCTAACAATCTAAATATTTGTCCGATAAATAACTCAGAGCCAATTTTCAACCTGGGCACAGTCACAGAATCTGAAGTCTTACAGACAATAAAAACACTAAAATCTTCCAGAACTAGAGACATATTTGGCATAGATATGTGAATGCTGAAAGAACTCAGTTCCACATTATTAACACCAGTAACCAAAATTGTCAATCTCTCCTTTATTGAGGCAGTATTTCCAAATGTGTGGAAGTCAGCTGCTGTTGTTCCAATTCTCAAAAATGGAGATCCATTGTCAGTGGACAATTACAGACCAATCAGCATCATACCTACAGTGTCAAAAGTTGCAGAGAAACTAATTTCCCAACAAATAATAACACATTTGAATACCACTACATTTTCTCTTCATTCAATGCAATTTGGTTTTAGAACTCAACACTCCACGGAAACTGCTAATTGTTTTTTCATAGAAAATATCAAACATTTACTGGATAAAGGTGGCGTGGTTGGAGCTGTGTTTATCGATTTAAAAAAAGCTTTTGACACTGTAAACCATAAAATATTATTAATCAAACTAAGTAAATTTAAAGGAGCATTCCGTAAGTTCTGAAATTTCTAACCGTTACTGACACCAGTGGCCGTTAGAGGAACTGCAGCCAGTCTCATGCTCGTTCTCGGTGCGCACGCTCGTACGAGCACGACCACATCAACCAGGGTTGCCGCGGCAACCACTGACGGCTCATCGAGATTCACCACTCACCAGTATAATGTTTGAGGTAAGAAAAGTTACAGTACTGTAAGGTTATTGTTTGACAGACCATATTTTAGTAAAATGTTGCAGTGCTGCTTTATATTATCAACTAAAGTCTACTTCTAAAAGTATTTTAACACTGTAACACGATCCCAGCACTCACAGACCCCTTATTTTGACTATTTTAGAGTAACGCTAAATTATATAACTGAGTTGAAGACGTTATGCTTATTTTTAGATACAGTACAATTACTATTATACTTGTACTACTATACTATTTTGTAGAATAGCAACATTATGGTACTAAAGGTAAAGGAACTCTAACCTTGATGTATGAGCTTGTCATGCTTTATTTTCATTCATGAAATTTTGCACTAAAAACACTTGTCATAGTAAATAATTCGTTTTTTTTTTATTTATTTTTTTAGGACAGCTCGGAAGATTTTCAAATCCCCGTGGAGGTGGAGGAGAGTACTGAAGAGAGTACTGAGGAGAGCAGTGACCCTGGAAGGATGAGGGGGGGAGCCAGAGGTAGAGCAAGAGGGAGAGGAAGGGGACGGGGCAGAGGTGCAAGTAGAGAAAGAGGTAGGGGAAGAGGACGGGGGAGGGGCAGAAGAAGAGCAGGAGCTGTCAGTGAGGAGGACAGACTGAGAGTGGAGGAGCTGACTGCTGCCAGGACAGCAGAGATACAGGTTTGTCATAATGGTCAGTCACACCATCTAGAAAACAGCACACACCCAAATAGACATATGTAAAATAAACAATGACTGCTGTTCCATTTTCAGGCACAGTTACAGCAGCTATCCCTGGAGGAGAAGGATGAGGTACTTCAGAGGATGGTCAGTCGTCTGCCAGGTGTTTTTCTAGATGTAATGGAATACAGACAGGCCACACCAGGACCAGCCACACCAAACAGGGGTCAGCCAGCGTGGTGCACCTGCCTAAACTGCAGAATAATGCCTACTGATCTGGAGAACAAATGCTGCCGACAGAATCCAGCAGATTGTCTCAGCAGGAGCGCCCACATGGAACTGTACTGTCTAGATGAAGGCATCCTCCGCTTAGCTCGGCAGACATGGAACGACATCCTTGCACTCCATGACAGCCAAGACCCTGGGGCAGATAACCGAGAATATCGGTATTCTGCTTATCGCCAAACTACGATTTGGCAGCATGGACGTCTGGGCCCAGGAAATCGTATAGTAATACCAAGCTGCTGCGTATGGCGAATAAGAGACACATTCCCTGACCCATTTGGGAACTATGTTGGCTTCAAAGAAGCACCATTTAGAGTAAATTAAAAATGTAGTTTACCACATCTGAAAATAAAAATGTTCCTAAGCCATTCTGCAAAGAAATTTATTGTAAAGTAACATGTATGTACATATTTACACTATATAATAAACAAATTTTAACTGTAGCCCACTGTTGCCTTTCTGCTGCTCTTTGCTCATGTTGTTGATGTCATGTCCTGGAGAGACAACGAGAGAGAGAGACCAAGAATAACCATTTGTGTTACTAGTAATAATAGTTTCTACGTGGAAAACTGTGGTCATACGGCTGATCTACCTGTCCTCTGCAGACTTGTATCTGGACTAACTCAGTTGTAGGTGGGGGCACAATTCCAGGGAGAAGGCCGAGGGCCCGAGGGTCATCTGGCCTAAGACTCCTCCTTCTTGGGAGTCCCCCTGCTGAATTAAGTCGACTCTGTAATATTTTAGTCTGCAGTTGAGGGATGTAACTGTAGTCTTTTTGCTCCTTCACTGTGTAGACACGGTAGCGCTGTGACTTCTTGCTATAGACTTGTTTTTGTCTGCAAAACAACATATGACATTGACAGAATAATAAATATTGTAAAACAATATTAAAAACAAACAAGAAATAAACAAATAAACAAGAAGAAAACATAAGCACATTTTACAGGACATACAAATATCATTAATTTACAATAGCGACTTACGAAACATTGCCTTTCATGTTTACATGCACTGGTCGGTGGTTATGATGATTGTAGTCTAAGGCTGCTAGAAAAGTCCTAGCCTCATAAACAGGAGGCGAAAAGGAAAACCGTTTGCCTGCATACATAAGGACATGATTCTGGAAGGATTCCAACTCAGAAGTTGACCTACAGGACAAAGAGAAAGCATTATATTCTCCAAAGATCATCTTTCTTCAGAAAATATCAAGTGCAAGAGCTATGGCTGTATGTACAAATAATAAAACATTGCAATTATTTTGTGGTTTTAGTTATTTTGTGAAGTTTGTTGTTGAAGATAGAACATATTTTAGCAAGTATAAGAACTTTTAGCACTCTTACCGAAAGGTAAGAAACTTCTCCACATCCTTCAGCCACCTCCTGTTTAGCACAATTTGTGACAAAGCCTCATGTGCAGCAGAGCCAGGTGGTATGACGACTTTGTTTGCGGTTTCCTCATCCAGAGGTGCATGGAGGCATCTGCCGAGGGCCCACTCGTGCTCTCCACAAACATGGTGCAGTACACCTCGCCAGATACACTGAATAATGAAGTAGAGTAAATCATAGTCATAATGCATGTCAAGTTAAAATACAACAACATAGGCCGGACATAGCATACAGAACTGAGGACACCCAAATTATAGGAGTCCAATTTAAAATGATCAACTTTCATTTGATTATTGTATGTGTTTTTATCTGTAATATTAACCATGAACTCCTCCCGGTTGCCTGCTTTCTGACAAGAAAACCAAAAGTGGTTGACAACATCCTTCAGCCAAATAAGTATTTGTGACTGACCAGATATCATCCCAGCCTGTGGAGAAAAGTCAAAAAGTGTTTTTAGGAAAAACTGTTAAACAGTAAAGTACAGGGTGGGCCATTTATATGGATACACCGTAATAACATGGGAATGGTTGGTGATATTAAAGTCCTGTTTGTGTCACATTAGTATATGTGAGGGGGCAAACTCCTCAAGATGGGTGGGGATGGGTCACATATACTAACGTATATATAAATATAAATGGCCCACCCTGTACTACTCAATGAAATAAACCAAATAATACCAACTGTATTTTTGTCTTACCACATGTAGTCTCTTGGTCAGATTCTTAGCTGCATGCCAGATGTCCAAGGAATGGACTACACCCTGGTCCTTGTATCTCCCTTTTTCTGGATCTGATGAGCAACAACCAAACACACATGAAAAAAAACAAAAACAAATTCTCCCTCAAATATCAAAACAAAATCATGATTTCATTCTTACGCATTAGGGAAGCAATCTGCACGTGGGCATCGGTTACTATTTCTTTGATGTTTAGCTCCCCCATGAGTCTATCAAAGGTCTTTATGAAAGCATACTTCTCCATGGCCACACTCTTACGGTCAGTCTGCCTCTTGTCCACAGTGACAATACTGATGATGTCCATTGTGTCCTGCTCCATAGTAGTATATGTGCAGTACTGGGCAGAGTGACCTTTGATGGGAAGAAAAAAGTCAGTAAATCAAATAAATTCAACAGTACTGACAAGTCACAAACCTTTGTGACTTACCTGGAGAGTCCATCCTTCCGTCAGCTAGAAAAGAAATAAATAACCTTGTAAACCTGCACCAAACTCTGACTGTTTTCAGTTTATTGTCTAAACTGAAGCTGATCATGTATTATCAAGGTTTAATTAGTTATAAATTGTAGTAAATTACTTGACACCGTCGTTTCAAACATCTGAGGCCTTGTTAATCAACAGAGTTTAGTACTTACCAAGGGCAACAACACTGTCTTTTGAGCCTAATTTTTCGATAATGGCCTTCCTCTTCTCCTCCCAAAACTCCTTTATTGGATCTACACAGTAGGCAGATTGTATAGCGTAGAAAGTGGTGGATGCCACCATTTTCATGTTCATAAACTGGAAGAGGAGGGCGATCTTGGAATAATTGTTGCCAGACAGAAGAATGTTTGTGGATAACATGAAGTCTCCCCCTTGCATGTTATGCTTTAGTAATGGCTGGCTGTTCCACATCCACAGTTTATGTCCATGTGGGCAATACTGTGTAGAGAAGAAAACAGAAATATTTTATAAAAAATGCTCCAGTTTTTTTCTTAGGTTCTATTGACAGCTGTTCTCTATTACAAATAATTTGATAATATGCTAGTTACAACTGATAATGTAAATTCACCCATTCCAGAACAGCTGCAGTGCCTCGTGGTTGCAAGTTGACCTGGAAAGGTGGGAGCCCATCACATTCCACTCCCGTGCTCTGGTCAATGTAAAAACATTTGTTGATTGGCAGTTTCAGAAAAGAGACCAGTTGGATAAGGTTTTTGTGGAAAGCTATGCTTGCAGGCTGGTTAATGAGGTCAGTTTCTGCATCGACTCGAGCAAAGGTAGGGAAGGTGGGAATGTCTGTTGTTGGATGATGAAAATCTTCTGAAAGGTCTGGCTCTTGAACCGTCTTCTCGCGGTCATAAATGTCCAGGACAGCCTCTTCAAGCCCAATGACGGGGAGGCTGTCAATGTTTTTCTGTAATGTCCCACTAGCACTGTGTAAAAAAAACATCATAAAAACACCCAAGTGAAAAATATGAATATAGACTATTTTCCAGATAACTAAAAAAAAAAAAAAACTATTAACATTGATTGATATCTCACTAGCTTGTAACATTGCCACAATACATACCGCACATAGATAGGTGGGACATAGTCTGCATCAGATGGGTCTGAGGCCAGTTCGTCCAGCAATTCTATCCTGTAATAGCAAAAACAGGGAGAAATAATTCATTAGTACACACAAACTGTAATATTGACATGCTAGAAGCCAAAGTATGGTGTTGATCATTTGTAACTTACACACTGTTCTCAAGGCTGTTGGCTTGCTTTTCATCTATAAGAACTGAGTGATCCCGCAACTCCAGTGATTTGATGCTACAGAAACACACAGCATGAATATGTGAAGCACAAAATTGACAATGTCACAATATAGAAAAATGAAAAGATTTGCATTTTATTCATAATAATGACACACATGTTTACCTTTCCTCCAATAGCCCCAATGCTTGATCTTCTGTCAGCGGTTGTACTCCTGCTATTTGGAAGTCATCCCTGTTTAAATAGTATTTTGGTATTACAAACTAACACATTGTGCCATAGCCAAATCACACACAACAGAATTGAACAGAATGCCATCAACAGTCAAATTACATTGTGACACCGCCATAATGCATAGTAGTAATTCTGATTTCTAAAGTGCATTTTCAATAGAGCAAGGATAAAATAAAACATTCCTGTCTGATTCCCCTGTAGTTACTGAACTAGGAAGGTCTGGCAATTCTAACACCTTCATAGGTGTCGACGTAGATGGACCCTTTCCTCCTGACAGTGTTGTTTTCTCATAGCTGTAAACAAATAGCCATTGTTAGAAAGCTGGGAGTACAGAGTACATTTACAAGTGTTACTTTTGTTAGTGTTTTTGTGTATCTAGTCTCCCCTCATGTGTACACTACTTAATCCTCAATCCTACACTTAATCCTGTATGTACGCGCACCTCAGGACAGGAGAACATCAGATGGTTCAGAGGCGCTCTTTGTAAAGGGCTAACGTTAACGTTATAGTTACGAAGTTTGTCATGGCTTGCCCTACTAGCCAATAAAATTAGCTAAACACTTTTAGCAAAAAAGCCAACATACATAACAACCCAACCAGTACTTCTTTGGCCATTTTAATACTTCTATGGAGTAACAATCTTAATGCATTCGTGCTCTGAATAAAGATAATTCATAAAAGACAGTAACTTTTTGAAACGGTCCCGTGGCTGGCTACCTAGCATCCACTTTGGCTAGCATACTATCGTTAGCATTACACCACAAAAACAATGAAATAATAATATATTGCAAATGGCCTGTAACTATGTCTTACCTTTGCAGTAAAAAGAAAGCCAGCTCGGGATCTGTTTTTAAACCCAGCGCTGACCGGAGCTCCCGCCAAGAATCAAATGCCGCTCCGATGTTGACTCTAGTCTTTGCACGACGCCGGTCGCTCTCTCTTTTTGCCACACTAGATACGTTTTTTTTTTTTTTTTACACTTCCGAGGAGTGTCGGTGGGTGTCTGAGTTGTGCTGGGGGCTGGTCGCTTCTTTCCATCCGCAGAGTCCATTTGAAAACACCGATTGCCGCTGCTTACTATAATGGCTGCCGTGCCGTACAGTTGTAAGCCCAAGTAGACGAGAACGCGCATGACGTCACATTTTGTGAATTTTCGCGCCGATTCGGGCCCGACTCCTCCACACACGATTGAGCCTACAGGCTGATAGAGGCAACCGTGGTGGACAGTTGAGGTGTCATTCTTTTTATTACATCATGGTTGGCTCAAACATGTACAAATGAAAACTCTATCTTAAAGATTTTTTTTAAGTAAAAACCTACGCAATGCTCCTTTAATTTCTCCTCAGATGCAATAAAATGGATAGAATCATATCTATCGAATCGCTCACAGTCAGTCAGGATCAGGGATTACCACTCACCGCCCCTCGCAATGTCCACGGGGGTTCCTCAAGGCTCTATTTTGGGGCCACTGCTATTTTCACTTTATATAAACGACCTCCCTTCTGTTTGTCCAGGCGTCCATATTCAGATGTACGCAGACGACACAGTTATTTATACCCATGGTAAAAACACAAAACAAGTTGCTGAAAAACTCACACAGTCTATGGCCCATGTCTCTGAATGGCTAAATCAATCCTGCTTAAAACTTAATGTAAATAAAACAGTTTCAATGTTCTTTTCTAAATCAAACATTGCAAATAATCAGGCAGATATTTATGTGACAGGGGAAAAAATAAAAGTTGTGTCAGAATTCAAATACTTAGGCATCATAATAGACTCTAAACTAACTTTTAAATCACAGATAAAAAAGGTCTGCAATAGAGTCAAATTTAACATCGCAAATTTCCGGTTCATAAGATCAAATTTGTCACTTCAAGCAGCTAAAATGTTCATGTACAGTATGGTTCTGTCTCATATCACTTACTGTCTTACAACCTGGTCACAGGCAAATAAAACAACACTAAAATCTTTAGAGTCACTTTATAAACAGACAATCAAAATTGTGGATAAAAAAAACATTTAGGTATCATCATTGTGCCATTTTAGAAAAGCTTAAGCTTTTAAGTTGGGAAAATGTCATTAAGTATTCAAACCTCTGTCTGTTTTACAAAATCATCCATGGTCTGTCATCTCCTCCACTGAGTCAGTTTGTAAACATCAGAAACACCACACAGAGAGTAACACGAGGGTCGGCCCGAGGAGACTGTGTTGTTCCTTTACGGAAAAGTGCTTTTAGTCAAAGTGCCTTTTCTGTCACAGCAGCACAGGAATGGAACTCTGTCCCTCAGAACATCAGAGAATTCACCACATACACTCTGTTTAAAAAACATCTAAAAAACTGGCTCATAACACATCAGACATGTCAGCACTAATAAGAATATGTATCTTCACTCAACCCAACCTGCTGCCACTTGTGTCTCTGCGGTGTCAATGTGTATAATATTATTTTTAATCTTATTATTTTTTTTTTATATATAATGTCTGTATTTTGGTAAACTTGTATTTATTAACAGGATGTGAGGAGTTATATCTATTTTATTGCTTTTTATATTTGTATTGTTCATTGTAATCTTTTTATTGTGTTTTTTTTAGGTAGACAATTTTAAGATCTGTCCAGGGACAACGGATGAAAAATAGCCTTTTGGCTAATTCTGGTGCATTTGCAGCAATGCTAATTAATGTACACTGTCCCTGTCAAATAAATTAATAAATAAAATAAAAATAAAGCATCTTTTTCAGCGATTTTTGTGTGAGCATACCAGTGAACACCCCTGACCCCTTTGTGAGTTTCACGTCTTTGTAAACGAAAGTTTAATGCGTTTTAGGAAGGAAAACTGTTCCAGTGCACCTATACAACCATTGTGGAGGTGGGGAGGGGAAGCGAAATAAACCTAAAATTCTCGGGACAGGAGCATGTGTCCAAATTTTAATCTTAACCATTGTATTACATCAGAAACGATCTGTAAACAGGGCTTTAAGTGTAAAATACCGAACTTGTCCTTTAAAGCAGCATAATTGTGCTATTGACCCATCAGTAATCACAGAATTGGTTAAAGAACATTATGAAACAGGACCATTAAGCACAGCAATTGGAGGCGATGGCCCCGTTTTCCATGTATTCTGAAGGAAAAAGCAGAAGTTGCCGGTCTGATTGCTGGAGTGTTGCGTGCTGCATCTCCAGACGACGACTACAGAGAGAAGCTGATCAGTGCGGTCGAGTTCTCCAGGTCCAATTTTTTTTACAATCTTTAACCCTCTTAACTTCCAAAGTTTTACCTCCCTGACATTATTGGTCAGTGGCTCATCTCACACAACACACAATTATTGCCACTCGTGACATTCACAAACATACCTGTACACACTTGCGATATACAAGCTTCATTTGATTTCAAGTATAATATATGTTCTCTTTCATAGGTTCACTCGACGCTGCGTAGCGATGACACAATGGGAACGTCCTCAGGGCGGTGCAGATTGTCTGAACCCATATAGAATCACGCCAATTCATTGGACCTGATGGCGCGGGCGCCCATGAACTAGTTCACTGTTCTTCGGAATTTGGATTTTGTCTTGTGCTTCAGTGGACTATGGATTTCCGTCGTTGCCAGTCTCCGTGCTCTCTTCGCATAGCACATGCTCGCGAGGCTATCTTTGGCGCTTCTAGCTCCAATTCTTGTGAGATTTTTAGACTAAAAACTCTCCGCACTTGGCTTGCCTGCTTTGATAAAGATATCCAGTCCGTTCTCTCCCGCCACGCCCTTCATGAAGCCAAGGCCTGGGGATCGGACGTCGAGCTCGAGGCATTAGAAAGTGAGCAGGCCTGCTATTCCCTCTTTCACTCTCTCTTGCCCAGGTGCGCGCACCGCGCCGATTTTCCGGTGGAGTTTCTTCACAACTATTTATGCCCCAGTCCAGAGGCACACAACGTTGTCTTCTTCAGATTGGAGGATGTTTTATTCACCGCGGCGTCTGATTCAGAGGATTTCGGGTCCACGGCTGACGTTCTCCCGCCCAGTGACCAGTAAGCGCGGCCCTCTACGGCCTACACCGAGCTCGTGGATGTGTTAGCACGTGCTACTGAGAAGCTTAGTATTGAATGGCTGGACGAGCCTCGTGATTCTCAGTCCTTCAAGCTCGACGAACGTTTCTGAGTGGTTTGCGACACTTTAGAAGAAAGCTGCTATTTTTCAGCGATCTTTACTGTTAGATTTCTAGGCCCTGGAAGCAGCCTTTCTCCACGCGGCTGACTAACGCTGACTTCACCAACCTGGTTGGTTCTGTGGAGCAGGGCTACACGTGCATTCCAGTGGTTGAGGACACATTGGTCACACACCTTTCGCCTTCGTCCACTCCTTCCTGGAAGTCTCGCCCTCTTCTTCGGTCTAAGCTCTGCAGGACCACGACCGCCCACGTAGGAAAATCTTACACGGCGACTGGCCAGGCAGGTATGGCGCTCTATACCATGGCGATTCTCCAGGCCTACTAAGCGGAAGTCCTTAAGGAAATGGACGAGGTCGGTACTAAGCACACTGCATGTGCGGTTGGACGCACCATGGCGGGTTTGGTGGCTGTCGAGCGCCACCTATGGCTGAATCTCACTGAGATTTGTGAGAAAGAGAAGGTCTTCCTATTGGACGTCCCTATCTCCCAGTCAGGCTTATTTGGAGAGGCTGTTAATTCAGTGGTTGACAAATTCCGAACTGCTAGGTTGCCCTTAAGCAGTTTATGCCTAGGAGGGCCCTTGATCCTCCTACTCCTTCCCCAGCGCCTAGAGACCGCTTCGCACGCCGGCCCCTAGAAGGAGTGACGAGCTGAGACATCCTCCACCTCGCACGGTCTGGGGAGCTTGTGGCCATCCGATGCCCCGTCAGAGCCCCCATAGACGTGTTGACCTGGGGCATCCAACAAAACCCGCTGCTTCAGCTTCGCAGGGGCGTTCCTGATCCACCTGTCTGATCTTGAGTCAAAGTGCTAATTATTTTTTTTTTTGTGTGTGTTCTATTATTGATTGGTGAGGGGAAAAAAAATTATTTAGAAATGTAACCTTTTTTTTAATGTGCTTCTAAATCTTGATTTTTTTTTTTTTTTATAGCAGGAGGCTTAGGCCTCGTTTACACTGCAGGTCTTGATGCCCAATTCTGATTTGTTGCCTATATCCGATTTTTTTGACTGTCTGTTTACACGTTCTTTAAATTGTGACCCATATCTGATTCATGCGTTTACACTTGCCATAGGCTAGGCTACTATCTGAAACATACCGCGCATGCTTAAAGGGTTAAATTCTCTTGCACAAATGGACGAACACAAAATATGTTTCATGCTCTGCGATATGCAAAGTTGCCAAACACCACTTTTTAATAAGAAACAATGTCTATAAAACTCGTTAAAACTCCACAAATCACAAGCGTGTTGGTGAGAACACTCGTTAAAACAACATACACACACCCGAACTTGACTGCACATCACATATTTGACATTATTGATACTGCTTTCTTTCGTAATGCAACGGACCGATCTACGGCACATAAATTAAGTGCTGTTCTCTGTTATACAATAAAGAGCCTGCACAGCGACAAGAAATAGAAATTAACACAAAAAAACTGCCTAGAGCCTGTACTTGCACAACACTGACAGTGGAGTTGCGCTCAGGAGTAGAACAGCTGTGGACAATTTTCTTTTTCTTTTTTGAGCGGCTGCGGACAAATTCTTTCTATGCACACACAATCTGCGCGTATGTTTTAAAAATATAATTGAACATGTAAATAGTCCTAGCACTTTTTTCAAATTTAAATAGCCCACTTAAAGTGTTTATTACAAATAAATGACTAATTGCTTAAAATGAATAAATGTAAATGAACAAAAATTCGTTAAATTTACAATCATGTGAAAACACTTCCCGTGCCCCTCTCCACATTCCTCTCCTACGATGACACAACGTTTCGTCGGGCCATCCGTCCCTTTGCAGATGCGTGTCGGGGTTTCTCTCGTCATTAAACCGCGGAGACGTTGCCTAATGCCTCAGAAAATCCGATCTGCCTGTTTACATGACAGTCGCATTGGCACATATCCGATTTATTTCCACATATGAATGAGGCCTGAAACCGATCTGGAAATATCCGAATGCATGCGTTTTTTTCCTGTTTACACTGTCATAGAACACATCCGATCTGTGTCACATGTGAGCAAAAAATCGGAATTGGGTCACATTTCACTGGCAGTGTAAACGGGGCCTTAATATATCTATTCTGGGTCAAAACAATAATTTTGTTGTTGACAAGATTGAGCTTGTCTGGCACCTTTAATCATTGAACCAGAATACCCCATTTAATTATTTTATTAAATTTCTGATTTAAATTATCTTTGGGGCCTGCCTCCATTACAATCTAAACTTCTAAATGCTAAGAATATTTTGGAAAAAGCTGCTGAAGGCTTTGATATCACAAAAAAATGTGTGTAAATCTGAAGTACAGTACATGTGTGGTTGCAGGAAGGCAGAAGAAGACAAAGAATAAAGTCCTAATTAGCGATAGGTCATTCATGAACGATCCGTTCATTGCTTCTGTCACGTGACAAATGAACGAAAGACTCAGAAGGTAAAGTAATTATTTATGTTCTGAGTCACTGAGAACCAATGAACAAGTGTCTGTGGGTTTTACCAGATCTTTGATCAATTTTATACATTTGTAGATGTTTTAATTAGACATTTGTATAATTAAAATGAATAATGGTAGTTAATAGTCTTATTGGCCTGTTTAGCTGAGCCATTCATAGAACAAACAAAACAAACCCTGACAATTGATAAAATAACATTTGATTATCTTTTTAGATGATTATATAATTGCATTTGAAATATTTTACTTTCAATTAAAAATTGCTGCATTTACACTGTTCTGACCACTAGGGGTCACCGTGGAGACGGCTGTCGGATTGTTCAGTACTTCACCAAAGCTTGATTTGCCCATCACTATGAATTGACTCGGAAAAAAGATTTGTTAATTTTGATGAAGGAGGGAGTCAGTAAAATGATCCAAACTTCCCATCACTAGTCCCAATACAAAGTTTTTTGATGATGATGATGATGATGATGATGATGATGATGATAAATAATAATCAGACAACAGGAAGGGCAACACACACTAAATACAATGTAGACCAAACTGAGAATGAATGAGGGATCAACTTAAATAGCAAACACAAACAAGGATAATTAATAGAACACAGCTGAAACCAATGAACTTATAATGACGGTAACTATGGAGACAGACAAGAGGTGGGAGTCAGAACAAGGAAACATGTGACAAATGAAAAGAAACAAAGTCCATGAACAAAACTAAATAGAATGGTGACAACGTGTCATTCTATGACAACACAAACTTTGAGTTTAGGGTTTCCCTGATCTTATATGGATGACTTTGAAATCTGTAATCCACTTGAAACTTCCACAAAAAAAAAAAAAGAAGATAACTGCAGTTTAATGGGTATCATGGAATATACTATTACAACTTTGGTCTGAGTTTAGTTCCATTCATTTGTCAGTGCTCTGCAAAAGATGGGGGGAAACAAACATGGACATTCATTGGCTCTGGAAACACTTTGGAAAGATCTTGTAATCTTGGAGAGGGAACGTCTTGGTTACTAATGTCCCTGAACGAGGGAACAGAGATGCTACATTGTGGGGTCTCGCCTGGGAGCCCAATCACCCTCAAGTGGCCAGTGGATATTGGCCAGTGAGATTTTTTTTTTATTTTTTTGGCATTTTTGCCTTTTATTGGATAGGACAGTAGCTAGACAGGAAGTGAGGTGGGAGAGAGAGGGAGGACAGGATCGGGAAAGCTTGACAAATACAACTTTCCTGTAGAATAAATATTTTTAGAAGAAAAAAAAGATAAGAGAACGAAAAGATTCTTTAATTTTAGCTTTAGACTACTTTAACTTTAGACTAATAACTGCAACAACAAAAAAGGGCCATAGCCAAAATATTGTTTTGAGTCAGTCAGCCCTCAGTTTTTCTAACATACCAGGACCACAGATAATAAAGTGCACAGCAAAATAAAAAAAAAATAACAAAGAACTTGTATCTCCATATCTGTATCCATCTACTTTATATCTGTCTATAACTTTAACCCACTTCTCAGAGTAGGCCTAACAACCCAGGGGAAGCTCACATATCTTGGGATGTCAAGAAGAAATGCAGCTGACACTAACAGACCTACAGCTGCACAATCATGATGGCTTTTGCATCTGAGTCATTCTGGGAAGCTCAGTCAGATTGTGTGGGCTTTTAGAGAGGTAGAGAGAGAGGGAGGTAGAGAAACAGAGAGATTTTAAGATGCATATCTCCTAAAGTTTACATCTTAAGCATCAAAGGCAGATTTTTCTTTATAAGTATAAGCATCTCTGCATTTTTGGCTGACAGCTAGTTTCTCTTCTAATCTATAATATTCCCTGCTGTGCTAAAAAGTCACTCACTATAAACACTTGTGCATAACTTGTTGATAACTGGCTCTGATAGGTAGAGATTCATCTGAGCTGCTGATGTCACTGCCACCACATTCCCGATCTCCATCCAACAACTCAGCATACATAGCATTCAAGGAGCCATTTCGTGGAACTTTCTCTGAAGGTTTGGATCCGCTTGCAGCCAAACTCTTCTCACCCTCCTGCTGCTTCAGTCCAGTGGCCAGGACATCAGAAAGCAGCCCATGTATCTGGGGCTCGAGTGCGTCAGAGAAATATCTGTCTTTGTACCTTTTATTAACAAGAAAACAAAACATTAGTTAATTTATTTGAATTGAATATGAATTGATCAAAAATCTGAATCAGAAATACGGCTCCATTTTAGAAAAGAAATATGCAACAGCACAGAGAAATTTTTGAAGAAAAACGGAAAATCTAGAAATAAAAATTTTCTATTATGCATTTTGAAGGTTATGCTTGGCCCTCGTTTTCATTAGTCAGCCAAGCATACTCCAAAAATATGCTTTATATTCTATAGTCTTATTATTAACTCTTCTAAATGCTTATTTTTTACAGCAAATTTAACCTGTTGGCCAGAACCCGCTTTTGAAAAAATACCAAGAAATGGTATACACGAACTAGGACAGATACAGTTCATGAACAGAAGCATAAGTATGGTCTCATTTAAAAGCAATTACTTGGCAGTTTATTATTGTCATAATTACATTTTTTTTATAAATAGCTTCAAAGTTTTGTAAAGCTATTAGAAATGTATTTTTATGAAATATCTTTATGAAGATAAAATTTATTTTGGCATTGTTTTATACGTGATTATAAATTGATTAATATAGCTGCGAGCAGCGATTGCGGGCCCAAGCCGGTGGCACCGCAATCCTGGTGCCTTTAGTTACACTAAAGCCACCGGGATGGCGGTGTCACCGGCTTGGGCCCTCCATCGCGAGCAGCTATATTTATATATATATACACTCACCTAAAGGATTATTAGGAACACCTGTTCAATTTCTCATTAATGCAATTATCTAATCAACCAATCACATGGCAGTTGCTTCAATGCATTTAGGGGTGTGGTCCTGGTCAAGACAATCTCCTGAAATCCAAACTGAATGTCAGAATGGGAAAGAAAGATGATTTAAGCAATTTTGAGCGTGGCATGGTTGTTGGTGCCAGACGGGCCGGTCTGAGTATTTCACAATCTGCTCAGTTACTGGGATTTTCACGCACAACCATTTCTAGGGTTTACAAAGAATGGTGTGAAAAGGGAAAAACATCCAGTATGCGGCAGTCCTGTGGGCGAAAATGCCTTGTTGATGCTAGAGGTCAGAGGAGAATGGGCCGACTGATTCAAGCTGATAGAAGAACAACTTTGACTGAAATAACCACTCGTTACAACCGAGGTATGCAGCAAAGCATTTGTGAAGCCACAACACGCACAACCTTGAGGCGGATGGGCTACAACAGCAGAAGACCCCACCGGGTACCACTCATCTCCACTACAAATAGGAAAAAGAGGCTACAATTTGCACGAGCTCACCAAAATTGGACAGTTGAAGACTGGAAAAATGTTGCCTGGTCTGACGAGTCTCGATTTCTGTTGAGACATTCAGATGGTAGAGTCAGAATTTGGCGTAAACAGAATGAGAACATGGATCCATCATGCCTTGTTACCACTGTGCAGGCTGGTGGTGGTGGTGTAATGGTGTGGGGGATGTTTTCTTGGCACACTTTAGGCCGCTTAGTGCCAACTGGGCATCGTTTAAATGCCACGGCCTACCTGAGCATTGTTTCTGACCATGTCCATCCCTTTATGACCACCATGTACCCATCCTCTGATGGCTACTTCCAGCAGGATAATGCACCATGTCACAAAGCTCGAATCATTTCAAATTGGTTTCTTGAACATGACAATGAGTTTGCTGTACTAAAATGGCCCCCACAGTCACCAGATCTCAACCCAATAGAGCATCTTTGGGATGTGGTGGAACGGGAGCTTCGTGCCCTGGATGTGCATCCCACAAATCTCCATCAACTGCAAGATGCTATCCTATCAATATGGGCCAACATTTCTAAAGAATGCTTTCAGCACCTTGTTGAATCAATGCCACGTAGAATTAAGGCAGTTCTGAAGGCGAAAGGGGGTCAAACACAGTATTAGTATGGTATTCCTAATAATCCTTTAGGTGAGTGTATATATACATTATATATATATATGTAACAAAAAAGAAAAAAAAAATATATATATATATGGTGTGTGTCCACGGCGAGGAACGGGCAGAGAAGAGCGAACGTTTTTTAGTTCATTCCTACTTCCATAGGAATTCATTGAAAACGCTCGCTCTGCACCATTATCCATGTCAGTGCGGACGAACATATTTTACTTTCGTTTTTAAGTTAGCAATTCAAAAGCCCCCAGCGGTGTCACACGTTGATTAACCGGTGGTAAAATATTCCTCACCGTCACATACCTAGTATATTTTTATATAGATACAATAGGCCTACCTGACTTTGAACACAAGAGGGCAGTATAGCACTATGAATGACATAATTTATTTATTTTTTGGACTAAAAAAACATTCTGGATGTTTTTAAACTTAAACAATTATTAAATTGAAAAAAAAAAGAATAAAATGGGTTTAGTTCTGATATTTGTATAATTTTATATAGAAATAAATGGTGTATAATTACATTTTTAGAAGATAGGAGGTTTTTAGTGTTTTCTTATTTGACATTAATTTAATCCAACGCCATAGCAAAACCGTTTGAGATATTTATTATCTGTTTACAATTTAGCATCTTTAATGTATTTTCATCATGTTGAAAAAGTTTGGTGGGAAAAAATAAACCACTTAAGAGGAGTGGGTAAAAATTCAGAGACTGATTTTGCAAAGAAATCCACATTCAAACCAAAATATCTGACTTCCTGTTGCTCGGAGCTAATTACTGTAAATTAGAAAATTGTCTGGCTCGATGAGACCAATATGTGTACTGATTTTTGTGACTGTACATAAAATTAACCCCCTCTCTTTTGTCAAAAGCATTTAGAAAGTGACACACTTCCTGCTGCCAGTTGGTGGCGCTATAACTTTGACTCACAATAGTTACATACATGTGATCGGCCTCTTACCATGAACACACTGCTAAAGTTTCATCAAGATCAGTTAATGTATGCAGAAGTTATAACACTTCGTTTTTATATTTTCTCGCCATAAATTCGTTTCCTCGCCACGGCCAAACCGTTCGAGATATCAAAAATCCGTCCACAATTTAGCATCCTCAGTGTTTTTACTTCATGCTGACCGAGTTTGCTGGCGATTGGATAAAATCTCTAGGAGGAGTATTTCAGATTCCAGAGGATGCGTTTTTCAAACAACCCATAATAGCTGACTTCCTGTTGGGCTGGCTTAAGAGTGCGAAAGTTGTTTGGCCCGATGAGATCTATATGTGTGCTGAGTTTCATATTAATTCAAGCAAGCTAGTTTGATCTATGGACCAAGTTTTCGGACCCCATTCAAGGGGGCGCTGTTGAGCCCCCCTGCCACGCCCGGGTACCAACTTCAGCCCGGCCCTGATGGCCACAGGTTCTGACCTGTGTGCAAAGTTTCAAGAGTTTTCAAGCACGTTAAGGGCCCCAAAAGCCCCTGAAACCTTGAAAAACAATCATAAAAGCAAATCTCTCCTAACAGACAAATCCCCCACACCCCACACACACACACAGAGACACAGATACAGAGAGAGAGAGAGAATTTTCCAAAAAATCACATTCAAACCAAAATATCTGACTTCCTGTTGGTCAGAGCTAATAACTGTAGATTAGAAAGTTGTCCGGCTCGATGAGAACAATATACGTAGCGAGTTTTGTGACTCTAGGAAAAACTAAGCCCCCATTTTTGACTAAAGGTGGCGCTACTGAGCCCCTCACCACGCCCGTTTCTGAAACTTTACACATGTCTACTGGCTAATAAATGTGATGTGTCTGTCGAGTTTCATGCAATTTCAAGCATGTGAAGAGTCTCAAAAGCATCTGAAAAGAATATTAAAGTTTGATGCGTTGCCACGGCAACAGTATCTAAGATATCAATAATCCTTTCACAGGTCTACATCTGCCGTGTGTTTACATTATACACATAAAGTTTGAAGCAAATCGGGTAAAAATAAGGGTGATTTCAAAGCATTTTGAAAGTGACACACTTCCTGCTGCCAGTTGGTGGCGCTATAACTTTGACTCACAATAGTCACATCCATGTGATCGGCCTCTTACAACGAACACACTGCGGAAGTTTCATCAAGATCAGTTAATGTATGCAGAAGTTATAACACACTTCCTGTGTCCCATTATTCGCCATAAATTTGTTTCCTCGCCACGGCCAAACCGTTCGAGATATCAAAAATCCATTCACAAGAATTCATCCTCAATGTCTTGACTTCATTCACACCGAGTTTGGTGGCGATCGGATGAATTCCCTAGGAGGAGTATTTCACATTCCATTGTATGCATTTTCCAAACAACGTATAATAACCGACTTCCTGTTGGGCTTTTGTAAAACTTAGAGCACTAAAGTTGTTCGGCCCGATGAGATCTATATGTGTACCGAGTTTCATATTATTACATGCAAGCATGTTTGATTTATGGACCAAGTTTTCAGACACCATTCCAGGGGGCGCTGTCGAGCCCCCCTGCCACGCCCGGGTACCAGCTTCAGTCCAGCCCTGATGGCCGCAGGTTCTGACGTGTGTGCAAAATTTCAAGAGTTTTTGAGCATGTTAAGGGCCCCAAAAGTGGCAAAAAGTAAAAAAAAAATAAAAATAATAACGAATGAATGACTAACTGATGTTTAATGTAATTTTCAAAGCATCTATTCAGTCTATTGTCTCTTGTTTTGTGGTGCAAACGAGCCCCATTCAGTCTCAGTCTCCCCTGCACACATTCACACCTCTCCGGTCTGGTTATGGCTCTAATTCTTTTCTTTTGTCTTCATCATAATTACTGACAACTTTATATTCACAATGTGTTTATCAATCCACCTTCTTTAAACTGTATCAAATGCCCTTCTTGAAAAAAAAAAAACATTTCAGTTAGCTTCACTATTCAAAATTATTTATAAAAATAACATATTTGATCAAGTATCTGAACTTGCAACAGAACACATTTTATATTATTATTTTACATTTGATTATTTTATTGCAGTCATTCTGAACCAGTAATCATGTTTTTTTTATTTACTATATAAAGTATGACTCATGTGCTGTGTGAGAACCCTGTTTCTTATGCTTTGTTGTTTGCTGTTTACGTTTGTTGTGTTCGTTACATGGTCAGCTCTTTCTGCATTCCTCTTCAAACTGGACTTTACTTTTTCTGCTTGGCTTAGCATATTTCTCTGTTGCCGTAGGGAACTCTCTGTTGTCAGCCTGTCTAACCCTCTCGCCCTTCTATCCTCCATCTGTTGGACTGACTGGCTACGTTTATATGCACAACTTTTGTTTCAGTTGGACTGAATTCATTCCGGTTGATGAATCCGAACGTAGTGTTTACATGAATGCTAAACGTGATCGGGTTGATGTCCGTGTTTATATGTCACAAGCCTCAAATCGGAATATATTTTTTGACATGCGCACACTGCACGAATATCAGAGTTTCCCGCTGTTTGTTTATAATAACCATTCTCCTACATTGATTCTTTATTTGTTTTAAACAGCAGACTTAATATTTATCCATTTCTTGTCATAATTTGGAGACAGTGATCATATGAACCGTTTTGTCGTGCTGCTTATATTTATCACGCAGTAAAAATGCCCAAAACCAGTCGTCTGTGGATGAGAATCTGAAAACAAGGACTGGTGGGACGTTGTCCTGCTCCACTTCACACACACAGTGAAAGGAGAATTTTAGAATGACGGGACACTCATTTATATGAACACTTTGGGCCTGTCCCAATACCTCCCCTTCCCGTAGATTTTTGCCCTAACCCTCGTTTTTGCGTGTTCTCGTGTAGGGGTAGGGTGTCCCAAAACTTTAGGGAGCAAAGGGGAATGCTATTCTTCCCTTAAAATCAACCCTCAAAACATAGTGAGGTCCGATGCAGGCTTAAAACGAAGTGGGAGATGAAATTACCCAGGATACCTTGCAAACTCAGTGAGCCATCCAAATTTTTCAACAAAGATGGCGGACACCACTGGAAAGGAACAATTTAATTGTAAGTATATTTTCGCAAATAAGCATGTTAAAATTTGGAAATATGTTGGAATATGTTAGTTTGATGCACATCCAGTGGACTGTTGAGTTTTGAACACTAATGTTAGAAAATATTTCACAAAGCTACCTGACGATGTTCATGATATCTGCCGAGTGCTTCAAGAGAGTCTGCCCATCAAATATACATCTGATCTATGTAGTTAATCTAATTTTATTTTCGATTTCGATTTTGGCTTCCAAGGATTATAAAAAGAAGATATGTGAGGTAAAACTATTAAAAACTAGCCGTGTTGGTCTAGCACATCATCTTTCCCTTCACTCATTTCTCCCTAAACCCAAACTCAACGCCAGAATCAGCACTGAGCACAATCGGTGATTGTTGTAAAATGCAGTGTCTCTTGTTTCTAAACTGCGGGATGTGTTTGATAGTAAAAAGAGCTATTAAAAGCACAATGATCCGCGCAAGAGATGTTGCCCCTGTTCCCATCGCGGCGCGCGCTCGGAAACGGACTGCAAACTACCCTTATGAAAAAGACGTTTATTCAAGTGTTCTATTAGTATACTTAAAATAAGAAAGTATACTTTCAGTCTACATTTTATATACTTCTCAAAAATATACTTTATGTACTTCTCATGAATATACTTAAAATTACACTTAAGTGTACTTGACTTATACTGAGAAAAAAGTCCAAGTATATTTGGCCTGTAATTGTACTCAATCTTTTGATTGAATACTTAATTATACTTTTAAGTATATCTCTAAGTATACTTGGCTTGTAGTTGTGTTAACCCTTTTGATCGAGTAGCCTATTGAATATACTTCTTTTGAATAGTTTTTCATATACAGTCTTATGAAACTTACATTGTCTGAAAATATTGATTAGAATATTGATATAAAACAGATATGTTTCTAATTCAGCATATCTGAATTTTTGTGTAGGCTAGTCCACTGATAGTGTATATAGGAATTTACTCTAATTCTACTTTTCCCACCATTGACTGAATTTTCTAGCTATCCATGTTTTCACTTTTATACGGTAGGGGGCGCTATGACACATCTTGTAGTACAGAATCTCCAGATCAAAACACAGGAGAAGAAGAAGCTGAAACAAGTGATAGAAGATTGCTCACTCAAATGTAAAATAACATGATCATCAAACATTAAACAGCGTGTAAATCAAAACTGCTTAATATTACCAAATGAAATGAAGCGTAACCCATGGAGAGAAAACGACTGTGAAGCTTTGGGGGAGCTGGACTTGATCTACTATCAGATCAGAGCTATTGATCCACAATACGAGGTGCCAAGCTGCAAATACTACAGAGATGCCAAAATTGTATGCCGAGCTCCGCGAAAAGGTTGAAAAAGAGCTGTGTTACTTGAAATACTTTGCCACTACAACGGACCTGTGGTCGAGCCGTACCATGGTGCCTTTCATCAGCCTGACCATTCACTATATAACGGATGATTGGAATCTTAGCAGCCGGTGTTTGCAATCGTCGTACTTCCCCGCTGAACATACGGCCGAGGAGATCGCACAAGGACTCAAGGAAGCGCTTGAGTCATGGGGTTTTAAAGAAGAACGCCAAGTGTGCATCACTACTGATAATGGAACGAACGTGGTCAAGGCAGCGTCTCTGAATGCTTCAGACACAAGCTGCACCTCACCATCGGTAGGTTAAAACATTTTGTGCATAATATTATAATATTGTAACATTATACTGTAATATTTGCCTATATTACTGCACAGTAATATTGCATTTGCGTTTAGAGATGCAGAATTTGCCTCTGTTCAGTTGTATAGCCAATGCTATTTTAATGTTGGATTTGTGTTAAGTGATGTTCATTCAATCCTAATCAAGCATTTCAGGAGTTGTTGTTGGTGTGTGTGTGTGTGTGTGTGTGTGTGTGTGTGTGTGTGTGTGTGTGTGTGTGGAGAGAGAGAGAGAGATATGAAGATTATAGATGAAATGAATTAATAATATCTTACAAATTTGTCAACAGAAAAAAAGTGTGAAAGAACCCCAAATTGACCGTGCTGTTGCCTTATGCAAGAAGATTGTGCGTGCCTTTTCACACTCTTAGAAAAGAAGAAAAGAGCTGAAGTAAGCCCAGGCAGAGCACCATCTTCCTTTTCATCGGCTCATCACAGAAACACCAACAAGGTGGGGGTCACGCCAGATGATGATCCAGAGGGTGCTTGAACAAGCCAAGGCCCTATCACAGGTCCTGACAGCAAACAGGAAAACCAAACACCTGGTACCCACTTGGCAAGATACAGATGTCTTGGTCTGATCTGATCCCAGATCTATAAGCAAGACCCTCGGCCCACTGCTGGAATTCACATACGCGCTGTCTGGAGAAGAGTATGTCAGTGTGTCATACATCAAACTTGTGCTCCATCTTTCAACAACACTATTCTAGCTGCAGCTGATGATGACACAGAGCTAACCAAGGACATTAAAAAAAGAGTCATACACGAGAAGTACTCAGAAACGGTTGACCGTAAGAAGAACCCAACTTACAAGTCACCAGACTCAGGCATTGGTAACAAAAATGTGTCCATGCTGATTCGGAGCTGACCACGTTCCTCCAGGAAGAAGCACTTGGTGCATCATCTGATCCCTTGATGTGGTGGCGTGATAACCATAGAAGATTTCCTCTAATAGCCAAGTTAGCACAAAAAAACATGTGCATTTGTGCAAGAAGCACTAGCTCAGAAAGAATGTTTTTAGCACAGCTGGTAACATTGCTACAAAGAGATCCTGCCCCACAAAAAGTAAACATGTTGCTGTTCCTTTCTCGCAATCTGCCTAACAATTAAAAATGGATCTGGCAGCAGATATGGCCTGTTGAGGCATCTGTGACTCTGTGAGTCTGTCAGGAAATGATACGAGGATTCAAGTGCAAGTCAAATAAAGGTTTATTTAGAGTGTTGGTCAGAAACAGGTTGAGTGATGATGGGTGATAGTCCAGTGAAGGCACTTGGTAGCACAGGGATGCTGAGAACAGCCCGATCCTCTCCGGTGAAGATGATGATGAAGATGATAGGAAACAGAGACAGTGCAGGAACAACGATGAACACAGGAGACGCCGATAAACAGGAACACACGGGAACACACACGGGAACATCCACAACGCTCTGACAAAGACAAGGTGAAAACAGAGGGACTAAATAGGGTTAGCTGATCAGCTGCAGCTGGCGCTGGTGTGCTGATCAGCGACCCCGCCCACATGCACACACACACACAATGCAAGACGAGACGAAAGGAGACAGTGACAGTGACACTTTACAAGTCTAAACTGACTTTATTTTGTTCTAGTTTGTTACCTTGCACTTTGAGATCTTGGAGAGGGGTCTATCAGAACTGTCTGTATATATAACTGCCAATATAAGTGCTGTAATTTTTTTGTGTGTGTGTGGAATTTTTTTAAATTAATGTTCCAGTAATGTTCAAAATAATTGAAAGGAAACCTAGCATTGGGGATTTCTTGCTTTTTCCTGTTGTACTGACCCAAAACCAAAGTACGTACTGAACCGTGACTTCTGTGTACTGTTACACCCCTAGTAAACCATTTAGTTGCTTGGACTAGATTAGTTAGACTGGACTTTAGATTGCTTAGCAGCCTGGGGTCGGCTGTCGCGCCGGCGCGATTGTCTCCCTTTTTTTCTTATCAGTGCAAAAGAGACTCAAATAACTAGATTTTTGTCATACAGGCAAGTGTTATACATCATTCAAAACTGTTAAATGTCTTCTTTTATTTGTGTACACTAATAATAAAAACAAAATGTTGTGTTTTTCGTAAAATAAAGAAAATAAACGATGCGCGTTCTGCCATCTTTCTCAATGTGAAGTTCATTCTGAAACGCGACAGAAACTGATCTGTAACTCAGCGAATGCTTGCCACACATACATGAAACATTTGTCTTTACAAAGCTTGAAGTCTCCATTTTTAAATGATGTAAATCATATCAAAAACAAATATTCTCTGTTTAAGTAATCCGTATGAAAGCAACGACATGTACAGTTTCTCCAGCCCGAGCTCATTAGCTCTAATGTGACCACACCCACGCGTACGAGCGATTGACATGCAAATGGTCCACGTGGAGGAACGCAGACCTGTAAACAACCATTACCTCAAGAATCAGAAACAAAGAATCAGAGACTCCAGTATTCCTCTGCTTTTCATGGAGTTTGGAAGACTGTGTTTGTGCTGTGCTGATTACCTTGGATTTGCCTCAGAAGAATTAGAAGAACATAATTTGATTATGAGAAAGATTTTTAAGGTAAGACAGTCATAATAGTAAGCATGTTAGGTAACACTTTACAATAACAGTACATGAATAATCATGTACTAATACCTGAATTAATAATTACTTTACTATGAACTAATGATGAGTTAAAGGGGTCATATAATGGTACATGCATTTTAACAAGTTGATTGTACTGAAATGTGTGTTGGCAGTGCCTGTACACAACCATCATAAAATGATAAAAATCCATTCAGTGTTTTTTTTTTAATCTTCTTATATGTTTTCCCCCCATCTCAAATCAAGCCGTTCGACCGTGTGACGTCACACGGTCGGACGCCCCTCCCACGATTGTTGATTGACAGCAGGTTTTCAACATAGACCCGCCCTCGCTCGCTCAATCATAGTCCGCGCGGACCGGCGCGGTCATTGTTGATACGCTGGAGCACTGTCTATGAGCGGAATGGCGTCTAAGCGATTGTGGTGTTCTGTTCTTGGGTGTAATAACGAACACAGCAGTCATTTTGATGTTCCTAAATCCGAACCGCTGAAGTGGCTGAGTTTGTTTTCGAAGGGAATATTCCCCACGATCAACGTCAATGCTTTCATGTTTGCGCGAATCATTTCACACACCAGACTGCTTTACAAACGAGGGTCAGTAAAGCTGGTTTTGCGAAGAAGCTGCTCCTGAAAAAAGGATCGGTACCAACTATTCGTGTTCCTGCTGCACCTTCAGAATAACTGAAGTGAGTGTAACGTTTTATTAACCTTTATATTAATATTTATATTAATCTTTGCAAATCGCTAGCACGCTTCACGGTGAATGCGGCTGTTTACACTCAGGGTACATTACGGCATGTTTTCTATGTACGACTTTCTCAATATAATTCATAATCCCACGTTTATAATGAACAACACGTTATGGTTATTGTGTTATTGTGTTATAACCGGTGTATACACAGAACAGAGGGACGGGGTGAGCAAAGCTCATTATCATTTAAAGACACATGCACTTAAACGGCGTGCTGAAAACAGAGCTGTTTTGACCAGGTAAAATTAGTGTTTTCTTACAATACTAATGAGAATTTTTAATTAAAGTATATTACAAACTTTTAATTTAGACCCCAAAGAATCATATTAGCTTGTACAAAAATGGAATTTTTTAAACGACCCCTTTAAGACATATACTAATGAAGAACTAACCTTAACTACGACATGAGTCATATGAATTCCTGCATGAATAATACCATCTTAACTACATGTTAGTTCATGCTTGTTAATTAATATATTAATTAACAAGCTATATGTATTAATTAACACTTTGGGGTAAACTAAATCAAACATGCTCTAGATTAGAAGAAAGATGTATTAAAAGGGCACAATGTAAAATTGTTCATAAATTTGCCAAAAGCAACTGTCACAAACATCATTGAATGACACTAGATGTCTTGCAATATATACATTTAACCTTACTCACTGAACACACAATAATGCATTCATCATTAAAAACAATTTAACCCTCTGAGGTCTGAGCTGTTTTCTGGGCCCTGGAGGTGTTCTGACATGCTCTGACATTTCTGGTTATTTCTGTTTCTTGTGACATTTTCATGGTTAAAGTCTAATTACACTGTATTCAGCACAACCTCTGCTACAATAATATATCAACAGCATGAATGTAAAAGATTGTAGTTTTGAGATAATGACATTTATGCGTGGTTTGTGAAAATACAAAAAAAAATTCTCACTGAAATAAGGCCATGAAACCCATACTGATTATTTCTTCACAAGACTTTTGAAAATTGTATGACGTAGCCTAGAATATTTGCTGCAAAACTATGTGAAAATCACCCTGACTGCTCATTCAGATAAGACAATATATTGATTTAAAAATTTTACGACGTGTTTTGTGTGAAAAAGCCTTATGCGAGAGCTCATTAATATGTAAGCTTTTCTCACCTGAGAAAGACAAAGAACCTCCCCTAACGGCCCTATTAGGAGCTATCAGGCCCTGTCATTCTGGGCAACCTTGCACAATACTGTAAATGAGGAGATTTAAAAAATAATGGCTTTTAAATTGTTTGGATTTATTTACAACACAGCATCGTCCAAAGATACACAACACATGCCAAAAAAGCACTTATTGAAAACAATGATCCAAAGACAGAGACCTTTGTGCCATTCCTAAAAACATACATACCTTTAATTTCCAAGGTGTTTGATTTTCACTTTACCATGTACAGAGACTCATGTGAATTTTGAATTCAGCAGTCCTCAGTGTCATCTGGGCCCTGAAAAAAAAAGTGAACATACTGATATCAAGAGAAAGGCCTGCACGATTTTGGGAATACATTTTAGATTTTTCTGGTTAAAATTGTTTTTTAAAATTCACAGAATACACACACACACACACAAATGTTTCCAACAAGATATAATGAACAGTGAACACCAGGTTTGTTGTGCCTTGTAGGCATAAGCTAAGTATGCGCAGTGCTGGATAAAATAATAATAACCTATAACAGTATAAATCTTCCAAAAGATTTAAGTAACAACTAAGCTAGAGAAAAATATATTGATTATCATGTTACTTAAAATGTTTCCATTCGTGGTCCATATGAAATGAGATAATAGTAAAAACATGAAGCTGTTTGTTTTTCAAACGCGATCGCGATCCAAAATATGATACATTCAAATGCGATCACGATCCAAAATATGATACATTCAAATGCGATCACAATCCAAAATATGATACATTCAAATGCGATCACGATCCAAAATATGATACATTCAAACGTGATCACGATCCAAAATAAGATACATTCAAATGCGATCACAATCCAAAATATGATACATTCAAATGCGATCACGATCCAAAATATGATACATTCAAACGTGATCACGATCCAAAATATGATACATTCAAATGCGATCACGATCCAAAATATGATACATTCAAACGTGATCACAATCCAAAATATGATACATTCAAATGCGATCACGATCCAAAATAAGATACATTCAAATGCATCACAATCCAAAATATGATACATTCAAATGCGATCACGATCCAAAATATGATACATTCAAATGCGATCACAATCCAAAATATGATGCATTCAAATGCGATCACGATCCAAAATATGATACATTCAAACGTGATCACGATCCAAAATAAGATACATTCAAACGCGATCACGCTCAAATATAAAACATTATGGTTACCAAATACATATCTACGTTTGAGCAGATATCCACAAACACAGTAACAGTAAACACGGGTCTAAATATTATAATATTCACCATCTAGCAACAGTTCAACTGCAATGTGAAATTTATGCAACAATAGCAAACTAATATGTAAGAATTTCTTACCTTATCTTTCTTGTCTTCAAATCGCGTTCTTCTTCTCCTGATGTAAATCCAATGTAAGCTCAGGCACGTCTTTCAAACTCGACGAAAAGTGAAGTGAAGTGTTTTGTTGTTGAGGTAATGAGCGCGTTCGCGTTCCATGTGGAGATTTGCATGTGAATCTCTTTTGCGCGAGTAGGCGTGGCCAAATTAACTGTAATGAGCAAGCGTTTGAGAATCTGGACATCTTGTTGGTTTTATACAAATTACTTAAACAGAGAATATTTGTTTTCGTTTTGAATCGGATAATTTAAAAGTACACACTTATATGTTTTTAAAGGTTTATGGCTCATAAATGTGTGACAAGTATTTGCAGAGTTTTGTTTCAGTTTATAGACGTGCTCAAGAAAAAAAAGTTCACCGCGACAGAGAGGCAGAACGCACACCCTGTTTATTTTCTTTATTTTACAAAAGCACAATGTTTTGATTTGATTGTAAGTGGACACATACAAAAGTAGAAATATCACAGATTCTTTTTTTATATTTCTTTTTTCTGTATGACCATAAATGACGGAGAAATTTAAGTTTATAGTGCTACAATGTGGAGAAAATCCAGCAAAACGCGCCGGCGCGTTTGTCGACCTCAGAGGGTTAATCTCATTCCGTTTTAAGTGATTCCACTACTGCCATCAGGAGTGAAATACCTACACTAACATATTCATTAAGCAGATGCAATTTTCAATATTCAAATCAGTATTAGCACAGATTATGGTTATTTCTGTGGTTATTTTGTGGATTAGTTTACTGTCTTTATATCATAATGCAGTCGGATGTTAGTCTTGTTTTCTTGCTCTTCTTTTGGGCCACTACTGCCCCTTCAAAATGTGTCCACTTTCCTCCTACCGTTCAGTTCCTTTTCCATCCAAATGCGGGCACAGCACCTCAACGTCTCGGGTTAAGACTGTAACCCTTGTTCCCCGAGAAGGGAACGAGACACTGCTGTACAGTCTCCTGGTGGAAGTAGGATCTCGACAACACCTGCTGACAGGCCAGCCTCTAGGTACCAAGCCCCCTCAGGGGCCAGACCCAGAGGTTCCACAGCTCTGGCCGGGGGTGAAATATTGTGCCCCCTGCCTGCGACAGCAGATCCCTCCTCAGAGGGACCTGCCACGGGTGGCCGTCCAGCAGTGCTACAATGTCCGAGAACCATACCCAGGTCGGCCAGCGGGGTGCTACTAAAAGTAGGCTGATCCCCTCCCGGCGGACCCGCTCCAAGACTCCCGGGAGCAGAGCGATCTGGGGAAATGCGTACAGACGCAGCCTCGGCCACGTCTGCATCATGGCGTCCATCCCCAGCGGAGCTGGATAGCTGAGAGAGAACCACAGTGGGCAGTGGCACATCTCTTGAGACGCGAACAGATCCACTTCCACTGGGCCGAATCTCACGTACATGGCCTCCACCATCTCGGGGTGGAGTCACCACTCTCCGGGCCTCAGCCCCTGCCTCGACAGGACGTCTGCTCCCTGATTTTGGTCCCCGGGGACGTACATCGCTCTGAGAGACGACAGTTTCCCCTGGGACCACAGAAGGATCTGGTGTGCCAGTCTGCATAGAGGGCGCGACCTCAGACCCCCCTGGTGAATCAGATACGCGACTACAGAAGTGTTGTCCGAGCGTATCAGGACATGGTGGCCGCGGAGGTCCGGGAAAAAGCTCCTCAGAGCTTTGTAGACCGCCAGCATTTCCAGGCAATTGATGTGCCAGGAAGAATGCCGGGTCTCCCACAGACCTCTCGCAAAGCGGCCGTCCATGACCGCGCCCCAACCAGTGAGGGAGGCATCTGTTGAAACGGTTTCCCGGCAACATGATGCTCCCAGCACCGGTCCCTGGGACAGGAACCAAGGTTTCCTCCATATGACAAGCGAACGAAGGCATCCGCGCATTACCCTGATCATATGGAACGGATTTCCCCTCGGGGAAAACCCCTTGGCTCTCAACCACCTAGGGGTCTCATGTGTAGCAGGCCAAAAGGTATGACGTTTGGCCTAGCTTCACTCTGGAGACCATCGCCCGTATGGACTCCACACGCGCGGGAGACATTTGTGCCTGCATCGTCGTGGAGTCCTATACAACTCCCAGGAACGTAGTCCACTGGGAGGGCATCAACACACTCTTTTTGTGTTGAGTCTCAGCCCCAGGCACCTGATATGGGCCAGAACGACATCTCGATGCCAAACTGCCATCTCGCGCGACTTGGCCAATATTAGCCAGTGGACGATATAATTGAGTACACAGATGCCCTGGAGTCTCAGCGGAGCAAGCGCTGCATCCATGCACTTGGTGAAGGTGCGAGGGGAGAAAGCTAGGCCAAAGAGAAGAACCCGATATTGGTACGCTTCGCCCCCGAAAGCGAACCTCAGGAACTTCCTGTGACATGGAAGGATGGATATATGGAAGTATGCATCCTTCAGATCTATCGTGACGAACCAATCCTCGAACTGGATCTGACTCACGATGGCTGGAATTATGAGCATCTTGAACCTGAATCTCTTCAGAGAACGATTCAAGTGCCTGAGATATATTATTGGACGCAACCCCCCATCCTTCTTGGGAACTATGAAGTACCGGCTGTAGAACCCGGACTCCCTGTCTGGCAGAGGAACACGTTCTATGGCCTCCTTGACCAACAGGGATTGAACTTCCTGTTCCATAACCCGAACCTGCTCTGGGCCGACCACAGTCCAGACCACCCCGTTGAACTTCAGGGGAGGGGAGCTGAACTACAGTCTGTAACCCAGCTCTACAGTACGCAGGGCCCACGCAGATATATTCGGAAGGCATGACCATGCGCTGAGATAATCTACTAAGGGAACCAGCCTCTCGAGGCTGGCCTCGGGTGTCAACCGAGCCTCATTCCCGACCCCCTGAAGCGGCTGACCGGCAGGGAGCAGTCGAGAATGATTTTCGGTGTGCGGACGCGTTTGCTGCCCAGCCACAGGTCTTTCTAGAGGCGGCTGGAGCGGCGTGCGTGCGCGGGAAATCAGTGTGGCCCGAAGCGTACTGGATGGTCCGGCCGCAGCTAGGACCGCTTGGCGGAAGCCTTCTTTGCCTGAAGGACGGTCCTCAGATCGACCTTAGGCTCAGAAGGCTTGGCGCGAGAGCGCCGCCTCCTTTGCCAGGCTCCCTCGGGAGGGGCGCGGGAGGCGACACTCGCTTTTTGCACCTGTCGGTGCGAGGCTCAACATTTTAATTCCTCAAAATTAAATGCAGCCAAACACACTGGATAAGTGAAACACGGTCTGGATGGTAGGCTGAATTAAAATATCTAACTTCTCAAAGTCAGATAATATTCCATCATTTTAATTCCATAGAATTAAATGCAGCCATAATCACCAGACAATACTGTTTAATATTTATTTATACGGTTTCGTAATCTATGCGCTGCCTCGGCAAACGCGAGATTCGAGTCGTTCACAATATATTTGTCTTTTATCTCTCGAGAAGAAAGCCAATGGGCGCGAGGCTGAAACACCCGAAACGCACGGCTGTGTGCGTCAAGATATTTCTCAATGAACACACAGCCAGCACCCTCAGGAGCTGACTGTGCATGCCTTGCACCCACACAGAATCTTTATTGCAGAGTAGCCCCATAATCTACGCGCTGCCTCGGCAAACGCGAGACCCGAGCTACTATAGAATAGATTCTGTATTGCAATGCAGACATTAATCTACGTGCTGCCTCGGCAAACGCGAGATTAGTCACAGAATCTTTATTGCAGAGTAGCCGTAATCTACGCGCTGCCTCGGCAAACGCGAGATCCGAGCAACACCAAATAGGACAAACAGTTTCACACAGAAGGCGACATCTAGTGCTAGTGTTTCTATACCCGCACGCGGGCGGATATAGATATAGAAACACTAGATGTCGCCTTCGCTATTGCAGTTCATTAGCCAAGGCGACATTAGTGTATATATCTATACCCGCCCGCGCCGTCAGATCAGTTGGACGTGGCTTTGTTCAAGAGGCAAAAACCTTATAAATACGGTTTGTTTTCTCACACAAAGCGCTCGTTTCGTGTCTTAGGCCATCAAAGTGTACTTACGATGGGGAATTGTTTCATTTGGACGATGGGGAATTGTTTTAATTTGGACTTGTGCATGCTCTTTGAGACAGTGACTATAGACCTGCATTATATGACTGACAGACAAGAACGGTTTGACCTAAAATATCAAAATTGAAACTACTGAGGAAAAAAAGACACCTACATATTGGATGCCCTTCAGGTAAGCTAAAACATACCAAAATTTAATTTCAAAGTGAACTATCCCTTTAAGTAACAATTAACTAATCAATAACTACTTAATTCAGTCATGCCTCCTGAAGAACTACTATTAATTATCTACTAATTAAGGTTCAAGAAAAATAACTAAGAAGTTACTACTAATGAACAGTCATACACAATTAGCCATTACAATAATCGGGTTGGTCTTCTTTATTACCAATGCTATTATTATTTTTATTATTACTACTATAGAAATGCAATATGCATTTAGTGGAATTACTGCACTCCCAAAAATTACATTTTATTGTCATTACAGCAACATTTTTTCCCCCCCTGTATGGTCAATTGCTTTGTAAGTGGAAAGTGGAAAAGTAACCTAAACAGAAAAGGGAACCCATGCATTAGTAATGAGTGATTGTTTTATTATTCTAGTAAAGTTATGACTCAAGTGTCTGTTTGCATTTTTTTATTAGCTTCATATCCTCAAACGACTTTACTGAACAACCTTTGAATTAAAATATCTGATGTAATCCCATACACAAAAGAAATATATTTTCAGGATATGTTTTGGAATATATGCAAATATTTGAAATTGGCCCAATAAATATATTTCATACTTATATTTCATATATTTTTGTTATATTTCAGAATATATTTCAATGTATTTTTTTCTGTATGGGTCCCCAAAAGTGTCAAAAATATATGTGGCATATATTCCAAATACATTGAAATATATTCTGAAATATAACAAAAATATATGAAATATAAGTATGAAATATATTTATTGGGCCAATTTCAAATATTTGCATATATTCCAAAACATATCCTGAAAATATATTTCAAATATAATTCTTTTGTGTATGGGATGTCTTAAATGCAGTACTTTCTATCCTTCATCAAACACCCCAGAGGACAATATCTGTGATCCTATCCAATAAGTCCATTCAATACAAGCCAGGTGTTCCTTCAAGAGCTTCTCGCTCTTGTTGCCTCTCAATCTCCAGATCTGACTTTTGTATGTAGACCATGCCCTTTCAATATGTGACCCTGGACCACAAAACCAGTCATAAGGGTATTTTTTTTGACATTGAGATGTATAAATCACATGAAACCTGAATGAATACGCTTTTCATTGATGTATGGTTTGTTAGGATTGTTTCATTAAAATATGGTTTGTTTCATTAAAATATTTCATCAGGAACATAGAAAATTTTACACTTGACACAAAACCAAAGGACAAAACGGTTTTTGTTTTGCCCTAAGCAATTATCGCAGTGGAGATGCACATCTGTTTCTCCAATGCCATAATTGCTGAAGAAAAAATGGAGGTATGAAATCACTGCATTTGAGCCTTTACTAATGAGATGTGCTTCATCAACCAGGAAGTTCACCTGCCGAGGAATCCCCTCACAGCAGACACCAAACAACCCATACTTCCTTGGAACTAGAAAATAAATTGGTCCTGGCAGCAAGGGGTTACTTGGCAGGTGGGCATAGTCAAACGAGTAGTGCATAGTGATGTTGCGACTACATGGCTGGTTGCTGCTTAGGTCTTTGATGTCATTCTCAGCACACACTTTCTTGGCCTCTGTGACCATGTTATTGTACAGGGACCTCTCAGTTTTAACAATCAGTAGATGCTTGTTTTGTTGTGCAACACGGTCTGTTTTCTGGACGTCTGTCAAGTTTGCACTACTATTAAGATGAGACTATTATTCTCCTGGCAAACCCAAAACAAGTCCGTCATTGGCTTGGCCGTGATAATAAAAGGGCAGACTTTCTTCCAAAGCTTGAAAAAGTTGCTGTCTCCCATTATTCTGTGTCCTGAAAGCAACAAATACAAGAATCCGATAAAGTCATTTTCTAAAGTATTCCAAAGGCTTGAAATGTTTGTGCTCTCTCTATAATACCATATAATACTCAATAATAATTATTTACCTGCATTTTCAAGACCTTGCCTGTAGCAGTTGTAGACCAAAATCTTTGTGTGAGATGAAGGCAGAAGCTGCATGTCATCCCTCTTGAAACCAGGAACCCTCCCAGGAAGGACCAATGCATTTTCTAATGCATAATTTGTCAGGAAACTTACAGCTCGCTGTGTATCTTCAAATTCTAATGATCGTGTATTGTTTTTTCTCCCTCCAGATTTATTTTCCTTTGACTCCAATCCATGCTCTTTATAATGTGAAAGTAGACCTGTGAGGCGATCTTGGCTTAGCCTGGAATATATATATAAAAAATATAAAAAAAAATCGCATTCAGACCAACACAACTCATTTTCAATAACTTCTGCACACAGAATGTCTTTGTACATCTCAGGAAAGAAAATCTTAAGTGTCTATAAAATACTACACAATCCCATGTGTACATAGTGTCTGATCGATGAGAATGACGAAGAAGCCGGTAATTGTATATTTCATTATATGTTTTCTTAAAGTTGTACAGCATGTAAAGTTACGTCTTAATCAGACATATGCCGGTGTTGTGCCGAATTCTGTGGCCCACCAAAGTGACCGAAGTAGGCATTGTATTGAGTTAATCCTAATCCTAAACCTACCATTACTACATTATGTGCATTGTATACGGTCACAGAATTAGGTGGGTCACAGAATTCGGCATAACACCGGTATTCGGTAATACGATATCGCTGTAATGAACATGTGGTTTTGTTAACGTGATACATCATTATCAGTATTGTTTAGTGTTTTAGAACACACTTTGTAACTTATTTTACATGCATGCAATTTGGTGCATGTACGTTGCGCCTATGGGCTGAATGAAATACTAATTCACTCACTGACAGCAGGTGGCGCTATAGACTGGTTGCCCTGGTAACCACTGCAGCACTGAGCAACTTTCTGTTTGATTACAAGTTTAATGAGTACAATGAAAACTGTAGTAAATATTAATTAGATTACACGCATTAGATTATCAATTTCTACATTTCTACATTTCTACAAAGTTGTTTTCGCAGGGTGAAAACATTTAAAGGGGTCATATAATGCCATTTTTGTACAAGCTAATATGATTCTTTAGGGTCTAAATTAAAAGTTTGTAATATACTTTAATTAAAAATTCTCATTAGTATTGTAAGAAAACACTAATTTTACCTGGTCAAAAACAGCTCTGTTTTCAGCACGCCGTTTCAGTGCATGTGTCTTTAAATGATAATGAGCTTTGCTCACCCCGCCCCTCTGTTCTGTGGGTACACCGTATCTAACACAATAACCACGTGTTATTCGTTATAAACGTGTGATTATGAATTATATTGAGAACGTCGTACATAGAAAACATGCCGTAATGTACCCTGAGTGTAAACCTTAGACACATTCATTGTGAAGCCTGCAGCAAGGTTTGCAAATTTCGCAAAGATTAATATAAATACTAATATAAAGGTTAATAAAACATTACACTCACATCTTCTGGAGGTTCAGCAGTAACACGTTGGTACCGATCCGTTTTTTCTCGTTTGTAAAGCTGTCTGGTGTGAAATGATTCGCGTAAACATGAAAGCATGGACGATCCCCAGATAGCAAGGTGACATTGATTAAATGTTGAAATTCCATCAGAATCATCATTTTTGGTTGAGGTTGAAAATTCAATGCTAAATAATATTGGATCAATGTTGAAAATTCAATGCTAAAATAATATTGGAACAATGTTGAAAATTCAATGTTAAAATAATATTGAATCAATGTTGATAATTCAATGTTTTTCAGTGTTGAAAAGACAAACGTTGAATCAATGTTGATTTTTGGTCAGCTTAAAGGGATAGTTCACTTTGAAATTAATTTTTGATATGTTTTAGCTTACCTCAAGGGCATCCAAGATGTAGGTGTCTTTGTTTCCGCAGTAGTTTCAATTTTGATATTTTTAGGTCAAACCGTTCTTGTCTGTCAGTCATATAATGCAGGTCTATAGTCACTGTCTCAAAACACAAGCACAGAGTCCAAATGAAACAATTCCCCATCGTAAGTACACATTGATGGCCTAAGACACGAAACGAGCGGTTTGTGTGAGAAAACGAACAGTATTTATATTGTTGTTATCTCTTGAAAACAGCACACGTCCAAATGATCTGACGGCGCGGGCGGGTATAGATATGTACATAGATTCCGCATTGGCTACGGTTTCGTCCCAATGAACTGCAGTAGCGAAGGTGACGTCTAGTGTATATATCTATACCCGCCCGCGCCGTCAGATCATTTGGACGTGTGCTGTTTTCAAGAGATAACAACAATATAAATACTGTTCGTTTTCTCACACAAACCGCTCGTTTCGTGTCTTAGGCCATCAATGTGTACTTATGATGGGGAATTGTTTCATTTGGACGATGGGGAATTGTTTTCATTTGGACTCTGTGCTTGTGTTTTGAGACAGTGACCATCGACCTGCATTATATGACTGACAGACAAGAACGGTTTGACCTAAAAATATCAAAATTGAAACTACTGCAGAAACAAAGACACCTACATCTTGGATGCCCTTGAGGTAAGCTAAAACATATCAAAAATTAATTTCAAAGTGAACTATCCCTTTAAATTTCTCCACTGGTTGCCTAGAGACAATCCTAACATTGGTTGCCAACCAATCAGATCAAAGCGCTGCATAACGGTCAACAGATTTCAAGCGCGGCATAACAGATTTCAAGCGCGAAACAGACAGACAGACGAAGCATTCGGGCAACGACAAAGTGATTTTTAGAGGTAAGTTAATCTTAAATCTCTAATCTTTCATTTCTCAATTTTATTTATCTATATTTCTTACAACTTGTTTGCTTTTCCTGGGTGAGTCGGAATTAACTGCTATGTTAAATGTAGGCCTAACATGAACACAAACCAACGGCCGGGATTTTCCATAATAATATATTGAATTTCAATTTGTCTTTTACCAAACGCCGTGGGTAAATTGTTAATTTTCATTCTAGGGCGAACTAACCCTGAAGTTAAAAAAGGTGCAAAGAAGCGGGAGTTCTTTGGGCACGCAAATGGAAGACGACGTGTAGGATGGGTAATATATTTTTTGTATTCAAATAATAGCAAGCTATTTATTTTTTTATTAATTTATATCTGAGTTCTGATTTCTGTTCTGGTTCTTTTGTTTTGTGGTTACTCAGCTATGCTGCTCTTGTTTTTGTTTTATTTTATAATGCATGTTATATCTTGTTTTATTTTTTAATGCATGCTATATCGTTTAATGTTGTTCTTCTGTAAAGCATTTTGGTCTGTTCTAAATGTGCTAAATAAAATTGAATTTGAAAAATTTATCAGAGTAATGTTTCATTCTTTCTTACCGTAGTACTGCGCTGTTTTTGTCTTTGTCACCACGAAATGCAATTTTTTTCTGAATGTGATATTTCCTGTTCAGTTTTGGGGGCATAAATAAATACATTTACTTGTAAACTGAAGGATGTAGTTTACTTTGAATGACATTTTGATTAAAAACATATTTAATTGCAACCGTACATGGTCTCTGTCTGAAATGAGTAATTTAAAAATTCAAGCACAGTACAAGCATGATAAACTAGCATAGAATCTTGCTGTACATAAAGCAAGATTGATTTTATATTGTTTCTATGTTGATTCAATGTTAAATAAGTGATTTAATTATGGTTGAAATAATATTGATTTTATGACCATATTGATTGATTTTTCATCGTTGAAATAACATTATTTCAGGGTGCAAACCTGATGAAAAATCAATGTTAAATTTCAACATTGATTCAATGATCTTTTGGTTAATACATTAACATTGATTCTATGTAGATTCAATGTTGGTCTGCTATCTGGGTCGTGGGGAATCCCCGTGAGGGAATCCCCGCGTCAATCCTTTGGGCATATCACTTCAAAAACAAAACTCAGCCACTGCATCTATAACGGCTCAGATTTAGGAACATCCAAATGACTGCTGTGTTCCTTATTACATCTAAGAACAGAACACCACAATCGCTTAGACGCCATTCTGCTCCAGCATATCAACAATGGCGGACTACTATGACGACGGCTGTCACAGCTTGCTCAGGGCGGGTCTTGTGTTGAAACACGGCTGTCAATCACAATCGCGGGAGGGGCGTACGATCTTATGACGTCACAATATCGAACAGCTTGATTTCATAGATGGTCAAACATATAAGGAGATTAAAACAAAACCACTGGATGGATTTTAATCATGATAGGATGGTTGTGTACAGGCACTGCCAACAGACATTTCAGTGCAATCAACTTGTAAAAGTGCATGTACCATTATATGACCCCTTTAATGCTCTTTTTTGAGCTCTGTAACTTCATTATTATATCACAACATCAAGGAAAAAAACATTTTTTATGACATTTTATGACATTTTGATTTCATGTGACATTTTATATTTAATCTAATAATAAATCCAATCAACTTTGGCTGTTGTCTTAACAAATAAAATGTTTGTGTTTTGTTTCAACAGAAGCATCAGCCTAGCCGGTGTCATTAATGAAAATTAAGGAAGAAAACATATTTTTGCAATCAAAAATCAAAGTCCTTGAGGACAAATGCAGAGATCTAGAGAGTGAGAGGGATTTCCTGCACAGTCTAACAAATGGTAAAATGCTCTCTGTCAAATAAAAAGCGAGTACTATACATTTTTAATATGCACTCATTTAAATCGTTCAATCGTTATAAAGATTTACTTACACATTTTTTTTGTATGTTTAATGTGTACAAATGTGTATAAAATTCTGAGGACTCACTTGACATTTCAATCACATAAGTCACATTATGGAGAGGGTACCCTCGTGGTTTTGGTCCCTTCGTTCACGAGTTAAAGGAATCATCATGGCTAACTGACACTGGACCCTTTTTTCATCTCCAAAGTTATCAACATCGCAAGTCTAGTTAAATGTTTTAAAAATGAAAATATGAAAAATTTAATACACATTTATAACTATATATTTTGTAATATTACCTTGTTAGTAAATGACAAAAAAATAATCAACGCTGCTGCGAGGGTGTTTCTAATACAACGGCTGTGACCGCAAAAGTTACATCTTTCTCTTTTCTGAACAACATAATCATCTCTCTATGTGTTTTCCCTCTTTTGGAAAGCCGTGGAAACTCTATCATAGATTTTTTTCTTTTGCTATAGAAGTTTACCCAACTGTGATGACTTCCGCTTCTGAGAACCCTGAAATGAGAAAAGGGTCCATAGCGAATATCTGCTATGGCTGCAAATGCATTCAATATACAATGACAGATTTAAGCCCTATTCGGACGAGACTAGTTTAACATGGAGATGTGGGGTAAAGTAATTATTACCAGTGCTTTTAGTCCCATCCAATGTGCAATCTCAGTAATAATTACGGACAATGTCAGTAAAGATTACGGTGACTTCAACCTTCTGTATAATGGGCCAGAAATATTATCTCAGGTGATACTAATTCTGTACGAATAGAACAGCTGTAAATATGTACGTAAGCAGTTTACAAGCTCACAAGTTTTGTCCAAATGCATTAGTTTGTGTTAATCAAAGTAGTAGCTCACATGTGCATGAAATTTCAGTATTTCTTGTCAGCATTGTCAACAAAGGATGAGATGCAAGGAGCTTCCTCCCAAATTCGAAGTATGATTGTCAACCCTGACTCTTCTGATGAAGTAGACAACCTGCATAAAGAGAACAAAAAGGTTAAAAGAAAAAAAAAGTCAAAGTTGACTCTTCATCCTCTTCCAATGAATCAGTATCTTGTGTGTGTGTGTTTAAAATATAGTCTTATTTGAGTTACTTACCAATCATGCACCTTTGTTCTCTCCCAGTGTTTCTTCCAGAGCATGCAATTCAAAGATGTAAAAAGGTCCTGCAGTTCTTGGAACAGGGAATCAGCAAAACGCTGGAATACCACAAGTGTGGGGTTAACCGCAAAACAATAGTGGAAACTGCAGCGATAGCTGAGCAAGAGGCTTGTGACGTTGAAGCCTACAAGACTTTTCCATAGAGGCCAGAAACTATCACAGTTTGCAGAACAATGCAGAGAAATGTGCATGAAGGAGCCACTTCAAAGTGTCATTGAGCAAAAAAAGAAACCTGGCTTGCTCTTTGACCTTTGTTAAAAACAAAAGTAACTTTTGTTCATGTGTGTTAGAGAAACATTGGCAAGGTTGAAGTTTGGAACGTTGGGAGTGCATACATATTATTTTATTTGTTGATGTTTTATCTGTTACGTTTGGTCAGTTTTTTTGGTAATTTGGTGTAAAAGTTGTGGAATTAAAACGATGCTTTCTTTGTGACAGTGTTAACCTGCTGTTTCATAGTGGACATTTTTTTTGAAAACATGTTTTCAACACTTTTTGCAATAAATTTCAATGTTCTTATAATTTGTCATCTTGTAATGTGGAATTACAGTTCAGTGCCAGATAATCAGTTAGAAATATTAAACCTAACCCTTGCGCTACATACGTTTTTATGGCAGTATTTATTTATTTATTTTTAATTTTTACATTAAATGAGTCGTACAAGCTTTTACTTTTTTCCCCTTATTAGTACATCTTTATTAAATACATGTTATAAATAGACTCTTGTACATCTAGACATACACACTTTACCATAGGTTATATGTATATATTATAATTTTAAGGTTTGTTATAATTTTAAAACGCCAATTCTTGGTGTGGTATACTAATTAATTGCAAGGCATATGTTAGGTTGGTAATCTACAGGAGCTCTATTGTACAATTATTAATATACAGTATATATTTTTTATTAGTTGGTTATGTTAATTATATTGTAAATTAAATTAAAAACCAGAATGTCTTTTCTATACATACAGACAGAAGAACACTCTGAAAACAATGCTAGTGACACCGAGGTGCCTACCATAACCGAAGGTCCTACTGTGACACGGACTATTGTGGAAAACTCAACCTCATTTGTACGCATTTCCTTTTCCCTGATATTTAAATACCTTACAAATACACACTTTATAGAGACCTGATGTTGAAATTCTCTGACATCTGAAATTCTCTAGCATTATGAAGTTATGCTGATGTGTAATTCTAGAAAAAAGAAATTCTCTGTTAAGGATATACGACACATTTTAGAGAGAAGCACACATGGGTCTTTCTATTTTCTCCAATTTGGAACAAAACCACAACTTACTGTATGTCTTGAAGACCGAAGGAAAATGGTTCGCATTTTGTTAAACTATCCATTTCACATTTGTGTAGATGTTTTAGGAGGTATGGTATACACCAGGGTGGTATATCCATCCGGCCACAGGGTTTCTGGAGGAACGCCTCCGTAACATCAGGAAACGCCTCCACAGGCACAGTTCAACATCTAGACAGAGGTCACGAACCTATGAGCGCCGAGCTACTGTGACTGAGAGGATTACTTTATTGCCAGGTAAAGAAAAATTTAACCAAAGGTGCTGAAACCTTATTAGCGTTCTTCTTTCTACTTTCTTTCTTATTCCTTTTTTATTCCTTAAATCCAAATTGTGCTGTGATCAAAGTAGTTCGATGTGAAACTGTCCACAGATTTTGTTCTCCTAATTTTGGTTAATTTTAGTAGTAACTGTTACATCGGCCTGTTAACATTCTTCAAACATTGCTTTAGGTTGTTGTGATATTAATCACTCTGATGCTGTTTGATTCATGCAGATTCACAAGTCAGTGAGGCAGACAATAACACAAATGACAGAGTGGCTGAAAAAGAATAAGCAACCAGTTAGTCAAGTTGAGGAATTTATGAGAGGAACAGCTATCTTCAGAGCACAGTGGGTAAGAGAGAACGGGTCTAAATCTTTAATAGAGATCACCCAAGAGTATCCAAGACTTCTGGACACCCCTGGAATAGTAAAGAAATGTATAATCTATAATAAGAAAATTAAGTTTGCATTAATTTTAATAAACAACTAATACTAACCTAAACAATTCATTCCATTGTTTGCTTGGACATTGTAAAACAAATCACTGTGTCCTGCCCTAAAAAAATTAATCCCACTTGATTTGACTTGATTTTTCATATTGAAAAACAAAAGTCCACACTTTCATTGTTACTGCACCATATGAGGTGTTGGTGTGAATTTAACTTTTCTTTTTTTCTTTATTAATTTTTTAGATTGCTCAGGACTTTGGTATTTTATACCCACATGCCAAAGATAAACTTTTTGAAATTTGGGGACATGCATCTCAACGAATCCTTTCATACTGCAAGACCGAGAAGAGAGCCTTGGATCTTTTTCCTGTTCAGACTTACATTTCTTCTGGTGAGAAAATCCTGCACAACAGCTGTGTACTTTCATGTCAAGTTGTAATATTTTGCACTTGTTTAAAGATTAATCCATTGTTCTTTCTGTTTATGTAAAGACACTCTTGGAGATGTTGCTTTAAAAACCCTGCCAGCTATCCGTCCTCCATTGCCGTACAAAACGGGCTGCAAGATGGTTCGGCCCTCTTACCAGGAGGCAAAACAAGCATTTGTTGATTTACAGCCTGTAGGTACATCATTTATGGCAACACATTTTGGGTAATATTTGATCCATGTGTGCATATTCACCATTTCAAAATTCTATTTAAAGGTTGGAGCAAACATCATTCGATATTTGGAGGAGGAGCAACAGAGGCAATTCCCTCATGTCCTGCAGCTTGGGGATAAATTCAAGCGCTCACAAGCCTTCGTCATTGTGTGTACAAGCTGTGGATCGAGTATCCAAAGCCTGCTGCAGCTGTTTAGCAGTTTCTACAACACACAATATATTCTGTGCCAGGAGGAGGTCCCTCAACTCACTGTCGCCTACTTAGGCAGTTTAGAATTGGATAAACTGGACTAGCTTTGGTTTGTTTTGTTTGTTTATTTGTGTTTTTGTATTCCATGTTTCTTAGAATTTAAAACATTTGTAAAAAAAATAATTTTAGCGTTAATAGCCTGTGCCTGGAGATGTGTCCCCTCAACACACTGTCGCCTTATGAGGCAGTTTATGATTGCATTACTTTTATTTATTAATTTACTGAAATAATTTCTTACCTTAAGGAAGTAAATGAAAGCAATTGCAACAATAACTTAATGAAAATGTTTACTACTGTTTATTTGTGTTTTTGTGCTCCATGTTTCTTAGAACTTAAAACATAATTCTAAATTAATTAATTTTAACATTAATATTCTGTGCCTGGAGGTGTTCCCTCAACACACTGTCACCTTTTTTTTATTTATTGAAATAATTTCTTACCTTTAGGAAATAAATTAAAACAATAACTTTAATTTTAATTTAATTTTGTCTAATTGAATGTAAATAAAGGATTGTCAATATACTGAAGTTGTGAGTTATTTATTTACATGGCAATAATAGTAATAATAATAATACTAGGTTGGTTAAAGCATCAAGCAACCCAATTTATCGGGTAAAAGTAGTTACCTAATTTATAGGGTTAAAATAACCCACCATTAGGTTAGCTGTTGGGTCGTTTTTAACCCAACTTTTTTAAGCGAGTAGTGACTTAAAGGGATAGTTCACCCATTTAAGACATGAAGTTGTATTCAATCCTTACCAGCACTTTAGTGCATACACACTGGCCCACTCTGTGGTCACCTCCCTGGTCAGAGTTCTGGCCGCTGGAAGTTTTTCTAGAAAGTAGTCTTGGTTAGTTTCCGGGGCCTCAAAACTGTGCGTTTTTACGTGAAAAAATTATATGCGTTTCAAAGCTTGATTAATTTACATCACAAAAAACACTCCAGACAAAATTCATACCTCAGTTTTAATCGGCACTATTTTCTTTCCATTTCTATCAATCCGCGCTGCTGTCAACGTCAACAGTGCGCACGTTCCGATCAGCTGTTCCATAGTGTTTACACAATCGAATGACAACGACGTAAAAAGTAGAAAATTAACAATGGTGTGAACTTGTAAATTCCCAGGTTGTGACCACAAGAATGTGCCGGGATCACCGTTCAGATTCCATCGTTTTCCTATTTCGGATATAGCTATGAGACAGCTTTGGCTGGTTGCCATCGGCTACTCTGCGGGAGCTAAAATATACAGAATCAAGGATTTTCGTGTGTGCAGTGCTCACTTCAGCGAAGACGATTACACCCCCAACCAAGGAGGAAAAAGAAATTCAACAGTGGGCTGATCTCATCAATTTACAACTGCCAAAGAAGACGTCATACTATTCACTCCAATCTACTTATCTGATACCTGTGGTTCATCAGGTGTACACTGACATGCAAGAGTCAATTTTGTCAAATGTTATTGATTGCAACACAAAACCTCAATTGTGTGTGTTCAATCAAATAGTTTTCTCAGCAAATTGTACCTATATCCCTTGTTTTACGGTGTGTACTTTACTCTTAACACCTTTTACCTATTTATTTATTATTCTCAGGTAAGGTAAAGAAAGTCAAATCTGACCTAAACCGTAAGCATTCAAAAGGTACTTACAATTTGGTCAGAAGACTCCTCTGTGGTTATGTTCTCATTAAAAGTCTTCCAGCATCATAAATCTAAGTCTCAGTAGGCAGATTTTGTAATCAATTAAATTTATTTTAATTGGTTACTTTTCTTTTTATAATAAACAAAATATAAAGGCGAATACAACTTCATCATTTAAGTATACAATACAATAATCACGTTTTGAATCAAAGGTGTAGTAAGCTCTGGGCTTCTTCTCTTCTGCTTGGGGTTTCTTGTCCTCAGCTCTGGGCTTCTTCTCTTCTGCTCGGGGTTTCTTGTCCCCAGCTCTGGGCTTCTAGGCGTCGGGGGCACACTGGCGTATCAGTATCCCAAGAGGCAGTCAGTTCATCAGTCTTTTATACTCCTTGTTTACAACAGGCATTTGGTTGACACTCCTCCAAAGTTTCCCAGATCCTTCTCCAGGCATGTGCAAGCGGTCCACCTCTTCATGTCCTTGAACTACAGTAAACTCAGCTAAGATGGCTGAGTTCATTTACAGCTCTAGGAGTCTAGCGCACACACATAATCGCACTTTTCTGCTCCTCTTAACATGGGTTGGCACAGTCACATATACATACATAACCAATTACTGTACATCTATGCCAAAACAATATAAGCCATCTTTTACAAACAAAATAAATAACAACATTGAATGCAATGCATTATATCCAATACATTGGCTAAATAGGTGTAACAAAAAGGCATCTAGAATAAACAAGGAGGCAGGTAATTGCATTTTCTTGATATTATACAACACCCTATATACTGTTTTTATATTAGACCTCTTTTCACGTGATTTCCACTGGAGTCTAAACATCAGCTTGTTTACCGTACAGTTTAGACATGGGATTATAAAGTTAGTAAATAGAGCTTACCCGTGCTACTGGTACAGCAAAACTCTTTAAAATCTGTTTTTTTTTTATTTTTCCTCCTTGGTTGGGGGTGTAATCGTCTTCGCTGAAGTGAGCACTGCACACACGAAAATCCTTGATTCTGGATATTTTAGCTCCAGCAGAGTAGCCGATGGCAACCAGCCAAAGCTGTCTCATAGCTATATCCGAAATAGGAAAACGATGGAATCTGAACGGTGATCCCGGCACATTCTTGTGGTCACAACCTGGGAATTTACAAGTTCGCACCATTGTTAATTTTCTACTTTTTACGTCGTTGTCATTCGATTGTGTAAACACTAATAGCTGATCGGAACGTGCGCACTGTTGACGTTGACAGCAGCGCGGATTGATAGAAATGGAAAGAAAATAGTGCCGATTAAAACTGAGGTATGAATTTTGTCTGGAGTGTTTTTTGTGATGTAAATTAATCAAGCTTTGAAACGCATATAATTTTTTCACGTAAAAACGCACAGTTTTGAGGCCCCGGAAACTAACCGGGAATACTTTCTTGAAAAACTTCCAGCGGCCAGAACTCTGACCAGGGAGGTGACCACAGAGTGGGCCAGTGTGTATGCACTAAAGTGCTGGTAAGGATTGCATACAACTTCATGTCTTAAATGGGCGAACTAACCCTTTAAATGTTAATAAAGAATTACTTATTAGTTCTTCAGTAATTCCTTATTAGTTCTTCAGTAAGAAACAGTATTCCAAAGTGTTACCCAATATTCTTTGTAAAATCATTCAACAACTTGTCATTCATGAAGAAATCACTCTCAAAAGGCTGACACAGTCTACATCGTTCGTCTGTGACTGAGAGAGTGCATTATCATAGAAGGCACATTGGCACTCACCAATTTCAGAGATTAAGTTCAGCACATCCTTCTTTTTGCTTCTTTCACTGTGCTTTCATTGGGAAGCTGACTTGGCTTGAAGTTTGCCCACTTCTTTCCTCTCTTGCGTCGTGTGAGAACAAGCAACAGCCGGGATTTTTCCTCCTCCAGAGTGCCTCATCTTCTTAATCTCCTCACGTAAATGATTCGATTTCGATTCCTTACGTTTCTTATCCACCGCAGAAACCACCACAGGTTCATCAATGCCGTCAAAATTATTCATTTTTTTGTTTGTTTGTTGATTGAAAAGTACAAAGTATATAAGAAAAACTAGCAATCTGGGTGTATTTAAAGCGCCGTCGTGACTGTTTACAATGCGTGGAATGGTGCGCTGTGATTGGTTGAGCGGATGTATCGCTTTCTGCAGAGAAAGGAGACTGGCGTTTGTCACGGTTTGGAAAGAAAGGGAGAAAACATGACAGAATAACACGGCGGATATCGCATTTTACGTCAAATTAAAAATGTACTTTTCAATACCGACCAGATACTGTCACGTTTCTGTTTGGACTGTTTTTGTGATTTGTATTCAGTTCATTAATTCATCTGTCTCACCTGTGCCCTGTTAATCACCTCATTTAGTTACCTCGTTTGTTTTGCCCCAGCTGTGTCATATTTCCCTGATCTGTTTCCTTGTGTATTTAAGTCCTGTGTGTTCCTTCAGTCTTTGTCGGTTGTTGAAGTGTTGAATGTTATTGTATTCCTGAGTTTCTGAGTATTCCTGTAATCTGAGTTTGTGAATAAACCAGATGTATTGAAATCCTGTCTCCTCGTCTTCAACCTGCAATATCCTGACAGATACAATACTGATTTTTGCAGGAACTCTTTTTTTTTTTTTTTTTTTTTAATGGCATTTATTGCGTTTTGGAACCAAACTCTTCATATATACACATACATAGGCCTATACATTTACATTTATGCTTTTGGCAGATGCTAGGTACATGCATTTCATGGTACATATTTTCATTGTTATCAGTTCTTGCTTTCCCTGGGAATCAAATCCATGACCTTGGCGTCGAAAGCGCCAACGCTCTACTGTTTGAGCTACAGGAAAGACATACACACTATACATACACACACACATTTACCTTGCTGGAGAAATCAGGTTATGTCTATTGAGAGTTATGCCTCAGTGAAGCCAGTTATTCTTGATGTTACCACATGAATTACATTTTCTAAGTTTCAAACATTTTTTTCAGTGCAAACACAACAGATTGAGTCTGACCAATTAAAGCAGAACAGCAGAATCCTTATTCGAACGTTTCAGACACAGTGAGAAAAGAGCAGACTGCAATTTATATAATGAAAAAACCTCCAAAACAAAGGAACCTTTAAAATAGCATAATAGGGACACTTTTAACACACGAGTAATACTTAATTATATTTATTTTAGAAGTTCTATTTATTTAACATTGTTAAATAAAGTTGTCATACATTTAGGGATACTCCTACCAAACACTTGGAGTCACTGTGGCTTCTTGTCTGAAGCTTGGTTGTTTTTGTCTTCCTTCAGGACTTCATCTGTCATCAGGTATCACTAAGGCTGCGTTTACACTGCAAGTCTTTATGCACAGATCCGACCTTTTGACCATATCTAATTTTTTGATTATTTGCCAGCATGGACAAGATAACAGCTGTCATGACTGCAGAGATATAGACAGGAAAACAACAGTAATTTTCGTTTGTTATTTTGACCTAGAATTCTCATGTGAAATAAAGTAGTGCTATAAGATTACATTTTTTAATGAAGTTACGAGAGAGAGAGAGAGAGAGAGAGAGAGAGAGAGAGAGAGAGAGAGAGAGACTTTTAACTTTAGAATGTCCATTATTTAAACATTAAAAAATAGTTTAGAAAAATCATTCCACAAGTTTATAAATTTCCAACCACAAAAACAAATATAAAACACTTACAAACTTTCTCACAAAAAATCTATAAAACCCTCCCAAAACATCACCCATAAACTCACCAAAAGTGGTTTAAAAAAATGTTAAGTTATACAATGCATATTCCAAAGTTAGTTTTTTTTATTTTTTACAAAACCATTAACCGTAAGAACAGGATCTGTTTCACCCCCCTTTGCTTCCACTTTATTTTCCTGGTACCATTTGGTACCTAATTTGTTAATACCATACAAAACGTTTAAAATAATCACTTTATGCTTTTTATAGACAGAATATTTTGGACCATGATTTAACAAATTGAGACTAAAGTAACCCAACAGTCTCAAACAGCAATGTTTCACAGACTAAATATTTTTTAGACAAGAACATTGCATAAACATGGGCATTTGTTTCAGATTGACCACAGAAAGGGCATCCCCCCCCCCCCTTTCAAGGGATCTAATCTTTTTCAATAGGTCTTTTGTTGAAGGACCGCCAGCTTCCTTTCGGGGAAGAGCATGACGCCAACACTGAAGTCCATTTACTTTCTTTCAAGTCTGTAAAACTTTTATAATTACAATTTTTGTATATTCTATACAGGATATTTCTAGTTATAGTTCTGAAAAAGGCCAACTCTAGAGTTTTCAATGACAACATATTTCCAGGAATTTCCTCGCAGTCTTCATCCTTTAAACTAATTTTGAAGTCAGGAAAACCATATGGCTCCTTACAGGTCTTCACGGCGGTAACTTTTAAAAAAAAAATCAGATTTTGGGGCGTTGAGTGGTACGTACACATCTTAAACCCACTTTGTTGGCCAGTTCTTTTGCCTCTATCCATCCACATCCTCTTCTGAGATCACATAACTTGGATATTCCAGCAGAAAACAGTGCAACTCTGATAAACAAAAAAGACAAAGACAACAGCTTTGTGCACTGGTGCGCAGTCATGTTGGATCAGGAATGGACCATCCCAAAACTGTTCCCATAAAGTTGGGAGCATGAAATTGTCCAAAATGTCTTGGTATGCTGAAGCATTAAGAGTTCCTTTCACTAAGGGGCCAAGCCCAATAACCCCTGAAAAACAACCCTACACCATAATCCCCCCTACACCATAATCCCCCCTCCAACAAACAACCCCACACCATAATCCCCCCTCCAACAAACAACCCCACACCATAATCCCCCCTCCACCAAACTTTACACTTGGCACAATGCAGTCAGGCAAGTACAGTTCTCCTGGCAACCGCCAAACCCAGACTCGTCCATCGGATTGCCAGAGACAGAGAAGTGTGATTCGTCACTCCAGAGAACACGTCTCCTAGGGCTTGGTACTTCACGATACGATACGAGATACATTGTTCACGATACCGATAATATCACGATATGGCAATACTGCGATAATCTATATATTATCGATTATATATAATAATCGATAATCGATATATATTATTGAGGAAAACGCAGTGGACTTCTTGTTAGGCTAAAAAGACGCGGGGCTTCATCGCCACGGATTATCCACGCCTGGCCTGGAAGCTATCGGTTGCCTAAACACAACAGCGCCTCGGAGTTACAGACGATCGGTCCTGTTCCAGTCCTCTCGGACTCATGGACCCCCTGGCGCCAATTGTTAAGACAACGCCGCGTCAACAGAGGTGTCGACATTCGGAACCTTCGCACTCTGGAATATGTCAAACCACCGGCTGTACTTACGGACACCGGACCACAACAGGTGAAATTGGCGTTGGTAAACGCAAGATCCATCTGCAACAAATCATTTATTTTAAATAATTTTTTTACATCTCATGACCTGGACTTCCTATTTTTGACGGAAACCTGGCTCAATGCTGGTGAGCTGGATTCTCTGACTGATTTATCTCCAGTTGATTGTGTCTATTTTAGCTCTCCTAGGCTAGTGGGCCGCGGCGGAGGCGTGGCTACAGTTTTTAAAAAACGTTTTAGGTGTAGGCTTTCGCCTGCCACCCAATATCATACATTTGAATTGCAATTATTCACAATTCAGCTATCCAGCCCAGTGACTTGTGCCCTTATTTATAGACCACCAAAATATAATAAGGACTTTATGCAGGAATTTGGGACATTTCTTTCTAATATAGTCCCGACTGTGGATAAATTGCTAATCCTGGGTGATTTTAATATTCATGTCTGCTGTCCTTCCCATCACCTGGTAAAGGAATTTCTACAACTCATTGACTCATTCGATCTCATCCAACATATTAATGGCCCTACACACGAACACGGACATACCATTGATCTTGTTTTAACTTATGGACTCTCAGTATGTAACATTGATATTGAGCAAAGCTGCCTGTCGGATCATATGTCTGTCATGTTTAATATAATACTGCCATATCTACCTCCTAACGACGAGAAGGATGTACATTTTTCTCGTGTGATAATTCCCTCTACTGTAATTGAGTTTTCTAATGCCTACACAGAGTCTTTAACAAGGTCTGTTTTGGAAGCCCCATCGCTTAACCTCAATACTGAGGAAATTACCATGTTGTTTAATGAGACATGTACAAATATCTTAGATTTGTTTGCACCACTAAAATCAAAGCGCTTTAAACGCAGCTCTCGCCCTTGGTTTAATCATCATACCCGGGCTCTCAGGCAGGAGTGCCGTAAAGCAGAACGTAAATGGAAAAAAGATAGGCTACATGTCTCAGCTGAGATTTTCAAGAACCACCTGTCTACCTATCAATGCGCTGTCAAAGCAGCTAAAATTGAGTACTTCTCAGATTTTATAAAGAAAAATTCACATAATCCTAAAGTACTGTTTAATACTTTTGATAAAGTGGTTAATCCGAAGCCTTCTTCATACCCAGATGCTACCCCTGAGTTGTGCATACAATTTCTTGATTTCTTTAGGAATAAGATTGAACTTCTATACTCTTGTATCCCCAGCTATCATGCCTCTAATTCTTCCAATTCTAGCCCTAATAAGGTCCAGCTAACACATTTTAATCCAATTGATCTTATTAAAATGACAGAGTTAATTTTTAAACTGAAACCGACCACCTCACCAGCGGACATTATGCCAACACGTTTCTTTAGAGAGGTGTTAGGAGTAATTGGCCCATCTGTTTTGACTATCATGAATAGTTCATTATGTACAGGCATTATTCCATCCTGTTTTAAGCATACCGTGATTAGGCCATTTTTGAAGAAGCCAAGTCTTGATCCATCTGAGTTTAATAACTTTCGACCTATCTCCACAATACCTTTTCTGTCTAAAGTGTTGGAGAAGATTGTTTTTCTCCAACTCTCTGCATTCTTAACAGACCAAGATCTCCTTGATAAATTTCAATCGGGATTTAGGACCCGTCATAGCACTGAAACTGCCCTCCTTAAAGTGACAAACGACCTTTTGCTCACTTTGGACTCGGGTAGCTCCGCTATTTTAATTTTGCTCGATCTAACCGCCGCCTTTGATACAATCCATCATAATATTCTTTTAGATCGTCTAAAGCAGGAGGTTGGGCTTAGCGGCATGGTCTTACGCTGGTTCTATTCATATCTTTCAAATAGGTCTGTCTCAGTTAAAATTGGCAATTACTCATCACCTTCAGTTCCACTATCATGCGGACTCCCACAAGGGTCCATACTGAGTCCTATTCTATTTTCCTTATATATGTTACCTTTGGGCTCTATTTTCAGGAAATATGAGATCACATATCACTGTTATGCTGACGACACTCAAATGTATGTCCCACTACATCCTCTTGATAAGTCTTGTTCCAATCTTGTAAAGTGTCTTGATGAGGTAAAGTGCTGGATGGCTAAGAATTTTCTCCACTTAAATGAGAGCAAAACTGATGTTGTTGTTTTTGGCCCTTTTGGCTTTTCACCACTTATCTCTACTTATTTGGGCCCACTATCTAGAAATGTTCACCCATGTGCAAAAAATCTGGGTGTATTTTTCGATTCTGAATTAAATTTTACAAAACAAGTGAGCGCTGTGGTTAAAAGTAGCTTCTACTACTTAAGATTAATAGCGAAAATGAAACCTATGCTCTCATCGAGGGATTTGGAGACGCTCATCCATGCTTTTATACTATCTAGATTGGACTATTGTAATGTGATATATTTGGGACTCTCTCAGTCATTGCTGAACCGATTGCAGCTGGTTCAAAATGCCGCTGCCAGACTATTGACCAATACGAGAAAGAGTGATAGAATTACCCCAATTCTAACATCCCTTCAATGGCTACCTATCAGATTCCGGATCGATTTCAAGACTTTAATATTCATTTTTAAAATTTTAAATGATCTCGCACCCTCCTATCTATCTGATCTTATTATTTTGCACCAGCCAGTAAAGAATCTGAGATCGGCGGATAAATTATTGCTCCGGGTACCGCGGTCGCGACTCAAGCGGAAAGGTGATCGAGCCTTTTCGATAGCCGGTCCTAGGTTATGGAATTCCTTACCTCTTGCCATCCGCTCCATCCCCACGTTGAATTCTTTTAAAACGGCTTTAAAGAAGCACTTCTATAGCTTGGCATTTAATTCCGACCCAGGAGAGACCTAAATATATTAATTTTATGTTGTTGTGTTTTGTATTCTCTTTGTTTGGTTTTATTGATGGAATTGTACAGCACTTTGGGCTGCACTTGAGGCAGTAGAAATGTGCTATATAAAAAATAAACTAAACTAAACTAAACTAATTATCAGTAATAACTCACAATATATCATGTTTTAAGAAATATCTATATATTTTTTTTAATTAGGAAAATGAATCTCCATTTATTTTTTTGGATGAAACACAATAACAAAATCAACTTGTGTCTTATCAGTTGCAACAAAACAGTCACAGACACTATTTTTGTTTTGCTGCAGATGATTTTTTTCACTCGGGAGAAATCGAGTGGAATCGGTGATGCTCGCATGGTCGCGGCTCGCAGCGTGAGAGGAATTACAAGCCGAGCCGAGCACGTTACGAGCACCTCCCGACCTCCCGATAATTTTAAACATGTTTTTTCACCAGCTGTCTCCTATTGCCAAATCATACACCTCTCTCTCCCATTCGCAACATGACGGTCTCTGTGTTTAGCGCGAAAGCCCACGTGATTGCTGCCGGCTCGGGATAAAATTCGTGCAGGACAGTTGTGCCGTGTACCAGCTGCTTTGACGCGATTATCAGTTAAACTGACTCGCAACGTGTGCAATATCTCACGACCTCCCGAGTGTCCGAACTCGCACCGTGTACGCCCGCCCTAACGGCTTTTAAGATCGATACTTGGCAAGAGCGCATCGAGAATCGATCGCGGGAGAAAATATTGCGAGATATCGCCATATCGATATTTTGGTGCACCCTTAACGTCTTCACTGCTCTGAAGTCCAGTGGCGGTGTGCTTTACACCACTGCATCTGACACTTTACATTGCACTTGGTGATGTAAGGCTTGGATGCAGCGGCTCGGCAATGGAAACCCATTCCATGAAGCTCTACGCACTGTTCTTGAGCTAATCTCAAGAATCTTCCTTGACTCTGTTGTTCTGCCTGTATATTAATGATCTACCTGAAGTTTGTCCTTCTGCAGTAACTTGTCAGATGTACGCTGATGATACGGTTATATATGTACATGCAAAAAACAAGAGGCAAGCTGCCAAGGAACTATCAGCTACTATGGGTCAAAATTTCAAATTGGCTAACAAACTCTTGTTTACATCTTAATACAAGTAAATCTGTATGCATGTTCTTTTCGAAATCGGCAAATAAAGATCCCGATCCAGAAGTTACTGTAGCAGGAAGAACACTGTCAGTTGTACAGGAGTTTAAATATTTAGGTATAATACTAGACACACAACTGACATTTAAATCACAAGTTAAAAAAGTTGTAAACAGAATTAAATTTAACTTGATAAATTTTAGGCATATTAGAAGTAATTTAACTACAGAGGCCTCAAAGTTGTACATCAATGCCATGATATTGTCACATATGAACTACTGTATGACCAGTTGGACGCAGACAGGAAGGACTACATTACAGTCAATAGAAACAGTTTATAAACGGGCTTTGAAAACAATGGATAATAAGTCAAATTCTTTTCATCATTGTAATATTTTAAAGAAACATGGTTTTTTAAACTGGGAAAATATGGTCAAATTTGCTGATATCTTGCTTGTGTATAAAATGTTCCATGGTTTAGCCCCCCCTCCACTCAATGAATTTGTTAAACAAAACCTTAACGCATCCACCAGAGCGACTTCTAGAGGTGACTGTAAAATATCATATAGGAAAAGTTCCTTTGGACAGTCAGCCTTTTCCTACCGTGCAGCGCATACCTGGAACACAATACCTACAGAAGTAAGAAACATTTCTTCTCTTACCACCTTTTCTAAAACTATAAAAGAGTGGTTGCTGGACAATCAAATATGTTGTCACAATTTGCAGTAGTGCAGTTATTTATTCACAGGTTGACATATTCTATGTGTCATTATTTGTGCTTGTTTGATGTTGACTGTGTATATGTAATCTGTTTATGTTTTTAATGTGTATGTATGCAATGTTTTTTTATTTAGTTTTATAACAACAACCTGCCAGGGACTCCAGATGAAAATTAGTCTGTACGGCTAAATCTGGCTCATTTACATTTGGACATTGTCCTTATGTTCATTAATGTGCATTGCCCCCTTTTTAAATAAATAAACAAACAAATAAACAATCTGAAGGCCTCCACATGAAGTTTGGAGGCCTGTAGCTATTGACAGCGCACTGTGTGCCTCAGCATGTGCTGACCCCGCTCTGTGATTTTAAATGATGTTTTATAAACAAAGTTCGGGAGGAGCACGTTCAAATAATCAATCCAATCTACTCGTCATCAAACAATTATGTCTACCCTAATCAGCATGACAAGTATATATATATCCACTCTGTCAACTCACCTAATATTCCTTGACAGTTTCCAGCATCCCTCCACCACCCCGACTCCTCACTCTTGGCTCAATCTTTTACAGCCAGGAATACGGGGGGAGTACTCTGGGTTCGGGCCGAATACCGAGCCCGGAGCCCTCTCCTCGGACAGCACGCCAAATACGCATTTATTCTATCTGACTTATTTGTAAGTGTGAACTCGTGAATAGGTAAGAGGGAGATCATGAAGTCTGAAGTAGTGTTGTCAAAAGAACCGACTTCAGTACCAAGTCGATACTGAAATTTAAAAAATGTGACGCTTTGAGCACTGTTGAGTGGAATCATAAACACCTCTGATTGGCCATTGTACTCACGTGTTCATCAGACGCGTTCATCTGTGATTGGCTACAAGGATCAGCGCTTCAAAAACATGTTGTAAATATACATCAATGACGCTCTTCAGCGAGCGCTTACACAGATACACACGGGAGCGTTTGAAAGCAGGTCCGCTGATTGACGCCTGCTTGTGCTTTCTAAAGCTCCTGTTTTAAAAACAACAACTTTCAAACACTTCCGTGTGCTCTCAAACGCTCACATGCGCTGATCATTGTAGCCAATCACAGACAAATCCGATGTACACAATGGCCAATCAGAGGTGTTTTACGATTCTGCTCAAAGAGTCAAATTTTTTTAATTTAAGTACCGACTTGATACCGAAGTCGGTACATTTGACAACACTAGTCTGAAGTGGCATATCTAGTCCCGAATGGATTTGCTAAAAAGAGCAATAGCCCCTGGAGATCACCATGCATTTTAGCGCCTAAAGCTGACGGGTCACTCCGTTTCTGCACTGATGTGAATTCTGTTACTGTACCGGATGCATTTCCATTGTCGCGTATAGAGGATTGTATTGATAATCTTGGCACTGCTCGGTACATTACTAAACTAGATCTTTTAAAAGGCTATTGGCAGGTGCCATTGACTGAGCGCGCCTCTGAGATTTCTGCATTCGTGACTCCTGATTCCTTCCTTCAGTATACACGGATGGCGTTGGGACTACAAAACGCGCCCGATAAGTTTCAAAGGTTAATGTCTATGGTTTTTAACATCTACCTAGATGATGTAGTCATTTATTCCTCTACGTGGGCATATAACATTTCACTATGTTTTTAGTCGATTAGCAGCCGCATCCTTAACATTAAACTTGACGAAATGCGACTTTGCAAAAGCTTCCGTCACGTATTTGGGAAAACAGTTTGGGAACGGTCAAGTATGTTCTGTGGATGAAAAAGAGACCGCTATCCTTTTGTACCCCAGGGCGAGAGTTCTAGTCTAAGACATCTAGGGCCCTATTTTAACGATCTGAAACGCAAGTATCAAGCGCAAAACGCAAGTAACTTTGTGTGCAGATCTCGGGCGCTGTTGCTGTTATACCGGCGGGATAAATGACTCTTGCGCCCGACGCAAATCTAAAATGTGTTGGTCTGAAGTAGCTTCATTACTCATAGGTGTGGTTTGGGCGTAACGTGAAATAAACCAATCAGAGCGTCATCTCACATTCCCTTTAAGAGCAGGAGCGCTTGTTCCATGGCGGATTGCTATTATAACGGCGGATTTGCCAGGAGCGGTTCACAGCCGAGGAGACCGACGTTCTCGTCAGGGCCGTAAAACACAGAGAAGTGACGTTGGGGATGGAGAAACACACCCAGATTAGCTTCGGTTAAACAGGCGTATGATAATTTGGGTAAATGTGTAAGCTAGATGTATGCTTTTATAATAATCTATCTATCTATCTATCTATCTATCTATCTATCTATCTATCTATCTATCTATCGTAATAATGTATGATTTGCAAAAATGAAAACTGCTGCGTCTGTGTGTAGATGAGAGAATCAAAGTGTGTGCGCGTTGAGCACACGCTACATTGATTATGGCCCTTAAAATAGCATATGAATAACATGCCACTGACTTTAAACTGTTTTTTTTCGGCCAGTGGCGGAATTGTTTTCTAAACCTGCAAAATAGCATGAGGGAACGTTTGCGCCGGAACACGCCTCCTCTTTGCGCTGAACCGCCCCGGGGAGCGCAAGTGTATTTCTTAGTTAACCGACGTGCGTCTGTGGAGGGAAAAGTCTGCTTTGCGCGGGTGCAAAATAGGAATGATACATGCGTCGGTGTACAAAGTCAATTGCGCTGGGTGCAAGATAGGGCCCCTAGTGTCTTATTTTGCTGCTAAATTTAATTGTCACCAATTTAATTATTCTACTATTGAAAAAGAGACTCTGGCTATGTTGCTTGCTTTGCAGCACTTCGACTTGTATGTTGGATACATACTCCCGTTATCGTCTACATGGATCACAATCCGTAAAAAAAAAAAAAAAAAAATTGTACAACCACAACCAACATTTGATGCACTGGCTTTAATGGCTCAACAGGTACACTCTTGAGATCTACCACAAGAAAGGAACTGACAATGTCATAACAGATGCCCTTTCTCAGGGCTAGGTAATTGTTTAATTTAATTTTCTTAGTTTCACTGGGTTTGTATAATTTTTCTAGTTTGCTTTCACTGTTAGCTTCACCCAGAACCTCTTTTGTAAAATGGGTTGTAAAATTGTAAAAAACTAACTTCTCCTGCATGACGTCATGACTCTGCTATTTTCTCTATCTGAGTTTTATTGTTTAGGCCCGCCTCTGTGCACTTGCGTCTCGTTGCATGCGTTGCTGATTAAAGGATTAGTTCACTTTAAAATTCAAATTTGCCCATTTTTTACTCACCTTCAAGCCATCCTAGGTGTATATAACTTCCTTCTCTCAGATGAATACAGTCGGAGTTATATTAAAAAATATCCTGGCTCTTCCAAGTTTTATAATGGCAGTGGATTGCAACCAACAGATTGAAGCTCAAAAACGTGCATCCATCTATTGTAAACAAACTCCAAACGGCTCCTGTGGGTTAATCAGGGCCTTCTGAAGCAAAACGATGAGTTTAAGAAAATATTCATATTTAACACGTTACAAACTAAATTTCTAGATTCCAGCCAAATGGCCATACGCAGTCTACTTGCCCCTAATGCGCAACTTACGAAATGTACGACGTCAGAAGTAGCGTTAGTGAAGTCATGGCGTACCGTAAATGTCAGCAGTACGTCCCATTACTCGTTGCACTTTACACTTAAGTGGAATCCGTATGTTTGTTTAGCCACGTTTGGCTATTTAGTTTACTAATATATTATATATATATTATATACTTACTATTATTATACTCTGATATGTCTGTGATTTAAAACCACATTTGTGGTTCAGTGGCTCAGATCGGATGGGGGGAAAAAAAGGATCTTGTGTGGATATTTGTGTTTACATGTGTGCAGAAAATTCCTATCTGTCAGATGTGAGTAAGAAAATCTGAGTTTTTGGGCCAGAGCAAACGCAGCCTAAGTCATGAATATTTATTTAATTAAATGTTACTTTTTATCAATATTTATCTTTGCTTAGCTCTGCCATATGTCTCAATATTCAGAATCAAAATGAAAGAAAGACAAGACACATGAAGTGTCTTACATTTGGATTTGAACTTTATATGACCCAATCCAATAATACGCAAACAAAGGCACGGATGGAGGGAAAGAGAAGTTGAATCAGTGTCTTTGTAGAAGCTCCAAAGGCATATGAGCAGTTTTTTTAGTTGGTTTAAATAAAATATGCCTGTACAAAATGAAAACAGATATAAGCTTGTGGATTCTACACAAGGTTAGCCGAATTTGATCCTCAGTGACCTGTTACACAAAGCTATCTGAGCAAACTCTTTACGTTGTGGCAACATCTGTGGCACGTTGCATTTCTGCTATGGCAACATTGTAGCAACATAGTTGTAAGACGCGACAGGGCTGTAGCAACGTTGTTGCGCGACATTCAGCAACTGAGAGACGACGTTCTGACAATTTTTTTTTTTATGCTAGATAGATATAGATATCCCCTATAGATATCCCCCATTTAGCTTTTTTGTTGTTGTTTTTTTTGCAGTTTTGAGGTTAATTTTTAAATAGTCAGATGTTAGATAATTATATATTTTTAAATATTGTTTATCCTTATTATTTAATGGGGCTATCAGTAAAGTAGCCTAATTATAATCAACACCTGCAAGTGTACTTTGAAGAGTAAAAATGACAGAAGGTTACGTTAATTCAACTTTATTATATGGTAATCAAATTGCACTTTCAAAAGTCATACATTTGTGAATAAAGAAAAAAAGAATAGGGTACAGTTGGGGAAAACCCCAAAATTTGTAATTTTTTCCCAAAATAACCACTAGGGGGAGTTAAGATACATTTTCACTGTTGCTATGCACTACATTGACATTGGGAATATACAAATCTCCATGGAGAAGCTGACACCAGCGATGTATTTGAAGAGAAGAGGATTACATGGTAAATGCTATAATTTTCAGATATTAGTAAACAAGTGTTTCAGAGAATATTGTTCTGCAGGATATCACAGTGATGTATGATAGATGAATAGTGAAGTCTGTAGTTTGAGAGCATATGTTATTTATAAGGAATATAATTATATTTTAAAAATTAAACATTTGGGGGCAGATCCTTTGTTTTACACTTAATGCAGTATAACTAGGTGGTAAAATCAAAATATTTGAACAAAACATGAAAAAATTACCTCAAGTGAGCATTAGGCTAGCTTGCTAGCACAGTTAGCTCACTGATGGAAGGTGGTTCGGTGACCCAATGATAAAACATAGTGGCTTTTAATGCATTTTTTGAATATATTTCACTACATAAATATACTAATTTATAATTTTAATATTTATTTAGGGTTTTCTGTTTGTCTTGGTGATAGTGGTGAACAAACACATCAATTATGAACCCCATAAAGGCCTAGGGTAGAAATCTCAACCTCATATATATATATTTTTTTCTCCTTATAGATGCAGACATATAAGAGAAAAAGTTTGTTTGGGCTTTCAACGATTGATGTAAGGAGGCTGGCCTATGACCTGGCAGAGAGGTTAGGCTTGAACTATTGTTTTAATTCGGAGCGCAAGATGGCAGGGAAAGACTGGTTCTATAATTTTCTAAGAAGACAAGGAACCCTGTCTGTCAGGACTCCACAGGCGACGAGCATATCTAGGATGGTGGAGTTCAACAGACTGAAGGTGGACCTGTTCTTACGTATTTATGAGGATGAGCTCCATAGGCTTGGCGAAAACGTTGACCCCACCCGTCTGTGGAGTATGGATGATGGTGTCCAGAATGTACAGAAGCCAAACATAATTGTTGGCTCAAAGGGGAAGAGGCAGGTGGCAAGAGTCACTAGTACGGAAAGAGGCTTTACTGTCACTGCTGCCTGGTCCATGAACGCCGCTGGGCAGTTTGTACCACCACTGTTCATTTTTCCAAGAAAGCGAATGAATGAGCGCCTGCTGTGTGGTGCCCCAGCAGGATCGGTCGGTGGAGTGACTGACTCAGGGTGGATGGACAGTGCACTGTTTCTCCAGTGGCTGAGACATTTTTGTGACACCATTGGATGCACTCCTCAGAGGCCTCACATTCTGATATTGGATGTCCACCACTCGCATAAGACCCTCGAGGCTGTGTTGCTTGCGAGAGAGCGTGGGGTGATAATGATCACCATCCCACCCCACTGCAGCCACAAGATGCAGCCATTAGACCGCACCTTTTTCAAGTCTTTTAAGTCAAAATACACCACAGCTGCAGATAACTGGATGACCTCTCACCCAGGACAACGAATTGATATTTATGCTGTGTGCGGGCTTTTCGATAAAGCCTACTCAGCTTCAGCGTGTGTGGGGAAGGGCCAAAAGGGGTTCAAGGCCTGTGGGATGTGGCCTGTTGACAAGACCATCTACAAAGATGAAGACTTTGAAGAAGCTGAAGTACCTGAGGAGCCAGATCCAACCCTCGAGGACAGCAGGGGGACTGAGGAGGAGACAAGAGCTGGTAAACAATTACAACTATTATTACTATAAGGCTAGTGTCATTGTCATCATCATCTTCATCATTTTCTCTTGACAGGCCCAGTGGATCATCCGTGGTGCCCAACACTAGCGCCCACTCCCAACCACAACCTGGGACAAAGTCTCCAGCTAAACATGGTAAGAAAAACTATGTATTTTAAAGAGCTTACTATAATTTGCCTTCCAGTCACTTGAAGTCACACTCTAGCTGGTCATTTAATTTGTATTACAACCTCTATTACTGTTAGGCTACTCTCATTGTCATCATCATCATCATCTTATTCATCACTAAAGTGTGTGTTTGTGTGTGTGGGTTTCTATATTCTTTTTTTTTTTTTGTATATTGCTTTTTTGGTGATTTTCCTTTTATTGTGCCAGGACAGTAGAGAGATGACAGGACAGTAGAGAGAGGACAGGACAGTAGAGAGAAGTAGAGAGATGACAGGACAGTAGAGAGATGACAGGACAGTAGAGAGATGACAGGACAGTAGAGAGATGACAGGACAGTAGAGAGAGGACAGGACAGTAGAGAGATGACAGGACAGTAGAGAGATGACAGGACAGTAGAGAGAGGACAGGACAGTAGAGAGATGACAGGACAGTAGAGAGAGGACAGGACAGTAGAGAGAGGACAGGACAGTAGAGAGATGACAGGACAGTAGAGAGATGACAGGACAGTAGAGAGATGACAGGACAGTAGAGAGAGGACAGGACAGTAGAGAGATGACAGGACAGTAGAGAGATGACAGGACAGTAGAGAGAGGACAGGACAGTAGAGAGATGACAGGACAGTAGAGAGATGACAGGACAGTAGAGAGAGGACAGGACAGTAGAGAGATGACAGGACAGTAGAGAGAGGACAGGACAGTAGAGAGAGGACAGGGCAGTAGAGAGATGACAGGACAGTAGAGAGAGGACAGGACAGTAGAGAGAGGACAGGACAGTAGAGAGATGACAGGACAGTAGAGAGATGACAGGGCAGTAGAGAGATGACAGGACAGTAGAGAGATGACAGGACAGTAGAGAGATGACAGGACAGTAGAGAGATGACAGGACAGTAGAGAGATGACAGGACAGTAGAGAGATGACAGGACAGTAGAGAGAGGACAGGACAGTAGAGAGATGACAGGACAGTAGAGAGATGACAGGACAGTAGAGAGAGGACAGGACAGTAGAGAGATGACAGGACAGTAGAGAGATGACAGGACAGTAGAGAGAGGACAGGACAGTAGAGAGAGGACAGGACAGTAGAGAGATGACAGGGCAGTAGAGAGATGACAGGACAGTAGAGAGATGACAGGACAGTAGAGAGATGACAGGACAGTAGAGAGAGGACAGGACAGTAGAGAGAGGACAGGACAGTAGAGAGATGACAGGGCAGTAGAGAGATGACAGGACAGTAGAGAGATGACAGGACAGTAGAGAGATGACAGGACAGTAGAGAGATGACAGGAAGCGAGGTGGGAGAGAGACAGGAGATGGGATCGGGAAAGGTCCACGAGCCGGGACTCGAACTCGGGCCGCCCGAGCGCAAAGGCCATTGGCGCCGACAGGGTTTTATTCTAATGTATTTTTTATTCCTTTTTAAAGGACCGAGTCAGTCCCCCTCCTCGATTCTAGAAGAGCTGTCCCCTAGGCCAGGAATAAAAAACAAGAGGCCACGAAAGAGGGCATGTGAATCTTCAGCTGTGCTGACCTCCTCGCCATATTAAAAAATGTTAGAGGACGAGATAGCTGCACGAAACAGAGGCACACAAAAAAAGTTAAACGCAAAAGTGCAGCTGAAGTGAAGAATAAGAAGAAAGAAGATGATACAGATGCCTCTACTGTGGGGAGTTATTTTCAGTTAGTGGGGGGGGCTGGATCAGGTGTGAGGGTGCCAAAAGTGGACACATGGAGATTGTCCCAATGAGATTCGAGGGGAATTCATCTGCGAATTGTGCATGGATGAACAATGAATGGCTAATGAATTAATGTTTGTTTGTTTGTTTATTTATTAGAACATATTTGTTTGCATGGCTTAGTTACATGTATAAATATAAATGTTAAAAAATCTGGCTATTTTGGACATTCCTGAAATAAATATTAATATATATATACATGTTGATACATTACTTGCCTTTTACTTTTAGAGATTAAAAACTATCATTTTGCTGTTGATCTATGAAGCAAACTGGTTGGTAAGAAAGGGGGCATTTTAACCCACCGCTGGGGCAAAACGGCCCCTTTGTACAAAAATATTTTCAGTCAAAATACTAATTAATTTTGAAGGCTGAGCAATTTTAATATTTGGTGAATAACTCCTGCCATAAGTCAAAACTGGGATGGCAATTCTAGTCACATTTATGTTTTGTTTCACAGTAATGTCACATTTTCCTTAAAGCTACACTGTGTAACTTTTTTAGTTGATTCTTAGCAAAAAACACTTAGTTCTTTCAAAAATATATGTGCTCATTAATTTATATTTACTTCTTTCAAGTAATAAAGTATTCTCTTAAGTTTATAATCTGCCATTGAAAGTACATACGGGTGAGGGGTTCGAATGCAGGTCGCCATGTTGCCCCTCCATCTTGAAACTACATTAGCCAAAGAGGGACATGCCTGTAAATTCAAGCTTCGCCTTTTGCGTTTTTCACTCAGTGACACCGTGACGAATGCGAGGGGGAGATTACTCGCGAGCGCCGGCAGATTTGAAAGATAGTGTGTGTGTGTGTGTGTGTGTGCGTGTGTGTACTCACATTTGAAAGAGAGAATTAAAACGTCAACGCGACAGGCAAATCAGCAAGACCATAGTCAATATTGGAGTAACTTTTCCCAGATGGAAAGAGCTCATGAGGAGAAAAGATTTTAAAACGCCGAGGTTGCCTGCTTTCTTCTCGACAGGTAATTCAGCCTGTTGTAATTCATTTGTGTAAATTCGAAGTTTTATAGTTGATTGTCTAACCATAGCATGGTTGTGCATAACGCCAGAACGACCTCTAGTATAACTTCATCCTCGCGTCAATGGTGAAAAAGTGTTGTTTACCTTGTAACATAAATCTGTGCTGCGACGGATCACAGGTGATGAATAGTTTTAAAGGCGCAATTTTTTAAGCTAAATAAAAAAAGGACACTGTAAATTTTAGTTATTTTTAATTGCTTTTACTTTGTACACATTGTAACGTTAGCCTAATCTGATTATGCTGGGATAGCCGATTCCAAGTGTGACGTTTACCTCCTGACATGTAGGCTATCTGTCCTGTAGTTTTATTCATTTTAGACGTATTGTTTATTATTGTCATGGACGAAGTCGATAACTGGAAGCCATGTTAATCTTGGAATAATACGGCCACCGTAGGAGTTAAAACGCCCTCGGAATTGAGAGGAACAGAAACTAATATTCACTGGGTAGTCATATACAATTTCACCGCTAGATGGGGGTAAAAATCACACAGTGTAGCTTTAAGGGGTTTTCCCCCGCTCTACCCTATACAAATTTATTTTAAGTATAATAAATAAAACATAAAAAGCAAAGATCAGAAAATTTAATTAACAAATCCAGGTTCTGTACATGGCAGACAGGGGAGCGTAGTCGAAAGCCGGGAGATAAAGGTCGGTAACAGGAATCAGTCCAGGAAACATCCACAAATCCAGAGGAGCAAAGAAACGAATGAGACTAAATAGCAGACAAATCAAATGAAAAACCAATGGGCGGATGAAATCTAAAAGGCTGATTGGCGCTTCAGGGCAGTGACGAGTACAGATGTAGTCCAGTGGTTGTCCAGACACCATCGGCACAACCTTAACCCTCTGGGGCGTTTAAATAAAAAAATGTAAAAAATCATAGCTTCATCGGAATGGTCCGAAATTTGGTGACTTTGTTGGTACTTGGTATATGAACACCCCAAAAAATTGGGGACATTTGAATAGTCTAAGTGGTTGTAAAAAAAATTGTCACACTCAGGACCTTCGGGTCCAAATGGACCCACCATAGGAAATGAATGGGAAATTGGCAAAAATGTGACAATACAGAGTTTTTTTTTGCGTACAATCTACAAATCAGCCACGATCCAGAAAAAAAGCACACAACAGTGAAGGGGTTAATCTATAAAACATCAAGAGTGCAAAACAGACACATCCACACACACACACACACACACACACACACACACAAACACACTTTTATACACATACACACTAATAAATTCAGATTACAAAAATCTGTTTTGAATTTTTAAAAATCACAGCTTCATCGGAATGTTACGAAACTTGGTGACTTTTATGGTATTAGGTATGTGAACACACAAAAAATATTGGGGTCATGATCCAAGCACGTCACACTTCTGCTCTTTGGTCAAAAATGACCCCATAGGAAATGAATGGGAAATTGTCAAAAATATGAAAACACAGAATTTTTTTGTGCATACAATCTACAAATCAGCCAGGATGCAGAAAAAAAGGACTCAACAGTGAAGGGGAGAATCTCTAAAACATCAAGAGTACAAAAAAAAAACACACACACATTTTTTTTAATAAAAATAAAATAAAAAAATATATATATAAAAAATGTCTATTATATTATTCAATGGGAAAAAATGGGTCATAATTATTGCATAAATATTAATTAAAATCATAAAATATTAATTAAAATCCAAAAAAGAAAAGAAAAAATATTATAAAAAACAAGTAAAAAAAAAAAAAAATGATTTTTTTTTATATATATTAATCCCACCCTCCGGGTCCATTTGGACCCGAAGGTCCTGAGTGTGACTGTTAAACGAAGGACCCCAGAGGGTTAAGCAATGGCCCTGAACGGTGGTTTTTATTTCAGCATTGTGACAACGCTGTAACAACCTTCACCACACAATGTAGTTATAGCAACCTTTTGGTCACGTTGTTAAAACGTTGTTAGAAGGTTGGGTATGTTGTGCCAACGTTCTGTGTTTGCTGGGTTTAGAGTTGACAAAACTAAACAAATCCAATCCGATTTAGATCTGATCTGAGCTGAATTTACTTGAACGCATTTACAAGGCAGGAAAGAAACACTGCTTCTGTCACTAAGGTTAGAGAAGGCATCAGAAAAATATCTCACTATATTAATGCAAGTGAATCAACAATTCTATTTAATTACAATTTTAAAAAGCTTAAATGAAACATGTAAGCTTAACAATTTCAGCTTGACAGTTCACTGTTAATTGCTTTAATTTGGAGAGTGACTGTACTGTGGCAAATACATGTCACTTCTCTCACAGCTGATTGGTCCAGTTTTGGTTTGTGATCTCTAACCCAGAATAAGCCTTGCTGCAGAGCAGTTAGCTGTGGAGTGTAAGATACCAACTTCTTAAACGGGTTAAAACAGTTTTATCTTTTAAATGATTAGTTCAGTCACAAAACGCTAGTAGTGCACACTAATTTGTCTGTTAAATGCAATATGCTAGCAATCACATTGTTTACTACACAACACAATCTGATTGGCCTCTAGGGCTGAGTAGTACCGCTAGAAAAAATATTACGATATAATGTTTTATTTCATTCGGTATCGATAATTATTGAAAAATTTGTAATAACAGACAGAGAATTTTTTTTTTTTAAATTTAACCACTATTTTTATTGAGGTAAACAAAATTCTAGTTTTAACAGTCAAAAACAAAATATTTGAAACAAATATCTTCTTTCTAATATCTTATATGAATATTAAATAAATAAGAATCTAAAATAATAAATAAAATGTAACAATGTGTGCAGTGCAACTCTTTTGGCTCGTCTCCGGAGGCCACAAGAGGGCGCAATGAGCAAAATATTACTGTACCGCATTAAAAAACAAAGAAAAAACATGACTGTCTGAAAAAAAGCATAACATTTCAACTAACATTTATAAATTAAATATAATTGTCAACTGCATAAACAATTGTGAACAATATAGCATTGTGTATTTGTGAATAGTTTGATATAAAACAGTACTCTTTGGCATTTAAAGCATGAGATGCAGTGCAATGGCATAAAAAGCCCACAAAATCTTGAGATGCAGTGCAATGGCATAAAAAGCCCACAAAATCTTGAGATGTATTGTTTTAAAAGTTGAACCTCTTTTAACTTCACATGGGCTGTTTCTCAATTCCAATAATGCAAAGAACTGCTTAACTGACCATCTCGGCAAATAGCGATTAATATACATAACATCACAAACAAATATCACAACCTATTAAACGGTTTCTAAGTTTTCAAACAAGTTTATATCTTTTTTTTATTTTACCGTGTGTATTTATGAGTAGCCTTTGTGTTACCTATGCTTTGTCAATGTTAAGATTCTTTTTAATATGCCAATAAAAATACTGCCGCTTTCTTAGGGTCTTTATCGCTTTATTAAAAGTAAGCAAAAGAGAAGGACAAATGTTTACTTTCACGAGCCTTCAGGTATTTCGAGCACGCAACAGGAATCTCTTAAGTGCGAACGAGAAGTTTAAAGCTTACATGCTTCTGTAGTCGACGGGCTACGACTCGTTGGACTACTTAAATGTGCATTTAATTTGCCAACAGCATGTGCAGTGAATGAGCCCATCAGGTGATACGCCTACTGTGTCTAAACCTACATTGCTCCACTTTCAGGTGTGTCAGTGTAACATACGACTGGCTTTTTTCTTCCTTTTTGTCTATCCCTCATCTGATGGCACACTGAAGCGAAGGATCACCTCGGGTTTCAGAGGAGGTTCATTGAGGCATTGAGAGTAAAAATCCTGAAACATAAATAACTAACAATAAAATTAATAATGATAATGATAATAATAATAATAAAAACATATATAACCTTTACATTTATACTAATTATAAGTTAGTACAACAAGGTTTTGTCTATAAAGCACACTTAGCCAAAATGTGCCTTGAGTGAAAGACAAACTGTCAAGACAAAATATGCTGCAGTGATGCCCCTGGAAAAAGACGTTTAGAGAGGAGACAGAAAGGTCTGTGTGAGTGGAGAGAGGCGATTACCTACCTTGGTGCAAACAGTGCTTAACTTTGTCAGTACTGACACCTTGTGGTCACTTTAAGTGAAACCTCAGCCATTCTGGATTTCAGACCTCATTGTGCAGAGTGCAGATGTGTATCCACATCCATCCTTCTCGTTTTGCTTTTGAAAAAGCACAATCTGTAAATGTAAAAGTGTAATTTATGTGGCCTGATTTGGTTTTCTTTGAGAAAGACATTTCTACAGCAGAATTTTGCGCTCCACCAGATGCTCAACTATGGCCCTGTCCCAAATGGCACCCTAAGCACTCGTGGTCTTCCTACGAGTCCGCACTTTCGTGACGTAATGCCGCTTTGACTGTCGGGAAGAAGTCTGCTGCGGGCTCGGCCAAAGTGCGCATCGAGGGCGCATATCGACCGCAAAGGGGGCGCTCATGAGCACCCTTCTGAGGCCTAAAATGACAAAATGACTTAACGGACACGCACACGCGGCAACCATTGTAAGTCCACAAGACCGAAAGTGCATATGAAGTGTGCCATTTGGGACAGGGCCTAACATAAACAAAATGCGTGCAGATGGACTAAACCATTTGCCGCATTAGCAAGGGGAGGGACCGTGAGATCTTAGAGCCTGTTTACACCTGGCCACTTAATGCGTTTTCTCAGATCGGATAGCTATCTGATTTATCAAAACGCTTCCATTTACACCTGGTCACATAAATGTGTTTTTGCGAAACGGATTTAAATCCGATCTTCAATTCCTGCGCTATATGCAGATTTAATGGAGTGCCCGTCACGAAAGCAACAGATATGAGCTGCATTTTATTGATCATCAGCTAAAAATTTCTAAATCAAAGACCGCAATAAGAGAGAGCGTCAACAGCCCTGGTAAGATCATTTCATTTCTCTACTTTTAATGATGATGATTGTGTGTTAAGCGTCTGCGACTTAGTTTCACTTTGATTTGCGATAGTTTGCACGTTGGCTTAATGAATAGATGCTCAGCTTCTCATCTGCGGTGACGCGCGTGTTCCAGTAGCGTCGTCATATCTGGCTATAACATTACATATAGCCTATAACACGCTCTCACACGTTTATATTTTAGCATTTTTGGGAGGAGTACAATTTACATATGTGGTTTCAACAACCAGATGCATTTACACTTGTCCAGTTTCGTCAGGAATGCGGCCCAGACCACCTCCTGAAGTGGTTTGAGCGATCGGATTCAAATCCGTCTCGAATGCGTTTCGGAGGGCATTTACACCTGGTCTTTTCACGATCGGATAGCTATCAGATCTGAGAAAACGCATGAAGTGGCCAGGTGTAAACAGCCCCTTAGATAGTCTTTACTTTTTTGTATACAAAATCAATGATTGTCAGTCAATCAACCAAGTTATTCAGGCAATACACTAACTTTACATTTCATCTGACATTCATTATGAAATTTAATTAGGAAATGAAAATATCCAGGTAAAATAAAATATATTCCAGACTTTTCCAGGGCCCTCTCTCCCCTTGGGGCCGTGGTAATCAGTACTGGTTTTACCCCCAGTCCGACGCCCCTGATGCTGCCTTCCAGTCTTTCCTTTGCAGCCCGTCAAGCCAAAATGACGCCAACAAATGGGGCGGGTGTTACAGCCGATCGCATCACACTATAGCGCAGCCCATTTAAATACACTCTTCCTAATGTGGTCCTCCACATGTAACCAATGTGGTTAACCCTGTTCTCTCCATCCATCCATCCAACTATCTCTTTAATACTTTCATTTGCACTGTTTTCATTTGGAGTGGACTGTTTATTGTAGAGTCTGGTTTCTGCTGATTTATAGTTTATTGTGGAATAATGACCACAATGGCACCTTTATTTTTAAGAGTGTATTTATATTACTAAAAATCTTTTGGCAAGACAACATTTAAACTTTTCATCTAGGATCATTAAATCTAAAAATATTTGTAATATCTGGCTCCAGCGGGACCTGTCGTTATATATGGAGTCCTCCTGTCCAAGGCGGAAGGTCTTTCTCAGTTTGTATATCCATCTTTATCTTTATTTGTGGAGAACAAAATTGCAAAAGAAGTCAATACAATTTTTTTAGATTTCATTTGGAAAAAGAAACCTCATAAACTAAAAAAAGAAGTGCTATGGAATAACAGTGATATCACTGTCAGAAATAAATCTTTATTTTCCCCCAGGTGGTTCCAAAATGATATTACAGTTTTTCTCGATTGCTTAAACACATTTCTTGAAACTATGCCTCGTATTCTCAAAACTATAAACACAAATCCATAACGTCTCACCCAATTCCCCAAACATCCTATTTTCAGGTCAAAATGAAGCTCTACACTCAAAACCATTCACTCTTGCTGAAAAACCAAACTTTGTCCTCAGACAGGACACACAAGCCCTCACAAACACACACACACACACACACACTACAACATAGTCTTACACACTGGTGCAATAAATTCAACATTTCCAAAACTGGTAAGTTATGTTGCTTGTGGTTCCCCCCCTCACAAACCTTTCCACATGATGAACACAAAAGACACAACCAGTGGATACATTGGCACGTTGTTATTCATTCATGTACTACACAGTACAACACACACACAACAAAACAAAAACTATTTTTGTTTTACAACAGAAACAACAGAATTTGTTTTACTCTTCTTCTTTTTTTACACTCTCTCTAAAAATTTGTTTATATTTACTTAAGATGTGTGTGACCATCATATGACAGTAAAAGAGCCACACAAACCTTATTCTAATATGGAAGTGTATTGGAATGGTAAAGAGTGTTGGTCGTGACAGGAGAGCCTCCACTCAAGGACACAATATGATGAACACGTCTAAGAATGTTCCACATATGATTGAAATACCATAATTGGCCTAGAAAGATAACATTCTGGAGTCAAGACTATAAAGGAGAAAGGATGCTTCACTGTCACGCTCTGTGCCACTCTGTGACTGTACGACTGCTGGCCTTTTCTTGCAAGAAAATACACCTCATCAAAGACTATTGGAAGTGTTTGTCTCTTACAGTTTTTCTCAATTACTAAAACACTAAAACCCATTAGCTGAACAAAGTTCACAGTTGCCTGAACTCATTGAGCTAATTGTGCAGTCTGTTGTCAATACCTTAAACCATTTCACATGGTAAAACACAATTTGCAAATCTCACTTAGACTTTTCAGCAAAACTCTAAACACATTCTCATTCTCAAAACACATTCTGCACTCTAATGCACATGTCATCCACACTGGTAAACACAAGTGGCAACAATCAAATACAAATAGAGAACACATGTAATTTGATTGAACACAACCACTCAAAACTGATTTAACCCGTTTCAAATGATGTGACACAGCCAATATTAGCCAGTTCAGAGAGCAAACAGGTTGTTGAAGGTGGGAAGGAGAAAGTCTGAGAATGGATAGAAGAAACAATGTGAGAGGACGAGGACGAGTACGTATGCGAGGTGGGCAACAAGGAGGAAGAGGAGGAGGAGGGCAAGAAAGAGGAAGAGGGGGAGGAGGGACAATATTGATTGTGATGTCGACAAAGTGCTCTGGCCTGGTCTGACCCAGCTCAAAGACAAGAAGAAGCACACTGATCACATGTTTACTCCTTTGATTTTTGTCCCTGTTAGTATTGTATACTGTAGTACAGTGCATTGTAGGCTGTATACTTTACAATGAACACATTGTATGGCCCTGAACATTGTGCTTTCCATTTGTTACAGTTTTTCTCAATTGTTTACACACAAATACTGGTACTTGAGACACAATGACCACAACATGTAACTCGTTCACCAACCCCCTGAACCAATTCTGCTAAACTACAAGCACAATTCCTGCTTTACACTCAAATTGCAGTTCTAAAACACTGTAAAGGTGATGATACACAGGGCAATGTTGCCGTCAACGGGCAACCAGATGAGACACAGAGCCCATGACCGATCTAAATTATCCAGATAGAAATGTATTGCCCATTTTCAATGGGAAAGTGCCAAAGTAAAAACCTCTCGGCAAGATTGCCCTGCAACATTGCTCAAAAAGTTGCCCTGTGTATCATCACCTTAACTGTATACAGTCAATTCTTCTGTTGTTTTGTATGTAGACCACTGTATGTCCAACTTTGTGTTGGTTGGGATGTACACGGTGTACATTGTTTTTGTGGGAAAAATAAAATGTATTTGTTACCGTGTATTTGTGTGTTCTGAGTATAAAAACAATATTCTCAAATATTTTACAACACACTCATGTATGTACTGTCTGTAGTAAGTGTAACACTGAACAAAAAAAAGGCCTAAGTCATTATGATGAATGGAGAAGAAGTGTTTTGCATTCATTAGTGTTTTACATTGAGCACATCAGTGTTCAACTGGTTCTTATAAATGTCTATTCATATGATGGTTTGTGTGTGTCATTTGAAAACAAAATACCATTTTGAGAAGAAATAACATTGTTTTGAATGTAAAGTTTCATTTTGCAGGAGAATTGAGGGGTTTTGCCCATTGTGTGTGTGTGTTTTTTTATTTTTGTGTAGAGTTCTGAGAATATGAGGCATGCTTTCAGAAAATGTGTGTAAACAATCGAGAAAAACTGTTACAGCACTGACTGCTCAATAGATTTTGACTGGTTGCAGGTTAATATCAACAAAGAACAAGAATTACAGTATCACAGAGACAAAGGACAAGTTTGTGAGATGCAGGGTACAGTACTGTAGAAATAGGGGTACAAGGAGGAAGAACACAAAAATGGCAAATTTCAAAAGAGCAAAGCAGAGTAGTAATTTCTGATCAATTTTGAGCTACTATGATATAACATGTTTTCATTCATCAAAAGACAATGATGGAAAAATATGAAATTTGTTTTGAGATTAAAAATTTACTTCTCCATGAGAACTATATATACAGTGAGGAAAATAAGTATTTGAACACCCTGCTATTTTGCAAGTTCTCTCACTTAGAAATCATGGAGGGGTCTGAAATTGTCATTGTAGGTGCATGTCCACTGTGAGAGACATAATCTAAAAAAAAAAATCCAGAAATCACAATGTATGATTTTTTAACTATTTATTTGTATGATACAGCTGCAAATAAGTATTTGAACACCTGAGAAAATCAGTGTTAATATTTGGTACAGTAGCCTTTGTTTGCAATTACAGAGGTCAAACGTTTCCAGTAGTTTTTCACCAGGTTTGCACACACTGCAGGAGGGATTTTGGCCCACTCCTCCACACAGATCTTCTCTAGATCAGTCAGGTTTCTGGGCTGTCGCTGAGAAACACGGAGTTTGAGCTCCCTCCAAAGATTCTCTATTGGGTTTAGGTCTGGAGACTGGCTAGGCCACGCCAGAACCTTGATATGCTTCTTACAGAGCCACTCCTTGGTTATGCTGGCTGTGTGCTTCGGGTCATTGTCATGTTGGAAGACCCAGCCTCGACCCATCTTCAATGCTCTAACTGAGGGAAGGAGGTTGTTCCCCAAAATCTCGCAATACATGGCCCCGGTCATCCTCTCCTTAATACAGTGCAGTCGCCCTGTCCCATGTGCAGAAAAACACCCCCAAAGCATGATGCTACCACCCCCATGCTTCACAGTAGGGATGGTGTTCTTGGGATGGTACTCATCATTCTTCTTCCTCCAAACACGTTTAGTGGAATTATGATCAAAAAGTTCTATTTTGGTCTCATCTAACCACATGACTTTCTCCCATGACTCCTCTGGATCATCCAAATGGTCATTGGCAAACTTAAGACGGGCCTTGACATGTGCTGGTTTAAGCAGGGGAACCTTCCGTGCCATGCATGATTTCAAACCATGACGTCTTAGTGTATTACCAACAGTAACCTTGGAAAAGGTGGTCCCAGCTCTTTTCAGGTCATTGACCAGCTCCTCCCGTGTAGTTCTGGGCTGATTTCTCACCTCTCTTAGGATCATTGAGACCCCACGAGGTGAGATCTTGCATGGAGCCCCAGTCCGAGGGAGATTGACAGTCATGTTTAGCTTCTTCCATTTTCTAATGATTGCTCCAACAGTGGACCTTTTTTCACCAAGCTGCTTGGCAATTTCCCCGTAGCCCTTTCCAGCCTTGTGGAGGTGTACAATTTTGTCTCTAGTGTCTTTGGACAGCTTTTTGGTCTTGGCCATGTTAGTAGTTGGATTCTTACTGATTGTATGGGGTGGACAGGTGTCTTTATGCAGCTAACGACCTCAAACAGGTGCATCTAATTTAGGATAATAAATGGAGTGGAGGTGGACATTTTAAAGGCAGACTAACAGGTCTTTGAGGGTCAGAATTCTAGCTGATAGACAGGTGTTCAAATACTTATTTGCAGCTGTATCATACAAATAAATAGTTAAAAAATCATATATTGTGATTTCTGGATTTTTTTTTTTAGATTATGTCTCTCACAGTGGACATGCACCTACGATGACAATTTCAGACCCCTCCATGATTTCCAAGTGGGAGAACTTGCAAAATAGCAGGGTGTTCAAATACTTATTTTCCTCACTGTATATATATTTGTTTTTGTTTTTTTACTTTTCTTTTTATTTCCTTTTATCAAGTGCAGTCATACAGTATGTCACAAATTAACTTTTGATGGTACAGTAAGGTGTCACGGGTAAGTCTACAAACAGAATAGCAGTCCGTAGATATCTTTCATGAACTATATGTTTTGAACAATGTGTTTTCTATATTTTGGTGTATTGTTTACTGACTGCTTGATAGTGTATATCATTTTGATCACTTTGTTTATGATTTGAGAGCAGTGTTTGATTTTGAACACAGGTAAAACTGTTTTGAGGAGAAAGTTTAATTTTGCAAGAGGAGTCAGAGGTTTTGTGAATAGTGCTTGAAGATGAGGTTTTGTGTTTAATGTTTTCAGAAAAAGGAGCAAGGTTTCAGAAAATGTGTTTTAGCAATTGAGAAAAACTGTATTCAGTGATTACTCAAATGTGCCTTACTCGTAGCCCAGCCTCCCTCATAGTCAAACCATTGACAAAGACATGGGCAACTAGAGGGACTTGAATTTCATCTGAGACTGCTTGTCTTCTTGTCCTTCCTCCTCCTCCTCCTCGATCTCTTCCTTCATGTCTTTCTGGATCCATTGTTCCAAAACTGTGATCAATTTTGACTCTTAGTGTTTCCACCTGGGTAACAGTGTCTAACTGAGCTGAAGCTGTGCTGACTTGAGTGAACAATATTGAATGCTAGTGCTTTCTAAATGACAACATGAGAAATGAAGGGATTTGTGTGTAGAGTTTTGCAGTGACAGTTCAACAAATCTGACTCATGTGTCCAAACAGGGAATAGTGTTTATAGTTTAGTGAAATGGGTGTGCTTTTTGATAAATGGCATTATGGTTTTGAAATTTTAGTTCAAAAGCCTGGTTATAGTGTTTAAGCAATCGAGAAAAACTGTAAGTGTATCCTCTCCTTATTTGATGACTCGGGTAACCTCTTTACTTATGAGCAATTTATGATTTACCACAATTTCCTGATTCCTCCAAAAGAGTTTAATACAATGGTTAAAGCCACTCCATGTATAATCCAAGGAGAACAGTCACAATACAATCTACTTTGCTCTTAGATGGAATTGATCTTTTGGACAAGAAATGTACTAATAGACATATATGCCAAATCTTTCAATTTAAGAAAAAAAATTATCCTAGAGGAAAATTCTATTGGAGATCTTTGGTAGAAGATATAGATTGGAAAAGGGCCTGGCTCTTACTTGGGAAATACTGTATGTCCAATAAAGTTAAGGTAAAATTTTACATAAAATATATCCTGTCAACTCTAATATTTCTAAATAGAATATAATATTTGGTAGAAGATATAGATATAGATTTCTAAATATTTGGACATCGACAGCTCATGTGCTTTTTTGAACATTTGTTTTATGATTGCCCAATATCCAAACAATTTTGGTCTGACCTTGGTTCTTACATAGGCCTATTAGCCAGTGTGACACATTCTTTCAGTTTGAAAGACATTATTTGTCTATTATAATGACAATAAAAATAACTTTATTAATGGCTTTATTTTAAATGGCAAATTCTTAATTAATAAACAAAAGTTTGCAAATGGTATTCTCTCCTATCCTTATTTTTACACTGAATTAATCTCACTTCTTAAATCTCTTCATTATATAAATAATAAAACAATCTCTAAGATTTATGAAATATTATGAAGAAATATTTAAAGAAAATACATGCACTTAAAAGCTTTCCTTGTATATACATATATACATATATGCCTACATATATACAAGGAAAGGCATATATGCCTTTATATACAAGGAAAGGAAAGGCATACAAGGAAAGGCATATATACATAGGAAAGGAAATATATATACAGCATCCAGGGAGGCAAGAAGATAAGGAGCATGCTGATACACTACATCCCCATAGTCAAGAATCGGTAAGAAGGTCGCAGACACAAGCTTCTTCCTTGCATTAAATGAAAAGCAATACTTATTTCTAAAATAAAATCCTAGCTTCTTCTTTAATTTTTGTTTCAAGGAATTAATGTGTGAATTAAAATGTATTATAATATTACCGCCCCTTAATCTGCACTTTTACACCCACGGACAAGCGACAACAGTGACCAGTTCTAAAGCCACCTTTCCACTGCACACGACAAACGACAGCCGTTGGACCGGAAGTCCTTCATTTCCAGTGGAGAGTCATATGGGAGCTGCGGGGAGTTCTGATCATATGCGTATGTGGAAATTTCGGATCCGATTTGAGCTTCGGATGCGTTGAAATATCTGAACTTCTGCAGCTTGGCCATATGTGACCGGTTGACCGGATGTGATGTATTCTAATCAAAACTATGAGCGTGAAGATAGAATTATCAATATTTTAACACTTTAACGTCATTCTGTAAATGCTATTTCTGCAAAATGGCTGTTATTAATAATTATGGCAGAAAAAAATATTTTATAATTATTAAATCAATATTTATATTGATTAGCTCTATAAAATCAACTATGTTTTAATTTTAGATGTATTGAAGGGTCATTTGTTTTGTGTGGATATATTCACGCATGCATTACATTCATTAAAATCATTAATTTTACCATTGTGAATAGCCGAGGGTAACGGTTGCTTCACGACCAATTTCAAAGTGCCGTGCGACTGACACTAGGGGGTGAAATGCGACAATCGTATGCGAATGTCATGTGCAGTGGAAAGGGGGCTTAACGCAATGGCAAAAGTGCCAGCAAAGCATGAAACTGTTCTATCGTTGAGCACAGACGAGCACTGAACACTATTGACCAAAACGTCTCAGCTGACTTATAAAGACCTCAGGAACTGTGTACACTTGTAAAACTTAAACATGAGGGTACATGCAAATCAATGAGATGAATCAATGTAACTACATAACATAACACATTCCTCAAAACAACTACTACATAACACAGGGCTCTCAAGTTTTATGTTAGGCCTCCTACACACTGGCTGCGTGGCGTGAGTGTGTCAGCTGCGTGGCGTGTCCGTTTTTATTTCGGCTCCCATGTTAACAGGTTACCCCTAATTTCCACCAACTGCAGAACGGCTGTGGATCAATAGGTTTCCATTAAAGTCAATGTGTGTATTTTCACTGACTGCGGACCGGAGCAGATACGCAGAGCTTCTATTTTTGCCAGATGCTGGAGAGCTCCGCAGCAATTCAGCACAGGGCATCCTATTATATCGCGAGACCATTCGTGAATTTCGAGATCTCGTGGGTCCTCGTGACTTCAGCTGTCAGTAGGGGTGCAACGGATCAAAAAACTCACGGTTCGGATCGTTTCTCGGATCAGAGTCACGGATCGGATCATTTTTCAGGTCAGCAAAAAAAACAAAAATGTTTTTGTTTATTAACACTTTTAAATTATTAAAATAAAATATATAAAATCAACTTAAAGTGCACAAGGCATAATATCTTCTTTTTAACATAATTAATGAAGAACAACTTAAAGTGCAACATAAAAGGCATATGTCCTTCCTTTAAACATGGACCAATGCTTGATGTGTTTCCACTGTCATATAGGGCTGTCAAAATTGCTCAAAAATGACGTTCGAATATTCCCTCTAAAAAAACACATATTCGAACTATTCGAACATCTGGTTGCGCATTTTGTCAATGACGCGCATTACGTCAATAACAGGACACATTAATACAAAGAGACATGACTACTTGTATAGGTAATTTAAGTTTAAACATATGTGACAACGTATTACCTACACAAAAACAAGTACCGTATTTTCCGCACTATAAGGCGCACCTGATTATAAGGCGCACCTTCAATGAATGGCCTATTTTATAACTTTTTTCATATATAGGGCGCACCGGATTATAAGGCGCATAGAATAGAAGATACTGCAGTCAAACGTTTGACTGGGTTTGCGTTATGCAGTGGTCACCAACCTTTTCAAGCCTAAGATCACATCCAAAGTCCAAATGTAAACCAAGATCTACCACTTGCAAAAAAAAGTGGCTGAGCTGTAAAACCTTGTTTATACTCGACGCGTCCGCATGAGCGCGTAGGTAATAAAAAACTAATATCCGTCTGGTCGGGCAGATTCGGCTCAAAGTCATGCATCTCCGGACGCGGAGGCGCGCGCGCGGCAAAAATGACGTCATTGTAACAGCGCGCGCGCCTCCGCATCCGAAGATGCATGACTTTGAGCATTATCTGCCCGAGCAGACGGATATTAGTAGTATATCTCATCACACCGGCACCCAGTTTGCGCCTCTAAATCAGTTGTATGGTCTGGTGTTCAGTCTAAAACAAAACAGTTGCGTCAAGTATAAATGCCTCGTCTGTATGGGGAGTTGCGCGCGCAGTCAGCGGAGGCTCGCGCTCCGTTGCCAGGCGAAAGTATAAACAAGGTTTAAGTCAGCGGTTGTTTTATCCATATATAAGGCGCTCCGGATTATAAGGCGCACTGTCGTTTTTTGAAAAAATTAAAGGCTTTTAAGTGCGCCTTATAGTGCGGAAAATACGGTAAATCAACTAATGGCCAAGACCGCAGACCTCTTTCTCTCTCTCGCCCTCACCCATGCTGTGTTCACACCAAACGCGAATAGAGCGTCTGGCGCGAGTGTTTTCAATGTTAAGTCAATGTAAAGACGCGTTTACGCGCGTCTGGAGGTCTTGCGGCGCGAATGAGGAGTCACGCTCTCTGCGGTTCATAACGGTTTAAATGAACAACAAATAAGCAAATGTTGAGTGCTGATCAAGAGTTTTGTGCAAGCAATTTAAGGTCGTGACTCTTGTCCCAAATATAGCAGGCTTCATTCAGTGATTGAAACAAATATTATTAACATTAATTGAAGTTTTACAGTATATAGAACCGACACTGAACGCTCGCGAGCTGTGCTGTGGTAAACATGGAACTTTTCCTTGACGTGAAACGGTAAATAATCAAACCAGTGGAAGCCTGCAGACAGTGCATAAAAATACTGTATCTAACCAGGCAATGATCATGCAATATCTATTCAGTCAGTACAGTAGCGTAACACTTTAGTAATGTTTCTGTTTAACATTAAATAAAATGACCTGTCCCTGACCCCAAAGCAGACAGCCGCGCCTCTGCTACCGCGGGCGTTTTTCCACATTCGAATATTAATTTTCACCTTCGATATTCTGTTTTTTAAAACTATTCGAATATATATTCGAATTTAGAATATTCGTTGACAGCCCTACTGTCATATGGCTTTCTTGTGCCACAGTGCCTACACATCGTCACAGTTTTATCCACTAACCTCTTTCCTTCATCATTATATTTGACAGGGAAGCCAAAATGCTCCCGTACAGGGGATTTAAATGACGCGGGGCGTTCAAGTTCCTCCGCTCGCCATGACCACGCTGTGTGTGGACTGAACATGCGCACAACTTTCTTTTTTTTCATAAATCAATCCACGGATCACGTGTGTGCCGAACCGAAGATATTGATCCGAACTGATCACAAATCAATGATGATCCGTTGCACCACTAGCTGTCAGTCATGGCTGCAGCCGTTCCGCAACAAATCCAGACCTGGGGTCTCATTTATAAACGTGGCGTACGCACAAAGCGGGGCTGAAAATGTGCGTACGCCACTTCCGACGCATAAGTTGTGATTTATAAAAACAAACTTGACGGGAAAATTTGCGCACCTGCACGCAGACTCTGACCCATGCGTACGAACATTTTGGAGAAGGAGCAGTTTGGCGACACTGATGGTGAGCTGGAGTTAAGTGTCTTATTGGTCACTTTTAGACAGAAAATCTAAAGAAAATTAAACATATACAGAAAGATAATACAAATATAATTTCAATATAATTTTTAAAGCCTGTCACTTGAAGCAAATATCCATCTTAAATGTCCGCGCCAGCGAGCGCGTTGGGCCGTTTAGTGAAACTGACGCAAATAACAGTTTAAATAAATAAAATAATGATTTAAACTATGTTTTACTTCTGATATAAACATTTAGATTAAATATGCCATTCAAATTAATGGAGTTAAACACTTAAACATGAAATCATTACTGAGAAGTTACAACATTTTTTATATTCAAATTCAATCAATAGAAATATTTGTTGTGGATGTGATGTTTTTGAACACTTTTGCTGTAGTGTGCTGTGTTTTAATGTTTTAACCACAGAGATAATTGCTTATCATGATAATACCAGATTGTCTGAGAAAATAGTTTCGTGCAAATAATGCCCAAGGCCTATCTGTTTCCATTAAAAATATAAATCAATTAAAAATACAATTCGGCCAGTGGAAAAGATTGAGAAAAACTTTCTCTGAAATGTATTTTACACTATTTGATTTATGTATTCAAAAACAAGGCAAGGATAGGCAACTACTTGATTTTTATTAATGTAATGTGTCTTGTACCGTTAAACGTTATCACGTGGATGAATAATCATATGCAAATGATATGCAGATGAGGATCTGCATAGTAAAACTAGGCGCTGTAAGCTCCATATATGGTTATTTCAGGGTGGAGACGCATGTGCGCACAATCTTCCGCTGACTGGGATTTATAAAGTGAATTCTGCGCAGGTTCTGGCGTATGAACAGATTTATAAGTCTGAATATTTTTTTGCGTACGCCATTTTTGGCTTTCGGGCGCACGTACACTTTTAGTAAGGTTCCTACGCACAGTTTTATAAATGAGACCCCTGGTGAGTATTGAAGTACGGCGAAGCACGGAGCCGACACCCAGCGGAGCCGATCCACAGCCGTTCCGCAGTTGGTGGAAATCCAGGGCTAGAGCTTGCACACTGCCTGCATGCTAGAAATAGAACCGACGCCTATTTTGCAAGCGTGTTGGAAGCGTTTCCGGGTAAAATAGAATAGGAAAAGATGTTTATATGTCATTTTCACACAAATACATATTAATAAATGACATTTTGATGTTTGAAAGTCTCTAGGTTTTGACATAAATGCAGATATACATGTAATTTAAAAAAAAAAATAATAAATAGTTATTGATTTTCAAATATTGCACCTGTCAATACAGAACAAAATATTCTGTAGCCTATTTTTTTGTCAATACTGCCGACGTTGTCTTTGCTGCTATATATTTATGTTTAACATTAAGTATAGGCCTTCCACAACTCTCTCACCATGGGTCAAATATACAGTGAGGAAAATAAGTATTTGAACACCCTGCTATTTTGCAAGTTCTCCCACTTGGAAATCATGGAGGGGTCTGAAATTGTTATCGTAGGTGCATGTCCACTGTGAGAGACATAATCTAAAAAAATAAATCCAGAAATCACAATATATGATTTAACTATTTATTTGTATGATACAGCTGCAAATAAGTATTTGAACACCTGTCTATCAGCTAGAATTCTGACCCTCAAAGACCTGTTAGTCTGCCTTTAAAATGTCCACCTCCACTCCATTTATTATCCTAAATTAGATGCACCTGTTTGAGGTCGTTAGCTGCATAAAGACACCTGTCCACCCCATACAATCAGTAAGAATCCAACTACTAACATGGCCAAGACCAAAGAGCTGTCCAAAGACACTAGAGACAAAATTGTACACCTCCACAAGGCTGGAAAGGGCTACGGGGAAATTACCAAGCAGCTTGGTGAAAAAAGGTCCACTGTTGGAGCAATCATTAGAAAATGGAAGAAGCTAAACATGACCGTCAATCTCCCTCGGACTGGGGCTCCATGCAAGATCTCACCTCGTGGGGTCTCAATGATCCTAAGAAAGGTGAGAAATCAGCCCAGAACTACACGGGAGGAGCTGGTCAATGACCTGAAAAGAGCTGGGACCACCGTTTCCAAGGTTACTGTTGGTAATACACTAAGACGTCATGGTTTGAAATCATGCATGGCACGGAAGGTTCCCCTGCTTAAACCAGCACATGTCAAGGCCCGTCTTAAGTTTGCCAATGACCATTTGGATGATCCAGAGGAGTCATGGGAGAACGTCATGTGGTCAGATGAGACCAAAATAGAACTTTTTGGTCATAATTCCACTAAACGTGTTTGGAGGAAGAAGAATGATGAGTACCATCCCAAGAACACCATCCCTAATGTGAAGCATGGGGGTGGTAGCATCATGCTTTGGGGTGTTTTTCTGCACATGGGACAGGGCGACTGCACTGTATTAAGGAGAGGATGACCGGGGCCATGTATTGCGAGATTTTGGGGAACAACCTCCTTCCCTCAGTTAGAGCATTGAAGATGGGTCGAGGCTGGGTCTTCCAACATGACAATGACCCGAAGCACACAGCCAGGATAACCAAGGAGTGGCTCTGTAAGAAGCATATCAAGGTTCTGGCGTGGCCTAGCCAGTCTCCAGACCTAAACCCAATAGAGAATCTTTGGAGGGAGCTCAAACTCCGTGTTTCTCAGCGACAGCCCAGAAACCTGACTGATCTAGAGAAGATCTGTGTGGAGGAGTGGGCCAAAACCCCTCCTGCAGTGTGTGCAAACCTGCTGAAAAACCACAGGAAACGTTTGACCTCTGTAATTGCAAACAAAGGCTACTGTACCAAATATTAACATTGATTTTCTCAGGTGTTCAAATACTTATTTGCAGCTGTATCATACAAATAAATAGTTAAAAAATCATACATTGTGATTTCTGGATTTTTTTTTTAGATTATGTCTCTCACAGTGGACATGCACCTACGATGACAATTTCAGACCCCTCCATGATTTCTAAGTGGGAGAACTTGCAAAATAGCAGGGTGTTCAAATACTTATTTTCCTCACTGTATCACCAATGAGGCTTATCATATGTCACCTAGCAGCAGCAGCGCCGCGTCAGACACGCTTCTGGTGTGCAAAGATATAGAAAACGCCACGCAGCTGACGCGTAACAGAAATGCCATGCTCACGCCACGCAGCACCACACACGAATTGAGCATCTGGAGCGAGTGATTTCCATGTCAAGTCAATGTAAATGGAGGTCCTGTGGTGCGATAGATGCGTTCAGCGCAGCGTAAAGTACGCGATTTCACCTCATTCGTGCGAAAGAGGCGAATTGAGCATCTGGCGCAAATTATTTTATTTGGTGCTTTTTGAGCATTCACGCGTTTGAAACAAATTCGCGTCTGACACCCGAGTTGAAAAATCTGAACTTTGGTGTCTGTTCGCACTGCGTTAACCAATCAGGAGCCTGCTTGCTGCTGTCACATGGTGAAGTAAAAACAAAGCATTTATTCCTCAACATCAGCTCTCACTGTCTTTGATCACGGCCAGAGATTTCGTCCAGGAATCGTAAAATCAAAATGCTAAAAAAAAAAAGAATGAAGCAAACCGCATTCATCAGATCTTGCTCTTCCAACTTCTACTCCGTGTGTGCGCGTGTTGCCTAGTAACAAACATGCTTGCAGCGGGAACACATATTTTACCCGGAAACAACTAATTCTAATTTCTGATTGGCTGGTAGGTGGCATTTAACTCTGTAATGCTAGAAAAGGCAGTATCTTCACAACTATGTTCCTTTCTAGAAAGAAATGATATCTGCAAGGATTTCCAGTCCGGATTTAGACCGTACCATAGTACCGAGACTGCTCTCGTTAGAGTAACAAATGATTTGCTCTTATCATCTGATCGTGGTTGTCTCTCTCTATTAGTGTTACTCGATCTTAGTGCTGCATTTAACACCATTGACCACAACATTCTTTTAAATAGACTAGAAAACTATGTTGGCATTAGTGGAATTGCACTAGCTTGGTTTAAATCATACTTATCTGACCGTTATCAGTTTGTAGCAGTAAATGAAGAGATGTCTTATCAATCACAAGTTCAGTATGGCGTACCACAAGGCTCAGTACTAGGACCGCTGCTGTTCACTCAGTATATGCTACCCTTAGGAGATATCATTAGGAAACATGGAATTAGGTTCCACTGTTATGCCGACGATACTCAGCTCTATATTTCTTCAAAATCTAACGAAACTTACCAATTCACTAAATTAACAGAATGCATAGCTGATATAAAAAATTGGATGACTCGTAATTTCCTACTTCTAAATTCTGAAAAAACAGAGATTCTAATTATTGGACAAAAAACTTCCTCATGTAATAACCTAGAATATTGTCTAACACTTGATGGCTGCTCTGTTAAGTCTTCGTCGTTGGTTAGGAACCTGGGTGTGCTCTTTGATACCAATCTTTCATTTGAAAGTCACGTGTCTAGTATCTGTAAAACCGCATTTTTCCATCTTAAAAATATATCTAAATTACGCCATATGCTCTCATTGACAAATGCGGAACAATTAGTTCATGCGTTCATGACCTCAAGGCTAGATTATTGTAATTCTCTACTGGGTGGTTGCCCTGCACACTTAATAAACTACAGCTAGTTCAAAATGCAGCAGCTCGAGTTCTTACCAGAACCAGGAAGTATGACCATATTAGCCCGGTTCTGTCAAAACTGCACTGGCTCCCTATTAAACATCGCATCAATTTTAAAATATTGCTGATTACTTACAAAGCACTAAATGGTTTAGCTCCGCAGTACTTGAGCGAGCTCTTAACGCATTATACTCCTTCACTTCTATTGCGATCTCAAAATTCCGGCCAGTTGATAATACCTAGAATATCAAAATCAACTGCTGGCGGCAGATCCTTCTCCTATTTAGCACCAAAACTTTGGAACAGCCTTCCTACCATTGTCCGGGAAGCAGACACACTCTGTCAGTTTAAATCTAGATTAAAGACAAATCTCTTTGACATAGCGTTCACATAATACATTATAGACTTCTATAATTCAATATTAGGCTGCATAGATTAGGTCAGCTGGAACCGGGAACACTTCCCATAAATCCTGATGTACTTGTTACATCATGAGAAGAATGGCATCTACGCTAATTTTAGTGTCTTTGTTTATCCCAAGGTTTTCCCGCAGCCTGCCGGATCCAGGCCGTTTCCAGATCTGATGAAGGACCTTCGCCTGGACCCGATGTCAATGCAGTGCTGAAGTGCCAACTAGTCTCTCCCTATGGAGGATCCCTCTACCACTCTACAGATAAACCGTCGTCGGAAAACTCAATTTGCGTATCTACCCCGAATTAATAAAATAAAATACTGAATCAAAACTGTAAGGAAACACCAGTAATTTGTTTAGGCTTGGTTTTTAGGGAATTCCAAACCTGCACACATCAACGCACATAACTATAGAACCTGTTCTTAATGCGCATCTGAACGCCATCAGCGTTTCTCACAGGTTCGCGTTTAAAGTCTGTGTAGAGAGAATTGTGTCGTCTTGGCGGCCCTAATTTAAAAACAAATGATCGTTGCGACGGAAGCGAATCAATCAAAACTAACTTTAGCTGGAAAATAACTGCTATAAAGCCAAAACAATCTTACGTTAAATTATACATTTATCTCTGTAAAGCTGCTTTGAGACAATCTACATTGTTAAAAGCGCTATATAAATGAAGATGACTTGACTTGACTGTATAACTCGAGACAGCAGCTATGAACTCGGCAGAGAACTTCCCTCCTTTTGCCTGCGCCTTGTCCATTAATTGTATAGCGGGACAAGTTATACCTTACTCCTCAGCGTGAGAAATACAAGGTGTGGCATGTGAGCGTGTGAACTGGTTGAAATGGGTGTGTCTCACAGTGAATGCGTGAGACTTGAGAGCCCTGTAAATATCCACTTACCATGCAGTCCACGTGCAGTCTAAAGTTGCAACTTCTTCCTTGGTCTTGTTCAACTCATTGACCACAGTACATAGAAAGTAAACATAACCGGAAATAAGTGAGACGTACTATTTCCAAACGGAAGTGCGTCGTGAAGCTCAGTGCAAGTGGTCCATTTCAGCATAGCAATAAAGTTTAGTTAAATTCAAACTAGTAAATATGTTCATGTTTATGTAAAAAAATAGCATGTTTTATACTGTAAGTAAAAATAAATAACTTACTCATCAGAAATTTTATCCTTGGCTGGATGAAGTTGCTCATCAAAATGTCGCTCTTCTTCTGAAGTAAATTCTTCCAGGATTATTCCTCACCGAATCCCAAAACAATGTAAAGTAAATGAATCTTATATAACTGGATGCATTTTTTTTTTTTTTTGATGTGATTTGTTGATGCGTTTTATTGCGTTGACTCTGTTTGCATGGTTCGCCTCAGATCATTACCTCTGTAGGCATGTTCACATTTGTGGTAATGAGGTCACTAGCAAACAATGGTACATCTCTGTCTTTTCATTTAGATTACATAAACAGAGAATATTTGTTTTCGTTCTTAATTAGATTATTTAAAAATACACAGTTAAATGTTTCCAAAGATATATTGCTCATGTGTGACAAGTATTCTCTTAGGGTTTTTTGTGATGCACTCCAGAAGAAAGTACATGGAGACGGCAGAAAGCACACTCTGTTTGTTTTCTTTATTTAAAAAAAAGCACAATGTTATGTTTTGATTGTAAGTGTGTAATGATCGGCCAGATGTTACTTGAATTAAAATGGGGTCATATCAAACTGTGTGAGGATGAGAACGTTTAAGAAAGATGTGACAGACAACAGAAATAAGATGAATAAATAAAGTGTATTTACAATATTCACAAGGAAATTAAAACAACACAATAAACATCTTGGTTACGTTTGTAAACCTCATTCCCTGAGGAGAGAAAAGAGACGTTACGTCAGTGACTGACGAAATGGGGATTTCGCTTATAAGCCTATCACCTTCGAGTTCTACAAAACAAGCCAATGGCAAGGATGCCATGGGTCTGCGGAATTTGCATAGAGCAACTCCGCCCCACCACGTAGGTATAAAAGGAGGGACGCTGGCAATTTCGCATTATGTTTTCCTGCTGAGGAGCCAAAACTTAACTCCAGGCCGTCCCAGCAGTACAGCGGTTGTGGCAGAGGGACATAACCGAGACATTCCCTTTCGTTCAGTCACTCCGAGTTACGTCAGTGACTGACAAAATGGGTGTCCCAATTTAATCACGCCACGACGGCTGTCTTCCAGTGCCCTGCGCAAATCTGAGCTCCCTGTTGTGAAACTAGCATGGATGAAGGGCTAGGCTTAACGCAAGAATACCAAGGTACACTGGGTGGCATATCCCAGGTGGAATAGGGGGTAGGGGGGACTTAGAATACACCTATGACCCGAGAGCGGGATGCATATGGAAAACTCAGAGGTATCCAGCCCGAATGTTTCAACCTCGAGATGGCAAGAGGTCTTTCCGAGGGAAAAACACGTGCTCGGGGAGACTTACCATGGAAATACACATGTGGGGGTTGCTCAGCGAGGAACCATGCACATGGAAGCACCTAGCCAATCACGAGGGCTGACCAACCGGGCATACACTCTGGTGACAGCATCCCTACCCTCTTGATAGAGGCCAAAGCGACCAGGAGCGCTGTCTTCATAGACAGGAACTTAAGCTCCACTGATCGCAATGGCTCAAAGGGAGCTCTCTGCAGGGCTGATAAGATCACTGTGAGGTCCCAAGAGGGTATAAGAGGAGAGGTATAATTCCCCCATCAAGAACTTGATGACCAGGTCATGCTGTCCCACCGTTTTCGACTCCACAATGTTGTGGTGCGCAGAGATCGTGGCCACGTAAACCTTCAGGGTGGAAGGAGACAGCCTTCGTTCCAACCGTTCTTGGAGGAAGGAGAGCACGGACCCGATCGGGCATTTTCTGGGGGTCTTCTCGGCCAGAAGAACACCAGGTGACGAAGAGGTTCCACTTCAACGCATAGGCTTGCCTCGTGGACAGGGCCCTAGCGGAAATGATGGTAGCCTCCACCTGAGGTGATAGGGTACTCAAACCTGCTGCGTCCCGTCCAGGACCCATACATGCAGGTTCCACAGATCAGGACATGAGTGCCAGAGGGTGCCCCATCTCTGAGAAAGGAGGTCCTTCCTCAGAGGGATTGGCCATGGAGGGGCTGTCGCAAGGAGCACCAATTCGGAAAACCAAGTCCGGGTGGGCCAATGAGGCGCAACCAAAAGGACCTGCTCCTCGTCCTCCCTGAGGCTCACTGGGGGAAACGCATACTTGCGGAGGCCCCACGGCCAGCTGTGCGCTAGTGCATCCGTCCCGAGGGTCTCCTCGGTCAGGTAATAAAACAAGCGGCAATGGGAAGAGTCTAGGGAGGCAAACAGATCAATCTGTGCGTCACTGAACTGTTCCCAAATCAGCTGAACCATCAGTGGATGGAGTCTCCATTCCCCAGGAAGTGGCTGCAACCGTGAGAGCTCGTTGGCTGCACGGTTCAGCTCTCCTGGGATGTGAATGGCTCGAAGCGACCTCAGATGCTTCTGACTCCATAGGAGGAGATGGCAGGCGAGTTGCAACATACGGCGAGAATGTAGACCACCTTGTCGGTTGATGTACGCTACTGTCGCCGTGTTGTCTGAATGGACTAGTACGTGTTGGTCCTTGAGCAACGCCCAGAAGCGGTGCAGAGCCAAGCGTATCGCCAGCAACTCGAGGCAATTGACATGCCAAAGGCGCTGGGGTCCTCTTCAGGAGCCCGCGGCAGCATGTCCATTGCACATGGCACCCTAGCCCGTGGTGCAAGCATCTGTTGAGACATTTGCTCCTAACCCTAACCCTACAGTATAAAAGCCACTGATTTGGAGTCTGGAGAGATATGGAGAGGATTTTGTATTGTCAAGGTTTGTTTTGTTGGTTGGCTTTAATGTCTCTCTCTCTCTCACACACACACACACACACACACAAATGCTTCAATATTTTTCAAGACAGTGTAACCCACAGCTACACGTTTTATGGCTTGATAACGTGGGTACATGTGATTATCTAGGACCAGATTACAGAAGATGGGTTCGACTCACTGGAGTATAGGGAATTTATAACAGAAACTAAAGAAAGAAAGCAACTCAGACTCAAAGGTAAATGTTAATTACTAGGGATTGTTATTAAGAAAAAAAAAATGAATTGAATTGAATCTTTTGACAAATAAAATAATATGAAAAAAAAAAACAATAAACAGCAGTTCAGTTCACAATTTACACCTCAGTTCAACTTGGAAATTTAGGTTTCAAGATCAAGTTCACAATTCAAAATCAATGTCCATAGTATAAAAAAAAAAAAAAAAAAAACAACTTCGGGAATCGGATTCAATGTTCAGATGTCACTGAATATTTTTAGTTCAGTCCATATGAAAAAATCCAACGATTGATCCAGGGAAAATCCAGAAAGAGAAAAAAAAACAAAATAGCACAGTTCAAGGTGAGTAGCCTATGTTTTGTCCTACCAGTTCAGCAAAACGAATTTTTAATTTCCAGGTACGATCAAGCAGACGGTTGGCTCGCCATGTCCAAACCACCGACAGAACAGTCATCCACGGCAGGGACAGATCAGGACTCAATAGGCAACGATGCTCAAGAAAACGAGAAACAAAACAAAACAAACAAAAAAACCCGGCCTTGCAGGAACAAAGCCAAAAGTAATCATTATTCAGCTGTTCAATAAACTGTTTAAATTAAGTTGTCTGGTTTATCACTCAATTTCAAATGCACATACATGCTAATCAACCACATGTTCACTTAGTATATTGAAACCTATGCACACAGCTAGCAAAGCTAGCATCACATGTAACATTTCTTCATAGATAAATTTAACAAATATACATATTATGAACCGTTAAACATTATTTACACAGTTATCATGAAAATATAGATTCAATTAGCGTTTTTAGATGCATATCTGTCACATTACATTTCAAATGATAACTTTCCATATTTCAAAACCACTCAGTATACACATATTATTGCAAAAATGGTACTCACCAGGAAAAAGTAAGTGAAAGAGAAAAATAAAATGGTTTTCTTTAGGTTTGGCCTCAATCTAGAAGCTTTCAGTCTTAATTTTTTTTACGTGCACTTCAAACTTTTTTCCGTTCGTCTCAATCTCTTCGTCTGTCAAACCGACATCCGACTATTACATTTAAATTGTGACTTCTAATGGTATTTTCACTAAAATAATCTATTTTTAGATTATTTCAAATCTCTAGTTATGAACAATGCAGCTGTCTAGCGTCAATCTGCATCATCTTTTTCTTCGTCACACTCTCTGCTGCTCTCGTTTGTTTCTCCGCGCTATGAAAACGAACTCCCTTCCTGGAGGCGGAACTAACCTCCGACCTCATCCAATCTAAACTTTCTTTGGCCAATTTCTTTTTCTAGATATTCTTTTGTAATATAATATAATATAAAACTTAAATTAACTTATCTGCGTTCTTTTGTTATTAATACTAAACAGATATTAATAAAAATAAAATGATTATAATTACTATTGATCAAGTCAGTGACCTGGGTTACAACAGCATCTATAAAAACCATAACAAACCAAATGTGAAGGCAATTCCAAATAAGCATTTATACAGAGAGAGGCTTTAATGTGTGTGGAAAGAGGTCTCTGAAAAAAAGAAAAAAAAAGTTGACTAACAAAGAAATTTAGTTCCTTATTAGTTGACACTACATCATGGGAAATCTGAAGTTAATCCTTTTACATTGCTCTTACGAAATGTTCTAGTTTACTCCAGTGACTACTTTTGCAGAATGAGAGGATAGGATAGTGGAAAGCATTACTCAGATTGTGCAGATGAGCCCCCAGACATAAGCTGTGAAATGTTTTATTTAGCACTGCTGTCTTGCTGCCTTATAGAAAGAAAGGCACAGGTGTACACCTGGAGAGGTCTTAGTGTCATAAATTAGTAAAGTATGAAACATCCTAGTGAGCCAATCTTTCTCTGTTTTTTACTGGTCAAAAGTCAACAGGAGATGATTTGGGAACAAATGGAGAGACCACCAGAGAGCTGTTTTCTCCCCCCAGTTATGGGCCATTACAGTCATATTCAACAATCCAAAACACATGTTTCATTGTTTTAAAAAATGCTTTCTTGCCCAACACCGGATAAATCTTCATATTTGAGAAGAGTCAGTTGGCCAGACATGGCATTATGACGCACTTTGATTCAAATAAAACATGTTCAAAAAGACTGCATCAACCCTTTTTCCTGGTCCAGTCTGGCTGAGCACCCAGCTAACATTACACAGAATCATCTGGTCGAGGAGAATGCTTTGTCACCTAGTTTGTTCTCTTTGGCATAACAGATTGCTTCAAAGCAGCTTCACAGTAATAAACAAGAAAAAAACAAATGCTGGAAAATTTGCCAACTTTAATTTCAGCTGTAAAGCAGTTCTAAAGAAGACAATAGTGCCATTAATCAGCTCAAATCTGACTCAATGGTGACTCAGTTCAGTTTAATGAGTATCCATTTTGCAAAGTTCATTACAGTTTTTCTCAATTACTAAAACACTAAAACCCATTAGCTGAACAAAGTTCACAGTTGCCTGAACTCATTTAGCTAATTGTGCAGTCTGTTGTCAATACCTTAAACCATTTCACATGGTAAAACAATTTGCAAATCTCACTTAGACTTTTCAGAAAAACTCTAAACACATTCTCATTCTCAAAACACATTCTGCACTCTAATGCACATGTCATCCACACGTGGCAACAATCAAATACAAATAGAGAACACATGTAATTTGATTGAACACAACCACTCAAAACTGATTTAACCTGTTTCAAATGATGTGACACAGCCAATATTAGCCAGTTCAGAGAGCAAACAGGTTGTTGAAGGTGGGAAGGAGAAAGTCTGAGAATGGATAGAAGAAACAATGTGAGAGGACGAGGACGAGTACGTATGCGAGGTGGGCAACAAGGAGGAAGAGGAGGAGGAAGAGGAGGAAGAGGAGGGCAAGAAAGAGGAAGAGGAGGGCAAGAAAGAGGAAGAGGAGGGCAAGAAAGAGGACGAGGAGGGCGAGGAGGAGGAGGAGGAGGAGGAGGAGGAGGAGGAGGAGGAGGAGGAGGAGGAGGAGGAGGAGGAGGAGGAGGAGGAGGGCAAGAAAGAGAAAGAGGAGGAGGAAGAGGAAGAGGAAGACAAAGAGTGAATATTTCTGATGAAAATCGAGCAACAGTCATAGACCATGTTCTTGTCCATGGACTGACAATGAGGGAAGCAGGACTTAGAGTGCAACCCAATTTGAGCTGATTTTCTGTGTCCACCATAGTAAGGACATTCAGAGAAGAGAACAGGTACAGTATACTACTGTATTTTTGTAATTGCAAATTTACTGTACTACACTATATGCAACTGTTTCAATAGACATTTGTAAAGTACATCACTGTATGTATAGTACTGCATGAAGTTTTTCTTTAACTGCACATCTACTTTTTTTTTTAGAATTGCAAGGCTGCCACATGCAGGTGGAAGGACAGCTATATTCACTCGGGAGCAAGAGGCCGTTATAGTGGGCATGGTCCTTCAAGATAATTGAATACGACGAGAAATCCAGGAACGAGTGATACAAGACAACACACACTTCCAGGGAATCGACAGTGTGAGCATTTCCACAATTGACCGTGTCTTCCATCGTAACAGGATGCGAATGAAACAAGTATACAGAGTACCTTTTGAGCGCAACTCACCAAGGGTGAAAGAACTGCGAGCTCAGTATGTGCAAGTAAGTGTACATTGAGAAACATTTACTGTAATCCAGATTGTCTACAGTACTAACACATACTATGTGAATGACATTACTCTTCAGTACATACAATGTATGTGAATCAGAAGTGCATACAGTAGGCCTAATTGTACTCTACAGTATATCACTGTCTCTGTACGACTTACAGAATTCTAAATACAGTATATTGTATTTCTACACAGACAATTTTTGACTTGGAATCCTTGGACAGACCCCATGAGTTCATCTTTGTTGATGAAGCAGGCTTCAATCTAACAAAGAGGAGAAGGAGAGGCCGAAACATGATTGGACAGCGGGCCATTGTTGAAGTCCCTGGTCATAGAGGTGGTAATGTCACAATCTGTGCTGCTATCAGCAACCATGGTGTTCTACATCACCATGTTACACTCGGGCCATATAACACCCAGCACCTTCTAAGATTTATGGCCAATCTAAGAGATATTTTATTTGAGCAGCAGGTTCAAGAGCAGCAGGGTCAAGAGCTAAATGAGAATCCCATTCCCACCTATGTGATAGTGTGGGACAATGTCAGTTTCCACCGAGCTGCTCAGGTAAGGGAATGGTTTAACATGGGCAGTTAATGAACTTGTACCTCCCTCCATACTCACCTTTCCTGAATCCGATTGAGGAGTTTTTCTCCTCTTGGAGATGGAAAGTTTATGATAGACAACCCTACACCAGAGTAAATCTGCTGCAAGCCATGGATTTAGCCTGTGGTGATATTGGTGAGGAATCATGTCGGCTGGATACGGCACACAAGAGGCTTCTTCCCCCGTTGCCTCAGGAGGGACAATATTGCTTGTGATGTTAACGAAGTGCTCTGGCCTGACCCAGGCCAAAGACAAGAAGCACATTGATCACAAATTTACTCCTTTCATTTGTGTCCCTTTTAGTATCGTATACTGTAGTACAGTGCATTGCTGTAGACTGTACAATGAACAAATTGAAACAATGACTGTACAATGAAAAAATATGAAATTTGTTTTGAGATTAAAAATGTAGTTCTCTCTGATAACTATATGTTTTGAACAATGTGTTTTCTATTTTTTGGTGTACTGTTTACTGACTGCTTGATAGTGTATATAATTTTGATCACTTTGTTTAGGATTTGAGAGCAGTGTTTGATTTTGAACACAGGTAAAACTGTTTTGAGGCAAAAGTTTCATTTTACAAGAGGAGTCAGAGGTTTTGTAAATAGTGAGTTTTGTGTTTAATGTTTTCAGAAAATGGAGCAAGGTTTCAGAAATTGTGTTTTAGCAATTGAGATAAACTGTAATTATGAAACAAACTTTTGTGATCCCATCCAACAGTGTCACCAGTGTCAGTATAATCAGACTCCATCAGTTGACAGTAGTGGAGAATAAAACCTTGGGAAAGACCAGGCTCAGTCAGAGAGCCAGTTTCTCTGGCTATAAATGAATTTATGATTTCAGGCTGCATCACAAATCAGTTGTTTTGTGGACTTGTATTATGCAGGTTTTTGAGTAAAGCTTGCTGCTTGGAGACCAGATTTAGGTGATATATTCTCAATTGGACTTTTTATTGGAAGGCAAGACGGCGCCTGTGTGTTTGGCTTGCCGTCTGTTGCTCTCATGTTTTCTTCTCTGGTTGTCTGCTGTGTCTTTAACCTGCTGTACGCAACTAGTATACGACTGTCAAGCTCTCCTAGATATCAGCGTCTCTGTTGTAGACTCATTCACAAACTCTCACACCTTGGACGTGGACTGCCCTTTCTAAAAATCATACGAGTCGCTCAGAACGATCATCCCACACAGTATCCGCCAGTGGCCGCTCAACATCTCGTGGAGAAAGCGAAGGAGGAAACAAGGAATCAGCGGAGGATACATTGCGAAACTGAGGAAACTGAGACTCGCTCGGTGCAGCTCTGCTGCCTGACGCCCGCTGGATGCGGTTTACCGGTGGCTCCGTCCTGTTTTTCCCCTACACCTGAGTCCTGATCTCCATAGAGCTGGCCTCAGCTCCCGGCAGCAAGGAGTCAATCACGAAAATCTGTGCACATTGAGAAAAGCGTCTTCATCTCCTGTCACTATTCCTTTGCCTAAAATGGCATTAATAAACGACGTGAAAAAGAAACTGGTGAAAAAGACCTTTTTATTAAATGACTTCTACTCATCTCATAACCTGGATTTTATGTTCATCACAGAATCCTGGATAAAGGTTGGTGATTTAACACCCTTCTCAGAACTGGTTCCAGCTGACTGTACATTTTTTAACTCGTCTTGTCGGAATGGTGGGATAATAACAATTTTAAATAACTCTCTCTCCTCATGCTGCAGGCTTGTTCCTGTAACGGCCTTACCCAGTTTTGATTGTTCAGCTTCTCCACCTAGACTGAAAATGGTCCTGTCTGTCTAGGGGTGATATACCGCCCTCCACATTCTACTAAGGATTTTATACAGCAATTTACTGAGCTTATCATCAATATTGCCAAAAATTATGATCGCTTTCTACTGGTGGGCGATTTTAATATTCATGTTTGCTGTTTGTCAAATTCTCAAGTTTCTTAATCTAATAGATGCTTTTAAATCTATCGCAGTGGATCAAAAACTCTACTCATATTCAGGGCCACACGTTGGATCTTGTTCTCTCCTATGGGCTCGATGTCACTGATATTGTGCTCTCTGATCAAAAGCCTATTTTATTCTCACTGTCTCTTCCGGAGCTCTCAACTCACTATTGCACCTGTAACACTGTCGCGGTTCTGCTCTCCACAGTTTAGCACAAACTTTGATCTGTACTTTGCTGAACTATGCTCGCACTTGGATCAACCATTATCTGACCTGGATGGGGATCAACATCTTAGCCTTTTAAATTCTGCCTGGTTTAACCCTCTGAGGTCTGAGCTGTTTTCTGGGCCCTGGAGGTGTTCTGACATGCTCTGACATTTGTGCTTATTTCTGTTACTTGTGACATTTTCATGGCTAAAGTCTAATTACACTGTATTCAGCACAAACTCTGCTACAATAATATATCAGCAGCATGTATGTAAAAGTTTGTAGTTTTGAGATAATGACATTTATGCGTGGTTTGTGAAAATACAAAAAAAAACTGAAATAAGGCCATGAAACCCATACTAATTATTTCTTCATAAGACTTTTGAAAATCGTATCACGTAGCCTAGAATATTTGCTCCAAAACTATGTAAAAATCACCCTGACTGCTCATTCAGATAAGACAATATATTGATTTAAAATTTGTACGACGTGTTTTGTGTGAGAAAGCTTTATTCGAGTAGGCGTGATCATATCATTAATATGTAAGCTTTTCACACCTGAGAAAGACAAAGACCCTCCCCTAACAGCCCTATTAGGAGCTATCAGGCCCTGTCATTCTGAGCAACCTTGCACAAAGAATGAGGAGATTTAAAAAAGAATGGCTTTTTGATTGTTTGGATTTATTTACAACACAACATAATCCAAAGATACACAACAAATGACAAAAAAGCACTTATTGAACACACTGATCCAAAGACAGAGTCCTTTGTGCCATTCCTAAAAACATTGTACATACCTTTCATTTCCAAGGTGTTTGATTTTCACTTTACCATGTTCATGTACAGAGACTCATGTGAATGTTGAAGTCAGCAGGACTCAGTGGCATCTGGGCCCTGAAAAAAAAAAAAAAAAAAAATTGAACATACTGATATCAAGAGAAAGGCCTACATGATTTTGGGAATAAATTTTAGATTTTTCTGGTTAAAATTGCTTTTTAAAATTCACAGAATACACACACACACACACACAGACACACACACACACACACACAAATGTTTCCAACAATATATAATATAATGAACACCAGGTTTGTTGTGCCTTGTAGGCATATAGGCTATGCGCAGTGCTGCATAAAATAATAATAACAATTACCTATAGTAACCTGTAAATCTTCCAAAAGATTTCAGTAACAACTAAGCTAGAGAAAAATATATTGATTATCATATGTTACTTCAAATGTTTCCATTCGTTATAATGATATGAAATGAGATAATAGTAAATACATGAAGTCGTTTTGTGCGTTTTGCTTTTCAAACGCGATCGCGCTCCAATATGAAACATTATGGTTACCATATACATATCTACGTTTGAGCAGATATCCACAAACACAGTAACAGTAAACACGGGTCTAAATATTATAATATTCACCATATATCTAGCAACAGTTCAACTGCAATGTGAAGTTTATACAACAATAACTAACTAATAATTAAGAATTTCTTACCTTACATCTTTCTTGTCTTTAAATCGCGTTCTTCTTCTTCTGAGGTAAATCCATGTAAGCTCAGGCGCATCTTCCAAACTCGACGAAAAGCAGAGACTTGTGAAGTTTTTTCGTGCTTTGTTGTTGAGGTAATGAGCGCGATCGCGTTCCATGTGGAGATTTGCATGTGAATCTCTTTTGCGCGAGTGGGCGTGGTCAAATAAAAAAATAATGAGCAAGCGTTTGAGATACTGGACATCTTGTTGGTTTTATACAAATTACTTAAACAGAGAATATTTGTTTTCAGTTTGAATCCGATCATTTAAAAGTACACACTTAAACGTTTATAAAAGTATATGGCTCATAAATGTGTGACAAGTATTCGCTGAGTTTTGTTTCAGTTTATAGACGTGCTCAAGAAAAAAAAGTTCACCGCGACGGAGAGGCAGAAAGCACACCCTGTTTATTTTCTTTATTTTACAAAAGCACAATGTTTTGATTTGATTGTAAGTGGACACATACAAAAGTAGAAATATCACAGATTCTTTTTTCATATTTCTTTTTTCTGTATGACCATAAATGACAGAGTAATTTAAGTTTATGTTGCTGCTATGTGAAAAAAATCCAGCAAAACGCGCGGGCGCGTTTGTCGACCCCAGAGGGTTAAGGTAGCAAATGTGACTTCTCTTTAGCCTCACAAGTGCAAACCAAAATCTGAACTGTGGCAAAACTCTGACACTCGTCACCAAAGACAAATTTGTAGAAAGGCTGAACACAAATGGAAACGGGACAGGCTACTTGTCTTATTCCAAATGTTCAAAGACTCTCTAACGTCATACCAGAATGCTGCTAAGTCTGCGGAAGCTGCTTATTTTTCTTACTTAATTGAATCCAATCACTCTAACCCAAAGGTTCTGTTTTCAGTTGTTCAGTCTGTTGTAAATCCATCTGTTATAACACATTGTCTGTTGCCTCAGATGCTCTATGTGAAGACTTCCAAAGATTTTTTATTAACAAACTCACTAATTTAAGACTTGGGTGGGTCTAAAAGCTTCTGTTCTGACATGGTTTCAGTCATACCTGTCTGACAGAAAGTGTTTAGTAAAGATAAGTAATTTCTCCAGCTCCATGGCACCTCTGACCTGTTGTCTTACACAGGGCTCTATTTTGGATTTCTCTTTTTTCTCTACATGCTACCTCTGGGCGCTATTCTAAGGAAACATAGTGTATCATTTCATTTTTCCACAGACGACACCCAAATTTATATTCTAATCAAGAGAAACAACCCTGTAATGATTAATTCTCTTCTGCTATGCTCAGAGGTTAAAGCATGGCTAGCCCAAAATTTCCTCTTTCTAAATGAAGACAAGACTGAGGTCATTGTTTTCTGCCCAAATGAAAATTCTCAGTGTATAAGCCCTGATTTGCAAGTCCTTATATTGCAGTATATCAAGTTTCAAATTGCTCGTCTTCAGTTAGTCCAAAATGCTGCGGCCAGACTTATTCATAAGTGTCGCAAATATGACCACATCTCTCAGATTCTCAAATCTCTACACTGGCTGCCAGTTTGACAGAGAATAGATTTTAAAATTCTACTTTTTGTTTTTAAATCTCTACATAACTTAGCTCCTGCCTATCTCTCTGAACTTGTTCATCCTTACACTCCATCCAGAAGCCTAAGATCCTACAACCAGGCTCTGCTGGTAGTCCCTCGCGTTAGACTCAAGCGTAGAGGGGAGCGTGCATTTGTGGTGGCAGGGCCACGACTCTGGAACACCCTGCCTCTAGAGATTAGAACTTGAACTCAATATGTGGTGCATAGAAAAAAGACAGGTTTACAAAGGCAGCAAAAGAGAGTTGCCACTGATGTAATTGTTTAATTCCGTCATTTATGCTAATATCATTTCTGTGTTTTCACTGTTATATGGTAGGGGGCGCTATTAAACATCTTCTGAAAGAGTACTGAATCTCTTCATCAAAACACACATATGTAAACAGATGCAATAACGTGATCATAAAACATTAAACAGCATATAAAGCAAAACTAACGTAACTGAATTAAATGTTGACCCAGGACGAGCTACAGGACTGATAAGCTTTGAGGGTGTTGATGGACTTGATCTACTCAATCTGTTTTTTCATCATCGCTCTGAATCTGATCTGGATGTAGTCTTTGACAAAATGTTGTTAAATGTTTTTTTTGGTTTTTTTTATGAAACGTACCCACATTCAAATGTCGATAAAAAAATAACTCATGAAGCTAGAATAAAATGGGATATGAGTTTTAAATCAGAGGGTCTGTTCTTTCTTTTGATATATTTAATCTAAAAAAGGGAGTTAGGAGCAACAGCTGTAACTATAAGCACAACTACATGCACATTTTGCACAAGAGGAGGAGGGCGAGAACACACTTCAATCCTCTGTCCCAGAGTGAAGACTACACCAGATGATATACACCAAAGAAAGGATTTTATAAAAAAAATAAAAAGAAAAAAGAAAAGACCAGAACATGGGTTACTACGGAGCAAGGCCTAAAATAACAAACAAAATAGCCCACTAACTAATTTTGGGAGGAGTTCTAATTAACCTAAGAACGGTTAAACAAAAGACATACACAACATAAACTTCCCTCGACTCCCTTGCTATACAAAAACAGGGACAAAAACAGTATTAAAAGAAAAAGGCACTCACCCCCTACAGCTTCCCTCACAACAGTAACTACTAAACAGGTTAACAAGAACAACATACCTTCTGCTTAATTTTTAGTTGAAGTGATATCAAGATCACTTAACACAGGTCACTGCTAATCTCAGTTAGCCACCACTAACTCACAACTACTGTCTCTGAATGTCAGAAGCAAACATATTTCACAACACAGTTCAATCTGGAGCAGGGGAGAAGTGCGTCTCACTGCTGCAAACACTGGACTGCCCCATTATACTATCCATCTCAGGCACACTCACAAACCAGTTACAGGTGCTGATGATTAGGACTGAGAGCAAGTAGAGAGAGAGAGAAAGAGAGACAGCAAGCAAATAGGAGAGAAGAAATTGTGATATCTAGGTTAAGATTGGGACATTGTTTATTAAATATTTAGGGGATTTAGTCTGTAAACCTATTTTCTGATTCACACTCTGGAGCAGAAGGTGGTGGAAATGCACCAATAAGCTGGATGCCAACCGCCATAAAATAGCAAGAAGAAGAAGAGACAGCAAGCCAACAAAAACACAGGGCACACAACCACGCCAATTAGCGATCTTATCAATCTATCATTTGAATCACATGTCTTCAGAGCTCTTCTTCTTCTTCAGAGGTGCCATCAGAATCTGGTCTGAGATGTTCAAAGAGGGCCTCACCTGAGAAGAGTCAGAGAGTGTCTCACCTGAGAAGAGTCAGAGAGGGTCTCACCTGAGATGGTCAGAGAAGGTCTCACCTGAGAAGGTCAGAGAGGGTCTCACCTGAGAAGAGTCAGAGAGGGTCTCACCTGAGATGGTCAGAGAGGGTCTCACCTGAGAAGAGTCAGAGAGGGTCTCACCTGAGATGGTCAGAGAGGGTCTCACCTGAGAAGAGTCAGAGAGGGTCTCACCTGAGAAGAGACAGAGAGGGTCTCACCTGAGATGGTCAGAGAGGGCCTCACCTGAGAAGAGTCAGAGAGGGTCTCACCTGAGATGGTCAGAGAGGGTCTCACCTGAGAAGAGTCAGAGAGGGTCTCACCTGAGATGGTCAGAGAGGGTCTCACCTGAGATGGTCAGAGAAGGTCTCACCTGAGAAGAGTCAGACAGGGTCTCACCTGAGAAGAGTCAGAGAGGGTCTCACCTGAGATGGTCAGAGAGGGTCTCACCTGAGATGGTCAGAGAGGGTCTCACCTGAGAAGAGTCAGAGAGGGTCTCACCTGAGAAGAGTCAGAGAGGGTCTCACCTGAGATGGTCAGAGAGGGTCTCACCTGAGAAGAGTCAAAGAGGGTCTCACCTGAGATGGTCAGAGAGGGTCTCACCTGAGATGGTCAGAGAGGGTCTCACCTGAGAAGAGTCAGAGTGGGTCTCACCTGAGAAGAGTCAGAGAGGGTCTCACCTGAGATGGTCAGAGAGGGTCTCACCTGAGATGGACAGAGAGGGTCTCACCTGAGATGTTCAGAGAGGGTCTCACCTGAGATGGTCAGAGAGGGTCTCACCTGAGAAGAGTCAGAGAGGGTCTCACCTGAGAAGAGTCAGAGAGGGTCTCACCTGAGATGGTCAGAGAGGGTCTCACCTGAGATGGTCAGAGAGGGTCTCACCTGAGATGTTCAGAGAGGGTCTCACCTGAGAAGAGACAAAGAGGGTCTCACCTGAGATGGACAGAGAGGGTCTCACCTGAGATGGACAGAGAGGGTCTCACCTGAGATGTTCAGAGAGGGTCTCACCTGAGATGGACAGAGAGGGTCTCACCTAAGAAGAGTCAGAGAGGGTCTCACCTGAGAAGAGTCAGAGAGGGTCTCACCTGAGATGGTCAGAGAGGGTCTCACCTGAGATGGACAGAGAGGGTCTCACCTGAGATGGTCAGAGAGGGTCTCACCTGAGATGGTCAGAGAGGGTCTCACCTGAGATGGTCAGAGAGGGTCTCACCTGAGATGGACAGAGAGGGTCTCACCTGAGATGGTCAGAGAGGATCTCACCTGAGATGGTCAGAGAGGGTCTCACCTGAGATGGACAGAGAGGGTCTCACCTGAGATGGTCAGAGAGGGTCTCACCTGAGATGGTCAGAGAGGATCTCACCTGAGATGGTCAGAGAGGGTCTCACCTGAGATGGACAGAGAGAGTCTCAGCTTTTAGGAGTGAGCGCCAGTCACTCATAATTAATGACATACGTAGCTTTAGCATAAACCCCCCTATGGAACCATCAGCTTGAGCAATACAGATGATTAAGAGAGTTTAGTAATGTCTTTAAGCCGTGGTTAAACATGTAGACGTAGCAGTGAGTCCAGGACGTCTATGCTGTAGCTTGCTATGAGGAAGGGTGTGTCTCTCGCGATGATGTCCGTGGCTCTAGGACTTGGAAGCCTTGATAATCTGAAACAAAGAAGACAACAGCCAAAAGGTGCACGGAAATATGCTTGATACTTATAGTGGTGAGGGTGGGGGTGGGGGGGGTTGCGAGTAGTTTAAGCATGTTTCCCAGGCGGAAGTGCCGCGTATATATATCCTTCCGGTCTAATAGGAGAACTGTAGTGGTTGGAGCAATTTGACAGCTGACCGCGTCAGCTGATCGCAGCCTATGCCTACGTGGCCTGTCTGAACTAACGCTGTGCTTGATTTATTAAAAGATGGCATCAAATTTGGATTTTGCCTTTAACAAATGACATTTACATTTACAAAATAAAACTGTCTCACAATATTAGACATTTCAATAGAGCTTGGGAACTTTTCAAGCACTTGTTTACAAATGCTACTGATAAGGTACATCAGTATGAGATTTTTTTCTCTCAAACATCATTCTCCAAGCACATTGGCTGAATCCTGCTACAGTTCAGTCTTGAGAATTGTCCATTGATCAGGGATCAACTCCACATCCACTCCAGCAGACAGTAAAAGAGGTTGGAAGTGACTGATGAGTTTGTTTCATCACCAAAATCTGAGAACAAAAGGGAAAACATTAATATAAAGTTAAGCAGTTGTCTTAAAACATAAAATGCGTAAAGATTTGTTCATTACATTTGAATTGCTAACCTGAACTTGTGTATGAAACGTCATCACGTAGCAATATGGCACAGTGTTCATGGGAAATGTAGGAAGTACGCGCAAATCCCATGAATATCGGACACAAATCATATACTATCGTAATCGTGTTTATTCTCCATTTTTAATGTGTAGAAATGTTTATTTTGATTTGTTTTTCACAGAGCTGTGAAGGAGGAAGTTTACTAGTAGTGAGAAGTTCGGATCATTTTACTGATTCTGAGCTTTGAATCTCGTTTATCAAAATAAACAAATCTTTTTTTCGAGTCATTTCGTTCATTTCAGCAGAATGTATTTAAAATGTTACATGTTAGCCAAATTCCCCAAACACATCAAATGTTGATCACATTTAGAATAAGAAAAAAAAATGCAATGCAAGGAAAAGGCCAAATTATGAGAAACAGAAATGATTAATTCATTTATCTGGGTCTTCAGGCCATGCAGTCTGTTAGTTTACCTCACCTCCCGATCTGAGTCATTCGGTCATCACGTGAGAGCCCCTTATAGGCTGAGCTATGCAGTCGGAACTGGATAAAGAATTGATTAGTTCATCATTTGAGACTCAGAAGAATCAGACCCGAAGACTCGAGAGATGAACTAATAATTTCTCTTTCCAGTACAGACAGCACAGCCTCTATGGGACTGACGGAAAGAATGAAAGACTTGGACCCGAAGACTCGAAAGATGAACTAATCATTTCTGTTTCCAGCATAGAACCTATAGGATGTTGCGCATACACAGTCAACACAGAATGAACAAATCACTCTCTGTCATGTAAAAGGTGTTAAAAGCTAAACTTTTTTTTTTATAGTATTCCAATGTTGCGGGCCAAACATTGAATGAAAAGGATGTATTACTTTATTTATTAAAGTACAATAATTAGTTGCAAGGTTGTGAATGCATTTGTCAAGTATTTTTTGATGCATTCACCCCCAACCACGCCCCCACCCCTTAACCACGACTCCCTAAACCACGCCCCCGCCCATCAACCACACCCCCGTCCTCTTTTCTGAAAACTAAAATATGGTCACCCTAGATTATTGTCAACCGTGAGCCCTGCAACAGATGGCATGACCCACACAGATACTCACAGATTTCTGAACATCATCAGTTGCATCTGGCAGTACATGAAGACACTAAAAACACTAAATTCATCGAACTATGGCAACTTCATGATGCTCAAAATGACCTGCAGATTGCCTTAAAGCCAAAGGATAGTCATAGAAGTTATCATAAATAAATTAAATAAATAAACAGTCTTCATGGCATTTGTTTTACTTTACATCATGGCATCCATGTTCTCCTTGCTCTTGACTCCAGCAGACCTGGGACTACAGAGGATAAGTGGATAGATGGATGACAGCATTTTTCTTAAAACTTTTGACAGTGTGCTGTAGTTTGCAAGTAGATTCTTCCAATAATCTTGGCCACTGATGAAAATATGACAATTAAAACAGAAATAGGCTACATCAGTTATTAAGAAATTGAAAATGGCTTTGATCTGGTTTGTTTAAAAACTGTACATTTATTGGCTTTGTGCAAACAATTATGTAATAGGCTAACCTATTTAGAGTCATGTTTTGTTATGTATATAAACAAGACATAATTTGATATAAAATTTCATAAAAATGTATTTAGTTGTTTGCTTAAACATGTGCTGTAACAAAAAATCCATAGAAAAACGGATAATGAGGGTACAACAGGGCTAAAGGCTCCACGGGGAAAAAACACGCCTTTGATTTTATTTTCCTCTAAACCATTTGATGCACAAAAACTTGCCACAGCACTTTTCAAAACTTTTCAAGATGCACGTGGAAATTTGTCTGATCCGTGACGTGATAATGAGAAGCAGCGCAAAGTTGATTCTGTGCTAATTTGATCTAATATTTGATGAAATGTTGTAGATTTAAGTAGCAAATGAGAATCGATAAAATTATTAGACAAAGGTCTTGTTAATGATTTTCAGTTTTGTTTAAGGTGCAATTAAAGTAACAGTTTTTCAATAACGGAAGAATATGTAAAAGTATGGTATCTGAGGTAAAAGACCCAATAATTAACATGATAATAAATACCTGACTGACTTTTCCATTTGTTGACATGACATGGTCAGATTCAGATAGTAATTCTAATAATAATAATATCATATATTACGTTGGGTGTCCATCTTAGAGATAATCACCATATTTATAATGAAACCATCATATTTAAGAATATGACATCAATCACATCATAACATAGCATTTATTGTTATTGTTTCTGTATTTAATACATTTAATTTTATTTATAAAATATATTTTAATGACAGTATATTTATTGAACAAAAATTAATTATTTTATCAAAATAAACAGAAATTAGTGCAAACTTTGCTGAAGTGATTGTTTTGAACAAGTATTAAGACATTATTAAAAAAAATAATAATAATAATTCTTAAGGTGTGCCTTATTTAGCCCTGTTGTAGATAAAACACCTGTAAAAAAAAAAAAAAAAAAAAAAAGAATACGGAAAGTTCAGTCATATTAACACGGAACATAGGGCCGTATTTTACGGACTTTTCTTCGACTGAAGACATGAAGTGATGCATCTGTTCACAAATCATTGCTGTGATATGGCAGTTCATATCTGTCCTTGAGGATGTTTTCCTTTTACTCCGTGTGAACCTCTCGCACTACAGACCGAGAGGAGGAGGTTTCAACCTCTCAGTTTCTCTCAGTTTCTCTCTCAACGAAAGCTCTGATCACACTCGATGTTCTAAACCTGAGGGGACAAAGTGAAGGATACGACTGATGGATTATTAATTTCAGCATGCCATGTGGACAGTGTTTCATGCGAATATTTATCTAAATAGTCTGCGTATTAGGTAAGTGTGCTTCATGTACTCTTTCTGTGGTATTAATTAATGTATTGCTAATTCGTCGGCATCTCCGCAGTTAAATCGAGATGTTGCTTATGACACGGATTTTCAGAACGCGTCAAATACAATTTCTGTTTTACTAGAAGTTTTGATGTGGTCATGACATATAGCCCAATTCATATAAATAAGGCTTATAATAATATTCGTAAGAACATCTATAATATTTAGCTACAATATCAACATTCAAAACTGTCAAATTTTCCCTGTATTGTAATCATTATGATCACATATCATTGCTTTAACGTGCTCATTGTTTCGGCTAAACTGTATTGTCTTATAAATGTACATTCATCTGGACATTACTGCGACAGACACCTCTGATAACAGATTTCGTACAAACATAGGCTATAGCCTACTGCTTTGAAATGATGTATTGTGAATAAATGTGAACTGAATTAATAAACATGAAATATATTATATTTTGATATATTATGAATTTTACATTTTTAATGTTTAATAAAACAAATTTGCACCTCACAAATATGTTTAATGTTTCTTACGCACTATACTATTATAATTTAAAAAAGGTATGCTTGAAATATCTCAAAGGTATTTTGCATGTAGAACTTTGTTAGCGGCAGTGAATAGTAGCCTACCGTAGAAATGATTCATTGTTTTCTTACAGAAAGCTACTGATTAATGGCAGCTTGAGCTGGTCATAAATAGGGAAGAAACACAGCTCTTCTCCAGAATGCGTGGCCCAACAGCACCAGAGTCATGTTTGCTGTGGAGATTCCTGGTGCTGCTGTGTGTTTTGGCCGATATAACACACAGAAGCAGCGGCTGTCCCGAATCCTGTGCCTGTTACGCTCCATCAGAAGTGCACTGCACATTCAGATACCTGAGTCGAATACCCAGGGACATTCAGCCAGCTGTGGAACGGATTAACCTGGGGTAAAACATACCACAGTCAAACTAGCATGAAACTTTCTATAAATGTCATTGAAGGTCACAGCTTATTTAAGGCTGATTCCGACATTTGTAATTTTGTGTTTCAGGTACAACAGTTTATCAACTCTTAAAGTGAATGACCTCTCTGGACTAAAAAACCTGGAACTATTAATGCTGCATAGTAACATTATCAAGATTGTTGAGGACAACACGTTCCATGACCTCACATCTCTGCAGGTAAAATACTGAACTCTCTACTTTGGAAGCAACATTATTAAAAGTTTCTGTATTTAAGTTATGCTATTTTTTTCTCCATATTAAAAAAATGATTAAGAGATAACAACTTCACTCATATCACTGGTCTAAAAAAAGCTGTTTTATTAAACACAAGGGCTATTCATCCATATCATGCATGTCATGTTGAGATCACATGACCAGACAAATTTTAATCACTTTATCTCTGTAACACCCCAATTTTCCATTGTGGAATAAATGATCACATACTGTGGACAGGGCATGTGTACGGAGGCATCTGGAAACTGATAACATTTGTTGTGTGTGATGCTGCATCCACAACAACAGATGGCAGTATGTCACGGCTACTATACCAGTAGCATGAGTAAAATATTACTTAGTGCACTTTTATGAAAATACTTAACCCTTAAAGACCTAGAACATCTTTGGGGAACCTGACTCACCTGTTCTTTTCTTTGTTTTTCTAAACCATTGTAGCAGTCAGCATCAGGTGCCATATATCATTTTAAACAAGTGTCAGTTCATTTAAATTTGTAATTTTACAGTTATTTTGTATTAGAATGGTTAATTTACCAGATTTAAGAAAGACAGCAGCAAACAAGTTTTGTTAACCAAAAAAGTTATACTTGGATATTCTAGATTTCCAGATGAAATGTTGTCTACATGTGACAATCCCTAAGCAAGTTATAGCCATTTATTACAACATTATTATAGATTTATGATTTTCAGTGAAAAGCTGGTGTTTTTTATTTACTGATAATGAATATGTGTCCAAAAAAGTTCAGGAAGGAAAGTAAATTGAAAACATTGTTAAATAATAATAGAACACTGAAGCAAAAGTTACTTTTTTTTGTCTTGTGAATTTTCTTGTGAAAATACAAACAGTGCAAATGATTTTCACAAACTATAAGTAGTATTTACAAATTTATAAATGTATCTGTTAGTGATGCACCGATGTGAAAATTGTGGCCGATACCGATATTAATATTGCTGTTATGGCCGATACAGATATTTACTGATGACGATATCTCTGTATAGAAAACACATTTTTATGATAATCGAATAAAGAGCTATTTTCCAAAACACTTTACTTTTTTTTTACTTTTGTAATTTATTTTCAGAAATGACTGATATTGGGCACCTTTACCGGTGTGCAAAATATATTTTTATAAAGAATACAAGTGTGTCCTGAATTCACACTATGAATAAGGATGAAAAGGCAATGAATAGGCAATGTCAATGTCTGAGAGTTCTGTATAACATGCTCATTGGGTTAAATGGTGAGATTGACAAGTGCTGAAAAACTGTGCTGTTGAATTTACGCCTCCAGCCTAGTTCAACGATTGTGTAGGCTGCTCTGTACCTAACCTCTGTCAGTAAGAAACATTAAGAAACATCCAGAAATTTCCCAGATATTTATAAACACCCCTCAGCAATCTCTGATATATTAAGTGAATCCAAACAAAATCCCAGTGCATAAACTTTCAATTATGTGTCATGACAGAATACTGGAAACAATTGCAGGTGAACAATATTTATTGGAACTCAAACACAGAATAAGACAATTCAGGAATGACAGTTCCTCTCAGGGTGCGATCGCGATCTCGCGTACAGGAACAGCTCCGGACGGTCCACACAGGGGGAAACGCTCAGACTCGGACACACAGGGACTTCGATGGTCTAGTGCTCGGTGCTGAGTGCTGGTGCTCGGTGATCTGTGCTCGGGTGCGGTGAAACAACAGGGATCCACTGAAGACACGACAACCCGGAAGACGACACGAACATTCACGTAGGAACAGCAAACAACGGATGGACACTGGAATGGAGAGATGAGTGAGCATAAATAGGGAACGGTAATGTGAATCAGCTGAGGTGGGGAATGAGATGATTGCGAACAGCTGGAGCACTGAACAAACACGTGAGCGGGACAACGCCCACTCCCGCAAACTCACAGACATGTAAACAACAATGACACGAGACACAGAGGAAACAATGAATTCACAACCGTGACATTATGTCCATGGTTCACATCAACACACGCTGAACACTTGCTACGTGTAGGCTAAAATAAAGTTGGGCTGCAGCTACAGTGGATATTTTAATTGTTAGCATGCTTTCCATCCATTCAATGGTGAAACGAAACTCTTATCACTCAAGGAAGATATTTTTCCACCTCCACATAGGCTGTTTTTTTTTTTTTTTTACTAGGGTGACAATACATCAAGACTTTAGAGTAAAAGCAAGCTGCAGCCGATCGATACTGTATAGGCTACTGACCCGGCCTGGAAGTGTACGTGCATAGCCCGAAGGACGTTAGCTTAATTTCTACTTTGTATGTCGCCAAATATATGGATTGAGCCAAACTGGACTGTTTGGCAAGACAACTGCTGTTCTTTGCAATTCCTGTTATGACCATATAACTACATTCTGCCTGATACTAGGGCTGTCACTTTTGAGAAAAATCAAATTTGAACGGGTATCAAATATCAAGCAATGTATTTGAATATATTTGAATATCTACGAGTCAAAAAACGATCAGTCAAAAATGCGTCCTGAAGAGGAAAAAACATATATTAGTCGCACTAGCTCTATAAGTCGCATTTATTTCGAAATTTATTTCACAAAAAAAAAGCAATGTTACAGACGGGACAGTTCTCCGTTACGGACATGAGCGCTCTGAAAGCGGCACTAAAAGACTGCTTTAAAACTTTCACAGAGACCTCAAACAGAAAGCACAAAGCCTGTCTTTAAATTTAATTTCGTTTTGTATTAATTGTATCTTAATTTTAATCAATGTTTCATCAACCAATTGCCTGGATTAAATAAATATAGCAGACATATAATCACGACACGGAGGCGCCAGCGCGTGAACCTGGAGCTCGTCTCATAAATGAACCGAAACTCAGCGTATAAGGTGGCCTACTTGCCTCACAGACCTGAGACATATATAGAAAGCTTGAAATACTTTTAAACAGAACAATTCAAAACGAAAGAAAACAGACTCTCTGCTTATGTCATCCATATGATATGTGCATTTCTCTCAGGCGTTCATGGCGAGTCCGCATCGTCAACTTCATCTTTGCAGTGACACGGAAAACACCAGAAGACCACCAAAGACACTGTGTATGTTACTAATACAATGAAATCAGTTGCCTATCAATAAAATCCATCTTATTGGATGGATATCCATCTTATTTCTCCATTTTATTTTTCGTGTTCGCATTTATGAGGAAAAAGCAATGTTACGGATGTGACAGTTCTCCGTTATGGACGTGAGCGCTCTGAAAGCGGCACTAAAAGACTGCTTTAAAACTTTCACAGAGACCTCAAACAGAAAGCACAAAGCCTGTCTTTAAATTTAATTCCGTTTTGTATTAATTGTATCTTAATTTTAATCAATGTTTCATCAACCAATTGCCTGGATTTAAATAAGTAAATATAGCAGACATATAATCACGACACAGAGGCGCCGGCGCGTGAACCTGGAGCTTGTCTCATAAATGAACCGAAACTCAGCGTATAAGGTGGCCTACTTGCCTCACAGACCTGAGACATATATAGAAAGCTTGAAATACTTTTAAACAGAACAATTCAAAATGAAAGAAAACAGACTGTTCTCTGCTCATGTAATCCGTATGAAATGTGCATTTCTCTCTGGTGCGTTCACTACTTGATTATCGGCCTGTTCACATCGGCCCTATTTTGACATTGGAACGATACCGATGTGTAAAAAAATTACCATATCGGCCGATATTATATCGGTATTATATATATTATATAATTACGATATTATATGGTGCACCACTAGTATCTGTTATTTTGTGTTTGTTTTCACGCATGTGCTCACACAACTACTTTCACTTTGCCTCATTTCAAATTTCCAAAGAAAGATGCTAATTGGTGGTGCAAAAAAACAAAACCTATGTTTATTGGTTGAGTAAATGACAGTTTCAACCGATCTGGACACACAGGTGGGACTAAGCATCAACAATAGTTCCAGTTTGGCTCAGAGGAACAAACCGCATGGGTTTCTTTGACGAATCAGTCTCTATTCAAATCAGCTGGTAGGGCTGCTTGAACACTTCTGGTGGTTTCACTGCCTGCTGGCAATTTAGAACGTCATGAGCTATCCAGTCATTATATAGGCTGGCTGTCTAAGTGGTGTCTGCAAAATAATATAGAATTCATAGACAATTGGAAAAGTTTTTGGGGCAGACCTGACCTGTTGAAAAGAGAAAAGCTCCCACAAGTCTCCTCTCCATCTCCCTGTCCTCCTGCTGAAGTCGATGACTGGGGAGACTCAGGTGGTGGAATCAGTGTTAACCCTCTGAGGTCTGAGCTGTTTTCTGGGCCCTGGAGGTGTTCTGACATGCTCTGACATTTCTGGTTATTTCTGTTACTTGTGACATTTTCATGGCTAAAGTCTAATTACACTGTATTCAGCACAAACTCTGCTACAATAATATATCAACAGCATGTATGTAAAAGTTTGTAGTTTTGAGATAATGACATTTATGCGTGGTTTGTGAAAATACAAAAAAAAATTCTCACTGAAATAAGGCAATGAAACCCATACTAATTATTTCTTCATAAGACTTTTGAAAATTGTATCACGTAGCCTAGAATATTTGCTCTAAAACAATGTGAAAATCACCCTGACTGCTCATTCAGATAAGACAATATATTGATTTAAAATTTTTACGACGTGTTTTGTGTGAAAAAGCCTTATGCGAGAGGTCATTAATATGTAAGCTTTTCTCACCTGAGAAAGACAAAGACCCTCCCCTAACGGCCCTATTAGGAGCTATCAGGCCCTGTTATTCTGAGCAACCTTGCACAATACTGTAAATGAGGAGATTTAAAAAATAATGGCTTTTAAATTGTTTGGATTTATTTACAACACAGCATAGTCCAAAGATACACAACAAGTGCCAAAAAAGCTCTTATTGAAAACAATAATCAAAGACAGAGACCTTTGTGCCATTCCTAAAAACGAGGTGTTTGATTTTCACTTTACCATGTACAGAGACTCATGTGAATGTTGAATTCAGCAGGACTCAGTGTCATCTGGGCCCTGAAAAAAAAAAGTGAACATACTGATATCAAGAGAAAGGCCTGCACGATTTTGGGAATAAATTTTTGATTTTTCTGGTTAAAATTGCTTTTTAAAATTCACAGAATACACACACACACACACAAATGTTTCCAACAATATATAATATAATGAACAGTGAACACCAGGTTTGTTGTACCTTGTAGGCATAAGCTATGCGCAGTGCTGGATAAAATATGATACATTCAAACGCAATCGCGCTGCAAAATATGATACATTCAAACGCGATCACGATCCAAAATATGATACATTCAAACGCGATCGCGCTCAAATATAAAACATTATGGTTACCATATACATATCTACGTTTGAGCAGATATCCACAAACACAGTAACAGTAAACATGGGTCTAAATATTATAATATTCACCATATCTAGCAACAGTTAAACTGCAATGTGAAATTTATGCAACAATAGCAAACTAATATGTAAGAATTTCTTACCTTATCTTTCTTGTCTTCAAATCGGGTTCTTCTTCTTCTGATGTAAATCCAATGTAAGCTCAGGCGCGTCTTTCAAACTCGACGAAAAGTGAAGTGTTTTGCTGTTGAGGTAATGAGCGCGATCGTGTTCCATGTGGAGATTTGTATGTGAATATCTTTTGCGCTCGTGGGCGTGGTAAATTAAAAAATAATTAGGAAGCGTTTGAGAAGCTGGACATCTTGTTGGTTTTATACAAATTACTTAAACAGAGAATATTTGTTTTCGTTTTGAATCCGATCATTTAAAAGTACACACTTAAGTGTTTATAAAGGTATATGGCTCATAAATGTGTGACAAGTATTCGCTGAGTTTTGTTTCAGTTTATAGACGTGCTCAAGAAAAAAAAGTTCACCGCGACGGAGAGGCAGAACGCACACCCTGTTTATTTTCTTTATTTTACAAAAGCACAATGTTTTGATTTGATTGTAAGCGGACACATACAAAAGTAGAAATATCACAGATTCTTTTTTTATATTTCTTTTTTCTGTATGACCATAAATGACGGAGAAATTTAAGTTTATAGTGCTACAATGTGGAGAAAATCCAGCAAAACGCGCCGGCGCGTTTGTCGACCTCAGAGGGTTAATGTTTCACGTATGACCGCACTGCATTCAGTCCTTGACTGCAGCATTAGCGTTTAGTGCATTGCCAAAAGCAACTGTCTTAAATCTGGGATCTAAAAGTGTGGCCTTGGCCAACATCCTTAAGGATTCTACATCTCCAAAGCATTGTTTTATGTTTGTGATCAAATTATTTGTAAGTTCAATTGCTGTCAGTGTGCTTTCACGAGTTCACACTTGCATATAATTAAGTAGAGTAAGGGTTATGCGTATTTGGCGTGCTGAGGCTCCGAGCTTGGAATTTGGCCTGAACCCAGAATACTTCCCCTGTTGTGATAAGAATAGTTAGGACTAAAAGTGAGGAGATTGGCAAGTCTGCTGTATATATGCCTCTTATCGTTAATGAGTTGATTACCTGAATGCACTCCTCTCGTGTTAATTATCTGAACGTGCTTCTCTCGAACTTTGTTAATAAAACATAATTTATCATTGTTCGTATGAAACTGACAATAGGTATTATCTTTGAAGCTGTGAACTCTGCAGAGAGCTGAACTGTGGCATGATTGAAGGCTGGAAGAGCATGAAGACGCTGTGAGATGGCTTCAAACTGTCTGCTGTTCAAGGCAGTTATGTTGGTGTTCAAAGATGTTAATTTAGCACCAACTGCTTCACTTTTTTCCTATACTCTTTAAAGCATGAAAAATGTGCTGATCCACCTTGTTTCCACGTCCTGAATCAGCTTATTTTTGGCTCACCCATCTTCTGATGGATTGCAGACAGTTTCTCTGTGGTATTGGTGCTTGAATTAATTTTTTTTTATAAATTGGCATGATACAAAACGATGTGCGCTAAAGTCTTGCATTACACCGTGCAGCTCGCTTGCAGAGAAAAATCAACGTGGATACTATGAAGCTATTTGCTCATTTTGAGAGAGAGAGAGAAGACATGGTAACGCTGAATCACTACTGTTTGTGAAATTAAGTCTTACAGAAAGTGTTAAACTTACTGATTTGCACTGATAATCTGTCTGGGTGCAACCTACATGCTATAGTGCATAAATGTTCGATACCATCAGTACTAACGGTACTGTAGAAAAACAAGTACAGTCAGGATTTTAAAATGTTGATACTGACTTGGTACCGAAGTATTGGTTCTCATGACATCCCTACCTCCAACACCTTCTCTTGTCACTTTGTACCTTGAAGCAACCATGTCCTTCAGTCCATTCCTTGTAGGAAGCAAATATACTGGGTCAAGCTTCTTCACAAACGCCCTGAAGCTAATATAGCTGTGAAACCTTCATGATCATGTCCACTAGTGCCTGAATAATGTCCCTTTGCCTTTCTGAAATTAAAATAAGGGACTTATTAATGTAATGTTTGCTGAGATGAGGCAGAAAGAGAATCCACGTGCACACAAGCTTTTAATAACAAAACTCCACATGAACAGACAGGAACATCTGACCTAAAACATGAACACAATCCAACATAAAACAATTACTAGCAAAGCACAAGAGAAACACAAGGGCTATATATACACAGGGGCAAACAGGCTTAACAAGGTAATAAGGAAACGAGAAACACCTGGGGAGACTAATCAACATGAAAAACTGCATAAAAAAAAGTGGTGGAGCGGAGGCGGAACAGGGGAAGGGATGGGGTGCCAGGTAGAGGAAGAGGAACGGTGGACAGAGGCAGAGCAGGTGGCCAGGGCGAAGTTGATGACCACGGTGATGCAGGCGGGAACCTTCGTGTTCGTGTTGAGGCAGACTGGCAGTTCGAGGATGACCTTAATGGCCATGTCAAGGCTGAAAGGAAGTTCAGAGTCGGCCTCCGGGGTCAATGCGGGTCAGCCAGGTTGATGCTTTTTCTTCTAAATTCTTTCTGATCTGTGTCTTTAATTGGCATTTGGTGCCATCAGGGATGAATCTCGGAATGAACCTGCAAGTTCACACACACACACACACACACACACACACTAGTGGTGCGGGAAAAAAATCGATTCTGTTCAGTATCGCGATATTTTGCGCACACAATTATATCGATACAGTAGCGCAAAGTATTGCAATATTTAATTAGGCTGTAAAATTATCTGTTTTACTTTCGGGTTATAGGGCTGTGACGGTGGGAGTTTTTTACCACCGTGGTGGTAATGGACCAACTTACTGCTGTGTTTGGGGGTTTGTTTTGAGCATAAAAGTGCTTATTTGAGCTATTCCGTCAAAGAAACAACACACTAAAGCCTGTAAAGTATTAGAATAAATATCAGTAAATATTGTAAACTTTAATAATATAATAAAGTTAAATTATTATAATACGAAACAAAAATCACTCGCGACCCAGCTAGCAAAAATTTTGTGGGCCGATTAAGACTAAAACACTCGGCCGATCCTCGGCATGAATCTAGGTCCGATTGCTCTGCGAGCGCTCGGTTTTAACTCGGCCCGATTAAGGCTAAAACACTCGGCCGAGGGTCGGTTTTAACGTGGCCCGATTGCGGAACCCTGAGTGAGAGGACGTAAAGCTCCCCTCCAATCCCATTCCTTGTTTAGGCTTATTTAAACATTATTGATTTCCATTCATGTCAGGTTAACCCTCTGGAGTCTGAGGGGTTTTTGGGGTCCTTGAGATGTTCTGACATGCCCTGACATTTGTGCTTTTTTCAGTTGCTTATAAACATATTAATGGCAAAGGTGTAAATTCACTCTATTTAGCACAAACAGGGCTACCATAATATGTGAACAACTTGCATGTACATGTTTGTATTTTTGATAGAATAATGTTTATGCATGTTTTTTTAAAAAACAAAAAACTAAAGTTTCTGAAATAAGGCCATAAAACACATTCTAAATATATGTAAATAAGACTTTTGACTAATGGATGTCGTTGCCTAGTATTTTTTCTTCAAAATTATGTGAAAATCGTCCTGCCTAATCATTCCCATAACACAATACATTGATTTAAATCTTGTAAAACACTTTTTGTTTGGAAAGGCCATATGCGGGTGGGCGTGATTCACACCTATGGAGTCAATGGGGCCGCATAATGAGGCTGCATAGGTAATGAGCCTTTCATTCAGGTGTGTGAATGAGCCACAAGAATGCAAGGACAATATATAACTGGTTTGTTGTTTTTTCCACAAATTTTGCTTGCAAATTGTACAATATCCAAGGTAAACATTTCTAGTAATTGTGCAGTTAATTGTTCACATACTGTATTTTCAGATTTGGAATATATTCTCTTCCCAAATGTGTCACTAATAAAGCATAATAAAATTATTTAAAGATAAGGCTTATAATGACCTTTTAAGATTTTGTTTACATCTATCCTTATATATATATATATATATATTTTTTTTTAAGGTTATACAATTACAACAACATTTATAATTGTAACAATATTTCCAGTGTAATCTTTCTTTGTATTCGCGATTCATATTAAAACAGTATTTTTGCCAGCTGTAGTAACTCCACAACAGCACGCATCTTTGCGTTCATTCATTCATAGTAACGCGATTCATATTAAAACAGTATTTTTGCCAGCTGTAGTAGCTCCACAACAGCACGCATCTTTGCGTTCATTCATTCATAGTAACGCGATTCATATTAAAACAGTATTTTTGCCAGCTGTAGTAGCTCCACAACAGCACGCATCTTTGCGTTCATTCATTCATAGTAACGCGATTCATATTAAAACAGTATTTTTGCCAGCTGTAGTAGCTCCACAACAGCACGCATCTTTGCGTTCATTCATTCATAGTAACGCGATTCATATTAAAACAGTATTTTTGCCAGCTGTAGTAGCTCCACAACAGCACGCATCTTTGCGTTCATTCATTCATAGTAACGCGATTCATATTAAAACAGTATTTTTGCCAGCTGTAGTAACTCCACAACAGCACGCATCTTTGCGTTCATTCATTCATAGTAACGCGATTCATATTAAAACAGTATTTTTGCCAGCTGTAGTAGCTCCACAACAGCACGCATCTTTGCGTTCATTCATTCATAGTAACGCGATTCATATTTAAACAGTATTTTTGCCAGCTGTAGTAGCTCCACAACAGCACGCATCTTTGCGTTCATTCATTCCGATTAGAACAAAGCAAACAGAACTGACCTAATTCCTCAGCGGGATCCGTTTGCTCCTCGAAATGATACTTCCAGAACTTCTGAGGTAAATTTTTGCAGGATTATTATCAAGACAGTATTATTCCTCACAGCATCGTAAAGTACATAAGTCTGAAAGTGAACTCGCGGTGTGTGTTATCCAGCTGATGGGCGTTTTACAGGTTTGTTTGGATCGGCTCACATTTGCGTTTGAATAGCGCGTGCTCTCCGTGGGCGGAGCACATTAAAACTTAATTAGCTGAGATGAGAACGACTGACATCTCTCTCTTTGCATACATATTACATAAACTGTGAATATTTGTTTTTTATAAAAATTACTTCGTTTAAAAGATGAGAATTCAAGCTTCATGCCTGTATGTCTGAATGCCTGTTTGACTGAGTATTCACTGAGTTATGGTTCATTTTCGGACGCGTTTCAGAATGGACTACACTGACAGAGAGGAGGCAGAACTCGCTTCGTGTTTATTTTTCTTTATTTGGCAAAAAGCACAACACTTTGTTTTTATTGTGAGTATACACAAAAATAATACACATTTAACAGAATCGATTGATGTATGAAACTCCAATGGAAAATCAAAGTCAACCGAGTATTTTTGAGTTTCTTTTACACTGCTAAAAAAAAAGCGAGCTGGTATCGCCGGCGATACCGCCGACCTCTGGGGGTTAATACTAAAATTGCTGAGCAGACGTTATTTATGCAAGATAAACTGAAAATAAAACAGCACAAGGAAGACAGGTTTCATGTTTAATGCATTTTTTTATTGGACTACACTTCTCTCCCCTCTTACTCTGGTAATCCAGAGTTCTCGCGAGAGCACAAGTTGAATTTGCTCAGTGAGTTACTCTGGTGTCGAGTAATGATGCTCATTAAATATGCCCCTCGATCTGAGCTGCACCAATCACATCGGGTTATCTGATATAGGCGGGCCAGAGGCGAGATGACGACAGCGCTGTGACGTCGAAGTCATTAGTAAACACTGCAAGATGGCTATGAATGAACACCAGTTGTTTGAAACGGCTTTGGCCGCTACAATGAAAGATTTAGACTTTTTCTCTAAAAGAGGAACAGAAGACAGCGCTCGAATCGTTACTTTGCAAGAAGGGCGTTTTTGCTGTTTTGCAGACCGGATACAGTAAGAGTCTAATCTACCAGTAGCTCCGCTGGTAGCTAAGCGATAACTTGTTGTGATTGGTCGTAGTGTTATCCAATTGCGTGCAGTGAGATTTTCAAATGCATGATTGGTGCCGCCCCTCGAGCTGGACGATTTTCATTAGTCGACGCCAGACCATTAATCTTTTAGATTAAGGTCTGGATTTCCAGGCTACTCCCCTCTGGTAATTAAACAAAAATAGGATAAATTAACACATGAACACACACACACACTTTTTAAAAACAGATATTGAAATAATATCACAATATTAATGTAAAATCAAGGAGTTCAGATACTATTTTCCAATATCAACATTTTTAACTTTTTAAACATTTAATTCTGGCCCACTGTGTTTTTGAGTTGTGTCTACGTTGTCTGCATGTTCGCCCTCTGGCTTCGGCCACCATCCCTATCAGAGGCTAGCCACAGCCACCTCGTGATGAGGAGCTTTATTTCCTTTTCTGTACAATCTTTGGTCAGGGCATTCAGGCGGACTGCATCTGAGAAAAACACACCATAGAAGAGGGCAGCATGACTAGGTGATGTTACTCAGCAACCACCAAAACTTAATTTGGATGCAGGGCTCTACGCTTACATTTCATCACATTACATTGATTAAACATGACTTATAAATACACGTAGTGTTGTTTTTGGCGGCCTGTTTTTATTTTAGTTTTAGTCATGTTCATACTCTTTTTAGTCTAGTCAAGTTTCAGTCGACTAAAAGTCTGAGGATTTTAGTCTTATTTTAGTCAAAATTATCCATGACTATTTTTGTCTAGTTTTAGTCGACGACAACTGATGACATTTAGTCTAGTTTTAGTCAATGAAAATTGTATTTTAGTCTCTTTTTAGTAATGCAATTCTATTTAACCCAGTCAATATAGTGTACCACTATGGAAAAATAGCAAAAATAGCGAACAGAAAAGTAACACTCATCTCATTCGTGGAGGTGGAAAAACAAGTTCTTTGTGACATTCAAGATTTATTGTATTAAAATTTAAATGCAAAAGAAAAGGCATGAGAGTTGGCTGTTTTTGTCAATTTTACGTTTTAATTTAAATGTTTGCGATTTTAATATAACTACACGGCTAAATATTTTACCACTTGCTTATAAATCTATATAGAAGTAGTGCATTGAATAATACGTTGTTTAAATTGTGCTTAAAAGTGAATTACGTCTATTAAAGAGTGTATATGTGTACAAAGAGAATCGCAATGCTGACAAAACGTTTTTTTTTAAATAAAAGTTGCTGCAATAACTTCTGGATTTGAAATAAAATAGTGAGTATGTGTTTGTGGTACAGCCGTGGATCAGTTACGCACTGCAAATGCAACACATGTGAAAGCACTATAGCGCATGCTGCTCCTGCACCGCATACGCACTGCACACGGAGTGTGTGTGAAACGGGCGTCAGACTTAACTTTGTTTTTCCGCTAACTCACCGCAGCTGCATCTTCTAAATAATGCCGCGAGTGGGGCTTGAGGAAGTGACGTCGTCTGCGTAATCCATATGAAGCGTGCATATAGGCGCGTCACTGCGGAGATGACGAGTCCGCATCGTTGACTTAATCTCTGCAGCCGAAAACATTATCAATAAATTATTACAATGTTTAGACAGTCTCCTTCTGTTTTTTCAAGACACACTCATAATCATTATGTTTGCCGGTGCGCTGTGGAGCTTTATGTGTGCGCTTGAGCGCTGAGATTAGGCTATGTATTATATAGGCAATTAAAGGCTCATTATTATGAGTTATGGCTTATTAATATAAAAATGCGATTAGTTGACTAATAGCTTAAAATGAATGACTACTTGTCAACTAGAAAAATCTTTAGTCGAGGGCAGCCCTAGTATTTATGTCAGCATCTATATTGCAAGAGAAATTATTTGCACTCTACTTATAAATAGAATTACACTGTCAATCAAACAGTTATTTTTACATTGTCACTTGGCCTGAAATGATCATTGAGGAAAATAAAAATATATTAGGATCAATGTCTTGGCTGCAAGTTATTTTTATGCATCCATCCACTCAATAAACTGCTCCAGGGGTTATTTTCAATTATTAGAACAGCTACAGTTCCTACTAGTGCCACAAAGCACCTAGTAGATTCTAGCATCAACCAAGTAACCCTCTAAACAACTACAGATGGGTTCCTGAGCATTATGATCTTGAAATTCATGTGTAGAGGAACAATTTAGGGCTGCCAGCAGAAACAGTTATGTGGCAAAGTGTTCAAAGCGCTAAAGTTTTGGTGGAAACGTCTCAAAAGGGAAACAGCAAATTAGTTTTTAATGATCTGGTCTGAGATCTGGGTGTTAAAGTGCTCCTAAAGGGTCTAATTTAGTCTTAGAAATGTGTAAAGAGTTCACCTTTGGAAGAAGGCCTCACAGCACAGGCTCCTGTAGGCATCTCTTCATCTGATGGTGGTCTCTTGGGTGGTGGTGGCATGTCATTCCTCTCGGTAGGAGGAAGTGCCACCTCTGCCGATGGTTCTATGGAAAATAATCAAAGTTAAACATTTTCAGAAAGATATACACTTTAAATGTACTATTGAATGCTGACAATACACAATTAATGTGTTATTTGTCACACTTATGCACTAATTATTTAAAATCATTAAAGTACAAAAAATCCTAAACCTGTGCAATTGTTCATTATTGCAAGTATAATTGAACTACATCTTTCCAGCAGACATTTAATCAAACATGAGCTCAAGTAAACTGAGTATTTAACCATTTTATTTCATGTGTTAATCAAGTGACATGATTCGTTTTGTGCCAGAAGAGAGCGGATCAGCTGGTATTTTACGACAAATTTACACGTTTCTCTTGTGAAATATCATTTTTATGGTGGTAAACTCCACAAAAAACATTCACTCCAGAATGAATGTTTAGTGTAAGACATGTTGAAGAATAGCTTGGAGGCATTTGCTTCATTACACAATGAGCCATTTTGTCAAAAAAGCATTTGTTCAGCATACTGAAGCATCTTCTTTAATGTTGGCTATGATGTTAGAACAATGTTTTTGCCTGTCAGGTCTTCACAAGTTACGTGACTGATAACTGCAAAATGTAGTAGTTCATTTTGACAGTAATACAAACCGTCAACAGTAGATGAACAGTGTCCCTCTTGTATGCTCCCGTCTTCCTCATCACAGTCAATAACTTTTTCTGTGGAAGTTCAAAGTACAGCTTAACAATGGTATATAAAGGATCGTAAACACAAGGTATATGAATAGATGGTAAACAGAAAATCAAACAAAACTCAAATAAAATACCACACCATCAGGATCTATCCCAAGTTCATCTAAGTTCTTGCCATGGAACTCAGCTCATCTTCCTTGCTCAAGAGCCATTAGAACTTTGCTGATCTTGGCAAGCTGCAGGGTCTTCTCAGGGATTCGATTGAACTCATGATGGGTTCTTATGTCGTGTCCAAGAAAGTTTGCCAGCTGGTCCATCTCGGTGTCAGTCATATTCAGCACTGTTGAAAGGGTTGCGACATGCTTTCGCAGTCTTGTAGATGTCAGTGACTTGGGACACTTTGCGTCACATGCCTTTGCAAAGCCACGGATGCAGTCTGACCCTTGAAAATGTGTCATGGCTTCTGGTCTTGCAAACATATAGGGATTGTCTTTCAGAACCCCACAAGCCTCTCTCTGCTTAACAAGGAGTTCTAAGGCACATAGCATTTTTGGAGTCAGAAGAATTGGAACTGGTCGACCATGCTTTCCCCATGTGATAACCCTTGTGAAGTGTCTGCAGAGTTTCTTTTTCCACATCAGAGAGTGCCCAGTCCACATCCTCATGTGGATCAGAAGAGTCTCTTGATAGAAATGCAGACAAAGGCATGCACGAAACCTCTCCTTCCCTGTGCCGGTTAAAGAGAATCATCTGGGCTAGACAAACCTTTGCCAGCTCCATCCAGGCTTTGGTAGAGGGACTTTCAGAGAGTGTTTTGAACCACTTGTCTTGCACTTGATTGAGATATGTACGCATTTCTGGACGTCTTCAGGAAAGGGCATGATAGTGGGCACATTCCACTTTGCTTCACAGATGTTCCTCAATGCTGTAGCCGAGATCATCTCGTTCCACTTGTTCTCATGGACTTCTAGAAACTCACTGGCGTTCTTAACAAGCTGTTTGTCATTTGAGATTAATCCCTGAGCTTTTATGAGTTTGCTCACTTTAAAGGGATGGTTCGGAGTAAAATCAACCTAGGGTCCTTTGCACTATGACCTCGAGCCAAACCTCGAGTAAAATTGCGGGTGTGTATTTGCTGCCTTTTACCACTAAGAGGCGCTACAAACACAGACTTGAAAAGTGTCAGTTTATTCTCTCTATTGCGTAATCTGCCGCTGCGCCGCGGCTCATTGAGAGAGATTGAGAGCTGGTAGCAGATAAATTCAAATGAAACATTGTAGTTAAACGGATTCATAATCACAAAACTGAAATTACAGTACAAATTTAGAATTTAAACAAATGTAGACTTCTATTATTGCATCAAATTTAAGCAAAATAGGCTAAACGTTAACATTGTGCATCCACTTTTTCTATAATTTATAAAGGCTATGCATGTCAATAGGTTATGTGTCTTGTTCTTCGTGTTATTTTAATTTGTCAGTTGATTAATTAATTGAAACATAATTGTGAAATAAATTAAACTAAACGATCATAAAATTAAAACATTGATCAGGACTTGCTAACCGATGTTGGTCGGCAACATTTGTATTTTAGCATTCTTTATTAAGAATTAAATAGGCTTACAGTAGGTTGTTCTGATTAGCATAATTTTCTTTTTCTTCATAATTTTCTTCTTCTTCTACATAATGAAAACATTTCAACATAAAACCTTGCAGGCTACATCAATGAGGCTTTGCATGACCAAACAACACCAACGCAACAACATGCGCCTCGCAGAGCTTCAACCATTACGAGATCAAATCTCAGCTCTACCATATTCATAATATTTGTCTCTAGTTTAATATTTGTCAAAAATAAAAACTTTTGAAATGTTCATTTATTGATTCAAAACACTTTTTGGAGATTTGTTGTGTTTGATTTGATTTGTTGTGTTTTCCTGTCATTTTTATTAATAGGCATTCAGACGATATAACATTGTAGCCTACATGCTGTTAACCGATGTTGGCCGACAGCTTTTATGTTGTACCGTTCTTGATGCTTAAATAGGTAACTGTTTATTAAAGTCAAGCGTTTTGTTTAACCCTCAGGGGACCACTGTGTTTTTGGGGCCTTTGAGATGTTCTGACATGCCTTGACATTTGTGCTTTTTTCAGTTATTTATAAACATGTTAATGGCAAAGGTGTAAATTCACTCTATATAGCACAAACAGGGCTACCATAATATGCGAGCAACGTGTATGCAGATGTTTGTATTTTTAAGAGAATAATGTTTATGCGTGGTTATTGGAAAAAATTAAAATGAAAGTTGCTGAATTAAGACCACAAAACACATATTAAATATGTGTCCACAAGACTTTTGACTAATGGATGTTCTCCCTTTGTGTTCTAGCTTCAAAATTATGTGAAAATAGTTTTGCTTTATCGTTCACAAAAAAAAAATACATTGATTTAAATGCTGTAAAACAGGTTTTGCTTGGAAAGCCAATATGCAAGGGGGAGGAGTAGTTTACACCTTAGATTGCATAATCTCTGCATAATCTCCCCACCCACTCTGCATAATGACTCTGCCTAATGAGCCATTCATTCAGGTGTGACACTGACTGAGCCACAAGGACAAAAGATGTATTTAGAAGAAGACTTATATTGACCATTTAAGATTTCGCTTACATTTCTCTTGTAAATATGTTTTGCTATTTTATTAAAAATGTTACAATTACAACAATAATTACAATTTCAACAATATTTCAAGTGTACTCTTTCTTTGTAAAAAAAAAAAGCAAAAAGATTATAGGCCTACATTTTATCATATGTATTCATTAGTTTGAATATAGCCAACATTGGAACATCTAACATCTTAGTCTATGAATTTATTTTTGAAAAAAATAGTATTTTTTTTGCAGTTTAATACGTTGCTTATACAAATACATTTTTTTCAACATATTCCAGTGGATTTTTACTCATCTCAGTAGGCTATAGCAAAGCAGTTTATTATTTCACACACAGACGCGCGATTCATATTTAGGCTAAACAGTCTTTACAAACATGTACCCTTCATTCATCTCACAGAAAGGCGAGTCATATTATAGAAATGCGATTCATCTTTTTGCGGTTTGCATAGGCCTACACTAACGTTATTCCATAACGTTATTCCACACGTGAGAAAAGAAAACAGCCTACCTCACTCCTCAGCGGAATCTGCTCCTCATATCAGGAGATATTGCTCCTCATATCAGCACTGTTCTGAGGAATCGTTTCTCCATAAGGTAGGCTATATTATGCCTCACTCGATCGCGACGCGCTGTGTTTACAGCTGATGGGCGTTTCACAGATCTTCAATAGTTCTCAGAATTTGCGTTTGAATAGCACGCGCTCTCCGGGGAGTGGTCACATTACTGTGAATTAGCTCTTAATGAGCTCGACTGGAGTCGCTCTCTTTTTATACAGATTACAGAAGCTGAGAATATTTGTTTTTTATATAAGTTACTTCATTTAACAGATGCGATCTCAAGCTTTATGCCCGTGGGTCTGTTTGCCTGTTTGACTGAATTTTCGCGGAGTTATAGATCATTTTCGAACGCGTTTCAAATGGGAGTTCACGGACAGAGAGAAGGGAGAAATCGCATCATGTTAATTTTTCTTTATTTGTCAAAAAGCAAAACACTTTATTTTTATTGTGAGTATACAGAAAAAAAATAGAAACTGAACAGGATCGATTGATGTATTACACGAAAATGAAAGATCAAAATTAACAGAGCATTTGGTGTTTATTTTCATTGCTAAAAAAAAAAAACGAGCAAAACGCGCGGGCGCGTTTGTGGTCCCCTGAGGGTTAATTATCAATGGCAGATTACAACATACATTTGCTACATTCCAGTAGAGCCGCTGCACAGACGACAAAACTGATGAAGGAAGATTGTCAGCCAATTGCACCAGAAAATGATGATGAAGCTTGTCTTTAATCTGCTAAATTATTCACGAAATTGAGATGATTGACAGTGATACTCGGCCATAGCAATAAAAGAAATTTTCAAAACAGATCCATACATTGAACAAATCAGAGAAAAGACTGATTTTGTTGACTTGGCTACACAAAATAACAGACTAACTAAATAGTATTGCTTTCAATATAAAAACCAATGAAAATGTAAAAGAACACTAAAATTAATTAAGTTTGAAATCCCATCGCACATTTCAAGGTTTAAATAAAGTGTCGGAACAGTTTATCTATTTAAAACAGGGTTGCATTGAGTTTAGAGTTTATTCCCTTTGTGATACAAAATAAGAAATACAAAATTTTATTCTTGCGACATTTTAAATTTCTATTGCCAAAGAAATTGCAGCTAAATTAAACAATTAAAACAGTACAAAATGAAAATAGTTCAAAGCAACAAATTAAGAACAGGCGTTTTTCTTTGCCTCTCTCTCGTGCTGGATCTCTTTTTAGCAAGTTTCTTTCGTCTCCCTCACTGCACACGCCGGGTCTCTCTCGAAATTAAACATTTCAGGGTAAAAACACACCATACAGCTAATAATACTGTACATGTCGCTGTGTGTCATCTACACAAATCACTAAAAAAAAACTGTAACAAATTATTTACAGACAAATTTTTGGTGAAAAACCTTTAAATACAATAAATAAAACAATAAAAGATATAGGGCCTACATTTGGACACATCGAGAGATCTATCCTTAAAATAATTTTGCCTTTGCCTGCTCATCAGACTGGCTATCCAGCACTCTCCATTTAAAAGAGGGACGATTAACACCTATTGTCCTGGCTGCACCCCCACAATTAAGCCACTGAACTGTCCCTCCAAACTCCCCACAGGCTATCTGAGTTTGAGACTGACTTAAAACAAAGAGAAGTCGCAATTCACACTTACATTTTCTAGACATTCTAGACATTAGCATTAGACTATTAAAGTGTTGATAATGAAGGAATTAAATAATTTAGGCTACATGTAGAGATATTTTTGTCATAAACGTTTATTAACTAAATATTTAATTATTTCAATAATAGAAGAATTAAAACACTACTTCTGTTTGGGCCAGCTGGACACGTCATTACACTGTTATCAAAATAAGCTTAAAAATCACTAAATCATCACAAAGAGAGACAGTAGACCTAAATCTTTAGTGATGAATGTGAACGTAAAACCTAAAAAGTTCAGTGAAACACTGACCTAAAAAGTAACTTAACTTGTAGTTTTCTGAGATTTGGATATCATTTATTGGAATAGACATAAATTAGATTCATAGATTACTTATAGATTCAAATTCTAATCTATTCAACCAACAATATGAGCTATTCTGTACACAGTGTGCTTTGCAACATACTTGTGTTCTCCATGGGTAGTCTTCTCCTCCATAATCATAGGCAATTTCTTCTCCTTCGTTAATGTCATCCAGGGCAAACAGACAAAGGTGAGGCTATCCATTGACGTCAATTTTCTTCATCTTACAATTTTGTGTTTGATGTTGATGTTTGTGGTCATCATTAACTATCCGCCCAAACGATCCATCTTCTCTTGAGGCATCAATACTTAAATATGAAAGTATGAGAAAAGGATGAATACAAGTATTACAATATACCACCACAAATCAGTGTCTGTTTTACTATAGTTTAGCATAAGAAATATAGCTTTGGTGCAACTTGACTTCTTACCACCATGTTTTCCCTCGCCACTTGAAATCAAACATAAATGCAGCACAGGATGCGTGGTAACGTTTTCTTCTTCTCTGCAGTTCTGCATCATTTATCATATCTCCCCTGTACTCAACCACAAAATCACCTTTGCAAAAGGCCCCCTTTGCAAATAGACCACGTCCTGCAAAATACAGAAAAAACATTTTCACATAAAAATAAATAAAATCTTATAGATAAAGGATGCCAAATACACAAAAAAAGACATCAGTAGTTGGCAGCTAATTTAAAATAAGCTGCAACCAGGGGTCTAATTAATGTACCCAGAAGTTTTGCACACTTCTCTTCTCCATAGCCATAAGCAGCTTTGAGATCTTAGCCAGCTGAATTGTTGATGGGGCAGTCGATAGTACTCCCTATGCACCCTAATGTCATGGCCGAGAAAATCGGCCAGCTGGTCCAGTTTATTATCTTTCAAGTTCATGACTTGGCTTATTGTGGCAATCTGTTTGCGAAGGTTAGTTGATCTGAGGTTTTGAGGATCTTCGGCTCCACAAGCATCTGCAAATTGACCAAACTGCCCTCTGTAGTGACCATCACTACAAGGAATAGCGAAGAGGTAATTGTTGTTTTCAGTTACTCCACACTCTTTCCTCTTACTAATGAGGAGTGACAGGTTAGCAGTCATATCAGGAGTCAGGATCACAGCAATCTTTCGTCCTTTTTTTCACCCTCAATTCCACTCTGGCGAATTGTTTGCAAAGTCTTTACTTAACTTCTGTAAGCCCAGTGCTTATGTCATCGTTTAGTTGTGATGTCACGATCTTCAACATTTTTTACAGTCATTCATGCCACTTCACCTTCCCTCCTCCTATTAAACAAAATTACTGGACAGAGGGTCACCTTTGCTAGTGCTGCATAAGTGCCTGCTGTTGGATTATCGGCTAGTTTTTCCTTAGCCAATTCCACTTGCTGACCAACATGTAACTGTAGCTTCTGAACGTCTTTGGCCAGTGGAAGCCTGGTGCTCTTGTTGTATTTTGCCTCACTCAGAAAGGCAGAATGGGAAACTAATTCAGACCACTTTGTTTCATGAAGAGTATGAAACCTCCTGATGGAATCGATCCCCTCTTGGTCCTCTTCCATGAGGACACGACACATGATGAGGTCACTTATCTTTCTGAGATAATGCCCAATTTTCAGGGCCAAACTTGGGACTTTTTTCGTGATCAAAACCTGAAACTCTCTTGACAGCACTAGAAAGAATAAAGAAGTTGCCTGGTTTTATTGCCTCTTCCATGTTATGGATTCTAGTTGTGTGGCACAAAGTCACAAGTAATCTCCTAAGTTCCCTTACCTCCTGTCTCATATACTCATGCTTTGATCTGTCACTCCCATGCTTATCAAAGAGGGTCTGGGTAAACTGCATGAGATAATGATCATTCCTTATTGCAGTTACTTTGGTCAGTGCTGGGCAAAATGCACAAGGATGGCGTATCCTTGTGCATTTTGCCCAGCACTGACCAAAGTTCACTTGAAATTGCCTGGGACATTGTAGATTGAGCAGATGCTATACCAATGACTCTCTCTCTCAACTCAGGTCCCTCTTCAACATTATTCTTGAGTCTTAGAGCACATCTTTTCATATGTCGAGGAAGTTCTTTTCTGGATAACACACCCTTACTGTACAAGCAGTAATCATACGCCTCAGGGCTGCTGCTCTGTTTGGAACTCCTTTTCACTTTAAGACAGCCTGACCCTGTGGTTTTAACAATTGAATTATGCTTGAAGTTGCCAATGTTTCAGAATTTCTCAAGGTCATTTGATGATTTAGGGAACTGGAGTGCCTGTGTGATTTAAAACACAGAAATGTTAAAACAATTGTAAGCAAAGAAAGTAATTTCGTATAAAATAAAGGTAAAAAAGTAAAAATTTAACATCTGTGTACGTGTGTGTGACACAGACAAACTCAAGGTATGCAAGGACACTGTCCTTTGGACTTTTAATGACATCCATGCTCAAACCTTAAGTCTTCCACTATTGAACTCCCAGTGTATGGCACACTCAGAAAAACACTTGTGTTGGGGGGACACCGTGGTTAGAAACGACCATCCATACTGAATAGAGGACATTTCCACCGTAGCTGAAAACTGTGTTCCATGGAACATCACAATACTTCTAACCATTGGTCAATTTCAAAACACAGGTAAATTCAAACTCACCTCACAAGCGGAGTCGTTTGGCGCGGCTCTGGATGATTGACACCCTGATCTCGATTCGGTCTCTGTACAAGGGAAAACAGGGAGATTCAGTGCTTGGCTTTCCTCAAGTCATAAAGCCACATATAGGCATAACATACTCAACTCACATTCCTGACAAAGACAAAATTCTACTCAAAATATCCAACAAGACATAAAATAATAATCTAAAAATGGCCTGATATTGCCACATGTTTTTCATGCTGCAAACCCTTAGCAGGCATTACATGCATTGCCAGAAGTTAACAACATTTACTCAAAACTATAACTGACCACTGGCAAGGTCTGTTGAGAACACAGGGGGTGAGGCCTCCTGGTGCTGGACACCAACTTCTATAATCCCCTCTTGAGCAGAATTGGCACATTGACCTCTGACACAGTGCACCTAAAAAGAACAGCAATATGCAAAGATGAACAGGCATCAACTGGTACAGATGATAATACTACATACGTGCAAAGACAGAATATTTAACAAGATTTAGCAACCATTTTGTATAAGGGAGGCATGTGACCGCAGGAAACAGCTGACAATGCACCATATAGGTACACATAGATGCCACAACGAAGAATGTGTATTAAAGAGAGAAAAACGCTATTCTTTAACTAGCCACTTTACAAGCACGTGCTGTAGTTTCTACATCTGTGTGTGACAGAGGAATATTCTTTTCCATTTGTGTGTCCATTGGGTGTCCATTTCACCTAAGAGGGACACCCTCACTCAAACCTTTAAGTTCATGACACTCAAAATGATGTAGACAGGGGAACAAAATGTTAAATGATGGCTATCTGTACTGACAAAGATTTTCAGACTGTATCTGCAGTATAATTGTAATTAATTGATACGTATGTCCCTTACGAAATGACATCATTTCTAAACATTCATACATCCCGAAATAAACAGCTGAATTGAAACTAACCTCATGCGCAGGGCTGTCTGGTGTGGGACTGGATGACTGACTCTCTGCTCTCAATGTGGTGTCTGTTGAAGAGAACACAGGACATGAAGGCACAATGCTTTGCAAAAATACATGTCCAAGTGTAGAATACAGCAACAGACAGGCCCAATGTTAACTAAAATATTATTAAAATAATATTTACAACTTAAATTTATATTGATCTTTGTACAATTAATAGTCATAGACTGAAAACCATTGGTCATAATATCAATTCTAGAACCAGTGACATTTAACCCCTCAGTCTAGCCTACAGTGTGTCAAAGTCACTCACCTTTAACTGGATTTATATATTTGATTTCTAACACTGAATTCTTGTCTCTTCCTGCAAGGACTGTGATTAGGATGTTCTCCGTGGCATGACAGAATTTGCTGAGAAAATTAAGAACAAAAATGTAAACAACAACACAACTACTTTTCATCTCACTAATACCATCAATATTCAAACAGTTTCAATTGAGTTCTATGCTTTCATAACATTCCCATAACATTTCTCTGCTGTCAGTATATCAATATATTTTAAGTTCTGTGAGGGGACATACACAGACAAACAGATGGACACAAGGGTCCAATTTCATTACCCTAAAACATTAGCTCCCGGTTTCCCAGACAAGGCTTAAGTCTAGTCCCAGACTAAAATGCATGTCTTGAGCTGTTTTAACTGAAAGCAACTTGCACTGACATATCTTAAAATATGTCAGTGTCATTGTTTTATCTCAAGATGCACACCAGTAATGTATTTTTCTCAAGATGCACACCAGTAATGTATTTTTCTCAAGATGCACACCAGTAATGTATTTTTCTAAGGCACGTTTATAAAAGCTACTTAAATGTCCTAATTGAACTAAGGCCTAATCCTGGCTTAGTCTAAACCCTGTCTGTGAAACCAGGCTTTAGATCTCTTAGAAATGTAATGTGCTTCACTAATACAACTATAAGAGTGCAAAACAATATAATGCAATTTAAAAAGGTAAAATTTTACAATATTATGTAAAGAAATATGTGCAGTGTATACTGAAGAATGTGTCCTGTCATCCCTGTTACTCCTGTCAGTCCTGTTACTGTCATTAATTTCATAAAAAGTATAAAAAATATATTTGTAATGGCCTTCCAAGTTTTTCCATTGTAACCCTATCTATATTGTATTTTTGACAAGCCCTTCTTTTAATATGTCTCTTGTAAAAATATATATTTGTCTTAAATGACATGTGATCACCCTCCAAAATGTGTATGTTCTTGGTCATCTGAATGACAAATGTAAGATTGAAAAAAAATATACAAATTGAAACAATCCCAGTCAAAAGAGGGACTAAAAAACTGGTCATATGTGTGAAAACTATAACATAGTTCTAATTAAAATTGTATATAGTAACGCATGTGTCTGTAACAAGCATGAAAAAAAAAAAAAAAAAAAAAAAACATGAGGTAGATAAATAGTCATAAAATAAAAATAATACATAGCCTGAGATGGCACAATACAATTTCTTGTCCTTTTAAGCTGTCTTCATTTCATGGATATTTAATACAAATCGATTAAACTTATTTTATTTTTTAATTTGTCAAAGTTGAAAAGGCACTGATTTCATGGAATGACCCGTTTTACTGTTAAGTTTAACTTTGTATTGTTGTTATTTGTATGTCGCTTTGGACAAAAGCATCTGCTAAATACCATAACCATAACTATACTTGTCATTGGAACCTATTAAAACGTTTTGTTATTGATTTCTTACCTGCTCTCCACAACGTGCATTTCCAGAACTCCCGGGAAAATGAATCAGCTCTCTCCTATCCAGCAAATCAAAATAAGTAATGCAAATATGAGCATGCGCAGTGTTGAATTAGCGTATAATTTCCCGCGCCTGTGTGTCGCAACATGCAGGGGCCACGACAACAGATAGGGGGCAGTGGCGGACACACGGATATAAAAAATATGTCAGGTTTTTGGTTCACAAAGACTTTTAAGAAAACCACTTTTTGGGAATTAAAACATGCTGAGAAAAGTTTTTATAAGGTTTTTAAAAAAAAATGTTTTATATATATATACCAGAGGGTCCTCACTGCTCTTTGAAATGTCTTGAAATCTGTACTTCTATGCCCCAAAATAAACACAAAAATAAAAGTGTATTTTAAGTGTTTGTATACAAATCAGTTCATTTTTGCCTTCAATATTATAGTAGGCTAATGAAGCCTATAGGCTACAACTGACTCCCATAGTTTACAGCATTGGTTAAGAGATTTGTTTTCCTTGAGAAAATGTGCCATGTATTGAACCTGATATCCAAAATAATCAATATTGAATCGAAATCGAATCGAATTGTGAAATGTGTCAATACCCAGCCCTAATAAATACAATACATTTTTGATTGTACCACTGCAGTGCAAAGATGGCCTTTGTTGATATTAGGGATGCTCATATTGACCGTTTAACCATTAACCGAAAGTACAAATTTTGACCGATTAATACTATCAGTTAAACGGTTTAAAACGTTTTTTTTTAAGCTTTTTTTTTTTTTTAGTTTGCTGCATGGTTTAAAAATAAAATAGGGCCTACTATATAGCTTATATTAACTCACGGAGCGCGTCGACATGCGCAACCACACACGTCTCTAGCGAGACAAGACATCCGTCCCATCGGAGAGGGTGTTTTCTGCCGCGGGTCTAATGGCGTGTTCACACCAAACGCGAATTTAATTATTTGCGCGAGTAGATTACATACAAAGTCAATGCAAAGACGCGAATTGGGCGACGCATTGCCGCGAAAACTCGATAATCGTCTCAATTGCGTCTTCCGCGCAAGTTGAAAAATTTCAACTCGAGCGGAAAATTCGCGTGAAGATGGTGAAATTCACCGAGTTGAGTGCGCCTTGAATGGTGCTGGATGGTGCTGTGAAACCAGACACGTCGGCGTTTGGCTTTCCTCCATATTTGGGACTTCCACAACAAGTACAGAGCAGCAATATCATTTATTTCAGACATGACGGAAAAATTATGGCAGAAAGAAATTGTGTTGTTGATCATGATGACACACTCCTTTTCGCGGGATGTTTTTCGCGGCAATGCACTTCGCGTTTGACTGTCAACAGGCGCGCTCCAGACTGACCCCACATCACGTTGATATGCTGCTTTTTTAAAATAAAAATTAGACAAGGTGTTGAAGTGTTGAGGTAGGGCTGCTATTTTTATTTAACGAAAAATCTTAGTCTAACGGAAAAAAATTGCCAGTTTTTAAAAGCTTTGTTCAAACGGATTCAGTGTTTTCTTTTTGTCATCTTAATTTGTTAATTATTTAATTTTAAATTTTTTTGTTTTTATTTGTATTATTTTATTCTGTTTTTCTCTCACTGTCAGAAATGCTGCAGGTGCGTGAAAATTTAAACTGAATCCAGGTTCTGTTGTTGATCTGTTCCGTATGCTGCTGTTTGCACGTTAAAATAAACCCTTTGATAAAAAAAAATAAAAAAAATTGTTTGTATTTTTTTTAAAGGGTCACAGATACGCGTCAATTTTATTTGTATTTTAATGCCAATTCAATATTCTAATTTTATCAGTTAACGGTTAATAATCGATTAACGAGCGGCGGTTGTCGGTCGGGAAAATTAATCGAAATGAGCATCCCTAGTTGATATAGATTTCTATTGATTTAGTTTAATTTTTTGCTTAATTTATTATATTAAGAATTAAAATAAAATTTGACAGATAACATGACATACTTTTAATAGGGTTAGGAAAACTTTGCCTTTATAAGGGTAAAAAATGCACCTGAATATCAATTTAAGAGGGCAAATATTTTCCCTTAATTGAAAAGGTGCAAACTATGTAGAAGAGCGGGAGTATGCAGAAGGATTTTAAATGTCTCAGGGCCTACGCCAATCTAAAAAGTTTGGGAACCACTGCCATATACATTCCCTTTCATAGGGAACTCAATGCTACACCTTACTGAACAAATACCTTCTTGCCAGCTGTGACTTTGAATAAACAGTGGCAAACCAAGCATAGTTCAGCCTGAGATTGCCATATGTAGATGCATGACAAGTGACCAAGAGCTTAACACCTAGAGGCCCAGAACGTACTCTGGAAACAGCACCAGGGGCAGAGCAGGGAGACCATAGCTACAGCTGTGTCCGCCGACAACTTCCACTCTGGAAGAGGGCGGTTTATTGTTCCACCACATTAGCCATCCCCAGGCCTCAGCAATTGCACAGCTCCTTAAAAGCAACCCAACCAAGGAGAGCATGTAAACTTTTCCAATAAAAAAATGGGAAGACTGCAGAAGAGAGCGAGGGATGGCACCTAGTGCTCGACCATCTGCTCTAACAACTGTCTGCTGTACCCTTAAGAAGGAGAATAGCAGAAGTACTTTAAGCTCGGAAAAACCTTCTAGGGGACCATTGGGGAAGCATGCAGACGTATCTAGTCTACACTTCCACTGCTTAACCTGCTACTTTACTGTAAACTGCCCTTCCCTGGGCATCACAAACTGAAAAACCTCTGCCAGGGATCGTTTTAGCTCTGTCGTTTTAGCAGGTCCCTTAAGAAAGTCCAATGACAAAAATTAGGGGTGAAACGGTTCAAATTACTCACGGTTCGGTTTTTATCACGATTTTAGGGTTGCGGTTGCGGTATGGTTAGGTATGTGCTATGTTCAGGGAAAAAAGGACTACTGACATATAATCAAACAACAAGCAACAGCACAAATAAATACAATAGAGCAAAGAGACAATTAAAATTGTGCTTTTCAGGTAGGTCTAACAGTAGTTTTCTGGTACAGAAAATGAATAAAGTAATCAAATGCAAAATAACATTGCATATAATCTTCACTGTATAAATTAAATAAGATTAATCATTATTAAAGTTACAAAAGCTATTCAGTCAAGAGCAGTGAGTAATTTCCTTGTCTTTTGTTGTTTGACTAACGCTTTTTTATCCAAAGCGACTCACAAATTAGGAATACAGCAAGTGATTCGTCGTGAAGAGGCAAATTGCTCAAAATACAAAGTTTCAGCAAACTCGTGCGTGTGAAGCAAAATGTTTTGCAATTTAAAATCAGTGTCTTTCCACTGCACAGTTAAACTAAGCATGCTAGATGGACTTGCGTCTGAGCTTCAAATGTCTGTGGTAAAAATTAAAGCTAGGATGTCTGTGCAAGTTATCTTTCATGTTTTCTTGCGCTTGAATGTTTAAATTGGCAAGGCTTAAATGAGTTAAGTTTAAACAGATAGCAACGTGTGCTGTTCGGGTCTTCCCGTCACATGCGCGCTGTCAACACCCAGGTGATGACGGCGTAAATGACTGGTCAGATTAGAACATACAGCACTACTGAACACAGTTAGGGGAATCCAGAAAGCGTATCCATTGACTAAATTACATTAGCCTAATTCTGTCTGTCTGTCTGTTTTACGCGTTATTTCCAACAAACCATATTATAGATGCACTGTCAGATTTAAGATGAACAGCTGTGCAAGTGCCTGCCGAATCGTGGGTGGAGAACGGTACGGTTTGATTTTTTACTGAGAATGGTTACTCCCCTAATAAACATATTTCACCATGTCAAGCTATGGAGGGGGCAACTAAGAGAGTGGGACACAACAGCATCCACCACTCTTCTGCAAAGTAATCCATACCTTGGCTTAATGAGAGCTTATTCTGATGTTGGTTCCAGCAAGGAAGCGTGCTGATGCTGCAACTTCACCTCCAGACTGACTGTGCTTGGAAGGGGACTACCCTAGTGTTGGGCGATATGCTTCAGAGTCAGATTGCCATATGATCAGCCTGTGAGATCGCGATACAACATATTATCACGTGGGGGCGTGGCAATAGTTGACTTATTTGCTCATTTATTTAACAATTTATCTACTTAATTATTTACTTGTCTATGTATTAAACTTATTTCATTATCTACTTAATTTACATGACTTTTTATCTCTGGATATTACGCACAAAAAATTTGAATTGTTGTCCATAATTCTGCAAGCCTATTTGGCAATTTTAAACCAGATGTGAAAGGGAAGCCCCAGTACAAGAGAGTCTCAAACGACAAACCCGTTGCTACATTTGCATACTCACCACCCCGCTGAAACTGCTAAACTAGCACCAAAACAAGCTGTGACGGTCGGCAAAGATCTAAGTCATCCATCCATCGTCAGAGCTTTTGCAAAACGCACTAAGTACAAACAAAACAGTGAAGGTGGGCCCGGTGTATGGCAACTGTTTCTATGTATATCACTTCCCACCATACCGTTGAAAAGGAAAGTTTTGAGGAGCTACTTCAGACATTTGACAAATAGTACTAGCTGCCAGGGCGCAAGTACTTCACAGAAATGACTATCCCTGATCTGTACAATAAAACGAGGGAGATCATCGATAAAGATTTGAAAGTGGTTGACTTTGTCGAATAAATATGACACCCTACATGTCTGTGACAGTCCATTATATTTCAGAGCATTGGAAACTGGATGCAAAATGTCTCGAAACAACATTCATCCCGGTGAACCACATTGTCATTAAGTTGTTTAAAATAAAGCTGCAGCCTCTGATTCACAAAATACTTGAGTCAAATGGCGAGATACGTTGCAGTTTGCCTTGCAGTGTCTGCTTATATGCTTCAAATTCATTTTTTCAATAAGCTACAGAATATCATTATATGTCAATGTCATTTTTATTTTGGGGTTGTTTCTTCCCCCATGAAAAACAAACCATTTAACCCCTTTACTGGTTCCCCCTCAAAAATACTAAACCCCTGCCTGCATTCAATTTAATCAGATTCTAATTGTCTGAAGGAAGATGCAAATATATATTGAAGTATGGCCACTAGATGCAGCATCTCATTCCCTTCCCTTTTATTGTTGTAGGGGATTTTAATAGAGCCAACATGAGGAAAGTTCTTCCTAAATACAATCAGCACATTAATTGACCCTGGCATAGATTAACTCTGATTAACTTTCCTGGTCCCACCATACAGATAGTGTATGTAGTGATTTTTGTACAGTAGTAAGAGCAGCTTGACAACCTCTTTATTTCCTGTGAAGGCAAAAGAATGTTGGCCCCCCAAACCCAACCCCCCCACCCCCACCCCCACCCCCACCCCCACTTTTAGAAAACTACAGACCGGTATCCCTTCTTTCATTTATTGCTAAGACACTTCAACGAGTTGTGATCATGTAAAGTCTCTACTTTTTTCACACAGAACAACCTCCTGGATAACAACCAGTCTTGTTTCAAAAGTGGCCACTCAACTGAGACTGCCCTGCTCTCGGTCGTTGAAGCTCTGAGACTGGCAAGAGCTTCCAAATCATCAATACTCATCTTGCTGGATCTGTCTGCTGCTTTTGACACAGTAAACTACCAGATCCTCCTGTCAACCCACATGACAAAGGGCTTCTCAGGAACCATACTCCAATGGTTCAAGTCTTACATCTCAGGTAGGTCCTTCAGGGTGTCTTGGAGGAGTGAGGTGTCTAAGTCGCAACATCTAGCTACTGGAGTGCCTCAGGGCTCAGTGCTTGGACTTCTTATCTACACATCCTCACTAGGATCTGTCATTCAGAAACATGGCTTTTCCTATTTCTGTTATGCTGATGACACACAACTCTACCTCTCATTCCAGCCAGATGATCCGACTGAAGCTGCTCACATCCCAGCCTGCCTGACAGACATTTCTTGCTAAATTAAGGTCCACCACCTTCAACTCAACCTTGCAAACATAGAACTGCTTGTGTTTTCAGCCAACCCAACACTTTGTCACAACTTCTCCATTCAGTTCGTCAACCATAACTAAAAAGTTGTGATTGATGATCAGTTAAACTTCAAAAAACACATTGTTAGAAATGCCCAGTCCTGCAGATTTGTCTTATACAACATACAGAAGATCAGGCCATTCCTATCTGAGCATGCTACACAACTTCTTGTCCAAGCTCTTGTTCTATCCAGACTGGACTATTGTAATGCTCTCTTAGCAGGCCTTCCAGCATGTACTGTTAAACCTCTGCAACTGATCCAGAATGTGGCAGCGAGTGTTGTCTTTCATGTGCCAGAAATGAGCGCTCATCACACCTCCCTTCAACTATTTGCACTGGTTGCCTATTGCAGCTCGCATCAAATTCAAGACACTGATATTTGCCTACAGAACAACCACTGGCTCTGCACACCTACAGTATACATAAACTCACTATTTCAGACTTATGTGCCCTCCAGAAGCTCTGCAAGTGAACAAAATCCGGGCACAAAATCACTTTCACAGACCATTACCTTGACTGTTCTCTGCTTATGGAATGACTTGCTTAACTCACTTCACTTCTATTCTGTTTATTCTTACATATTATTGTCAGAGGTGGGAGCAAGTCACACATGTTCAAGTCACAAGTCGCAGTACACACAAACCAAGCAAGTCAAGTCAAGTCAGTGGCTCACTTCAAGCAAGTCAAGTCGAATCCTGCTAAGGGTCAAGTGAAGTCAAGTTATAATACCAAACAGAAAAAAAGTAAAGATTATATTGGCCTCAACCTTATTTTCCCCTTAGAAATTATTACCTTTCTTATACATCTATAACATAATAATCATTGAATTATTATTATAATAACAATTATACGAAAAATGTTGAAGATAAAACATTTGTAGGTAAATGTTTTAAATGTAGGTAAATCACAAGTGTGATGCATTAATTATATTGGTGTTATAGTAAATGTTATATGTTTAACTTTGCTTATATATTTTTTTAATGGAATATCACCGGCAGAAATGAACTTTCCCATTAAGGGCCAATGTTTGACTGTCACGAAACAGATAGAAGCAAACAGGTAAATAGTTCAAAACTTAGTTTTATTGAACAGAGGCCCGGAGTGGAACAGCAGAGGAGACTGGCGAGTATGTATTGGAGAATCAGAACTGGATGAGGAACTTAGCTGAATGATAATCTTGACGTCTAGTTTGCAGGTGATGGAAAAGGATTCGGCGGGCTGATGGCAGGAGACAGATGACAGAAGACAGGAAGCGGATGATCGGAGACAAAGTTCAGGTTAGGAATCTTCGAGGTAGGTAGGAATCGGTAAGTATGCAAATAGTCTGTATGTTCACGCAAGGACGAGACCAGACAGGGAAGTGAAGGAGAAGTGTATCTTTATAGTGTGTGTTGATGATGAAGTGCAGGTTCATTAGAATTCATTAGAATTAGAATTCCGGCGTGCTGATCTGGTGGCTTCGCGACATTGACCCCTTGTAAGGTCCAGATTGAGGAAGAAGACAAGCCAAGCGAAGTACAAAAATAACAAAGGTTTATTAAATGGAGGTAACTCAAAACAAACAAGAAACAGTGTGCTGGTGCACAAACAATAACCGACCAAGACAAGGAGTGAGAGGGGAACTTAAATACACAGATAATGACTAGGACAACAGGTGACGGTGATGATGATGATGAGGATGATTACAGGTGATGAGGAGCAGGTGTAGGTGATGATTACAGAGGATTCTGGGAAGTGTAGTGAAGACAAGACGATGACAGACGGTGAATGTGACACCCCTTAAATTGATTTCCAAGGGCATTTCTTTTTCTAACTATGTTCTAACCATTTTTTTCTAACCATGCATTTACACTGCAATTACAACAGCATAATTTTATGAGATGAATGATTTAAATATAATAATTTTAATATAGAAAAAATGAGATGCTAAAAAATTGTAAATTATATTTTTAATTATGAAATTAAAACAGCCAGTAGGTGGCGGCAAATCACCGTCTTAATAAACGAGTCATAGAAGCATTCATTCAACTGATTCGTTCAAAACGGCAGATTCATTATGGAACTAAGCAACTAGGTCACTGAATCACAAAGCTCCGGATTCGTTCAGTGACACGTAACTTAACAATTTTTTTGTGACTTGTTTGGAATTATTGTCATTGGAGAAATAAAGCAAAAACAGAGAATATTGACAATATCATGTCTAAAATGTCAATTATCACAATATTCACTCTTTGTTTACTGAACAGTTGTATAAAATCATCACATTTGCTATCGCTCCAATATTCTGGAAATATTGATTAATATCATATGTTCTAAAAATAAAAAATAACTCATATTAGGGCCATTAACAGTTTTGTATGTTATTTTTCGCCATTTGAAAGAGCGACATATTTGTCAGTAAAGCACTAAAGAAACTGTGGCAAATGTCTGCGAATTTATGCAACATACATAAATGTTACAAAACATATGCCATCATTAGGCTAATTATCATTTTAATCTATTGACAGCCTTAAGCTACATTTGAAAACATAATTATGTATAAAGAGGCATGCTGTTTTGACCACTATTCTCTATAGATTTAACGTTAGTCAAATTAACTATAACAAACAGGTTAAACAAGCCATAGCTTACTTTTAGAGGTGGTGAATGAAGTTCGAGGTTGTGATGGTCATGTCCAATATCCCTTGCCAGTTATTATGCGTACAGCAAATCTCCTTTTATGAATATGGTCAATTTCGAACTGTTTATATCCAAAAAGAAATGATGCTGGGAGATGTTTTTGTATTTAGCGCGCTCACCGCACTGTATATTTTTTTCTGTGCTTGAGCAGCGTCACGCAATCGCGCAGAATCTGATGACTGGTGACAATGGTTCCGTTGCTTTCATCAATTGATGTTGCAATGATTTATTTATAAATAATATAATTACTTTAGTTGTTATAAAGTCATTCTCGAGTCATACAGTTCAAGTCAAGTCTAGAGTCATTGGATCTCAAGTCGAAGTCATTTGCTTAATTTAGTCAAGCAAGTCTCAAGTCCTTAAATTAGCGACTCGAGTCAAGCCATGTGACTCGAGTCCCCCATCTCTGATTATTGCCCTATTGTTGGTTTGATTGGCTCTATTGTTCTCCTCAATTTGTAAGTAGCCTTAGATAAAAGTGTCTGCTAAATGATTAAATGTTAAATGTTATTAGAGCCACTTAATATCTACATTGCCTTTGTTAGAAGGTTCAAGTTCGGGGGAAGGACAGGGTTGGTGAATCAATGTAATAGACTTTTATTCAAAACTCATAAATGTGCTCTGCATAATTAAATAACTACAATAATTCAGAAGATCAGGGTTGAGAATGGTCACGCTCTGTCTTTCCAGGTCTGGACACAGCTTTTTATCCAACCTCTCCAGATCAGTAACTATATTTGTGGTCCAGGGTCACATATATTGTTTTATGATTTTCAAAAGCACTTTTCCAAATTTAAGACCATAACTTTAACATTAGATTTGTTATAATTGTGTGCTGGACTTGATACTTATTAAAAAAATTGTATTTTATAGGAATTGTGATATAACTGATGTTGTTTTGTTTCTATAATTTGTGTTTTTAGCTGTGGCCATTGAAATGGTCTGAAGCTTCTCTGAAATGGAGTCAATTTAAAAAATAATATACTGTCACTTTATTTTCATGTCTTAACGATGTGTTTTTATTTGCATGTCTAGGTTCTGAAAATGAGTTATAACAGAGTTGAGAAGCTTGACAAGAACACATTTAGAGGCCTGAACAATCTTTTACGTCTTCATATGGACCATAATCACATTACCTTCATACACCCAGAAAGTTTTTATGGATTGAAAATGCTGCAGTTGATCAACCTTGAGGGAAACCTACTCCAACAGCTTCATCCAGATACATTTATATCACTGGAGTTCAGCCAGATTTTGAAATGGTCATCTCTCAAGACCATTTACTTGTCAGACAATGCTTTAACCACATTGCCTGCAACTATATTTGCTGGCTGCTACAATATTGAGAATCTCTTCCTTAGTGGAAACCCCTGGTCATGTGATTGTCGGATGGGTTGGCTTGTCCAGTGGATAGAGAAACACCCAGGTGAGATTGGTCTATATTGAACTTTTTTAAAGTGCCCCATTATGTTTTTTTTTCCCGAATATTCCCTTTCATGCAGTGTGTAATATAGCTGTATGTGAATGTAAACATTCTGCAAAGTTGTAAAGTCAAAAGTTCACGAAAAATAACCGCCTGCAAAAAACCTGACCAGCCCTCAATCGTCATTTTACTGATGACTGCTTCTCAAATCTCTGAGTTCAACACGGGATTCGCAAAACACTTGCCCTTGAAAGATGGGTCAGTACCCAGTTTTTTTTTGGACCAGCTTGCTCCTCAGAATCACAACCTGTAAGTATGAATAATTATTGATGCATATATATTTTCTACCGGGTGTTCAAATTACATAGAGATGTGTTTTATATTGTGTAAGTTTCCAGCTAACTCAAGTTATTACTGTCTAACTGAAATACTTCTGCTAATCAGTTGTGGGCCACTATTACCTAAAACTGTGTCTATTAATGCAGATTGTCTGTTGTTCTTACTACTATGAGTAAAGATAAAGGATGGAGCAAGATTTGTTTTACAAACGTTTGTGTCATTAGTCATTCACATTAGTGCTGGGCAAACGAATGCACCGTTATTGATACAGTTCCCGCATGTGCACCACAATAAATTAGAAATATAAACATTGGTTTGTTAATGGACATACTCCTGTTAATGCTGATGGTGAGGAATTACAGTTGAAACATCTCATAATGTACCTCAAAATGAATAGCGCATCACTTAGAAACGTCCTGCTTGAGTCGTCCTTGCGATGGAGGATCGGGTTGAATAACTAGTTCTTCCAATGTTTCATAGTCAGACTCGTGCTTGGATTGAAATGGTAAAATCAACGTCATCATTACAGTCTTTACAGTGTGTGCAATCGCTGAGCTTTAGGATGCCTCCAGACGGAGCTGAAGTACAGTTATGGTAATGGGCGTTTAGCTTCCGAAACATGAGCTGTACGCGGTAGACCGATAACAACAGACTGGGCCATTTGACCAATCAGCAGCTGATTCATCCGTCGAGTCGTTTGAGAATCATTGAAAAATGCCTTTTAAAAGAGCCTTTAAAATTGCATAATGGGGCACTTTAAAAAGCAGGACAATTATAAGTGTAAAAAATCAGGTACTGGACTTTTTCCAATAAATAAAATGGCATTTATTTATTGATATATATACATATGCATATAGTTATACTGATAATTAATTTTGCTTTTGCAGGTGTTCTAAAATGCAAAAGAGACAGGAAGTTTATAAAAGAACAGTGTCCCGTCTGTGATTTCCCAATTTCCTCCAGAGGAAGCAGCATTGTGCATTTGCAAAATGATAGCTACACATGCACCAGACCATGGATTCATCCTCACTTAAAACAGAGGAATTTTACCTTGGGTGATGGTGACTATACCTTAGTCTCTCCTAAGGATTTTGTTGAACCCATTGGGATGTTGGAAATTAACATCACAGATCAATTCCACAATGATGCTAGGATAGCATGTGTTGTGCAGAGACCTACAGGAATGGAAAACTTAACTGCAACCTTTCGACAGAATGGCAAAGATTTAACTGCCCTGAGTGCAATTGTTTCTACATCGCTGATCTGCAACATTGATTATGACAATATACGCCAGATTTGGAACATTTTGGCTACCTATAGCGACTCCCCGATGAGACTTGAGCGAGGATTATTACTTTCTTTTAAACCAGATACAGTTTACACATACAAACAAGTACTACCCACTGCAGATGATATTTTTACAGAAATTGAAGCAAAAATCACAGCCAATCCTGAATGGTTAATGCAAGGTACAGTCCTGCTACAGCTGGACCGTGTTAAAACAACATTCCCGACCCTTACTATGAAGTATTTATCCAATGTTCAAATAGATGTTGACAGCAGCAAGGATAGTAGAGTCCAGTCTAGCTGGGCAATGATAAGAAGGGACAACCAGACCAGAACTGAACACACAGTCCTTGCTGGTGGTGTGACTGAATTGAATTGCCAGACTGTTGGGGATCCTAAACCCATTGTTGAATGGATTCTACCAGATGGAAGTAAATTACGTGCACCATACAACAGTGAGGATCAAAGGATCGTAGTAACTTATGAAGGAAGGCTTACTTTAAAATCGGTGGAAATCTCAGATACAGGTGTCTATCAGTGTATTACAACTAACTACCAGGAAGCAGATGTTCTTGCCTTCAGGGTAACTGTGCTGCCCCTGGATCCTGAAGAAGAAGAGATTAATGGTATCAGAGTCTCACATACCCTTGGTCAGAACCTACTTCTTGATTGTACATCAGCCAGTAATCCACAGGCTTCCATTCAGTGGATACTTCCCGATCACACAGTTTTAGACAAATCCTATGGCAACAGAGAGCTCCACAAAAATGGGACTTTGGTAATACATGGACTGACATCCAGAGACACAGGGTTTTACAGATGTTTAGCTGGAAATTTTCTAGGAGCAGATATGATAGTTTCTCAAGTAACTATTCTTGATGATTTGTCAAATAACACGAGGCCAACTTATGTAAAGGAATCTGGTGATCATGTTGTACAAATTGATGATAGCCAGAAACTTGGAAGTAGGTATCTCTCACAAAGGGTTGGTGAGGAGTCAAGGAGCATTACCTCAGGGAGACCATACACTTGGCTACAGTCCAGATTTCATAAGGTTCCCACTGTTAGAATAGGGAACAGAGGTAACTCTAGAAGAGTCTTTAATAAAAAGTACAAGAAAGAAGGTGCCACTTTCATCGATAATTCTCAACTTAAAGGAGGAATTATAAAGACAGCCAGTTTAGATGGGTCTAAAACACTAAAAGAATCCTCTGATGACGATGACACAACCTCAGGGGATGGTATATCTGAAGATGAATTTATTGTAATGACAACTACTCAAACACTTGAGCATAAACCAGTTAGCGCCATTACAACAACAGATGTTAAAATCTCAGAAACTTACAAAACTGTCAGCAGTACTTTCATTGAAGTAATATCTAATACAACTAGAAACATCTTAAGAGCAAAAGAAAAAACTAATTTGGTCGCAGCAACATCACACACTCAGACTCAGACACCTGCCACCCCGATTACAGCAAGTTACACTTTGAGTAATTATGGGACTCAAAAAGATGAGACAACCCTGAATACAACCAAGTCAGATTATATGTTAAGTAATATTGATGGTAAAACCCTCATATATGAGAGAGTAACAAATAGACCCTTAGGGAAACTCATTACTCTCAAACCTTTTCTGACAGAAGTTACAGAGCTTCTGTTCTCTGGGGACTCAGAAGATGTTACCACTAGAGCTACACCACTTTACAACTTCCAGGGCCCAAATGTCACCTATTTTGATCCAAAGAGTCATGCCATATTAACAGCAGTCACCACAACCGAAGAAGACAGAGAAAAGATCACATTTCAGACCACTCAAAGAATCAAGTCAGAGCTCCTTCCTGGATCCACCATCATTTCCAAACACCAGATCCAAATTGTTCCATCCAAAAAGATGCAATCAGGAAAGAGACGTAAATTTCATGGAAGACGTAGGATCATTCGGCCCAGCAAAATTACAGACATACAGTCTTTACTTGATAAATTTAAACATCTTTCTATAAACAAGGAACACAATCTCACATTTTCACACGCTGTGGACAAAATCACAAATTGTGGCTATGGGAAAAGAGTTACATCTGGAGTGTCAACAGATAAATGCAAAACATCAGTGGATCAAAGCCTTGTCAACCCTACATCTAGGCATCACATGCCAACTTCCTCTTTGAGTGTGACAGAAAAACCTGCCATGGCAACTGATTTGTCAGTCTCTGGAAAGACTTACGCTGTTACTGATTCACAGATGCACACCATTTCTGAAGAATCCAGTGATTATAAAAGTTATTTCAGTTCAATAGAGAAAGAACTAATTTTCACAACTACAACCACATCCCCATCCATGATGTCTTCTAAAATTACACATGGGAAGATTCCATGGCATACACCATTTGGACACAAGGGGGAAAAGCATCAAAACCCATTTACGTTGTCCACTAATGTGGAGCAGATGACCTCAGCATCCAAAGCAGAACCTTACAAGGCAATAACTGCAGCACCTACTACAGAAGTGCATCCTACACATATTATAGCCTCTCCTCCAGCGACAAGATACAATATAAATACTCCAGAGACATCATTTGATGACTCATCAGGTTCTTCCTCTTTTACAGAAACACATTTCCCTGACAATATCGTAACACCATCTAAAACACCTGAGTTTTTCAGTTTTCCAGCCTTCCATGACCTGTCCACAACCACAGAGTCAATACGGGTTTCTCACACTCTAGCAGTCCCACCAACAATGAGGACTGCACTAAAGCAAAACACTGGTCAGAATAACTTTTCAGGTTCTCAAACTGGATTGTGGGGAAACCAAAAGCCTGGTTATCACAGACGAGGCTCCAGAGGGAGAAAGCCCATAAAAAAAGAAACCACAAAACCCCCAATTATCAAAGTGACTAAAACCGCTGACAAATTGGCCACAACCAGAGTAAACACAAATATGAGGAATGCCCCAGAAAGAGGTTGGAGATATACCACACAGAGCCCCACGATCAGAGTTCAGCCAACCATACATGAACAGAAATACAAGGATTGTTTAGAATGTCCTCAGCCAAGTGCCTCTGGTATTCCTCTGAGCAGAACAGTTACTTCAGACACAATGACTGATTCAACAGCCATGTTCACTCCATTTCCATACAGCAGTAGTACTGTAAATGCACATGATAACACAAGGTATGACACCTCATCTATTAGGGATATTACCTCCAAGCCAAGGATTAATGGTGGAAATGCTGCCAGTTTTACTGTTCTGTCAAACTCTGATGCGTTTCTCCCCTGCAAGGCCACTGGCAACCCTGAGCCCATCATCAGCTGGAACCGATTCTTATCTACCACAGGTACAAAATTAAAACCACAAAGCCTACCCTGACAGAGTTTTTTTTAAAGGATTCTATTGTTATACCATGTTCATTTTCATATTTATTTTATTTTACATTTTGGTATGTCTCAAGTCACAACATAGAATAAAAAAAGGCTTTTTATGTTTGGTGATCATTTTTTTATCTCCTTTGTATCATCAGGTAATATGTTGACCATCAAGGGGAAAATGGGTAAATTTGAAGTTTTGAAGAATGGAACATTGCTCATCCAAAGGACAAACATTAAAGACCATGGACAGTACATATGTTTTGCCCAGAACGAGTATGGTTCTGACAAGCTTGTAGTTACATTGTCAGTTGTGGCCTATCCCACCCGGATATTGGAGAAAAAGATGAGAGAAATCAAGATTCTTGCTGGGAAAACTGTACACATGGATTGCAGGACAGAAGGCAGACCAGTGCCCACTGTGTCATGGATTCTACCTAACCACACTGAAGTTAAAGGTCTGAACACTGAGCATGACAGAATAACAGTAACCACAATGGGGACACTAACCATTCAAAAGGTGTCGGTTTTAGATCGTGGACATTATAAGTGTATTGCAAGTAATCCAGCTGGTACTGCCACTGCCACTGTGCATCTACAGGTGGTAGCAGCACCGCCAGTAATACTGGAAGAGAAGCGACAGCTGGTGAAAGCTGATACTGGGCAGAATCTCTTTATTCCATGTACCACTTATGGTGACCCGCAACCCACAACACACTGGGTCTTACATGATGGCAGGATAGTATGGCCTCTAACTTACTCACTCAGCAAAGTTTCAGTTTTTGTTAATGGAACACTTTACCTCAGGAACGTAGAAATAACTGAAAGTGGAAAATATGAGTGTATTGCAACAAGCTCTACAGGATCAGAACGGCGTGTTGTCACACTTTCTGTGAAGACAACAGAAACTGCCCCTCAGATCACTGAGACATCACAAAGGCGAAATGATGTAATATATGGTGATCTTCTTCATCTGAACTGCTCTGCGGTTGGGAACCCAAAACCTCAAATCATTTGGAGGCTTCCTTCCAAGGCTCTTGTGGATCAATCGCACAGGTAGACTATAACAGACTTTATCATTAAAAACAATTGTTTGATTGCAAAATACTCTTTCCTATCTCTGAATGGCTAAGTTTACATGCAACCAAATAATCCGTTAGTAATCGGATTAACGGCTCAATCGGACTGAAAAGCCTACATGTAGACACCTTAATCAATTTGAGCTTGATCCAAATGAAATTTCGATCGGATTGGAAGGGGTGGTTTATTCCTTTTCTAATCTGATCGAAGGACATGTAAACACTTGATCGAATTGAAAACCGAAACTGGAAAGGACTGCGCTTGTGCAATGACGTAGAAATGGCTTAATGACGTATGACACTCGAAACGCACTGCAGTTGTTAAATATAATGTCATAAATGACTGTGGTGTTATTCTAAAATTCTCCTACCACTCATCATCTGTGAAGTGGAGCAGAACTATGTCCCATCAGTCCTCACTTCATACTGACACCGTTGTTTAGTTTTGTTTTTATGAAGTTTCAGTTTTGGTTTTTTTTGTCACGTGTCTTCTTTGTTCAGATTCCCACCACTCATTTGTCTCCTTGGTTACCGTTATCATTTGTTCATATGTGTATGTGATTAATTATCCTCGTTTGTGTTCCCTAAGTTGTTCTTTCACCTGCACTTGATGGTGTTGCCTTCTCGCATTTGTTCTCTGATTTTTTTTTTTATTAAATAACCTTTTGTTTGTAGAAACCTGTTTGAACCTTTTTCATCCTCTTCATCTGAACCTGATCGTGACACATACTCTCTTCCACAGACACTTTATTTTGGGCGCGGAAAGGGGTGTTTTTATTGATTGATAAATATAAGCAGCAGAGCAAAATGGTTCATGTGCTTGTCGTCTCCTAATCAGGACCCGAAATAGATCCATATTAAGTGTGCTTTTGTAGGAGAATAGTATGCGCAAACAGCGGGAAACTGTATATTTGTGCAGTGTGCGCATGTCAAAAAAATGAATCAATCAGAATGATTTAATTCCGATTGAAAAAAGTTGTGCATGTAAACATAGCCACTGAAAGAGATTCCCCACAACTTTTGAGTTTGACTTATTTGTGAGTACTGGACAAATGTTTTTTTAATGCAATGACAATTATTCATTTTATTTTATGTTTTGCATAACTAATTTAACCCTGGAATTAACTATTAGACTGCATCTCAATTAGGATAAAATAATGAAATATGAGTATATAAATGCATATCCTATATCAACAATTCTGTAAATGTTCTCAAACCAAATTTATGATGTAAACATGCATTTAAAAATATCACATTCTCATTTCAGAATGGGCAGTCGTATCAAAGTCCTGGAAAATGGGACCCTCATTATTGAATCAGTCAATGAAAAAGATGCTGGGGACTTCCTTTGTGTTGCACGCAACAAAGTTGGGGATGATGCACATCTAATGGGGGTGTCAGTTTCTATGAAGCCAGCTCGGATCGATCCAAACATCTTTAGTAGGAAGCAAGTGCTTTATGGCAATGACCTAAAAGTGGACTGTATGGCTGCTGGTGTCCCCATGCCAGAGATATCTTGGGGACTTCCTGATGGTACCTTGGTGAATAGTGCCCTGCAAGCAGATGGAACAGAAGGGGATCAGTTCAAACGCTACATCTTGTTTAATAATGGAACACTGTACCTGAATAAAGTGGGTACTGATGAGGAAGGTGACTATACCTGTTATGCTGAAAACAAACTGGGTAAGGACAAAATGCATGTTCACATAAGTGTGGTAACTGCAGTGCCTCGCATTGAACACCCTAAGCTCTCCTATGCCAAAGTGAAGCCAGGTGGAAACGTTCTGTTTGACTGTAAGGCTATAGGTGAGCCCAAGCCAAAGGTCCTTTGGATGCTGCCTTCCAAAGACATGATTGCTGCATCAAATGAGCGTTACTTAGTGCATGCTAATGGGTCCCTTGATATACGAAATGTTAAATTAGTTGATTCTGGGGAGTATATCTGCATGGCTCGGAATGCTGCAGGTGAGGAGAATAAAGTATACAAGCTGGATATTGATGGTAACCCACCCATCATCAATGGCTTCAAACAAAATAAAACTGTGATGAAAGATACAGCGATCAAACATACTAGAAAGCTAATAGACTGCAAGGCTGAAGGGAATCCAGCACCAAAGATCACATGGATCATGCCTGACAATATATTTCTTACTGCTCCATATTATGGGAGCAGGATTAATGTCCATCACAATGGTACACTAGAGATCCGTAATGTTCGGCCGTCGGATACAGCAGAATTTATTTGTATGGCTCAGAATAATGGAGGTGAAGCAGTCATGGTGGTTCAACTGGAAGTGACCGACAAGCTCAGGAGGCCCATTTTTAAGAACCCATTTAATGAGAGAGTGGTGACTCGGGTAGGGAGAACTGCAATGCTAAACTGTTCTGCTGATGGGCAACCCACACCTGAGATCATATGGACACTACCCAATAGAACTCGGTTCAGTGGAGGACCTGGGTTTGAGGGCTCACGGTATCATCTGGGTAAGGATGGCACATTTGTTATTTATAACTCCAGCATAGAGGACACTGGTAAATACCGTTGTGCTGCAAAAAACAAAGTGGGCTATATTGAGAAGCTGGTTGTTTTTGAGGTGATTCAGCAGCCTTATATTCTAACACGGCCAAAGGGGGTTATTCAAGGTATTTCTGGAGAGACCCTCTTCCTACATTGCCTGACAGATGAAATCCAGCCTAGTGTTTCTTGGACCACACCAGGAGGTTTTGTTCTTGCACGTCCACAGGTGAGTGGACGCTACCATTTAATGGACAATGGGACACTTGTTGTACATGATACAACCATGAATGATCGCGGGAATTATGTGTGCCGAGCAAAGAATGATGCTGGTGAGGCAGTTCTTGCTGTGCCTGTCATAATTATTGCATATCCACCCCGGATCACTAATGGGCCACCACCAACTATGAGAGGAGTGGCTGGAGTTCCTGTTCATCTTAAATGCATTGCTAATGGAATACCTACACCAGAGATAACCTGGGAGCTGCCAGATGGGTCTGTTCTTTCTACGACTGGAAAGGAGCGACCTGTAGGCGGTGAGCTTCTCCATGCACAAGGGACTCTTATAATTCGAAATCCCACAAGAGCACATTCTGGTAATTACAAGTGTATAGCCTTTAATTACCTGGGCAGACATACCAGAACAACATACATAACAATAAGATAAGTAGAGGGTCATGACTTCATGACTTTACCACTGTGACTATTCAAGGCATAGCCGTGTGAATAGGTTGTGTGAAGGTTGACAAAACATGGGTAATTATGCTGTATGGGAGGAAAACAAAAAACTCTGAGGATTCCATTCTATATATGTGTGTATATATATATATATATATATATATATATATATATATATGTATATATATATATATATATATATATGTATATATATATACATACACACACACACACACATTACATCCATATTGAATTATTAAAGTGTAATTTTATATGTCATGAACATGTAGAAGAATATATCAGAGTGAATGTTATCAAATTATTATGTTTTGCCTAATTGACATGTTTTTTTAACTAACTAAAACTAAAATAAAATAAAAGTGTATAAAAGTAATAAGTAAATGACTACGCTTTTTATTGAAAGTTCTATCAGGGTATCTGCACAATTTTTAAAGTCAAATTTAAGGCTTTTTAAGACCTTTTTAAGACCTGAAGAAATCAAAATTAATACCGTACATTAGGGGTGCGCAATATTGACAAAAATATGTCTCGATATTTTCAAAGTTTTGTTGATAATAATTAGATGATATTTTACTGATTGTGTTTTTGTACTGGTACCCTGGCTGGTTTAGGCCTGTTGTTGACAGCAGACTCACGAAGATATTCATTTTTTTTATAATCTATGCAGTGGTCAGTTCACAGTAGTGACCGAAATTAACATTTTTATTAAGGGGCAATATTTGCTACCTTAAATTGATTTCCAGGGGCATTTTCACCTATATATGGACATTGTTTCTAAACGTATTTAGAGGTATGCATCACCTTTTATGTCAAATTCTAACATTCAAATTAAATTATATTAGAATAACACAGTACCAATGTCAAAATAAATCATTAAATTAAAATCCATCCTTGCAATGCAGAGATGACACAGAAGCGGCATCAACACTGGCATTAGCCTACTATATTTACACTTCATTTACAATTGCATAAATAAAGCTATTCGATATTTAAATATTAAATGATTTATAATTTTAACGTTTTAATTAAAGGATACTTTAAATATGAAACTAAAACCACCATTAGGTGGTGGCAAGTCACTGTCTTAATAAGCGAGTTGTTGGAGTCATTTATTCAACCGATTTGTTCAAACGGCTGATTCATTCAGAAAAACAAGTGATTGTTCATTGAATCGTTAAAATGATTCGTTCAAAACGCGGATTTCAGTAAAAAAATAAAATAAAATCATCGCTGTCTGTTGGACCACGGCTTCATTATGAAATTCTCATCGGCGATATAAAGTGAAAATAGCCAATATTATGTCCAAAAAGTAACTCACAATGTTAACTTTATTGTTAATTTAACTGTTGTATAAAATAAATAGCACATTTGCAATTGTGCAAAGGAAAACACCACTCTTGCTAATGTGATATTCTAATATAACAACATAATATGATATAAATATAAGACAAAATCTCATTTAGGGACATCTATAACTGCACTGACACATCACGCAGTGAAAGCATGAGAGACAAACGCGATGTCAGCTCGCACTCGCAGTGCCTCGTACATAGTTAAAACAATGATTACAATATCATTATAGTTCATATCGCACACTCCTAAGCACATAAAGAATGAACTTACAAATGAACTGACATTTACTCGTTTTCCTCTCTCCTCTCGCGTGCAGGAGACAGACGTAGGCTAATATGCTGCCGTAAGTGACGCGAATTGTCACGTGAACAAGCAAATCCACAAAGATAGAATTAAAAAAATAATACGTAGGCCTACGCTAATTAGATAGTTTTAATTTCGAAAGCATTTAGATAAGTCTAAGTCAAAGTGTCATCTAAAATTTAAGACCTTTCATAAGTAAAAATAAGACATTTTTTAAAAAAAGATATATTTTTAAGACTTTTTATGGCCTTAAATTTAAAAAATCTAATTTAAGACCTTTTAAGACTTTTTAAGGATCCACGGAGACCCTGTCTATGCCATTTAGTACAATTGTATTGGGACGTTTATTCATATGCCAATAAGTGTACCAATATACTAATGTTTTTCTTTTTCTATGTAGTTTTAGTGTTATTGTTGGCAAGATTATTAAGCATGCCTTACTGTGGATGTGGAACATATTTGTGAAAATTACAAGCTTCTGTTCACAGCTTTGAGGTTTATTTACAATGGGACCTCAACATGCAATGATCCGATTACCCTTTCGAGAAGAGTCCTGGGGTCAAACAGCCAGGCTTGTCACAGAAAAAATGTGTATGATGGCCCTCTTGGGTTAGCTTGAACTGCTTTCCTTTTGACTAATATTATTTCTTCATTTCTGTAGATTAAGTTGTTCTGCCAAGTAGTGTTGAGTTGAAACTTAATGACTGAGTTTTCCTCTCTTGCTTTTAAGTTTATAAACATTTATAAAGTTTTTGTTCTCACCAAAAGGTTCAGTTATGTAAAACAGATGGATGCGTGCATGCACACACACACACACACACACACACACACAGAAGGAGAATGATTCCAAGAGCAGGAATGAAGCCCAAACTCTGGTGTAACTAAAGGCTCTCCAGGTTTTCCTCTCCCCGAGTAACATTCCATGGCTTCCCACTTTTCAACCTTTGCTTAGATCAACACATTTCACCACCACCCCTGGAATTTCACGATAGGATTTTAAAATCCACACCTCTGTTATTCAGGCACAAGGGATGGATTCATCTTTAACTCAGCACCTAATTCTTCCTACTTCATGAAGTCTAAGGACTTATATACATGTTAGAGTGGACTTAATAAAGATACACAAGGGAATAAGATTTAAATTATAATTCTGTTCATGTAATTAAGTTAAATCTTAGATGAGTCAGGTCACTTTTTTTTTTACTAACATAGACTAACATCCGTTTTGAATGAATTGTTTTCAGGCGTATAGATAGATTTTCATGTCAAACCACCAACACAATTACTGTTCCTTCATTAATGAATGAAACCCTAACTCAGGAACAAATGAGTAACACACTGTTAACATTCTAGTAACTGCTATTAACTAACATTAACTCTGATTAATGAATTAGTAAGTAGTAGTGCTCAGTTGAATGAGATATTATCAGCAACTATTTTTTAAAAATTATTTCCAAGAGGAGTACTACGAACTACTATATAGAGGTTCATAATGTGAATAATGCATAATGTATAATTAATTCTAAAGTGAAGATAATGGTAACTCTCTATTATTGCATGGCTCTGTGGAATACTTGATTCTGATTGGTCAATCGCACCCTCCAGCAGGATAACCTGTAAAAACTGATAACGCAGGCTCATCCGAGTTACTGGAGTCAGCAGCGCTGGATGCTTGCTAGGAATGGTTTTTCTTCATGGAAGATTTGTGTTTGGTGAGCTAATAAAAAATTAAACCTCAAATCAATATTTTGTGTACAATTATTTAATTATGTCATCCAGGTATCGCTGACACGCTCTCGTTTCATAAAAATGCATCTGCTGCCATTTTGCAACAATTGTTTTGTGCACTGTAATGGATTATAAGATAACACACAGGTAAGATTTTAAAACAGTTTAATCTCAGATCAATATCTCTTATCCCCATATTTATTTATGTGGTGAATGTATACCGTATCCCTGAAATGTCCGTCTAGTTTGAATTTGCCACTTGCTAGCAACTGCTCTCTCCGGCAGAAGCTTTGTGTTTAAAGACCTAATAAAATACTTCGACTGGAGTCCATATTTCATGCCTAATTATTTACATATGTGGGAAGTAGCCATGTAATAAGCAGAATAATGTACATCCAGACGGTTGTTCTCTCAGAATAAAACCCCCTTCAGGTGTGTGTGTGTGTGTGTGTTATCTCAGAATAAACCCCCTTCAGGTGTGTGTGTGTGTGTGTGTGTGTGTGTGTGTGTGTGTGTGTGTGTGTGTGTGTTATCTCAGAATAAACCCCCTTTAGTTGTGTGTGTGTGTGTGTTATCTCAGAATAAACCCCTTCAGTTGTGTGTGTGTGAGTGTGTGTGTGTGTGTGTTATCTCGGAATAAACCCCTTCTGGTGTGTGTGTGTGTGTGTGTGTGTGTGTGAGTGTGAGTGTTATCTCAGAATAAACCCCTTCAGGTGTGTGTGTGTGTGTTATCTCAGAATAAACCCCCTTCAGGTGTGTGTGTGTGTGTGTTATCTCAGAATAAACCCCATTCAGGTGTGTGTGTGTGTGTGTGTGTGTGTGTGTGTGTGTGTGTGTGTGTTATCTCAGAATAAACCCCTTCAGTTGTGTGTGTGTGTGTGTGTGTGTTATCTCGGAATAAACCCCTTCTGGTGTGTGTGTGTGTGTGTGTGTGTGTGTGTGTGTGTGTGTGTGTGAGTGTGAGTGTTATCTCAGAATAAACCCCTTCAGGTGTGTGTGTGTGTGTGTGTGTGTGTGTGTGTGTGTGTGTGTGTGTGTGTGTGTGTGTGTGTGTGTGAGAGTGTGAGTGTTATCTCAGAATAAACCCCTTCAGGTGTGTGTGTGTGTGTGTGTGTGTGTGTGTGTGTGTGTGTGTGTGTGTGTGTGTGTTATCTCAGAATAAACCCCTTCAGGCTGATGCTGAAGTTCTGATCCTGATCACCCTGTCAGGGTTTATTCTGAGATAACCGGCTGGATGTACATTATCCCTTACTTAATTACTGAAGTCAATTTTGGATAGTAATTCCTTCCGATGGATTTGGTAGCTACAAGTAATTACTAGTGGGTTACCATGATCTTCATTTTTGAATACTGATCCACATAATTAGTAGGGGTGAATTCAGGTTGAGTGGGACACTTTTTGCCATTGAGATGACTGGGACTGAGATGTCCCATTCAACCTGAATTCACCTATAGTTCCTTTAGAAGTATGTTGTAACACTTGAGTCATTACTATCTAAAACCTTACAAAAACCTCGAAAGCTTACAATGACGTCAGTCAATATTAGAAAGTTATGCTTTTCATTTTAGAATACTGATCCAAAGTATTAGTAATTCCTTCTGAAGGATTCGGGAATAACTGAGTCATTACTAGTGGGTTACCATGATCTTCACTTTAGAATTAATTATACATTATTCATCATTCACGTTAATGTAAAGAACCTGTATATAGACCCTAGTAGTTCTTAGTAGTTGTTGATTAGCTAACAGTGAACCACCTCATCTTGTTAGTTAATAGTAGTTACTAGAATGTTAACATTGCGTTACTCTTTTGTTCTTGTGTAGTTATTCATTAAGGACGGAACAGTATTCTAAAGTGTTACCAAACTGAAAACCTGTTTGTAGAGTACAAACTACTCCAGCAGTCTAATACAGTCGTTCACACTAGGATGAGCTAATTATGCTGATTCGGTGTGTAGTCTATGTGATGTTCCTATTAGGGATTAAACCTGCCAGTCCAGTTGTTATGATTTGGATGAGGTGCTATAAATTATAAATGTATAAATTTATCCTCAAAATTTCTTTCCCATCAAGAGCTGAATCTTAAACTTCTCAAAACCACAAGCAATTATTCTATAACAGACAGTCAACAAACATGTGTCCATGACAGACTTCCCTGTTGGAGTGACCCGGTCACCTCTAGAGCCGCAGTGGGTCGCTCAGGCTTTATGGTTGGACTAAAGTGGTGAAGTGTAGATTTATTGCCTGCCAAGGGAACCGGAGTCGTGACTTGGACAGTTGCATGGGTAAGCAGTAAAGCATCACTCTCATGTTCTTCAGAGAATGTAAAGATCTAGTTAGACTACAGCGATTTATACGATTATTTTTAAATACATTCCATTAATTTTGTTATATCCTCTATGTTACTAGCTCTGATAATACTACTGGAAATGCAGCGCTTTTAGAGCTTGAAAATGTTGTAGTTGCGGGTTCATTTGAGTGACGAAGTAGGCCTATCTTTGTTTCATGGGTATAGCTCTGAGTATGTGTAACTTGCTATCTCCAGTGAGGTTTGTCTTTGGTCACAGTATGTGTTTACAGTGGTTGGAGGTCATGTTTTCACTCCATCTATCGGGCAGATGTTAACCACCCCACTTACGCTTGTTAGGTTCCTTGCACGTCTTGACTAGATGTGCTCTGTACTGGACATTTGACCATTGAAGCTTCTCAAAGAAGTAAGAGTCAAAAGGTTCACAGAATGTATTTTGCGATGGCGTGTGCAGTCTCTGTGTTTGTGTGTCAGTAAACCTCTTGTAGAACCAATCACTGGATAAGCTTCAATACTAATTACTTACTCATGCTAGTATTGCCAGAGGAAGATGAATGATTACACGACTCGAGCAGAGTCTTCTTGCTGTAGAGCTGAATAGAACTTTTCATTACCGATATCTTAAACTTTCACTTACTTATAAATTCAGTGATTTGTCCACATGACAGAGTGACGATATGAATTTTCTGTAAACTGTTAACTGAGTTTTTATTGTAGTGCACAAAGTGAAAGACAGCAGCAGAGCTACAGGTGTGACCAACAGAAGACTGTGCTCGATATAGCAGTTTCAAGTCGTGTTATCATTCATCTTCCTCTGGCAATACTAGCATGAGCAAGTAATATTGAAAACAAGGCCAACGTGAACAACCACAAGAGTATCATCATCCTGTCATCATTTCTTAAAGCTTCAATAATAACACATAAAATCACGAATGCATTCAACCTTCTAACCCCTAACACATTAATCTTGCATGTGTTTCACATTGCGGCTGAAAAAGGAAACACATACAGAGAGTTCACACACGTCCAGTGTTGGACCTTGAGGGACATTTTTGGAAATGCCGATATGTAAATCAGTATTAACCAAATTATTTACCAGTATTGCTCAGCCTTAGTAAAATACATTATTTCACGTTAACACAGAAACCTGCATTTGGACCAGTGTTTCCCAAGTGGTTTTTTTTTGCCACAGCACAGTTTTGATAAGAATAAAATCCCACGAGACACCACTAAGCACTAAAATATAACAACATTGCACAAACATGTATTGCTTCAAATGGCATACAGTATTAAAACTGGATATAATATTAAAAGTAGCACTCATATTTAATGTGAAAAGGTAGGGTAAGCTATGATGCTGGTGATGATAAAACAACATATCGCCGCTGTCAGGTGAAAACCTTGTATTTTTTTAATTATTAAACTCAGTGTTCAAAGTTGTTATTGTGGATTTATATATGGTCAGATGCTTGCATGTGTCATTATAATAATAAAAGTGTTTGAAAATCAAGCTCAAATGGAGTCGAGGTTTTTGACCAGCGAATGATAGAGATATTTTGTCCGTCACTAGAACAGGCAGCCAGTGCATCGCATTACGCTTTCATCAACTTATGAGGTTTGATCCAATCTAGCAACAATGTTTAGTAACAACCATGCTTTTCATTAGTTAAATATTTGTAAAACCCACATACAGAAGTAAAGGATGACCAATAGCATTCATTAAAAAAAAAAAAAAAAACGTAGAGAGGTTTCCACCCGAAAGCCATGATATATTCTTATTTGTAGCATTTATTTTTATTTATCTTTTGGAATTTGATCATTTTCCTGACAACTGACAACCTGTCACGGCACACTAGTGTGGAGAACACTGATTTAGACAACTGAAAATGATAAAACAATACTCTGTGTAAGAAAACAGATTGAGGTAGCGACATGTATTATGCGGTTAAATCTGAATATAACTCTTCTATCATACACTCGAGTTGTGTGGGGCAGGTTAAGTGTGATTTACTGTGATGTCCAGCTGCCTGAAGGGCAAACAAGACTAGGCTTGGATAATTTGACCTATAGCGCCACTTACTGTTTTGGAAGAGAAAATTTCATTTCACAAAAGTCCATTTGTGAGAAAATCATTACCAGTGTAAAAAAAGTAGCCAAAAAGGATCTCAAAATGGGAACAGAGTGGAATATGACGTAGGCTCTTGTGGGATTACAAATGTAAGAATTTGTTTAACATCTGCTGATCTTATGTCCTTTCATAACATGAAAAACTAAGGTAGAGTACATTGAATTCAGCATTTAAGGTTATGATGACATCAGATGAATAATTCTCTTAAAGTTTCCAGCAAGAAATTTCTGCCAGTCCTGTTCTCTTTATTGTAAGTCAAATGAGTCAGATTACTGAGACTCTCACCCCTTGTATAGTTATGCTGATTGGATTAGGATTGGTAACACTCTAGAGTCTAGGGCCGGGTTCTTAAACCTGTATACTTCATTTACATGCTTTGTTTAAGGTCGTCACTCAGGTGCTTTGTCTCCATATCTAAGCACTGCCCACTAAAATGTATATAAACTACAATGTACACTGCCTTAGACTTGATGACTGCAGCTCTCGACAGCTCGTGTTCTCAGTAAAGAATCCTGCTGAAGATACAACCGAGTCTCCCGGTCTTCACTTCTGAGTTTCATACACTCTTTGGAAACAGCGCATCTGTTTGTTAGACCTGTGGTGCTAGAGAACTACCCTGAATTTTCTCTCAAACTGCCCTTTGTGTTTGCAAATTGCAAATGAACAATGCATTATTTTAAAAAAAGAGGTTTAAAAAAAATTCAGAAAGCTTCTTGAGACCCTTGGTTTATATGTATTTTCCTGACATTGCTTCCCAGTCAACACGTGAGATCATGTGATGATCGCAGTGACATCACACCATTCTCATGCTGTGATACTCACATTAGTAATAAATGAGCTCATTGTGAACTCATAATGTTGAGAGGAGGCCGTTCACCAGGGGGACATTATACCTCCTGTTTCTCAACACTGGAAAAATGTGGAAACTGCAGGATTTGTTAGCAAACCGTTTGTGCTGTACAGTTGTGCTTTGGACTCAGTGTGGAACTGTTACACTGGAGAAAGTCTCTTTAATTGCTCTTCACATGTGCTCATATGATATTATAATGCCAGTATGCACTGTGTTCTGGCTGGTGTTAGCAGAGTACTGGCATATGTGAACCAGAATCACCTGGCTTCAGGAATCACACCAGTAATCAAACTGATTGCATTGGCAAACTGCTCTCTGTGTTTCAGGATGTGTCAAGTCTTTTCATGGGGAAATCGAGGTTTAGAAGCGAAAAGGAATCACCAAAACAACACCAGAATCTGAATGCATCTGTCAAATATTTGTGTCAAATGCCAACACCAGACTGAAAAGAACTCACACTAAACTAACAGAATGAGAATTTAACAATGATATCACAGTGGTCTGACATGGTGAACTCACACTAGTGAACTGTGACCTCCAGACCGGTCAACACTCCCGTATTTCCCAGGAGTCCCATCTCCCCTTGATATCTGCACAGGGAGTAGACGCGGGATCAAGCATCACTGGAGAAGACTCAGGTGGTACTCTGACGAAAATACTAAATATAAATTAAACAGCAGATGGACGGAAGAATGTCATTTCATATCTTGAAGCCATAACAACCACACGGTTTGCAAAATGTGTCGCACAGATTTTAAAATCGGACACGGTGGGAAGATGACGTTACTCATCCGCACATTAAATCCCAGCGGCACGATTGTGCAGCGGAGGCACAGAAGGACATTTCGAGCCGGGTTTCTCTTTAGGTAATAAAATTTGTAATAATAATAAAAAGAAACATGAGGGTTTTAATAACGTGACTTATTCATGTTTCTTTTTATTTTTATTAACTATTCTGTATTTATTTATGTGTATTTAGCCCGGCTCTGCCATCCATGCCGGAAGTATTCATATAATATTTGAGCTTGTTCCTGTGTGATTGAGGAGTTCTGTACTACAACTCGACAGGGCGCTTGATTTACTTATAGAAGAGCGAGATGATGCGCCTCCATTATTCCTGAAACTTTCTGAAAGCCTCATCACATGCCAGGGTTGTACATTTTTAAAAATCAAATTTAAGACTTTTAAAGATTTTTTTTTAAGACCCGAAGAAAGGAAAATTAGTACCGTATGCACATAAAGAATAAACGTACCCATTCTCAAAATGCATTGTATTATATGCAACATCTAAACAGTATTCAACTCAGTACTTCATATTAAAAATATAAAACTAGCAAACACATGACAACATGTCACATCTTAAAACATGTAAAAGTTCATATCTGACATGCATAGCTGTATGTGACTGATCAAATGACTGAATAGCTGTTTGAAACATTTACATAGCCTACTGTTCATAAACAGAAAGTAGCACAGCTGCTTGGTTTATGGGTTACTGGGGTAAACTGCTGTTCCTTCAGTGTCATCTACTGTCAGAGAGTGAATGTGCACTTTCATTCAGCGTGTCTAATGGGCATTTCATGTGATGTTTTGCCGTATACACTTAAATCTGATCGGATTTCAATCGGATATGCACAAAAATCAGATTTGGACTGACAGTCTGAACATAGCCTTGAGTCTCTACTAACAAGCTGACGAGTTGAATCGGGTGTGTTTGATTAGGAAGAGTGTTTGGTGTGCCTTCAGGAACAGGACTGGGTAACACTGGTGTTTGTCATAGAACTTATACTGTTAAATAAGCCAGATAATATGCAATATAATATAATTGCTGAAGAAGTGAGGAATGCATTGTGATTGACAGAAGTCAGTGTACATGATCTGAGCTTCATGTGCTGTCTCTATGGTCAGCTCAACTCTACATAAGTCTACAAGTAGTCTGAGCAACCATATGTATGGATTTCAGCCAAAATGAGGTTCGGTGGGTTTCATATATGTAAAGTTGGAAAGATTTATTTTGAGCTCTACCTTCTGTTTTTAGTTGGACTGAGACTCTTCTTCAATAATATCTGTAGCACAACACCCCAGTCTGTGTTGAGCAAAGAAAAGCGTCTCTGGAAAAATAAATCTGTTCATAGAGTGAGCTGCCAACATTTTTGCAGAAGTAGTAACCCTACACTGAACAAACACAGACCTGCGTACTCATTCAGCTTTCCATGTGCCTTTACTAGTCTGAGTGTCTGCCAGAGAAAATGTGCTCTTAAAGCTGCACTATGTTATTTCTCGAAGTCGTTGCTGAACATTGTTGATGTCTGAAATCAACCCAAACAAACACACATCTCCCTTCAATGCTCCGCCTCCAAAACTCACCCTCCATTCCTAACCGCCTAAATGTTTCCTTTCCTTTCTGTAGAAACTTTAAAACAATTAATCTGGCAGATTATGATCGTTTAAAAACGCTCTTCATCCACACTAGTGTTTTCAGGCGTTTTCCAAAAGTTTCTCATCCATGCTGAAATGTTGGAAAACGCTAAATTCCCCTTACTGCGCATGCGTAAAAGCTCACTGAACTGATACAGACGGAAAAATAAATTAAAAAGTTATTGCGCAATTCTTCTGGCAGGATAATTTTATTTAGCAAAATAGGCCAAAACTGAGAGAAAAAAGATGTGTTTTCAAACGAAAACGTATTAGTGTGGACAAGGCCCTAGTCAGTGCACATGCTCCAGAAATGTGCTAGTAGTAATAACACAATTTTGCCCTGTTGGATGATGAAATGTGTGTGAAAATATGCATATCTAGAGACCCATATGTTGCCACAGTCTATCAACTACCCAGAGCTGTGTTTCCCGTACAGTGATGCAACTCGCTGCTTAACCACTGTAGTATTAAACATCTGTGGAGAAATAGTCATGCCTGTTCCCTGAGATTGTAGGAACATTGTCTCAGTTCTTTCAGTCAGCTGCTGTTTCTGTCCACACTGATGCTGCTGTAACAAACATGGCATCTGAGGAGTACTTCATTACTGTTGTTCCCCATCATTTTGATTGATTTGATGTTTGATTAATCACAAGTTTCCTCTTACGTCATACACTGCAAAAAATGCTTTGCTCACTCAGTATTTTTGTCTTGTTTCCAGTCCAAATTTCTAAAAATTCTTAAATCAAGATGCATTTACTAAAGTAGTAGAATGCCATAAGATATTATGTCTTGTTTTCTGGGGAAATAGATAAAAATTAAGTGAGTTTTTGCTTAAAAACAAGCAAAATTATCTGCCAATGGGGTAAGAAAATAATCTTGTTTCTGTTTGAATTAAGATTATTTTTCTCACCCCATTGGCAGATAATTTTGCTTTTTTAAAACAACAACTCTCTTAATTTTGATTTATTACGCCAGAAAACAAGAGACAATATCCTATGGCATTTTACTAGTAAATGCATCTTGATTTAAGAATTTTTAGATATTTGGACTGGAAACAAGACAAAAATGCTAAGTAAGAAAAGCATTTTATTGTAGTGTACTCTGTGGTTCCCTTGTGCACTTCAAAAACCACAATGATTGTTGACACCCTAAAATATACAGAATGAAATGTTTCTATATTCAAAGTGAAGGAATAATATAGAGCGTCCTGCTTTTTTAGCTTGTTTATTGTGTCCAAGAGCGTAAGCTGTCAGTCCATGTTATACTTTGCACAGGCCACACACATTTCGTTCAGAAAATCTAAAAATTTCTTTTTTTGACATTTGTTTTGTTGGGTAAATCAAAAAGCATTTAATGGATACCAGCTGACTGTCATCATGCCAAAATTGAAGGGAAGCTACAATATAATAGACATACATTTTGATGCACATATTGATTAATAGAAGATGATGTAAGAAATACTCTGCACTGGTGCAATAAAAAAAAATGCAGCTCAATTTTCATGAACAAAATGACAAAGATTTTGGAAAGATTGATCAATCAAATTTGTGAGGGATATTATTTTATTTTGACTTTATAATACAGATTTGTGACAATGACATTGGTTCAAATAGAAACTGCACATGTGTGGGATGGTAATACTGTCTTAGGAAGTCTGAGAACCATTAGGAAACTGGTTTCCTAGCAAAATCGGACTGTTTACTGCTTAGTCAGCAGTTTAATGATTTGGCTACCTTTATTTTTAAGTAACATTGCAATTTAAGAGAGAGTGGAAAAGCATGTGTGAACAGTTAGTAAATTAACCTTTTGTTGCCATTAGTATTCAGTAATGCATTCCATGTAGCCACTAGATGTCAAACAATGACTAGGTTGTGTCCATAATAAAAATTAGAAACCAAACAAAAAATTTTGATGAGACTTCTAGTGTAAGAATGTCCACAAACTCAGATGGACTTGTGATGAATAATGAAAATGGTCCCAGACAGCCACAGTTAAACTGTGTGTGTGTGTGTGTGCGTGCGTGCGTGTGTGTGTTGGGAACTAACTGTGCTAGAGATGATATGCTTAAAAGTCTTTGGTGTGAAAATGAAATATAACTTTGCGTCATATAGGCAGACCAATGCATATCAAGTTTATTTATATATAGTACATTACATATACTGTGGCAATCCAAAGTGCTTCACATAGAAAGGTATACAAATAATCACAAAATAAAAAGCAAGGAGAATTAAAACACTTATAAAAGGAAATTAAAAAGATTAATGATACAGTTATAAATTGAAATAGAGTAAGGGCTGCAATGTGAATACGGCTTGAGAAGGAAGATCGCTATCCCACGGAGTGAAACTATATGCAAAATAAGATACACCCGTGTTTTTTGTCAAATGAGAAGTTCATTCTATGTATCAGCTTTTTTACTACTTTAATTAATTAATTAATTCCGTATTCATGGACAAATGTGGGCACAGAAGTCTCAGGTGTGATCCAACATTTTTTTTTTTTTTTAAATATATGTTATATCACTGTCTTCGATAAAATAAAAACTATCAATTTATGGTGTTTTTTTATTTATTTTATTTTGGGGGTATTTTTGAATTTATTTACCTCTAAAAGAACCTTATTTCATATGTAAATTATGCTTATTTTTATGTTATATTCAATATTTCTTTAACTTCAGTAAAAAAAAAATCATTTCAGTAATTTCAGATAGACAAAACCTAAAAATGTGGTGACTTTGGTGTCATCTGGTGTCCAACGCATTCTCATCCTTGGACGTCACATACTGACCCTTGTGACATTTCGTCTACATCGAACGCACATGGCACCCTTTAGCGTCAATATGACACGCACAGGATATGGGTAGGTTTAGTTCTGGGGTAGGTTTAGGGTTAGACCGCTAGGAGGCGCCTTCTGGCTCATATCTATCTGCGTCTCATATTGACGATAAAGGATGCCATGTGCGTTTGATGCAGACGAAATGTCAACAGCGTCAGTATATGACGCCTTGGGATGAGAACGGGCTGCTGGTGTCTTATGTTGGTATAAAATTAACAAAAAGCAATAATATCAATAGCCACTAGATGGCTATAGTACTCAATGGCTGCATATAGGCTGAATCGCCCTTCACAAACAAGGAACATGATACAAAAAGATAGGGAAGGCACTAAATATTCCTAGAGACACAGTTGGAAGCATAGTTTGCAAGTTCAAAGTTAAAGGAACAGTGGTTCCTCTACCTGGACGGGGCAGAAAAGGAAGCTATTTCTGAGATTTCAGATTTCGGAGAAGGCAGGTTCAGAAAAACCCTCGAGTGACTGCAAAAGACCTGCAGCAAGACTTGGTGGCAACAGGCACTGAGGTTTCAGCTTGCACAGTAAGGCGCGTATTAAACACATGCCAGAACTCCAAGACGTACACCACTACTGACCCAAAAGCACAAGAAAAGTGCTCAAAATCATATAAATAAGCCACAGAAGTTTTGGGATTCTGTTCTGCGGAGCGATGACTATTGATTTATAGGCTATATTGAATTTAAAATGTTGATTGGCTGGACATACTGGTCAATATGGATGCACATCCCTCAGTAAATAATAACCATCAAGTATTGCTTTTATCATTTAAAACACAGTGACATGCTATGGCAAGCCATTTTAGCTTTTATTCATTCACAGGATATGCATTTTTGATATCAATAATTTAAATTGTGGATTATTGATATTAAGAATATACTTTTTCTAGTAACAATGTCTATTTCTGATATCAGGAATTACGCTTTCATTAGTACTAGTTAAATCAGGGATTGTAGTGGGAGCCCTGGGGTTTCAGGTGTGACTGTGTGGCAATGGCAATGGTTTACACGGCTCACGGGTCAGGTATGAGGGCCCCTTAAAGGAATTTTGCTTAGGGCCCCAGGGAGGTCAGGATCGGCTCTGGGAATGGGCTCAGATTCCTCAGAAACGCTCCCAGAAGCTGCTGTCTGGTTATACATCTTGTTTGCAGCAAGGATGCTCTACTAAGTACTAAAAATGCTTGCAATGAAGGGGTTGAATAATTTTGAGACTGCAGAAGTCATTAAAGGTTGCATTTTCAGTTGAACTTGGGAAAACACTTCAAACATTTGTTGTGTTGAGCTATTTCAATTACTTTGTTTGATTTGTTCATTGCAAACAGCTGAAAGTCTGTAAATTTTGCCAATAAACCTGAATTGCAATGGGGGTTGAATAATTTCGATTGCAACTGAATATATATTATAATTTTTAGGCTTAGTTCTACATGTAATGTCTGTATTACAGGGCCAGTAAAAGTTGTTTGTGCTGTTCTTTTGGACCCCATGTGTGGGCATTTGAGGTGGAGCTCTGTAAAAGTGTGATTTACCAGCACGTTTATTTTTTCTGTTGTTGCCCGTTTTCCCCACCTCTCCTCCGCAGAAGCCACATGACCTGACGGCTTATGAGGTCTAATGAGGATATCTTCTGGAAGATTGTTCCTCATGATGTATTCCCTGTAACGACCCTTCAAGGATGTGTGCATTTTCTGAATGAAGTGCGCTGGCCGGAGGAGGTTTTTTGTTGTTGTTTTTTATTAAAGAATTGATGTTTTTACAATACCAAACCATTTTTCCACATGAGTTTGTGTCTCTTGTTTTGGAGACTCTCATGTCACATGCATATCTTTTCAGATCTCCTAGTAGAACCCTGCTCCAAAGTAGATAGATCCCCATGTAACTGTCCAGATTCAGAAGGAACCTGATTACATCTGGACAATAATAAGGATCTTCAGCACTCTGATGTTGTTCTTCATCTTCCAAGACAGCCACGATATCACAGATCTTTTTTGAAAAGTTTGGAATATGGAGGACCACCAGCAATTGTTTTATATGAATTTTCATCCATCCCCAGCTTTTCTGAGACATCTTCTGATCTGTCCTGAAGAATAGCATCATGTTTTGTAATGAGGCCCTTCAAATATTCAAGACTGTCTGTAACATTTTTACTAACATGTCTTGCAAGAAAAAAAATGTCATGTGACATACTTTCCTTTTCTCTTCTCTCCGGACTGGTGCCGTTTAGATTTAAAAACAACGGTACAGTCAACAAACACTCCAAGCTCCACCTCTTCCGTTCTCCAGAATGCCTTATATCCTGGACCACAGCCGATGATTGGTTGTCTCCGACCAATAGCAGCACCTACAAACTTGAAGATAGCAGAGAGCGGGAAAACAGGAAGAAACCAAAAGCAGAGGGGAGAAACACAGGAACCAATAAGAAAAAGGGGGGAGGGGAATGCTAGCACGTAACACCCCCACCCTTAAAATCAAACATTATACATATAGTTTATAATGTACACAAAACAACCCCTCACCGGAGTTACGCTCTAGAAAGGGTATCTGCGACCACATTATCCACTCCCTTTTTGTGCCAAATCTTAATATTATAATTTTGAGCCACAAGAGCCCATCGCATTAGCCTTTGGTTTTGATTGTGAGGTAAGTGATTGTGCCATTTGTAGCTGATGACGAGGGGAACATCATAGATCATCAAAAACTATTAGAAGTTTTCTCTCAAAAGGAGGAAACACATCAAACTTAATAAAACATCTTAAAGACCGACACCTGGATCTAATGAAAGAGTTCAAGCAGGTAAGTTTCAAATTAATTTCAAATGTAGAGCTGCTGTTATGAATTATATACCATATTTTTTAATTTGAATGTCGAATTGAAATAAACATAACGTTAGCCGTTTGTGTAGTAAATCGTTAGCATACGTGGTGCGGCCAACACTAATATAATGAGTGTTAGAATTAAGTTTCTTTATTTTACTATTTAATGCTTTTATACATGTTATTAGGGTAAAAAAAAAAGGCGCGGCGGCGCGGCTTCTCAGCAAGGGGTGCTCCGTTTCCGCCATAGTTCGGAGGCCTCACGAGCACTGGACTGGTGTCTGCCTTCTCCCTTTGCCAACCAGCGCCAAAGCCTAGACCCCGGGGGAGATCCCGGGAGAGTTAAGTGTTGAACTTTTTGTATGTGTATGTGTGTGTGTGTGTGTGTGTGTGTGTGTGTGTGTGTGTGTGTGTGTGTGATTTTAAACCTGGCAGTATAGCCATTTCATGGTGGGGTGGGAGGGTTATGATGAACTGAATGCTTATGTAGTAGTCTGATGGCGTCTTGGGTGTGAAGTTTACGTGCATTGTGAACGTGTGCAGTGTTCTACGGGGGTCATGTGGGTGCTATAGCTTTTGCCTATTTATTGCGGTGTTCTTTGTGTAGCATGCTCCATTGTGGTGTTGTTCGCCCAGGCTGAATAGCATTTGTGTTTGGGACTTCAAAAACCTGACCCAGTCTGACATGTTTGGTAACTGCATGAATTATATTAAATAAAGATTATTGTTTCTACTTATGTGGTGCTGCTTGTTCTGTAGAGTGGATTCCTCTAGCTGCAACAATCCGACCTCACTTTCTAGGTTTATTACACATGGTTAACAATGTTTATGTCCTTAAAATCAGTCAGTCAAAAAAGCAGTTCTAGGCTTATTCTTGGCTGGATAACTAGCAGGTTTAAAAAAAAAAAATAAAAAAAAAAAATAAAAACTTTCACATTAAATATAAACACAGTTTGATTAAATAAAAGTGCATTCAAATAAAACACGTTTTATCTCCTGTATAGTTGGGTAACACTTTACAATATGATACTACCATTCACTAACATTAGGCTACTTCATGCATTATCTAACATCAACTTACAGTGAGTAAACAATATATTTTTCAATATTAATTAATGTTTGTGATTTAATACAAACGTGATCGTTCACATTTATTCATTGTGCATTAAATTGTTAACAGATAAAACTTTTATTTTAAAAAATGTATTAGTAAATTTTGAAATTATACATTTTGTAATCTTATCTAGGTTTATTATAAAAGCTGAGGTTTGTTATTTACAGAAAGTTATATTTTAGCTGGTGTCAATGATCTAATGTTTAATTTGGTCAGACTCAGCCCATTGTTTTACTTCTAAACTTATAAAGTATATTTATTATATTTTCCTTTTACAGCTGCAGGCTGAGGAAGATCATGTAACACCCCAGCAAACTCAAAAACAGCCAACACTTACAGAAGCTTTTCGGCGGCAGCAGAAATACGACAAAAACTCACCTGAGGCAAGAAAGCTGAACCGAGCTGTTGCTGAATTCATATGTATGGATAAAGTGCCCATTTATACCGTTCAAAAATGTGGATTCCAGCAACTGCTTCATCACTTTAACCCAAAATTGTCACGGTTTATGAATTCTCTGCCTTCTTCATGTCTTGTGATAGTGTGTGTGTGTATGTGAACTTGTATGTCAGTGTGGGTGTGTCCTCTGATTACAGCTAATCATCAGCTAATTATCAGCGCCAGCTGTCTTCACTTTCAACTTGTATATATTCTCAGTGACTGGTATCTTGTGTTGTCAGATCGTTGTGATTTTGTCTGGTGTTGGTTCCTGTCCTGTTCTGTGGCATTCTCCGTGGTCTTCGTTCCCTGGATGTTCTCCGTGCTTCACCATCTACTCAACTCATCTCTTTCCCGGACTCTGGATTACCATTCACTGGATTACATCACCTGCCTGGTTGCCTATCGAGGTCCCTGCGCCACTCGCCAACTTCTATGTTTTGTGTTTTGTGTCTTTCTGACCGTGAACTGTTTATTTGTCAAATAAACATTTTTACCTGCTATTGCTTCCACTCGATCCCTGACAAAAACACCAGCTTCCAAGTCTAAACTTTTTTATGTACACTGAGATTCCCCACATCTACAATGACATCAGAGACCTCATAATCCATCATCTTGGAGAGAAACCGTTTTAAAGCTGCACAACAGATCTTTGGACAAGCAGAACTGCAGACACTTTCATGTCTGTAACTCTGCAGTACATTACTAAATCGTGGGAATTGCAATCCTGGTGTCTTGGCTGTTGTGGTCTCAACACAGATCACACTGCTGAAAGTTTGAAGGAGGCCTTTGAAGAAAATCTTGAAGACTGGAAGTTGGACATTGTAAGAATGTCAGGCATCACAGCAGACAATGCCACAAATAACAAACAAAGCCTTTGAGGACTACACCTGGATTCCTTGTTTTTGACACAATCTCCACCTTGCTGTAAATAAGGCATTAGACATAAACAGGGTATCCGCAGTGCTGTCAAGGCTTCGACAAACTATTTATGCCTTCACAAGATCACTAAAACTTTCTTGCCAGCTGGCCAAAAAACAAAGATCTGTCCTCTCCAGACCACAAACTCATTCATGATGAACCCACTCGCTGGAATTCTTCATACGATATGGTGGAACGTTTCTTGGAGCAGCAGCAGGTTGTCTGTGCTGTCCAGGCTGAAGACAGGAAAAAAATGGTATCTGATGCCAAAAGACTCAGACATTACAGTTTTAGAAACTGTTAAATCAGTTCTTGAGCCACTAAGTCCTTTTACTGATGCACTTAGTGGGGGAAAACATACCACCCTGTCCTCAGTCTTGCCATTACTCTGGAAGATATTTGAGTGTCTCAGTCATGAACAAAGTGACTCTGCATTAGCCCAAGAGATGAAGGAAAAGATACACGAGTATCTTCAGCATCACTATGATGACCTGCAGCTGCAGTTTCTTTTGAACACTGCAACTTACCTTGATCCAAGATTTAAGAACAGCTTTGTTTCTCTTAAGGATGATGTGAAGCAAAGTCTCCTGGATGAGGTAAGGAAAATGGGCAATGAAGGAATTGCATCTCGGATGTTTGTCAAGTCAAAAAGTCAGGCTATCAAAAAAATCCAAAAATGACCTGAAGCAACTGCTTTCCACCATACAAGGGGAAAAGAAAGAAAAAGGAGAACCAACATCCTCAAGTCAAGCACATCTTTCTGCAAGTGACGAGATAAATGGTGAATTCTTGGTATACAGTCAGATGCCTGAGGTCAGTGCTGAGGATGATCCACTTTCCTGGTGGAAAACAAATATGGGATCACTACCTCAACTATCATAGTTTGCCAGGAAGTATCTGTGCATTGCTGCATCAGTACTGCAGGGTATATTGTTAGCCCAAGACGCTCAAAACTGAGTCAGGAACATGTTGATATGTTAGTGTTTCTTTCAGAAAATCTGGAAATGGCAAAGAAAGTATCTTAAGGAATAACTGTAACTGCAGGCCAGTATTGTTTTGGGTGAAACTTTAAGCATAGAGTAAGTTCTTGTTCTTTTCAATGCTTGTAATTTATCTAGTTATTTAATTACTCAAATGTTTACAATCCTTGGCTTGAAATACTTAAATTATGCCATTGTTTTTTTTATTTTTATTTATAATAATATTTTAGTTTATTAAGTGTTGTTCAGTCGTGGCATATTCGGTTTAATTTATAAAAATGTTTAAGTTTATAAATAAGAAGAGTTTATTCAGTCATGGCTTATTGTTGTGTTTTTTTAGGTTTGTAATTTATTTTCATTTATTACTTGTGGAAAAACTTGAAACACAATTTTAAATAAGTATAAAGAATGGAATTGTTTAACTTTATTAATAAAAATAGTGTTGTTCAGTTAGCATGTTTTTGTGTTTTGCTTTGGTCCCGAGAACCATGGATTTTTACTGGTAAATTTAGTCTAAATTAAACTTTGGTTTGGTACCGAAATTGGTACAGAGAACCGTGGATTTTCACTACCGTGACAAAACTAGTAGAAATATAGACAACCAGATCGTCTAAATATGAACTACAATTAGGTACATTTGCCAACACTGTATTCACTAACCTCTGAAAAGTCACAGCTGCATTTCTGAGGCCGAACGCCATAACATTATATTGTAAGAACGAATCTGGAGTTACAAAAGCAGAGATGTCAGATGCCCTAGGTCAGGGATGGGCAACTTCGGTCCTGGAGGGCCACTGTCCTACAGAGTTTAGCTTCAACCCTAATCAAACACACCTGAACAAGCTAATCAAGGTCCTCAGGCAGGTGATTTTTTTCAGGGTTGGAGCTAAACTCTGTAGGACATTGGCCCTCCAGGACCGAAGTTGCCCATCCCTGCCCTAGGTGTCAAAGGCACCTGCCAATAACCTTTGAGCATATCTAGCTTGCTAACAAATTTAGCAGAACCCACATTGTCAATGCAGTCCTCCATCCTTGGCAACGGAAAACAATCTGGTACCGTTACAGAATTCACTCTACGATAATCGGTGCAAAATCTCACTGTCCCATCAGCTTTTGGAACCAGTATACATGGAGAGCTCCACGGTCTCACGCTGTATCTTGCAAGATCCTCCTGTAATAAATACTCAACCTCTTTTCTCATTGCAGCCTTCTTTGCAGCATTCATCCGATAAGGGTGCTGCTTAATAGGCACGGCATCGCAAACATTAATGTCATTGATAAAGCACATCAGTTTGTTTAGATACATCCCCAAAAATCTGAGAAAAACTTTGAATCATTGTTACAATATCTACATGCTGATCCTCTGTCAAATGACACAGCAACTTAGAAGGATCAGCTAAAATCTCAGAATTAGACAATGGTGTGAAAAGCAACGAGTCCACCTGTAGTCTCACCTCATCAGCATCGAACTCAGCATCACCAGGAAATGATGGTTCTGTCTTACAACTCAAGAAAGAAAGAAAGTTCTTTGTAGGAGTTAAACTGTCATCCAGACCAAGCATTTGCTCCTTAAGAACTTTCTGTGGTCCTCGAACACTCTGTCCAAACACAAGTTCAGTTGGACTGAACCGTAAAGACTCCTGAGTGGTTTCACGAATAGCAAAAAGAACAAATGGCACACCCCCATCCCACTCATTCCCTGTCTCCCAACAATACTTCTTCAACATTGCCTTAAGTGTCTGGTGGAATCTCTAGCACACCTTGGCTGTAAGGACTGGAAGTACGATGACGGACACCCAGTGAACACAAAGTTTTTGTGAACAACTTGGACATAAAATTTGCTCAGAAGGTTCACAGAGCACCGGAATTGGAACTAACGGCGCGGGAGGAATAACTTGGTTTGGTTTCCCCATAACCTGACAAGTAGAGCACATCCGGCAATAAGCTGCATTATCCCTTTTCAACCTAGGCCAAAAAAAAATTTCGCAACACACGCTTGTATGTCTTTGTCATCCCTAAATGTCCTGACATAACATGGTCATGGGCAAGTGAAAGCACATGTGCACGATACTCTGCAGGCACAACTACCTGACAAACAGTAGAACACTCTACATCCTCAACTACTCTAGGCCGCCATTTCCGCATTAACAAACCGTCTTCCATAAAATATGATGTATCCCCTTTAAAATCAGACACCGCATCAAAGCACTTCATTTAAGTTTTATCATCCCATTGGACTTTGATTAACTTTTCGTGGCTAACAGGTAACGAAGATGTCAACAGTCCACTAACCTTTTCTTTCCTTGTTTCCTGAGGCATGTGATCCCCTACAACAACACCATCTGTGCACATGAATGTGCCGTCCAATGTAAACTCTGTCACCATCTTCTTCATCTGGGCACGAGTAAAATCACAGGCCGGAAAAGCCTTAGGATACTTCAGTTAATTCTTCTGTAACAGAAGTAACCAACACTTCCAATACTGGTAGCACTCTACCCCCAGCCAAGTCATTGCCCAAAATGAACTTGACACCAGGCACTGTACACCGACGTCCACAAAACCTGCAACCAATTCAGTCTGTAAATAGACACGATGCAGTGGCAATTTAAATATGTTCATGCTAATACCTTGCACCAGGATACTGGAATCCAACTGCAATCCAGGACTTCTCTGAAAACAGCAGCACATTCCCACGCATGAATGAGCGTGCAGCTCCAGTGTCTCGCAAAACCGAATCTCAACTTGATCATCTGGTTGGCCACTGAAAGATACAAAACCTTCCAACAAGAATGGTTGATAAACAGAGTCAACAGATACTGGAATTGTTATTACCAAACCAACAGGCTGTGCACTGGCAGAATTTAGCTGTTTGATTTTCAGCACAATACAATCGGCAATTACATGACCCATTTTGTGACAATAAAAACACTCACGCTTTTCTTTAGCTGGTTCTACCCTTGTTCTAGTTGCAGTGGTGTGCAGCGGAAATAATGTGGAACCATTCCTATCACAACGCATGGTACTAAACACATTTTTACACACACTAAACACAGTCAATGCAAACTCGTCCGCTAGTACAGCAGCGGCAAGTACAAAACAATGCGTTCAGGCAAACACTTTTTAAAATCTTCAAGGAGCGTTAATTCACGCAAGGAAGGAAAATCATTCACATGACTTGAAGCGCAACACTTATCAAACAAAACGTACTCGGTTACTAACGTAACCTCGGTTCTCTCTAGAAGAGGGAACGAGTACTGCGTTTGAAAAACGCTGCGGGAAAAGGTCTCTTTTCACGAAATACTGAAGCAAAATTATCCTTAATTTTCATAAATGTAAAACGCATTGCAGCAGTGCACAGCTATGGCGAGACGGCTCGCTCGCTCATAGGCTGTTCCGCGGCAACTGCATTAGCCTATCGAGCGAGGGCTGATGCAATGTCAGACCAATGAGAGCGCTTCGCGCGCTCCTCGCCACATCCCGCCGAAACGGGTGTGGCAGTCCCCTATAAAAGGAGCTCGAGTAGGCTGATTCAACTGGTTTTCATCGCCGAAGCGAACCAGAGCGAACCGTACGCACGGCAGGGAACGCAGTACTCGTTCCCTCTTCTAGAGAGAACCGAGGTTACGTTAGTAACCGAGTACGTTCTCTTACGAGAGTTCTCTCGTACTGCGTTTGAAAAACGCTGCGGGAACCACTTGTAAGACGCCGTGCGTGCTGGGATAAGACACCGATCACTGGAAGCCAGTCCAGATATACAGTGCATAATCACCAGGTAGACTCAGAGAGTCTGGAGATAAAAAAGGGGGGGGGGACATCCGCCCTTAAAGGTTGCGTCCTCAGACGCGATATAACGTCACATAGGCAGGGGAAGGCCTGGCTAATGTGGGAAATGTGGGTCTTACACAATTCTGCCCAGAAATTTTTCGGGGCGCTGTGCGCCTGCGAAATCAGTGTCCGGGCTAGACAGCTGACTCGACTATACCGGAAGCAGCTTTGCCTGCAAGGCGGGAACCTCTAGGTTATAAAACCTTATGAATGTAGACGGTGAGGCCCAGCCTGCCGCCATACATATTTCCTGTAAGGAAATCCCGCTAGACCAGGCCCACGATGAGGCGACGCCCCTCGTGGAGTGCGCTCTCACGCCCAATGGGCACTGAAGGCCCTTGGTGGTGTAAGCCAGCGCTATGGCGTCAACTACCCATCTGGATAGACTCTGTTTCGAAACAGCTGCTCCCTTGGAACGACCGCTGAACGAGACAAAGAGCTGCTCAGTCTGTCTGAAGACAGCAGAGCGGGACACATAAGCTCTTAAAGCCCTAACGGGGCAAAGACAGCTCGAGTCCCCTTCCTCACTCGGTAGGGCGGACAGGGAGATAACCTGAGCCCTAAACGGTGTGTTGAGGGATTTTGGCACGTAACCGTGTCTAGGTTTGAGTATGACCTTGGAGTCATTAGGCCCAAACTCTAAGCACGCTGGGCTCACAGAGAGCGCGTGCAGATCGCCTATGCGCTTCACTGAAGCTAGGGCCAGCAAAAACACTGTTTTGAACGACAGATGTTTGAGGCTGACAGTTTGAATAGGCTCAAAAGGGGCACCTTTCATGGCCGCCAAGACCGTAGAAAGGTCCCACATCGGGACTGAAGGAGGTCTGGGGGGATTCAGCCTCCTAGCTCCTCTGAGGAAGCGGATGACTAAATCGTTCCTTCCTAGTGACTGGCTTAGCGTTGCTGTCGAGAACGCTGCAATAGCCGCCACATAGACTTTGAGCGTGGAGGGGGACCTGCCCTTATCCAACAGCTCTTGTAGGAAGGAGAGAACCTCCGTCACCTCACAATCGAGGGGTGACAGGCCCCGAGCAGCACACCAGCTGGAGAAAACCGACCACTTCGAGGCATAAAGCCGCCTGGTCGACGGTGCTCTAGCCTGAGTGATGGTATTCAGCACTCCCTCCGTGAGGTTAACGGATACCCGTTGAGCGCCCACGCATGAAGGGACCACAACTCCGGATGTGGGTGCCAAATCGCGCCCTTGGCCTGCGAGAGGAGATCTCTCCTCGAAGGTATCGGCCACGGGGCGGAGTCTGCTAACTGCATCAGGGCTGGAAACCAGGCATGGCTGGGCCAGAACGGTGCTACAAGCAGTACTGGGCATTTCACTTCCCTGACTCGCTCCAATACCTGAGGCAGGAGGGAGACTGGGGGAAACGCGTATAGCGGGCAGTGCGGCCACATGTGAGACAGCGCGCTGTCGTTCTTCGAAAAGAACACGGGGCAATGAGCGTTTTCTGGGGACGCGAATAGGTCCACCTCCGCCCTGCCGAATCTCTGCCACAACAGCTGGACTGTTTGTGGGTGTAGAGACCATTCGCCCGTGGGAACGTTGTTCCTGGACAGTCTGTCTGGACCCAGGTTGTGGACCCCAGGCACATGCACTGCTCTCAGCGAGCGCAAGTTGCGCTGAGCCCATGTCAGGAGGCGCTTGGCCAGCCTGTACAGAGTATTGGATCTGAGACCGCCCTGGCGATTTATGTAGGACACCACGGCCGTGTTGTCCGAGCGGACTACGACGTGCTGGTCCTTGATTTGGGGACAAAAGCGCGTCAGCGCGTTGTGAACTGCTAGCATTTCTAAGCAGTTGATGTGATGGAGCTTCTCTCGTTCTGACCACTGGCCAAAGAACGGTCTGCCCTCGAGCAGCGCTCCCCATCCCGAGGTGGATGCGTCCGTAGACACCACTTTCACCCTCGAGGGAGTCCCCAGGCTCACACCCGAACGGTACCAATCGCTCGCCGCCCAAGGTCTCAGGGCTGCCACGCAGTCCTGATCGACTCTGAGGCGTAATCGGCCAAGTGCCCACGCTCTGCGAGGCACTCGCGCTTTTAGCCAGAACTGCAGAGGGCGCATGCGAAGCAAGCCCAACTGGAGAACCGATGCTGCTGAGGCCATAAGACCCAGCAACCTCTGAAACTTTTTGAGCGTGGTAGTCGCACCGCAGCGAAAGGCTTTCGCTGTGTGCTGAATGTGCAGCGCGCGCTGTGTTGACAGCCGCGCCGTCATGGACTGCGAGTCCAGAACGACACCCAGAAACGAGATAGTTTGACTGGGGTTCAGGGAGCTCTTTGTCCAATTGATCATAATACCAAGATTCTCGAGGTGATCGAGTAACATGGTTCTGTGCTCCACGAGCTGTGATCGCGATTGAGCTATGATCAGCCAGTCGTCCAAATAGTTCAGCACTCGCATGCCTCTGAGTTTGAGGGGGGCGAGCGCTGCGTCCATGCATTTCGTAAACGTACGAGGTGCCAGGGACAAGCCGAAAGGCAGGACTGTGTACTGGTATGCCCGACCCTCGAAGGCGAATCTCAAGAATCGCCTGTGACGTGACGCTATCTGTATCTGGAAATACGCGTCTTTCAGATCTATCGACATAAACCAGTCTTCTCGGCGAATATGCGCGAGGATTTTTCTGGTCGTGAGCATTTTGAAACTGCGTTTCACTAAAGCTCTGTTTAGTTGTCTTAGATCCAGAATGGGTCTGATACCTCCGTCCTTTTTCGGGACTAGAAAGTATCTGCTGTATAGCCCCCTTTCGCTTTGAGCTGGGGTACAAGCTGTACCGCCCCTATGCTCAACAGTTTTGATATTTCGGCGCGAAGCAGGTGTGCTGCTTCTGAATTCACCGTGGTTTCGACGCGCGCTGTGAAGCGGGGAGGGCGTCGGCAAAACTGTAGCGAGAAGCCTCTCTTTATAATGTCTAGCACCCAGTCTGAAACCCCTGGAAGCGCGGCCCACGCATCTGCATGGCCGGCCAGGGGCTGAATGCGAAGCTCGCTCTGTCCGCAGTGCGGCAGTGGTGCTTCGGGGTGCGATAACATAGGCGTTACGCCTGTGACATATGAGGCGGGGAGCGCGCTTAATACAGCGGGCATAGCGCTCATCCTCGACCGCGTTACAGTGCTTAACTGAGCGAGGGAGGTCTGAGAAGGTCGCATGGGACTCATGTAGCCTGCAGGTGGACGTGGGCGGGGACCGGGCACGTTCACTGCTTTGGTCGCGCTGTCTGTGTGAGCAGCGCGGGCGCGCACAGATCCCGCTTTTACGGGGAGACTGTGATCTGCCAGACATAGTGTTTGTGGGCACTGGGAAGTGGGCACTTTGACTATGTTTAGAGCGCGATCGACCTGAGTCGATCTTATGAGCGCGGGCCCCGTGTGCGGGGCTGTGCTTTTGTGTAGGGATGGGCACAAAGGAGTGGGCATCAGCACTACGTTTATAGCACCATCGGCCGTGGCCGGGACACCAGAAAATACACTCTTTTCGGGATTTATCTGGGTAGCCGTAAAAACGGCTTTTGTGTGCAGGCAAGCGGGCAGCTGTGCGGGCTTGTGTACTGCAGAAAACACTGAAGCAGTCGCAAATCTTGGGACTAAGACAGCGGTGCGCTTTGGTGAGGGCCCGGCCGCAACGGGGCTTACACACCTGCGCTTTCCTAGGCGTGCTAGGACTTCTTTGGGGCTTCCGGCTTCAAAGTGATCCTCGGCCGCGGCCCGCGGTGTGTGGGGCGGCGGCTGGTAGAGCGAGAGCGGGGCTGAGAGCTGCGCTGCTGTCGCTGTGAAGAGGATGCAGAAGGCGGGGGCTGAGGCTGAGAGCTCCGTGAGGCCGGTTTTTCACGGGCCGCTGTAGAGCTGGAGCGCTTCGGCAAGAAGTGCTTAAAAGCCTGAGACGCTTTCTGGGCTTCGGAAAATCTCTCCACGAACTCGGAGAGAGAAGATCCGAAGAGGCCAGCGGGGGAAAGCGGGGCGTCGAGGAACGCGCTGCGCTCTGAGTCACCCATTTCCGTGAGCGTCAGCCAGAGATGCCTTTCTGCTACGGTAGCGGAAGCCATACACCGTCCCACGGCCTGTGCTGCAGCCTTTGTAGCGCGGAGGGAGAGATCCGACGCGCTTCTCAGGTCCGCGATGCAGACATCCTCAGGTCCTATCTCGTCCAGTCGACGGAGGAGATCGCCCTGAAAGATCTGTAGCGTGGCCATGGTGTGTAGAGCCGATGCAGCCTGCCCAGCGGCGGAGAAGATCCGCGCGAGCAGCGTCGACGTAGTTCGACAGGCTTTAGATGGCAACACCGGTTTAGTCCGCCGTCCAGCAGAGGGCGGACAAAGGTGGGTCGCTATCGCCTGTTCCACCGGCGGAAGGGAGAGGTAGCCTCGGTCCTGAGCACCATCCACGGAAGCGAAAGCTGGCGAAACCGAGGATCGTGTCCGTGTGGAAAACGGAGCGTTCCAGGCCTTAGCCACTTCTTCGTGAAGCTCAGGAAGAAAGGGTGCGGGCTTAGACTCCGGAGAAGTACGCTCGCCAGGGAGGAAGCTACCATCCAGCCGGGTGCGAGAGGGGAGCTTCGGTGCAGACCACTCGAGGCCGAGGCTCGCCGCGGCCAGCGCGAGTACCCGCATGAGCTCCCTCTCGATGCTAGCTCTAGCCGAGGGCTTACAAGCAGGAGGCGTGAGATCCGCAGAGCTCGCCCAATCCTCACTGCCCGATGCTAGCAGAGAGCAGGAATCTTTCTCCACCGACTCAGCTTCAGAAGCGGCTCCCTCAGATGAAGCGGCGGCAGACTGCGGTCGCTGTGTACTGGGAAGTGCTTCGGGGGAAGCTGGCGAAGCAGGCGGGCGAACCGGCGAGCTTTGTCGGGAAGAGACTGGTTCCGGGGCCCGTTGCGAGCGGCGCTTTTTACGGCGCGGCATCGCGGCAGGGCGTGCAGGCTCGGAGAAGTGCGCGAGGCGAGTCCTCAGAGTCACCATCGGCAGAAGCTCGCAGTGAGGGCAGCCGCCGTCAGCGAGCGCGAGCGCTGCGTGAGCCTCACCCAGGCAGGAGACGCAGATGACATGGCGGTCTCCCTCGGTGAGTGGGGCTCGGCACGAACCACAGGATGGCATCTTGAAAAAGACGCGGCTCTTTTAGAGGGTGAGTGTTCGGAGAACACAAAACACACACACACAAACAGAGCAGAAAAGGATATGTAGCGCCGGAAAGCGCAGCAGGTACGGCTTGTAGAAGGCGGCGAAGGCCAGCAGCTTCAAGGGCTCGTCCCGCTGAGATGCTTGTTCTCGACGGCGTTAGCTTCTTCGTGATCCAGCGATGCGTGCGCTTCGCTGAAGAGATGAAAATCAGTTGAATCAGCCTACTCGAGCTCCTTTTATAGGGGACTGCCACACCCGTTTCGGCGGGATGTGGCGAGGAGCGCGCGAAGCGCTCTCATTGGTCTGACATTGCATCAGCCCTCGCTCGATAGGCTAATGCAGTTGCCGCGGAACAGCCTATGAGCGAGCGAGCCGTCTCGCCATAGCTGTGCACTGCTGCAATGCGTTTTACATTTATGAAAATTAAGGATAATTTTGCTTCAGTATTTCGTGAAAAGAGACCTTTTCCCGCAGCGTTTTTCAAACGCAGTACGAGAGAACTCTCGTAAGAGAACTCTTTTCTTACGTGCGAATTCGACAAAGGTCTGATTACTATTCTTCCTATGATTCCGAAACTTTTGTTGGTAAGATTGCGGGACTAATTCATACGCGCACGTAGTTACGCGCATACCTATGGACTGAACATGTGATGAACATGTGATGCGCATGTGTGCGGCGTCTGTGTTTGCACAGAGATAACTGATAATCATTTGCACCTTGGAACCTATTTCCGGGAGTGCGTTCTCGAGCCCCAGGCACTGTTTTGTGTGGATGGACTACCGGAGCGCTGAGGGTTTTCTATTAGAACGGTGTCGTGTTAGCGGCCCCTAAGTTTATAACTAATGATCTTCGCAATGGAAGTGACTCAATCAATCAAACTTTAGCTGGACAATAACTTTATCCTAGAGCTGCTGTAAAGCCAAAACAATCTCTGTTACTGTAATTTCCTATTATCACTGTAAAGCTACTTTGACACAATTCATATTGTTAAAAGTGCTATATAAATGAAGTTGACTTGACTTGATTTTGTAGGAAATCACTTTCAAACTGTTTCTGTTGATGCTGTGGCTGATGTTACCAGCCAGAAGTTCCTGAATGGGTGTGTTTTGCAGCCTTTTTTAATATTCTGTACTTACACCTTGAAGGACAGCTTTTGCTATGGTTCCCTGTCTGACGGTCACTGGCATGTCTGAACTGTTGTCCTTTTTTAGATGTAAGATGTTACCAGTATGGCACTGTCAGCAAGGTGGGACAAAGAAAATTATAAGAAAATTCCATTTAATTTTCTCCTCCAACTTCAAAATCGTCTGACATCTTTGTTTTACCTTTTATTTTATTTTATTTTTTTGTAAAGGGTGTTTGACTTAGTCTTTGTACATTTACATTTAGTCATTTAGCAGATGCTTTTGTCCAAAGCGACTTACAAATTAGGACTACATTAAGCGAGTCATTGTGAAGAGGCAAAAACAACGCAAGAAGTGCTCAAAATACGAAGTTCAGGCATTATTCAGATTAGCATAAGCCCGATAAGCAAGGATTCAAAGGAAAAGGAAAGTTTTTTTTTTTTTTTTATGAGGTTAAGTGCTCACGGAAGAGATGGGTTTTCAGCTGTCTTTTGAATGTTGTCAGGGATTCTGCATTCCGGATGAGGGTGGGGAGAGCGTTCCACCAGCATGGAACTGTGAATGAGAATGTTCTGGAAAGTGATTTTGTGTCTCTCTGTGATGGAACCACGAGACGTCACTCGTTGACCGATCGTAGGCTTCTGGTAGGGATGTAGGCTCGTAGGAGCGAGTGGAAGTAGGAGGGAGCTGAGCCTGTGATAGATCTGTAAGCAAGCGTCAATGCCTTGAACTTGATGCGAGCAGCGAGAGGTAGCCAGTGCAGTGAGATGAACAGAGGAGTGACGTGGGCCCTCTTGGACTCGTTGAAGACAAGACGAGCTGCAGCATTTTGAATCATTTGTAGACGTTTAGTTGCACATGATGGAAGTCCAGCCAGAAGAGCATTGCAGTAGTCAAGCCTAGATATGACCAGGGCCTGGACGAGAAGTTGTGTTGCATGCTCAGTTAGGAAAGGCCTGATCTTCCTGATGTTGTGCAGTGCAAACCTGCATGATCGAGCTGTCTTTGAAATGTGATCTGTAAGGTCAGCTGGTCATCCAATATTACTCCAAGATTTCTGACCGACCTTGATGGGGTGATTGATGATGAGTCTAGCTGGATGGTGAAGTCGTGCTGTAGAGATGGATTGGCAGGGAGGACGAGAAGCTCAGTCTTTGCCAGGTTGAGCTGCAGGTGATGTTCCTTCATCCATGCCGAAGAGCTGAGGAAGAGAGGAAGAGCTGTGTGTCATCAGCATAGCAGTGGTAGGAGAAACCATGTGTCTGTATGATGTATCCCAGTGATGTGGTGTAGATGGAGAAGAGGAGGGGACCAAGAACTGAACCCTGAGGAACCCCTGTGGTCAGCTGATGTGCTCTGGATACCTCGCCTCTCCATGCGACCCTGAAGGACCTACCTGTGAGATAGGACTCAAACCAGAGGGGTGAAGTTCCTGTGATGCCCAGTGATGAAAGGCTGGACAGAAGGATCTGATGATTCACAGTGTCGAAGGCAGCAGATCCAGGAGAATGAGAACTAAGGATTTGGAAGCAGCTTTTGCGATCCGTAGGGCTTCTGTGACCGACAGTAATGCAGTCTCAGTTGAATGCCCTTTCTTGAAGCCAGATTGGTTGACATCCAGCTGGTTGTTCAGAAACAAAAAAGATGTTACTTGGTTGAAAACAGCTCTTTCAAGTGTTTTCGCAATGAGTAGTAGGAGAGAGATAGGTCTGTAATTCTCTACAAATTATGTGTTTAGTGTTGGTTTTTTAAGCAGTGGAGTTACCTGAGCCTGCTTGAATGCAGTAGGGAAGATGCCAGTATGAAGGGATGAGTTGATGATGTGTGTGAGTGCTGTTAGAAGTGTGGGAGAGATGGCTTGTAGAAGGTGTGAGGGGATGGGGTCTAGAGGGCAGGTGGTAGGATGACTGGAGAGGAGAAGTGTAGATACTTCTTCCTCGGTTAGCGGAGAGAAGGAGGAGAGAGGGTTATTGGCTGTGGAAGTGGTCGGTCTGGGATCCTGTGTGTGTGGAGCTGAGAACTGACTGCTGATAGTTGTTGTTGTTTTGGTGGTGAAGAAGTTAGCAAAATCGTCAGCAGTTAAAGAGGAGGCGGGTGGTGGTGGAGGTGGACAGAGGAGAGAGTTGAATGTCTTGAAGAGTGATCGTGTGTTAGAGGAGCTGTTGATCTTGTTGTGGAAGTAGGAGGATTTTGCAGCTTTGTAAGTTCACTTTGTAAACACTAGGTCTGTACCTCCGCCTACGTCACACGTGACCTTTCAACATGATTACGTAATGTATGGCACATCACAGCTAGTGCAAGGTGGTTAGTGCATTTGTGGTTAAAAGAATATAAATGTTTTTTGGGTTGTTTTTTTTTAGAAAATGACAGATCGTTTCGGAAAGACTCTTATTCCTCAGCTGGGATCGTGTAGAGCCTTTTGAAGCTGCATTGAAACTGCAGTTTGGACCTTCAACCTGTTGATTACCTGTTGAGGTTCACCATATGGAGAAAAATCCTGGAATGTTTTTGGATAAATGTTTTTAGTTAGAGTGTGTGGCACGTTTATAAGTTTGATCCCCTGTTCTTGATTCTCTTTTTTTTCTGGATGCTTCTTTAGGTCACGGATTGAGTTATTGCAGTTGTTAACAATTGTTGGAGAAACCTCAGGGTTCTCCATCACCTTAGTTGTCACACTCAGGGTCTGTCTTGTGGTGATTAGTTGTTTCTATTATTGTCCCATAGATGGCAGTAGTACCAAATATACAAGTGGCAGATAGCCAAGGTTATAGGGGTATTTTTCAGAGTGTTTATTCAATGAACACCACATGGTACCAGGAGTACACAGTCCTGTGATACAGTTGAGATGGACTGAGCAACCGGAATCTGTGTAATTTCCCGGGAACATTGATAGCAGCTGGCGGACATTCAAGCAGCAATTCACGCTATAAATATAAACTGTTGGTCTGGATAGCGAGCCGGATTCACGGAAAATAGCATTGTTCTTGACAGTTGCTGGACCTCAGGCAATTGAAGTATACAATACTTTTACGTTTGCGGCCGCTTCAGACAGAGGAAAATATGAGGTCATGAAGAAATGTGACAAGCACTGCTCACAGAGGAAACATGAAACATATGAGAGATACAGTTAGTACTCAACCAGAATGCCTATTACCGCCACGTTTGAAATAAAAATAAAATTTTGGTTTACAAAAATAAACCAATCGCCTTTTAAAGCCGTTTGCGATATGACCGCCAGGTGGCGCAAAGGGACATTTAGCAAAACAGCAGCAATTGCAATTGCCGCATTTTGAAACATAAGTGGCACTAATGTCAATTAACTGTAAGGATGAAATACTACAACTATGGTGATTTCCATATAAGCATACAACAAACATGAAAAATCAAAACGAGCTATTGACATTCGCTGTACAATAATGAAACAACTTAAGATTTGCTGAAATTGCATGTTATAAAGTAATACTTTTATTATTAAATAAATAAAGAAAATTTGGTTAATGTTTAAACAAACGATCATATACAAGTTATAGTCTACATAGTATACATACATATAGATTATATTATTTGTACGAACTGGGAACTATTATATATAATAATAGTGAACAGTGAACTAAATATATATATATACACAGTGGGGAGAACAAGTATTTGATACATTGCCGATTTTGCAGGTTTTCCCACTTACAAAGCATGTATAAGTCTGTAATATTTATCATAGGTACTCTTCAACTGTGAGTGACAAATTAATTTGCATTTTATTGCATGACATAAGTATTTGATACATCAGAAAAGCAGAACTTAATATTAGGTACAGAAATCTTTGTTTGCAATTACAGAGATCATATGTTTCCTGTAGTTCTTGACCAGGTTTGCACACACTGCAGCAGGGCTTCTGGCCCACTCCTCCATACAGACCTTCTCCAGATCCTTCAGGTTTCAGGGCTGTCGCTGGGCAATACGGACTTTCAGCTCCCTCCAAAGATTTTCTATTGGGTTCAGGTCTGGAGACTGGCTACGCCACTCCAGGACCTTGAGATGCTTCTTATGGAGCCACTCCTTAGTTGCCCTGGCTGTGTGTTTCGGGTCGTTGTCATGCTGGAAGACCCAGCCACGACCCATCTTCAATGCTCTTACTGAGGGAAGGAGGTTGTTGGCCAAGATCTCGCGATACACGGCCCCATCCATCCTCCCCTCAATACGGTGCAGTTGTCCTGTCCCCTTTGCAGAAGAGCATCCCCAAAGAATGATGTTTCCACCTCCATGCTTCACGGTTGGGATGGTGTTCTTGGGGTTGTACTCATCCTTCTTCTTCCTCCAAACACGGCAAGTGGAGTTTAGACCAAAAAGCTCTATTTTTGTCTCATCAGACCACATGACCTTCTCCCATTCTCCTCCTCTGGATCATCCAGATGGTCATTGGCAAACTTCAGACGGGCCTGGACATGCGCTGGCTTGAGCAGAGGGACATTGCGTGCGCTGCAGGATTTTAATCCATGACGGCGTAGTGTGTTACTAATGGTTTTCTTTGAGACTGTGGTCCCAGCTCTCTTCAGGTCATTGACCAGGTCCTGCCGTGTAGTTCTGGGCTGATCCTTCACTTTCCTCATGATCATTGATGCCCCATGAGGTGAGATCTTGCACGGTGCCCCAGACCGAGGGAGATTGACCGTCATCTTGAACTTCTTCCATTTTCTAATAATTGCGCCAACAGTTGTTGCCTTCTCACCAAGCTGCTTGCCTATTGTCCTGTAGCCCATCCCAGCCTTGTGCAGGTCTACAATTTTATCCCTGATGTCCTTACACAGCTCTCTGGTCTTGGCCATTGTGGAGAGGTTGTAGTCTGTTTGACTGAGTGTGTGGACAGGTCTTTTATACAGGTAACGAGTTCAAACAGGTGCAGTTAATACAGGTAATGAGTGGAGAACAGGAGGGCTTCTTAAAAGAAAAACTAACAGGTCTGTGAGAGACGGAATTCTTACTGGTTGGTAGGTGATCAAATACTTATGTCATTCAATAAAATGCAAATTAATTACTTAAAAATCATACAATATGATTTTCTGGATTTTTTTTTTTAGATTCCGTCACTCACAGTTGAAGAATACCTATGACTTCTACATGCTTTGTAAGTGGGAAACCTGCAAAATCGGCAGTGTATCAAATACTTGTTCTCCCCACTGTATATGTTTATAGGCTATCTGTTTATTATAAAAAACAGCACAACATCTTGTAAAAATATTTTTTCATTATTTCAACAAGAATGAGACTGATAGAATATGTAAAAAAAAATATTATACAACTTTTTTTAAAAATAAGCCTATCAGGCTACAACAGAATTGGTTAAATTTAACGAAAGCAAAACTTAAATATGTAAAAGTAAATTTTAAACAGAATAGAAAAAAAAATTAGAACAGAAAAATAGAATAAAAAGATAAAAGTAGAGAGTATTTCGTTTTGCTTGGAAAAAGCTGGCCTAAACCGAAGTAGCGTTTTAATTATTCAATTATTGAAATAATGAAATGTTTAGTTGATAAACTTTTATGACAGAAATATTTACTACATGATTACATGAGCCTAAATGATTTAATTACTTAATTATCAACACTTTAATAATGCAAATGTCTAGAATAGCGATTTAAGTCTGAATTGCGAATTCTCTTTGTTTTAAGTCAGCCTCACACGCTCCTCTCCTCTTAGGGTGCTTTCACACTTGGTTCGATTGCCTGTTCCGAACCCGCGTTCGATTGCTCCCCCTCCCCCTGCCTCCGATGGACTGTGTTCACATTATATTATTTGTATCTGAACCGCAGTACGCTTGCGTCATCAAGCTGCAGCTGGCGCGTACTCGTGTTGCTTGGTAACCGCTATGAAAAGGCGTCAAAATGGATAGAATTGCTCGCTTCACATTTGTTCTTCTTTTTTTTTAACCTTTGGTTTTGGTTTCAAAGAAAAGATACAGAAACACACTTGCGTCTGTCTGCCGCAAAAGTATTAAAACCGTTCCAAAGACAGCGGGATGTCCGCCGAAGACAATTTTTGTGGAGGCAAGCAGAAATCATCTCTCTGCTTGCAGTGCGTCAATCCCGCTTTTCGTCAAGGTAAGTGTATAGACCCTTTTGCAGTTGTTAAACACACACGCACGCAGGCACGCACCACATTATACGTCATAAATAGCGGTTCACTTCCGCGATTTGGTACGATTGCGTTCATATCAGAAGCGAACCGTACCCGAGTTCACATGAACCGTACCCCAGACCACCTTTTTAAGCGGCCTCGAGTACGGTTCGCGGGTGCGCACCCGAGTTCGGAAAACAGCGTTCACATCATCCAAACGAACCGAACTCTGACGTCATTCGAACCCGGGTGCGCACCAAAAGTGCTAGTGTGAAAGCGCCCTTAGAGAGCCTGTGGGGGGTTTGGAGGGGCAGTTCAGTGGCGCAGGACAATAAAGGTGTTAATGTCCTGTCTTTCATATGGAGAGTGTCGGATAGCCAGCCTGATGATACAGAGCAGGCAAAGGCAAAGTTCCTTTCACAATAAATCTCTCGATTTGTCCAAATGTAGGCCCTATCTTATTGTCAACAATCTGGCATTATCTAAACATGAACTGTTGATGAAACTCGTTCATGTCAACTAAACGAATGTGAGGGAGCATCAACTGGTGTTGATGACACATAGCGACAAATACAGTGTTATTAGATGTATGATGCGTTTCTACCCTGAAACATTTAATTTCAACAGAGACCCGGCGTGCACAGTGAGGGAGACTAAAGAAACTTGCTAAAAAGAGATCCAGCGCGTCCGCGAGAGAGAGGCAAAGAAAAACGCCCGATCTTAATTTCTATTGCTTTGTACTATTTTCATTTTGTACTGTTTTAATTGTAAACAGCAAAGCTGCAATTTCTTTGTCAATACAAATTTAAAATGTTGCAAGAATAAGATTCTGTATTTCTCATTTTGCATCGCAAAGGGAATAAACGCTAAACTTGACGCAACCCTGTTTTAAAGGTACACTGTGTTGGAACTTCTCCAATCTAGCAGTGAAATTGTATTTTGCATTCAAACAAATAGTGCTCTCTAACGCCTCGCTTTTTCAAATGCGTGTTGCAACTACGGTAGCCGTCATGTACCAAGAAGCTATGACAACATGTCTTCCAATAGCACTTTGTTGAGTTTTCTTTTGGGTGATGAGGTTCTTTATTTCAAACAAACTGCAACTTGACACACAACGAACAAATGAATGTTACAGTATGAATCACAGACTGAAAAAAGCATGAACTATGCTAATTAGTAGTGATACCTTCTTTACTTGTTTATTTTTTGATATTCGTGCATTGTTAGATATCATCATCAGGTAATTCAACAGTAGGGAGAGGTAGAGGTAGAGCGAAAGGACAGAGAGGCAGTGGATCGGTGGGAGCTAGGCGAGGAGGAGGACGATGAGGAAGAGGAGAAGGAGAGCGAGACTCAAAACCACGACGACAAAGACGCCCGGCAGCTGCAAGAGACGATCTTGAAAGAATTGAAGGTTTCCAAAGACAGAGAAGAGAAGCGACAGAGTTTGTACAATTTATGTGGCTAGCAGCAGCTGTGAATTTTCATTCTCTGCCCAATCCTGTGCACGTAGCGAAATAGTCACAATGTGAGCTAATTGATTGTTTTTGAAAACAAAAGGCCTATAGAAAATGTTATAGTGAGCAATGTTTTCTTTTGCACACCAATACAGTTTTCTTTTGTCAACATTGATACATGAGATCCCTGCATTGCCTCCAGTGCACTATCCTGCAAAACATGTTGTTCAACCTGTTGGCTATATAGGTCTACCTAATACCTATCTGTATATCTAATGGCCTAACACTATCTTATTTCCTTTCATTTCTTCAGAGACTTCTGCAGGATATGAGCCTTAAGGATCACATACGCCTCACAGCTGGACTGTTGGAGAGGCAGCCGGGTCTGATCTTTGATCTACTGATGGAGCATCAGCAAAGACATGGTGCCCCTACATCTGCGGAGGAACCGGGGGTACCTTGGTGTACCTGTAGCCACTGCAGAGACATGCCGACAGACAGGGAGCGGAAACGCTGTGGACGAGACCCTCCTGCCACATTTCACACAATACTGCCTGGATGAGGGTTATCTGCGGATACATAGGCAGCGCCGGGAGGATCTCACAGCATTTGGAAATGTAAGGGAGCCCGGTGATGACAACCGTGAATACAGACATGCAGCTTACAGACACATTATTTTCTGGCAGCATGGCGCATTAGGACAGGGGAACAGGAGAGTCATTCCCAGCTGCTGTGTTTGCAGGATTAGGGAAAAATTCCCAGACCCTCAGGGACAATACACCGGCTACATTCCATGGATCTAAGAGATTGCCATGAGTAGTTTTGTAAATATTGTAAATAGTTATATTTATATCTATTTATATATTTTGTATTCTTTGGAGTTCTGTTGACTTCTAACTTTGTTACAAAGGATAAAAGATTTGTTATTTGACTCTGTGCTGTATTTGTTACACTAGGGATAGAGAAAAATGTCAAAATTAGGTGCAATAACAATTTGATACACAAAAAGATTGAAATGAAGGTTATTTGAAAACACAAATGTAGATTTATTCATATTTACAAACATTTTTGCTCATGTATTTACGCCTCAAATACCAGCAAAACAACAGCTCAATCTGCCAGTTGGTAGCAGCATGGAGGGCTGATCCTGTGAAAGACATGAGTGCCTTTAGTCATGTGCACACAATTCAGTATCAGTTAGAGGCAAAGGTAATGAGCTGAAACCCAAGCCGCCGTGGGTCCTCTTTCGCGGCATCCCAACTCCGCTTGTGACTCTCCCTTTCAAGATGCGTGCTTGCAACTCAGGGACGTAACCATATGATTTCGCACACTTTCTGGCGTAAAGGCTATATCTTCTTGCATTTTTGTTGTACTTCTTCCGAAGACTAAATTAAAAAATGACAATTATATAATATAAGTCATTTTGTCATTATGTAAACTAAACTCTCATACTTGTAAGGCAATGTGAATATGCAATTATTTGCATACAACAGAACTTTTGATGAGAGTTTGACATACACTTGTTGGCCCTCAGCCGTCCTGTATGTTGGCCGCTCGCGGTGGAAAGCTGCACAACTCTTGAGTCATACAGTACAGGCCAAAAGATTGGAAACATTACTATTTTTTATGTTTTTGAAAGAAGTTTCTTCTGCTCATCAAAGCCTGCATTTATTTGATCAAAAATACAGAAAAAAAGTAATATTGTGATATATTATTACAATTTAAAATAATTGTTTTTCAATTTATTATATTTTAAATTATCATTTATTTCTGTGATGCAAAGCTGAATTTTCAGGATCATTACTCCAGTCTTCAGTGTCACATGTTACATCCAGTCTATCACATGATCCTTTAGAAATCATTCTAATATTCTGATTTATAATGAGTGTTGGAAACAGTTCTGCTGCCTAAGTAATATAAATGCTGGACTGATGACATGAAGTGCCCTGAATGGACAGTAGGGGGAGATGATGTGCTATTGAGAGACTGTGCGGGTAACGCTGAGCCGCAGAGAAAAGTTCATCATTACAAGAGCGGCTCTGTTGTGAACAACAGCACATCTTTGACTGTCTCGTTATTTCTGTTAGGTGGGTAACTCTTGTCAAAATGGCATTTAATTTACAGGCCTGGGTGTTTTATATGTTAAACAAAATGCTCCAAGCACACTGAAATCCCATGCAAGTGTTATGATATTGTATTTAAAGTTTACAAATGCGATGTTTACTGCAGGATCTTTGGTGTTTTGTGCGACTGCCGTTTATATTCGGGGATCAAAGAGTTATTACTAGGGCTGTCAATCGATTAAATATTTTAATCGATTAATCGCACGATTGTCATGAGTTAACTCATGATTAATCGCACATTTTTTTTATTTGTTCTAAATGTACCTTAAATTAATACTTTTTAAGTTTGTAATACTCTAATCAACGTGGGCATGGATAAATATGGATGCTTTATGCAAATGTATGTTTATTATTGAAACCATAGTCAACATAGAGCATGAAGACGAGACATGTTTCAAAGGTCATAGATGTTTTTCAAAGAACTTGTTCATGTCTATTAGACACATGTAGAAAGAACAAAGAAATACCAGGTTCCCATTACTTCTCTTTCTTTGCACTGAGCAATTAACACAAACATGTTTAGATTTTTGCATGACAGGGCAGCTCTTCTGAAAATGCTAAATGTACATTTATTATTTATTATTACATTATAGTTTGTCTCTCTCTGTGCCCATTTTGATGAAGCTAAATTCTCAAAAAAAACTGTTTTCATTGGTATATTTTGCTGTTTCTGTTGTCAAACAACGGAATGAATATGAAATGGTGACTGAAACGCGACCCATTAAGACATAACCAGCTCTCCCTTCCAAGATGTTAATCTGCACAAAAATCCTGATAATCGAGCCGTCGTCTGATGAAATCAAATACACATAAGATAAACACAATATCTGTTTTGCGATTTCGGCTATACTTGCATGTAAAATTAGAGAAGCAACATCATATCTGTGTTTAACTGAATTAAAGCGCTGCTCCTCTCTCCAGCGCGAGACGCAGAGAGAGAGAGAGAGAGAGCGAGAGAGAGAGAGCGAGAGAGAGAGAGAGAGGCGCGCGTGCTGGGAGAGCAGTACCGGCGGTACCGGTAGATTCTCAGAAACTAAATAAGGTTTGGGCGCTTTGTTGAAGGGAAAAAAATCGCTAAATGGGTCTGCAATGTCGCTAAGTTGGCAACACTGTGTATCTCCATTTCTCCAACTAGGTTTTGGGCCACGGGTTAAACAGAAAATACGCGCTGCGTTAATCGAGCGTTAAAAAAAATAGTGCCGTTAATGTGATTTTGTGTTAACGCGTTATTAACGCGCTAACTTTGACAGCCCTAGTTATTACTAATTATTTCGTCCGTTGAATGATTACAGAACTGGTTATAAATGTTTGTTATACTCACTGAACTCAAAGTGTTTATTTTGTATTACTGGAGACTAGCTCAAGTATTTAGTTCAAATGAATGGTACATTGTGTAATAACACATTCTCATGTGGTATATAAAAACAGTGTGCTACTGTAATGTTAGTTTATGGGGACTGAGTTTAAAGCTGCTCTAAGCGATGTTGGGTGATGTCACTTCTTGTCGACGTTCGAAGTTTTGTCAAACAAAACGGAGGCTAGCTCCATAGGGAGAGACTAGTTGGCACTTCAGCACTGCGTTGTCATCGGGTCCAGGCGAAGGTCCTTCATCAGATCTGGATCCGGCCTGGATCCGGCAGGCTGCGGTAAAACCTCGGGATAAACAAAAGACACTAAAATTAGCGTAGATGCCATTCTTCTTATGATGTAACAAGTACATCAAGATTTATGGGAAGTTTTCCCGGTTCCGGCTAAACTAATCTATGCAGCCTAACATTGAATTATAGAAGTCTATAATGTGTTATGTGAATGCTATGTCAAAGAGATGTGTCTTTAATCTGGCTTTGAACTGACAGAGTGTGTCTGCTTCCCGGACAATGGTAGGAAGACTGTTCCAGAGTTTTGGTGCTAAATAGGAGAAGGATCTGCCGCCAGCAGTCGATTTAGATATTCCAGGTATTATCAACTGGCCGGAATTTTGAGATCGCAATAGACGTGAAGGACTATAATGCGTTAAGAGCTCGCTCAAGCACTGCGGAGATAAACCATTTAGTGCTTTGTAAGTAATCAGCAATATTTTAAAATTGATGCGATGTTTAATAGGGAGCCAATGCAGTGTTGACAGAACTGGGCTAATATGGTCAAAAGTACAGATGGTTAGATGGTTGTCATCTCTCCTCTAGCTAACTTCCCTCTTCATGCTTCTCTCTCCTCCACCCCCCACACCCCCCTTAATGTGCTCAAGCACTAAATCTCCCCCCCCCCCCCCACGCGCACTAACTGCAACAGCGGCTGGCAAAAACTCCCTATTGAACGAAACCAAAACTTAGCATGGTAAATTCATCCTGCTTTCACTGACAAACTGAAAATACTCTCCAGAAATTACATACTTAACTTTCCCATACTATTATCTACCATTTGAACATTGCTGCGCAATGTACACAAAATTATAAAATATAAGATTTTACTAATAAAACAAGAATTTCTGAACATTTTTGCACTCAGTTTTTGAGCATAATACAAGAAAAGATGAAGAAATGATTGTTCATGTCACTCTTTGGTTGAACATTGTGGCAATGCCAGTGATGGGGGTTTATTAAGTGTACTTGCAGTTATCGGCAACAAACATGTAGAAGGAAACCAAGTGAATGGCATTACTTCAGCTTCATAATGGAGAATTCAGACAAGACAGGGAGGAGGAACGTGGCATCTGTCAATAAAGGAAGGATCTTCAGTTGTAGAATGGTTTTGATGATCATGGAGAAAGATGTATTTTTCTTCTGAAGCGATATCTTCAACAAGACATACGATTCTAATTATTAACTATGCTTTTATCAAAAGCAGCTTACAAACAAGGAACATTACAAGCAATTTATCATGAGCAAAAATATTTATAGTACACAATGCCAAATATAAACAAACTAAGTGTCTTTGTTCATGGTTCTGGATTAGTTCCTGTAAGCACTTGCAGAATGAGGCATTGATGGTGTCAGCAGATTGGTTGGAGATTGGCAAACCTCATTCCACCAAAGAGGAACACATGGTTCCTGTAAGTCTTTAAAAACATCTTAAAATATCTTAAATAGGCTATAAAAAGGTGCTCTAATATTATTTAAAAAAATCTTTATTATCAATTAATTTATTATTTGCAGAATTCTGTTGATGTAGATTAATGCAGATTCACGCTGCTGTGTTTAAAGGCAGTCAGGCTAGACTTTTCTCCATTGAATTTCATTGACTGCATATGACTGCGGGAGACCACAAGCAGTTTCACATTGCACTGTATAGGACAGTTCGGGGAATTATGACCTGGGAGTTCAGGGGACATGAAGATGAGTGACCAATAAAAGATAAAAACAACTTGGCAGTATTGCAGGAAAGTGGAGTAGAAATTGTTCACATTTTCAATTCAATTAATTTGTGTCATTTATTAATTGACATGTGGTGCTCTGAACATTTTTTTGAAGGTTTAACTGCAGCTTTAAGACTTTGAGCAAAGCTTTTCCAGTCCCACTTACCTTAGGAAACCTTCTTCACGTTCTCTCCACACCAGCCAAATTTGCCCTCAATTCCCTGCTTTATTGAGTCATTAGCATTTGACATGTTTTGTGCATGATGGCAATGTCTGGCATATCACTCAAAAACTCCGGTTCTGAGGTGAAGATGCAGTGAATGTAATTCAAATATAACAGTGGAGTTCCTGCGCAGTTGTCCTGTAAAAACTACTCGAAAGTGAAAATTTTAGATATTTTGAAGATGGTTGATTTTCAGAGAGACATTTTTCATAATATCTGTTTTTGTGTTCCAGAGAAGAAAGAAATCCATAAAAGTTTGGAACAACATGAGGGTGAGTAAATGATGACAGAATTATTTTATTCATTTATCATTTAAAAAAAAAAAAAAATGTTTTCTCTGAATAAATTACACAAATAAGTTATTTGATTCCAATTAGCCTCCAATAATCAAAGTGGTCATAGATGTCCTACATTAAATTTTACAGTTTTTGTTTGATAAATAGGTTATTTATTTGTGTATAAAGGCCTGTTTTTATGATTTAATATAATTCTTCCATAGCTTTACTTAGTGAAAACTGGCTAAAGGAAAAATGTTTTTACAGTTTGATTGAAAGAAAATATGCATGATTTATTTTGAGATGTATGTTGTGTGTGTTTGTTCTGGTGTAGAAATATGGTATTCATTTTTTTAGTTTAGGTCTTAAAAACATTACATTTTATGTTAAAGTGTGCAACAACCCTCGAACAGACAGATTGGGAAGCAACTTTGCTCCCGTTGTGAAGCACAAGACGAAGAAAAACAGTGATGTGTTGCAACAATCAAATGGTTGCAAAGCGTTTACAATAAATCTCAGCTTTTTGCCATAGTCACAGTTTTGTTTTTACAGTAGTAGTTTATTTATTACAAATACATGACAAATATTGACTTCACAATGAACTGGAGTTGGAAATGACTGTATCTGTGTCTGTCTTTAAACATTACCTGTAATAGTGTGATATCCACAATACTTGGATTCATTTTCATGAAAAATGTTAGTACTTTTGCATGTCTGGATGCCTGGCACTAAAAGTTTGTCAGTGACAACAAATATTCAACTCACCAAAATACTATGCATCCCACGCCTTTATAAATTAGTAAGAATCAGAGGTACTTCTGCTACTAGCACATGACATTGATGGACATGTATGTTTATCTTAACACAACAAGCTTTTAACAAGATCACACCTGCCAGAGGCAAGAGATCACTCCTGACACCCTTTCGTGCGCTAGCCAATCATGACATGTGAAACCTCTTGATTTGAATCAAGGTTGAGGTAATTAGGTTCCTGAAAGAGAGTGGAATTTATTAAAGATGCTGTTAAAAGGTTTGATTCATCATGTAGCATATACTGCTGTTACAGCGTGCAAATCAGAAGAGTAGGAGAAGCACATCAGAGCACTGGGCGTTTGTCCATCATATCGGCGTGTTGTCCACAGGCGCGCTGGTGGAGTCTGTCCCGAGATCCCTACAGCGGCCGGGAGACAGACGCAGGGTGTTAAACAGGGATGTCCGGAATGACTTGCAGAGGAAGAAGTAGATGAGTGGATCCAGCACTGAATTGAGGGAGGAAAGCCACAGCGTGCTCTCCTTCAGCTGGAAGAAAAACAGCTTCTGCTGGCAGTTGAACATCTGTCCTCGTGTCTGGCTAATAGTGTATGGCACTCGGGCGAAGTGGAAGGGAACAAAGCACACGAAGAAGACGGCCAACACCAGGAACACGTTTGCTTGAATGTTGTTCTTCTTCAGCGTTCTGTGGGGAACATCCGCTCCTTGCCTTGCCTCGTGTTGAGCTCGTGTGCGGGCGTACGACTTGTAGAGCTCTTTTGAGATGAGAGTGTAACATATTATCACGGTTACAAGATTCCCCCAGAAGATCACCTGGCACACATGGTTGACCACCTCGTGCCACTTCAGTCCCATCTCGGTCTTGAGGTCGCTGCATTTAATGCGGCCCGAAGTTTTGAGGCGGCTCGTCAGGATTACGTTGGGCAGCACAAGAGCCACCAGAGAGGTCCATATGACGGCCGAGAGGATCTTTCTGTGGAGCAGGCGTGTCCTGCTGGTGCCGACAAAGGGCCACATGGTCTTTCTGCAGCGATCGATGCTGATCAGGCCGAAGAACAAGATGCTGATATACATGGTGAGGTAGAACAGCACGGATGACACACGGCACACAAACACACGCACGCCGACAGTTGCCAAGTTTGCATCGGCGAGGATCTTAAAGGGGAAGGTGAGGGTCATGATAATATCAGCCACAACGATGTTCTTCAGATAGATGATGAAGTGAGATTTACTGGGGATTCGGAGGAACACCCACGCTGCCAGGCCGTTGAGAGACGAGCCCAGGATGAAGAGGACGGTGTAGAGGACAGGGAACACGGTTGTCTTCAGAGCGCCCTCGCGTGAACAGGCCTCCAGAGACTGGTTCCCGCCGCTCTGGTTGGAGTAAGAGTCCGTGACTTCTGCCAGCGCTGTCGGGAGATCCATGAGCGTGTGATTCCTGCCACATAAAACACACACCGGCTAGATTTAGAATAGCAGACTACCATTATGTTTGTGACTAAAGAACTTTTTATTGTTATTTTTTCTTCTTGACTCATAAGTGTATAATACAAATGACAGGTCATAGAGTTATCTTTATATTAAGTGTCTTTAGCTACTATGTACGACATTTAACCCTTGAAAACCCTGTAACACCTTTTAAAAATTGCTTGTAAATTGCTTATCCTATATTCAATCTTTTTGTCAACTTGTTTTCTTTCAATTAGGACAGGTTTGTTTTTGTTTTTTTGATTGTAGGCCTCATTGATCTGAGGATAAAGTTCATCTCTGTGAAAAAGAAAGCCTGTAATATTTAAATTAGATTGTTTGTGCACATGAATGTGTGTGTGTGTGTATTTGATTTGATTTGATCAATTTTATTAATCCCCAAGGGGAAATGCACATGTCACAGCAAAAAAATACAATGAATAAATAGAAAACATACAACAACAATCACAACAGCAACAAATCTTGTTCTCCAGTATCAATTTCTCAAAGCATTATGATTATATACAACCAAGATAAAATAAAATATTCTGTCATCTTGTATAACACTGGTTGTAAAATCTAATTGCAGTTGGGAAAAAGACCTAACCTTCTTAACACGACTTTGACCCTTCTTACAAACTTGCGTCGTATTGTCAGACCAGTTGAGCTTGTTGTTCAAATATACACACAGATACTTGTAAGTTGTTACAATCTCAACTTCTGACTCTCTTAAATGTGCTGGTACCGCTTGCTGAGGAAGTGCTAAAATCAACCACAATTTCCTTCGTCTTACTAGCGTTTAGCCTGAGACCTTTCTCTCACACCAGTCCACAAAACTATTTATAAGCTTCCTATATTCACTCTCATCGTGGTCCGTTACACAGCCAACTATTGCAGAATCATCAGAACATTTCTGGAGATGACAAGATTTAGAGTTATACTGAAAATCAGATGTAAAAAGAGAACAAAAATGGAGCTAAAACGGTTCCTTGAGGGACTCCAGTGCTGCACTTCACTACCCGAGACACACAGTCCTGCGTCCTCACACACTGGGGTCTATTAGAGAGATCGTCAGTTATCCAGTTCACCATACCATGATGTACTCCAACATTTTCCATCTTACTTCATAGTAGTGAAGGCTGAATAGTGTTAAATGCACTAGAGAAGTCAAGGAATGTAATTCAGACTGTGCTGTCCGGGTCTCTAAATGACTTGAGGATTTATGCAGGATTTATAAGTGCATCATCTCCCCAAAACCAGCTTTATAAGCAAACTGTAGTTTATCCTCCACACCACACAATACTGACTTTAAGTGGTTTAATACCAGTCTCTCAAAAACCTTCATTAACTGTGCTGTTAAAGCACTTGGCCTATCGTGTGAGAACTCCATGGGGTTTGTCTTCCATGAAACAGGTCATTTTTCTAAACGCAAACTCAAATTAAAAATATAATGAACCACCCTGCAAATCTGATCAGCACAGGCCTTAAAGGATAATTCCGGTATTTAGCACTTTGAGTCTCTTTTCTGGTTTGTTTTGGATGAACTAGAGTGGTGGACACAGAAATGTTGACGATGGGTCCTGTCTCGACTCTTTGACTCGTTTAGAGCCGCCTTTGACCGCTTCAGAGTGGCTGGCTACAGGCATGCACGGACATGTCCTTAAAACAACCCTTAACGTTCGTTTTCAAAACTGTGCAACTCACCGAGTGGTTAGTGGTGTTCGTGGATGATTAAAACAAGTAGCGCAGCGAAATACAGGAGGACTCATTGCTCGTTGATATTACTGCGCTACAGACTCAAATATCGAGCGGAAGTTTATACGCGGTTGTGAGGTATCTGAAAAAATAGTTCCACTATAGCAAATAACAAGGATTGAAATCATACATTGCGCCGATATATTTGTTTTTAATCATCAACGAACACCACTAACCACTCGGTGATTTGCACAGTTTTGGAAACGAGCGTTAAGGGTTGTTTTAAGGATAAGGCCTACGATCAATCAAATACAAAAAGAAATACAAAAGCAGTCCTAATTGAAAGAAAACAAGCTGTTAAAAAGACTGAATCCAATATTTGGTGATAATAGTGTATTGAGAGATTTATAAGCAATTTTTGTAGGCTGGTCATTTTTGACCGGGAACACCACAAGTGTAACAAAATGGGGAGAGAAAATATATCACAAGAAATTGCAAAAATTCTCAAACAAATGTTGGGGAAGTAGTTACACCCTGGGTGAGTAAAATCAGTGAGTTTTAGTCCAATGCAATAACGTTAATTAGCATTTTTTGGGAAAAAGTATATCTTCTCCAGGTCAAAATGATCTGAACACAACAGTAAAAAAAAAAATTGACATTTTTCTACATTGTACTTAATACTTGCACATAATTACAGCTGTAATAGATTGTAATTACATATATAATGATTAATGATAGTTCTTCCTATCTTCAGCACAGTTTGCAGAGGAAAACAATTAATACATTGTAGGGGAGAGCCAGGACTGTTGAAACCCGGGACGGCTGAAACACTGAGATTTCCTTGAAAACCACTCACATCATGTACGTCAAATTCCGTTAGCACGTACAGCACGCAATGCCTACCAAAACATTTCTTCTTTACGCCGTGCCGTTTTGGTGTTCAAGCCGCAAAGCTGTTTTTGAGTGCGGTAAGTGAATTGTTTCGTGCGGTACATTTTTTTGGGACTGACAAGTTGTATTTATTGTTTCATGTGCCGTTGTAATGATAATACGGCAGGTGTATTAGTACTGAAACACACCCTTAAGTGTGCAATATCAGAGTTTTTTAGTTTAAGGGCAAAATAAGTTTAAATGACAAAAGGCGCTGTTGGGACGTCTCGACCGAGCCTCCTGCCAGTTAAACCTGGTCATAGCCTATACAGTTCATAGACTTGTGTTTCTTTTAATGCAAATTCATTTTCAGTTACGCAACACATGTTGAACTTGTTTTCTTCATAATAACAGGCTTTTCAACTAGCAAACACTCAATATGACTCAAGGAAGAAATTAATTGTAAACGGATTTGTCTGTCTTCCTCAAAATAGCCTGTTAGAAAGATTACAAAATGCACATATTGGCTTATCACCTATTGTTTATTGGGCGACAGAACAAAAATGGTTAATATGAACCTTTAAATTAAAATAAATTACAAAATATGTTTGTAACAATATGTACATAAGTTACTTGTCAGGTATTGTTCACAAAAACAAGCATTAGATGAATAGTTGCCATTTCATTCGTCCCACCCGTGTTGCAATCGTCCCGCCTGAAGTACAACTACCATTCAAAGTCAAATTTGAACACATGACACATGATACTAAGAGAACACATGTGAGTTGTTGATCACAAAAAAAAAAAAAAATCTATCTGTAACTTTATCTTAGAAACCGACATGTATCTGAAAACTTTCAACTGTCCTGGCTCTCCCCTACTTAAGTTTTTTTTTTTCATAGTAGTTAAAGACACCTAATATGAAGTGTGACTGATTTTTTTATATATATAAATATAACTTTCAATATTAACATTTAAGGTAACCAATAATTATAATGATTTCCTTTAAAAAATAAAAATAAATAACATTTAGAGTAGTGGAGAGTGAGAGATAGATTAATACATGTATTAATAAGTAAAGATAGCAAAACCCAGTTGCACAGTGTAAGACATTTTGTGATGGTTGACAGAATTTATTATTATTTGCTTGTTTTGTAAATCACTTAAGTGTCAGAGAATTATGCAAAATGTAACTCTTACCTCAACATGACTCCGATGTGACGAGTTTTCCTTGAGAAGAGTCACTTCATGGTTATAGCAAACAAGCTTTCTTTTGGACCTTTCTGAAAGGAAATGAATCTTACTCTCTCCCTTCTGCTTTTTACTTCCTGACATGCCATGCAGACACAAGAGGAAGTTTAAAACTGTCTGAAATCTGCTATTATGTCAACTATGTTTTAGTTCAACACTGTTTGTGCTGACAAGCCAAAAATATCATGCATCAGAGTTTGTGACCCTAAAACCACTGAAAATACAGAGGTGAAACACGTTAGTCCTTGAATTGGATGTATTTAAATAGTGTCAATGTTCATTTTCAAACATGTAGTGTTTTTCTCAATCCATGTTGCTTCAAAGCAGCTTTACAGATTCTGCCTTAAAACACCCAGTGAGGAACCAGACTCTTCTGGAGGGAACATATCGTCCCCTGGTATCACTATGAATGCACATGACTCCAGTGCTGTCACAGTGCTGTCCGTGATGGTGAGAGGGGGGAGTGCAGGGGGGTTTCTCCTAAAGACCACTACCATCTCCACAGTTTTGAGCGTGTTCAGCTCCAGGTTGTTATGACTGCACCAGACAGCCAGCTGTTCAACCCCCAGTCTGTAAGCAGACTCGTCACCGTCCTGGATGAGGCCAAAGACTGTGGTGTCGTCTGCAAACTTCAGGAGCTTGATGGAGGAGTCTTTGGAGGTACAGTCATTTGTGTAGAGGGAGAAAAGCAGTGGGGAGAGAACGCACCCCTGGGGGGCACCGGTGCTGATGGTAAGGGTCCGAGATGTGACTTTTCCCAGCCGGCCTGTCAGGAAGCTGATGATCCACTGACAGATGGAGGAGGGCACAGAGAGAATGTGGTACACAAGTCATGTTGACTAGATTACATTTTCAGTTCTCACTGCACAGATTGGGTGCTTTCTTAAACGTAAGGCTTAAACAGTTGGTTCACCAAAAAAATATTTTAACTATCCCATAATTTATCACCATCAAGCCATCCAAGGCAAACAGGAGACTACAGCAAATGTGTTTTTTTTTGTGATACTATTTGCTCCAATATCAAAATAAATAAATAAAATCACAGCATTTCTATATTCGCAGATGTGTATTTCGAATTCAGCTTTTACGTGCAAGTATTTGCATGACCATTAAAAGTATGGTGGCCAAGAGAGCTCAATGTGCTGTCACTTAAGAAAATGCATGCAAATATGAAAACACCAGCAAATTAAGGCCCTGTTTACACGAGAACGCTCGCGGGTGAAAACGTAAAAATATTTTATCAGATGTGCCTTTCGTTTAGATGGCGACAGCGTTTTTGGGGCTTAAAAACGCAAAAAAGTGAAACCACCCTCCAGAGTGGGAATCTTAAAAACACTCCACCGTCGCGTTCCCGTCTAAACGGTAAAAACGCAAAAGTCTGCTAGACAGTGAAGGCACCGATCAGTGCTTCACATTGCCACCTAGCCACCTGGAGTGCATACTACATCGAATTTCACACACTTTTGCGTCACCGTATGCACGCAGATTTCCCTCCCATAACGCTCGTCTAAAAGCAGAATAAAAAGTGATCACTTTTGCGTTTTCTCTTCAGATCGTTTCCGTGTAAACGTAGCCTAAGAAAACATCTTCATCAGTTTGACGACACATGTGCTGCAAATACTCACAACGCAACCTAATGTGGCAGAGCTGCAGAATTGAGGCCCAACTACTACTACTAGAATAGAGTTCAACTTTAAGAGGATCATCACCACTCTGACTTAACAGAGAGAATGACTGAAACTAAATTTGCACTGGTAAGGAATGGAAACATGAGTACCGTACAAAATGGTGAATTTTTATTAATTCAAATCACTTAAAAAAACAAGCATACCTGGAAGAAACACTTTAAGCTCTGACCGTACAATGTTTCACAAAAAAAAAAAGCAATCACAGTCACTCGTCAGTAATAATCAATCAGTGCAAATAATAACAAAAATACAATGACTTTAAATAGAGCAATATTCCAGGCTGAGGGCTGAAGGACAAGGAATACAACCAGTCAGTTCTGGGGAAAAGCTTCTAGTGTGATAGCCATGATGTGAATAAAAGCTTTTTAACTTTTTTGGACTGGAAGAAGTGCCCTGGATTTGTTTCCTAAAAGTATATTTGTGAAAGCCAACCGAAGAGCACGTCTGGGATGAGTTCACAAGGCACTTGCAGCAAGTAGCGTTCCTAGATGCTTTCTTTGATCTGGGTCCTTTCTCTTGAAGGCAAGGCAAGTTTATTAATAAAGCACATTTGTCAGAGAGCTTCGGTTCACGAGACACACTAGTTACAGCTTACTTGTGACTCTCCTAGCCCTCAATGGGGTGGAGTAATGTGATGCGGCCACACAAAAGGACGGTAACTGAAAACACATGCATACATGTGTCCTTCTTCTGGGTTGTTTACTCATTATTTTTAGTATTTCATGATTAAATATTTGTTGCATAGACCTTGGTTACAGAACACACAAAATACATATTTCATAATAATGACAGACACAGATTTGGTTCATTTTCACTGTTTTATTTTCAATTTGTTTCATGCCATAAATGACTAGTTTGGGTGCACACTTTCTATGATTAATTGTATGTTTGTTGTTTTATATGTCTATTTATATTTTGTTGACTATAATTATTTGGGTAAATTACTTTGTTTATGACCCTATTTCTGAAGTTAATAAATTAACTCATTTTAATTGTGTTAACTGATGTTTGTGGTGTTCCCTGTGCATGTGTAATGGACTAGTCCTTTGTGTATATAAGTTCCCCATGTGTGTCATTTGGGAGGTCATGTTGTTTTGTTTAGTTTGCTTGGTTGGTTTGATTACTCTTAAGTTTGGTTCTGCACTGCAAAAAATTGACACAAAAATAAGAAAATAAAACCCCCCCAAAAAAAAAAAACCTAAAATCAAGCAAAATGATCTGCCAATGGGGTTAGGAAATTCTACTTGATAAGACATCTTGAAACAAGACAAAAAAAACTTGTGATAAAAAAGTTCTTAAAATCTTAAAACAAGAAAAAATGAAGTAAATTTAAATATTTTAACTTGATTCAAGCAGTACAAATATCTTGAAACCAATGCAAAAATAGTACAATCTAGTATTTTTTTCTCTTGGCAAAAATATCTTGATTTAAGAATATACACATTTTAAGAGTGTCAGGCTTATTTTGAGTGAAAGGTTTGGTTCTCTTACGAGAGTTCTCTCGTACTGCGTTTTATCAAAACGCTACGGGAAAAGTCTCTTTTCACGAAACACTGAAGCAAAAATTATCCTTTAATTTTTCATATATGTAAAACGCGTTGCGGCAGCAGCAGACAGCTGAAGCAAGACGGCTTGTCTGCTCATTGGCTGCTCTGCGGCAACTGCATAAGCCTATCGAGCGCAGGCTGATGCAACATCAGACCAATGAGGGCGCTTCGCGCCCTCCTCGCCACTTCCCGCCGAGACGGGCGTGGCTTACCTCTATAAAACGAGCTCGAGAAGGCTGATTCACTTGATTTTGATCTCTTCAGCGAAGCGCACGCATCGCTGGATCACGAGGAAGCACGCATCGTCTGATGCAAGCACTTCAGCGGGACGAGCCCTTGAAGCCGCTGGCCAACGCCGCCTTCTACCGCCGTACCTGCTGCGCTTTCCGACGCCATATCCTTTACATTCTTGTTCTTGTGTTTGTGTGTGTGTGTTTGCTTTGCAACACACACCCCTAAAAGAGCTGCGTCTTTTTCAAGATGCCTTCTCATGCAGCGCTCGCGCTCGCTGACGGCGAACGCCTTCACTCCGAGCCAATTGCCTACGGTGACTCTGAGGACTCACCGGGCATCCTTCCGAGGCTGCCCTTCCTGGAAGCGGAGGGCGGGATTAGTTTTTCTTTACGTTACAAGAAAAGCTACCCTGCCTCTGCACGCGTCATTCACCGGCGAAGGAGAAAAGAGTGTTCTTAGTCCCACCGTTGGTCGGTCTGACCTCTTTTCTCTCACATTTCTCAGTTCCCTGTTCGGCGACTGGAAATATTATTGCAGCAAGTGAGTCTGTTACACGCTTGCCTGCCAGCAAACGCCGAAGAATACATCTTGACGCCGCTTTCAAAGCCTGTATCCCCCTGTGGCTCAGTGGTGGAATTATAGGTTCTTCACGCGGGAGACCGGGGTTCGAATCCCGGTCTAGCGGCATATATATATTTATGCCGCCAATGCTTTGCTCTGTAAGTCCCCTGAAGGCGACTGCAGAGATGCATTTTGCAGCCTGCGAGCGCGTAGTACCCGCTTGCCTGCAACCGAACACCGTTTCTACGGTTCCCGCGCGTCACTGGCGAAAGGAGAATGGAGTGTTTTCAGCCCCGCTGAAACTGGGCGATTTCCACTCTTCTCACATTCTGGCATTTTGCAGGCGTCTGAAAATGCAAATCACTCTGTCTGTTCCCCGAGAGGCAACTGCAGACGTGTTTTTTGCTGCCCACGAGAAACACGTGGCACAGGCCTGCAAGCAAACGCCAGTATGGATAATACTCGCGCTGCCTTTGTCTATGTATCTTCACTGTGGTCCAGTGGTAGATTCTTAGACTTGCGCGCGGGCGATCGGAGGTTCGATCCCCAGGCCGGTCGGCAGAAAATCTTTATGCCGCCGAATGCAAATCACTCTGTTTGTTCCCCGAGAGGCAACTGCAGACGTGTTTTTTGCTGCCCACAAGCACGTGGTGCATGCCTGACAAGCAAACGCCAGTGCGGATAATACTCGCGCTGACTTGGTCAATGTATCTTCACTGTGGTCCAGTGGTAGATTCTTAGACTTGCGCGCGGGGGATCGGAGGTTCAAACCCCAGGCCGGCCGGCAGAAAATATTTATGCCGCCGAATGCAAATCACTCTGTTTGTTCCCCGAGAGGCAACTGCAGACGTGTTTTTTGCTGCCCACGAGCACGGCCAATGATGCTATATGTGTAGAGAAGATGCCCACTGCTAGTGCCCATTCCTACACACTAGCACAGCCCTTCACACAGGGCCCGCGCTCATATATTCGACTCGGGTCGATCACGCACGCAACATAGTGAACGTGCCCACTGCCTAGTGCCCACAAACACTATGTTCTGCATGCCTTGTGGTTTCTGTGAAGACGAAACCTGTGTGCATTCACTCTGCTCAGACAGACAGTGCACTCATTGCAGTAACTGTGCCCGCTCTCCCGCGCCCACACTTACTCACGGTATTTCTGGTGTCCCGGCCACGGCCGATGGTGCTATAAATGTAGTGTCGATGCCCACTTCTCAGTGCACATCCCTACACATAAGCACAGCCCTGCACTTAGGGCTCGCGCAAATAAAATCGACTCAGGTCGATTGCGCTCCCCACATAGTAAAAGTGCCCACTACTCAGTGCCCACGAACACTATGTCTATCAGATCACAGGCTCTCTGTAAAAACGAGACCTGTGAGCGCGCGCGCTGCTTAAACAAGCAGCGCGCCCCAAGCAGTAAATGTGCCCGCTCACAGCCCACATCTACTCGCACACATGAGTCCCACGGGACTCGCGCAGCCCCCCCTCACTCAGCCAAATACTGTTGTAAGGTCGAGGGCGAGCGCTCCGCCCGCTGTATTAAGCGCGCCCCCGCCTCAAATGCAACAGGCATAACGCCTATGTTTGTGAGCCCCATAGCACCTCTGTCGCACGGCGAACAGAGCGCGCTCTGTATCCGGCCCTTAGCCAACCATGCAGATGCATGGGCAGCGCTTCCAGGGGTTTCAGACTGGGTCTTTAGGCATTATAAAGAGAGGCTTCTCGCTACAGTTTTGTCGACGCCCTCCGCGCTTCACAGCGCGCGTCGAAACTTCGGTTCCGCTGAATGTAGCACACCTACTTCGCGCCGAAATATCAAAACTGATAAGCAAAGGGGCGATAGAGCTTGTTCCCCGAGTTCAAAGCGAACAGGGGATATACAGCAGATACTTTCTAGTCCCCAAAAAGGACGGCGGTATCAGACCCATTCTGGATCTAAGACGACTGAACAGAGTATTAGTGAAACGCCGTTTCAAAGTGCTCACAACCAGCAAAATTCTCACGCATGTTCGCCGAGAAGACTGGTTCATGTCGATAGATCTGAAGGACGCGTATTTTCAAATACAGATAGCGTCACATCACAGGCGATTCTTGAGATTCGCCTTCGAGGGTCAGACATACCAGTATACAGTCCTGCCTTTCGGCTTGTCCCTGGCACCTCGTACATTTACGAAATGCATGGACGCAGCGCTCGCTCCTCTCAGACTCAGAGGCATGCGAGTGCTGAACTATTTGGACGACTGGTTGATCCTAGCCCAATCACGATCTCAGCTCGTAGAGCACAGAGCCATTTTACTCGATCACCTCGAGAATCTTGGTATCACGGTCAATTGGGCGAAGAGTTCACTGAGCCCCAGCCAAACGATTCCGTTTCTGGGTATAGTTCTGGACTCACAGTCTATGACAGCGCGGCTGTCGCCACAGCGCGTGCTGAACATTCAGCGCGCGGCGATGTCTTTCCGCCGCGGCGCTTTCACCCCGCTCAGAAAATTTCAAAGGATGCTGGGTCTCATGGCCTCAGCATCGTCAGTTCTCCGGCTGGGCTTGCTCCGCATGCGCCCGCTGCAGTTCTGGTTGAAAGCGCGGGTTCCGCGCAGAGCGTGGGTGTCCGGTCATTACGCCTCAAGGTCGATCAGGACTGTGTCACAGCCCTGGTACCTTGGATGGCGAACGACTGGTACCAATCAGGTGTAAGCCTGGGGACTTCCTCGAGGGTGAGGATGGTGTCTACGGACGCATCCACCTCGGGATGGGGAGCGCTGCTCGAGGGCATACCGTCCTTCGGCCTATGGTCGGAACGGGAAAAGCTCCAACACATAAACTGCCTAGAAATGCTGGCAGTGCACAACGCGCTGACGCGTTTTTGTCCCCACGTCAAGGACCAACACGTCATAGTCTGTTCGGACAACATGGCAGTGGTGTCCTACATAAATCGCCAGGGCGGTCTGAATTCCAAACCCCTGTACAGGCTGGCGAAACGCCTCCTGCTATGGGCTCAGCACAACCTACGCTCGCTGAGAGCAGTACATGTGCCCGGGCTGCTGAATGTGGGCCCGGACAGACTGTCCAGGAACAACGTTCCTACGGCTGTTGTGGGAGAGATTCGGCAAAGCGGAGGTGGACCTATTCGCGTCCTGCGAAAACGCTCACTGCCCCGCATTCTTTTCAAAGACCGACAGCGCGCTGTCCCAAAGGTGGCCGCGCTGCCCGCTATACGCTTTTCCCCCCGTCTCCCTCCTGCCTCAGGTGTTGGAACGGGTCAGGAAAACGAAATGCCCAGTGCTGCTTGTAGCACCGTTCTGGAAGAACCAGGCATGGTTCCCAGTTCTGATGCAGTTAGCAGACATCGCTCCATGGCCAGTGCCGTTGAGGAGAGATCTCCTCTCGCAGGCCAGGGGCTCGATCTGGCACCCACACCCGGAACTATGGTCCCTTCATGTGTGGGCGCTCAACGGATACCCGTTGGTCTCGCAGAGGGAGTCATGAATACCATCACGGAGGCTAGAGCGCCGTCTACCAGGCGACTCTACGCTTCAAAGTGGTCGGTTTTCTCCGGCTGGTGTACAGCTCGGAGCCTTTCACCCCTCAAATGTTAAGTAACGGAGGTTCTCTCCTTCCTACAAGAGCTGTTGGATAAGGGCAGATCCCCTTCCACGCTCAAAGTGTATGTGGCGGCTATTTCAGCGTTCTCCGGTTCAACGCTGGGTCAGTCACTGGGAAGGAATGATTTAGTCATCCGCTTCCTCAGGGGAGCTAGGAGACTGAATCCACCCAGACCTCCGTCAGTCCCTATGTGGGACCTTTCTACGGTCCTGGCGGCCATGAAAGGTGCCCCTTTCGAGCCTATCCAGTCAATCAGCCTCAAACATTTGTCTTTCAAAACAGTGTTTTTGATGGCTCTCGCTTCAGTGAAGCGCATAGGCGATCTGCACGCGCTCTCCGTGAGCCCGACGTGCTTGGAGTTTGGTCCTAATGACTCTAAAGTCATACTCAAACCTAAGCACGGCTATGTGCCGAAATCCCTCAACACGCCTTTTCGGGCTCAGGTCATTTCCCTGGCTGCCCTGCCGGCGTCGAGTGAGGAAGGGGACTCGAGTTTTCTTTGCCCTGTTAGGGCTTTAAGAAATTATATGTCCCGCTCTGCTGCCTTTAGACAGACAGAGCAGCTCTTTGTCTCGTTCAGCGGACGTTCCAAAGGAACGGCTGTTTCGAAACAAAGTCTATCCAGATGGATAGTTGACGCCATAGTGCTGGCTTATACTGCCAAGGGCATTCAATGCCCGTTGGGAGTCAGAGCGCACTCTACGAGAGGTGTTGCCTCCTCGTGGGCTTGGTCCAGCGGGATTTCCTTACAGGATATATGTACGGCGGCAGGCTGGGCCTCTCCGTCTACATTTATCAGGTTTTATAACCTAGAGGTTCCCGCCTTACAGGCTAAGCTTTTGTCGGTGTAATACTATACCGACTATACTGGGCAGAACTGTGTAAGACCCACGTTTTCCCACATTAGTGCAGGCTCCCTACCCTGGCTATGTGATGTCATATTCGCGTCTGTGGACATGTCTATATAAGGACGGAGGAAACCCCTCCTGTCTTTAGACTCTCCCTGTGAGGTCATGTTAAGCCTGCGGACGCTACAGTATAGGGAATTAAGGCTTCCCCCCCCTTATTCCCTGACTCTGTGTGAGTCTATCTGGTGATTATGCACTGTATGCCTGAAATAGCTTCCGGTGATCAGTGTTTTTATCCCAGCACGCACGGCGTTTTGCAAGGGGTTCCCGTAGCGTTTTGATAAAACGCAGTACGAGAGAACTCTCGTAAGAGAACGTACTCTGTTACTAACGTAACCTCGGTTCTCTCTAGAAGAGGGAACGAGTACTGCGTTCCCTTGCCGTGCGTTTGGTTCACTCTGGTTCGCTTCGGCGATCAAAATCAAGTGAGTCAGCCTTCTCGAGCTCGTTTTATAGAGGTAAGCCACGCCCGTCTCGGCGGGAAGTGGCGAGGAGGGCGCGAAGCGCCCTCATTGGTCTGATGTTGCATCAGCCTGCGCTCGATAGGCTTATGCAGTTGCCGCAGAGCAGCCAATGAGCAGACAAGCCGTCTTGCTTCAGCTGTCTGCTGCTGCCGCAACGCGTTTTACATATATGAAAAATTAAAGGATAATTTTTGCTTCAGTGTTTCGTGAAAAGAGACTTTTCCCGTAGCGTTTTGATAAAACGCAGTACTCGTTCCCTCTTCTAGAGAGAACCGAGGTTACGTTAGTAACCGAGTACGTTTTAAATACGTATTTAAAGTCTTAAAATAAGACTAACTAATATGGATGTCCCCTCTCAATCTAGACTATTTCTAAAAATAAGCTCTGAAACAGGGATACAATTAATAAATCTGGTACAACAAACATGCTCTTAATATTGCTTTATTAACTCCAACAGCAAAAGGAAAGCAAACGATTGTTCAAAAATTACAGCAATGCATCATATCACAGCAACTGGTAAGCCTATTAAAACAAAGCTTGGTAGCTTGGTCAAGGTTACACAGATACATCACTGAGAAAGTGAATATATACATAAAACAAATTAAAAGAGACCAAGAAAAACTGAATTTTTATTTTGTTTTAGAATTTAAGCAACTGCTGTCTATAAGAACCTGATGAAAACAACTGCTGTCAACAATTAGTGATCAAAAGACCTACGTCTGACTTTTCACTATTCCCAATGAACTTTTTCCACTCCAAAGTGGCTTTTTTGTAGGAAGAAGTTGCATCACGCCCATGTATTGCATCTGAAATGACTTCTGTCTGAAGCACAGACAGTAAAGTTGCAACACACTTTGGGTACACAAGATGAAGTGCATAACAGTATGCCATTAGGTAGAGCACACCTTCGTGGAGGTCTTCTTGTGGAAAGGTTGTCACAGGTGAAGTCCCAATGGCCAACATGCAGTTGTCCTCTGACACAATCAGGACAGAACTGAATAGTGGTCTCCCATTGAGGAAGGAATCTGGGTTTTCTGTTGGCTAGAAATACAAACACAAAAAAAAAAATGACTGAGCAGTGATATACTGTAAATGACCACTTCTCTATTTCTCTTGGTCTTGTACAGGGTATCTGCATTTAAAGTCAAATTTAATGCTTTTTAAGACCCAAAGAAATCAAAATTAATACCGTACATTAGGTGTGTGCAATATTGACAAAAATATGTCTCGATATTTTAAGTTTTGTTGATAATAATTAGATGATATTTTACTGATTGTGTTTTTGTACTGGTACCCTGGCTGGTTTAGGCCTGTTGTTGACAGCAGACTCACAAAGATATTCATATTTTTTATATTCTATGCAGTGGTCAGTTCACAGTAGTGACCGAAATTAACATTTTTATTAAGGGGCCATATTATAATTGATTTCCAGGGGCATTTTTACCTATATATGGACATTGTTTCTAAACGTATTTAGAGGTATGCATCACCTGTTATGTCAAATTCTAACATTCAAATTAAATTATATTAGAATAACACAGTACCAATGTAGGGTGACCACCATCAAACAAACCAAATGTGGGACGATTATAAGTTTGTGTGGGACAATGTGGGACATGTTACCAACACTAAAACATAACCTGAAACTGTTATATAATGTTTATCTAACTTAATAAAAAAAACATTTGTATCCTGCCTTTCAGCTGATAAAAATACTTCCTTCTTTAGTCCCTTCCAGAAAACACCATTACATCACAGTGTAACATAACATGTCTTTATTTTACATGTCATTTAAATTCAACATCACTGAGCTGAAAGACAGCGGCATCATGCAGAGAACTATTATTGAAACAGTTCTGACCAAGTCCAATTAAAATCCAACAAAATAAATAATGAACTAATAAAATATAAAACAACATGAAATTAGATCATTGACAGTCTTATATATTAAGAATATATTAAACCAAAAACTTTCATATTTTTAGAAAGGATGTGAATCAAAACAACCACAGCAGGCAACAAGTTGATAAATTCTGTTAAATTTTAATTATCCATTTGTTTTCTGACAGGGAACACCTGGAACGAATCACCGCTCCACATTTTGATTGACAGCCGTCACAACCTACTAGTGGCCATGTTTACTCCTTTCCTTTCAACCACTGGACAGGATTTAAAAAACGGCTGTTGTGTTTGTACTTCTGACAAAGCGCTGTTAAATATAGGTGAAAAACTACACCGCAAAAATAATAAATAAAATGTTTTCTTAAAAAGGCAAAAGAAAGCATGCACGTTTTCTCAATATGATCATTAAAAACCGACAGACTGATGAAAATGCGGGACATTTTCTCAATATGCGATGTGACAGTGGGACAAGGGGTGAAAATGCTGTGTGGTACAACGCAAAGCGGGACGGGTGGTCACCCTATACCAATGTCAAATTAAATCATAAAATTAAAATCCATCCTTGCAGTGCAGAGGTGACACAGAAGCGGCATCAAAACTAGCATTAGCCTACTATATTTACACTTCATTTACAATTGCATAAATAAAGCAATTCAATATTTAAAAATGAAATGATTTATAATTTTAACATTTTAATTAAAGGATACTTTAAATATGAAACTAAAACCACCAGTAGGTGGCGGCAACTCACTGTCTTAAGCGAGTTGTTGGAGTCTTTAGGCTTGTTCGACTTCATGCAGCTCTGCGCAGACCGATCGGCGGCTGACTTGAAGCAGTGCATGCCGGTTAGAAATTTTGTCCGACTTGATACAGCGCCGACGCCACGTGACTGTGACGTATGCCATCAAAGTACCGCGAGGGCAATTCGAGAGTAGCCGGAGAACTCAGCCAGCGCAGCTTCTCAAGAGCGGCTGCACGAGGGCGGATGACGACACAGCTGTTCCACGATTGGCCGGATTCACTGCATGACAACGATCACGTGTGTTTCGTGTTTATTCGAACACCTTTAGTTCTTCTAAAGCACTCAAATCAGTTTATTATAACAGTAAACACTCTTTTCATGTCGTTGTCATGTTATATTGTGTCATGTTTATCAAATAAAACAGATTAAAAAACGTAGACTCCACTTCATTTATAACAGCTTATGTTGAACTTTATTCTTGTTCAAACAGACGCTGTATGAAGCAGTAGCCTACATAAAGTATTGAATAAAAATGTATCTGAAAAATCTGTGTATTATTTGTCAAATATTGCATTTATTTCACTTCAGCTGTGGTAAAGTATGCAAATACCACGTGAGCGGTCACTACGGGAACCAGAAAGTGTCCGACTTCACGTCTCCGTTTGCAGCTCCTCCCCGCCTGCACGCGGCTACTCTCACCGATAGGTTGCATCCAGCCGCAGCCGATGTCGAACACACCTATTTATTCAACCGATTTGTTCAAACGGCTGATTCATTCAGAAAAACAAGTGATTGTTCATTGAATCGTTAAAATGATTCGTTCAAAACGCGGATTTCAGTAAAAAAATTAAAAAATCATCGCTGTCTGTTGGACTACGAAATTCTCGTTGGCGATATAAAGTGAAAATTGACAATATTGTGTCCAAAAAGTAACTCACAATATTAACTTTATTTTTAATTTAACTGTTGTATAAAATAAATAGCACATTTGCAATTGTGCAAAGGAAAACGCCACTCTTGCTCATGTGATATTCTAATATAACAACATAATATGATATAAATATAAGACAAAATCTCATTTAGGGACATCTATAACTGCACTGACACATCACGCAGTGAAAGCAAGCATGAGAGACAAACGCGATGTCAGCTCGCACTCGCAGTGCCTCGTACATCGTTAAAACAATGATTACAATATCATTATAGTTCATAGACAATATCGCACACTCCTAAGCACATAAAGAATGAACTTACAAATGAACTGACATTTACTCGTTTTCCTCTCTCCTCTCGCGTGCAGGAGACAGACGTAGGCTAATATGCTGCCGTAAGTGACGTGAATTGTCACGTGAACAAGCAAATCCACAAAGATAGAAGGTGTGTTCGACATCGGCTGCGGCTGGATGCACCCGATCGGTGAGAGTAGCCGCGTGCAGGCGGGGAGGAGCTGCAAACGGAGACGTGAAGTCGGACACTTTCTGGTTCCCGTAGTGACCGCTCACGTGGTGTTTGCATACTTTACCACAGCTGAAGTGAAATAAATGCAATATTTGCCTAATAATACACAGATGTTTCAGAGACATTTTCATTCAATACTTTATGTACTGCTTCATACAGCGTATGTTTGAACAAGAATAAAGTTCAATATAAGCTACTATCAATGAAGTGGAGTCTACGTTTTTTTATCTGTTTTATTTGATAAACATGACACAATATAACATGACAACGACATGAAAAGAGTGTTTACTGTTATAATAAACTAATTTGAGAGCTTTAGAAGAACTAAAGGTGTTCGAATAAACACGAAACACACGTGATCGTTGTCATGCGGTGAATCCGGCCAATCGTAGAACAGCTGTGTCGTCATCCGCCCTCGTGCAGCCGCTCTTGAGAAGCTGCGCTGGCTGAGTTCTCCGGCTACTCTCGAATTGCCCTCGCGGTACTTTGATGGCATACGTCACAGTCACGTGGCGTCGGCGCTGCATCAAGTCGGACAAAATTTCTAACCGGCATGCACTGCTTCAAGTCAGCCGCCGATCGTTCTGCGCAGAGCTGCATGAAGTCGAACAAGCCTAGAATAATAAAAAAAATACGTAGGCCTACGCTAATTAGATAGTTTTGATTTCGAAAGCATTTAGATAAGTTTAAGTCAGTGTCATCAAACATTTAAGACCTTTCTTAAGTAAAAATAAGACTTTTTAAGACTTTTTATGGCCTTAAATAAAAAAAAATCTAATTTAAAACCTTTTAAGACTTTTTAAGACCCTGTTGTAGAAATATAAACAAGGTTGTATGTCTTACCTCAATGATGTGCAGCATTGCTTCACTTGCATGTCCCAAACAGTCTTTTATGATTTACTGAAATTAGTGAGTTGAGTATGCATTCTATGTAATTCTCGTTGGCGATATAAAGTGAAAATTTACAATATTGTGTCCAAAAAGTAACTCACAATGTTAACTTTATTGTTAATTTAACTGTTGTATAAAATAAATAGCACATTTGCAATTGTGCAAAGGAAAACGCCACTCTTGCTCATTAAAAAAAAATGAAATTAGTGAGTTGAACATGCATTAAAGGGATAGTTCACCCAAAAAAAAACATTCTTCAAAGTATCTTCTTTTGTGTTCATCAGAAAAAAGAAACTAATACAGGTTTGGAACAGCTTGAGGGAGAGTAAATGATGTAGAATTTAAATTATTGGGTGAACTATGCCTTTAAGAATTTCCTTTAACCTCCTGATCTTGATATAGTCTTTTAACAATTGTGCATTAAAAAGGGGATAAAAACTGAATCAAAAGTAGTCGAAAGGATTATTAAACTTTAACTTATTTAATGAAGTTAAACTTTTCATAACAATCTGTTAATGATTTCAAATACACTACCGTTTAAATGTTTTAGAAATGTGAGATTTTTTAAATGTTTTCTTTTATAAGTATCTTCGTCTCACCAAGCCTGCATTTATTTGTTCCAAACTACAGCAAAAAAGTGATACTGTGAAATATTATACTATGTGAATAGAAAGTCTAATTTATTCCTGTGATCAAAGCTGAATTTATCATCAGTACTCCATTCTTCAGTGTCACATGACCCTTCAGAAATCATTCTAATATGATGATTTGATGCATATTAGAAACAAAATTTGATTTTTTTTATGGATTCTTTGATTAATAGAAAGTTTATAAGAACAGCATTTATTTGAATTAGAAAGCTTTTTAACATTATAAATGTCTGATCAGTTTGATGCATCCTTGCTAAATAACAGTAATAATGTCTTTAATTCCCTAACACCATTTTTTTTTGTTTTTCTGACTCCAAACTTTTGATCGGTGTACTAGTATTTAATGTTACAAAAGCTCTCTATTTCAGATGAATGCTTTTCTTTTGAACTTTCTATTCATCACATTCCTTAAAAAAATGGTACAGAACTGTGTACAACATAATAATCATAAATGTTTGTTGATCATTAAATCATCATACTAGAATGATTTCTGAAGGATCATGTGACACTGAAGACTGGAGTAATGATGCTGGAAATTCAGCTTTGATCGCAGGAATAAATTACTATATATTCACTTATAGAACGGCTGTAGTTTGGATTAAATAAATGCAGCCTTAGTGAGCAGAAAGAGACATATTTTAAAATGTTAACGTTCTAAAACATTTGAATGGTAGTGTATGACACTGACAAGCAAGTTAAACAACTATTGTTAGATTTTTCACATTTTAATTCAAGTAGTAATGGCAGGTAGTTTCCCTCCATTTAGAGTCATTGGTGGCTTTAAACCTTTTTGTAAACCTCATAGAATTGAGCTTTGCTGCAGAAGCTCTCCCAGCGGGCCTTTAGTTTTGGGATGAATCTGGGATTTCCTTTGTCAAGAATCCAGCCTAGTTCATCCATTACCTGGAATAATCCCACACATACACATTTGTAAAAACAATTGAAGTCACTAGGAACTCAAATATATTATCAGATATATTACTTACAAGATGTAGTTCTCTGAAACAGGGGTACGCTTGAAGTATCTTTGAAGGTCTGTCCTGATCCCTGAAACAGTCTGAGTTGATGAAGGCTCTCCGCACACCAAACTCAAGGTCAAGTAGTTGAGCAACTGCCTCCTTATTAGGCTTTGGTCTTTTATAGATCTCTTGGAGAGTATAGCAATGTCTGGCCTGGCTTTGTTGACTATCAGTGTCAGAATGGTCTTCATCTCTTCTATGGTCAGTCTGACTGAATGGTAAATCTTGGTCAGCTGTTCCTCCTTATTAAAAAAAGAAAGAAAAGAAACCAGTATAAACCCAGCAAGCAATTTTGCATTTAAAAGATGTCTAATAGCCGTCCAAACACAACCCAGACATTTAGGCTAAAACAAGGCAAAAATTGGGGCTGTCAGTGGAAATTGTATAGACATCTACCCTAACCATAGCCCAAGCATAGAATAGTCATCTAGAACATGAACATGTCAAAGAAATGAAACCAAACACCTTGTAAGCACTGTTGACTTTGCTTACATGATGGAATATCATACTGTACATCTCACAAGTTATTTTGGCTAAAATGACATGTAACCAAATTCAAGGTTGTTTTGTCTATAAGTGTTTTACTCACAGCCGGACTGTATCAGGTTTATAGTTAACCGAGATGATGAAATGATGGCAATTGTTTGCTGGGAACCTTTTGGTCCACACATTTTTTTAAAGTATATTATGAATATGTGGTACACTTACCAGCAAGTGGTTTTGTGCTCACTGATGGTGGTGTGCTGCTCTCTCCTGTGTCCAACATTACAGCTGAAGCACTGCTGCTTTCTGCTGAATCTAATGTGCAAGAGCTTGAATCAAGGTCGTACACCCAGACAAATATAAAATGGTTTATTTCTTAATGCTTTTATTATCAGTTCTTAAGGAACTCCTAAATGAACACACACAATATATGATGTATAAAGTGCCCTCAAATGTAATTTTTGAATCCCAAGCCCTTAAACACTTACCGCAATATGTTTGCAGTTCACAGAGTCATCTCGAAGCATTGGATAGTAGTCGCTTTGCCATTGCAAGCACATCATTTTTTGATGGGTACATGAAGTCAGTGCTTGATGCTCTCATGATAGACACCATGTTGGTCACTGTGTTCCTCACTAGTCGACAATGAAGTTCTTTTGAAACCTCTGCAACCTCTTTCTTACCCAACTCACTGGAGATCAAAATACTCTTTTCTTACATGTTCTAGCTCTGTGTAAACAACATATTCAGGGTTGGGCAACTGCAAGGTTCTTGGAGGATGACCACTTGGCTCATCAAAGATACTGTGCCTTGTAGTCACTGGGATTTCATACGGAGTTTGAGCAGAAGTCAGACCAATGTCATCCTGCTCCTTGTTTTGATTGAGGCATCCTGCCTCCTGTCCCTGCTGAATTCAGATGAAAGCTATTACAATTTATATAAACAAACCTGTTAATAGAACACCCATGAATAATAATACTAAAAGAATATAATACTAAAAGAAACTCTTCTTGATCATAGCACTGCATTACAGGTCACACGATCCTTCAGCCGTGACTTATTCACAAAACAGCACAGCCTCTTTTACCTTATTGCTTACTTAAGATATTTAGTGTGATTGTTTGTGAATGACCTAAACATTGCTGTATGTAACCTCTATTTTTTCTGACACTAATATTTAATTAAAATTAATACTGTTGTTTGAAAAAATGGAGTGAAGGTCTACCTCTTTGTCTGTATGAAACGTCTCCCATATGGTTTTCTGTCGTAAAAAGTTTTCTGGTCCCAAGAAAAGATCACGAATGTCATCACGTGACAAAGTTGGTAATACTGCTGCGCTGATGTTTGCAGCTTGGATGATTTAAAAACATATTTAACAATGCTATAGATCAATTTTGTCCATATGCAGAGTAATGTAAAAAAAAATAAATAATACGTTTTAGTTATTTTAGATTAACAATTGTTTTAAGGCAGTTATTTATATCATGCATCAATGTGCCAGTTTGGTTTGAAACAGGCCTAACACTTTACATTGAATTATTTTTGGCGTCCAGTGATGATTTTTTTTTTCTATGCACAAAGAGTCATATGATATGATGATATGAAATCTGATTTAACCATCATCAAGTCAGTGTGTGATTTCATGAAACAGAAAAAATGACAGACTTATGCTGCCTTAACGTGCTATTGGAAATTTCTGATTTCCAAGTCCTGTTTATAAGCTCATCGCTTTCAAATTTTGACTTGAGAGGGCATCCATGTTCAGGAAACTATTTACAATAATTCTGATAGCACGTGAAGGCAGCAGAAATCCACAAGAACTGTGACGTTATAACCCTAAAATCTCCAAAACAATTAGAGAAATGTACCTTTGTCAGATATCTTGTACATAAGACGTCTTTGTCACAAAAGTGCACGTTGAAAAGACGTCCACTGAGGAGCCAGAATGAAAATGTTTAATGACGTCTTTTTTTGACGTGTTCTGCAAATCCGATATAGACGTTCATGGAACCTCCTTACAAGGTTAAAAACTAGTTCAAATGTGGTCATTGTGGACAAATTTTCAACGTCATTTATGGTCTCATTTAGACATAATTTACACTGTTTCAGGACCAAATAAACACTCTCAGGATGCATTAAATTAAAACTCACATTTATTTCAATTTAATTTCCATTTGTAATTGCAAAGCAACAGACAGTGTGTGTTTATCTAAAAACCATTCAAATAAAAGAAACTTCACTCACACCTTTAGATAACTTAGCATCTGTAATTCACACAGGTTTGGATCGTGAGAGAAACCAGATCTGAAGGATAGACTTTCTGGCTCAGGCAGTGTTTCCCACTGAGCTGAGACATAAAATACAGATACTTTGACTATTTATGTCAGAAGATCTTATTGAGAATTAACAGAGGTTTAGATGTTCATATTTGTTAACACACCTGTTAATTCTCAATAAGATCTTCTGACATAAATAGTCAAAGTATCTGTAATTTATGTCTTTGTATCTTATGTACTTATGTACGCAGAATAAAAAGTTATCACTTTTGCGTTTTCTCTTCAGATCGTTTCCGTGTAAACATAGCCTAAATTACACTACTTTTTTAATTATATGCCCATGATCAACCACACCTGAGAAAGTTCTTTTGTGACTTGAATTTCTGTTCAATTCTTTATTGAACACAGCTCTGGCCAATAAAAAAAAAAACATTCATTACATATAGTTAGTGAAGCATTCAACAATTATCTATGGAGATGTGTTAAAAGAATAACGAGTCTCAATCACAATTCATATAAATAAGCCTACCCATCTTTGTTGGATTTGTCATTTTGGCTGTCAATATGGATAAGCAAACGTTATAAACCTTGTATGAGTTAAAAAAATCTGGAAAGGTTCCCCATGGCATTTCTAAAAATGAAAAATATGTCCTTCTTAGAAGTGCACAGAACTTCACAATCAAGGGTGAGTAAAGTCACACTTAGTGATTTCTCTGACAGTCTCTTCATTACCAAAACTTTCAACTACTTTCAGATGAGGTTTTACACTATATACGGAAAAGAGGAGAGGGTGTACTGGCCAAAGTTTTGGACTCAACAGAGGAGGCCAAACGGGTATTTGATAATTTCCACAGCAGTCCAATTGGTGCACACTGTGGTGTTCAGAAGACAACTGATGCCATTAGTAAAAGGTTTTATTGGCCTGCCATGACCACTGATATTAAAGGTCCCGTTGCATGCGATTCCATGTTTCAAAGTTTAGTTAGTGTGTAATGTTGTTGTTAGAGTATAAATAATATCTGTAAAATTATAACACTCAAAGTTCAATGCCAAGCGAGATATTTTATTTAACAGAAGTTGACTACAAAAAACGGCTGGATTGGACTACACCCCTCTACTACCTTCATTAGTGACATCACCAGAACCGTGTTTAGACTAAGCTCCGCCCACAGGAACACAGGCGTATTGATGGCGAAATGTCAACAGACGGTTGATGTTTATCTATAATCAGATACCGCAAAAGTTTAATTCGAAGTTGTTAGTTTGCTCTGTCCATTTCACCACGGACTGTTTTTCTAACCTGGGATAATATCAAGCAGGCTTCTCTCAGCGTTTCATACTGACGAAGGGCGCAATTTCAACTATATTCCAGCAAGCGGTAAGTAGTGATTTAATATGGAAGTAGCGATCAACTCCACATCGTTTCTCTTAGTAGGATGAAAATAATCTTACTTAAACTGTGATTAAGATACAGAAAGCGATCAAAGAACAATCCCTTTCCAATCGTCCAAGCTGTCAATCAATCACACAGCGCGAGTTTATCTGGACACTTACCAAAACTCGTTATGAAATAAATGACGCTGTTACACTGCACAACGAAGCTCTTACTGTATTTATATGCCTCATGTTTGCATTGGTGAAATCATTAGTGAGAGTGCAGAAACTGCGTTGCAATGATAAGATCTTTCACGCGATCAACAGGCTGTCATCTGCTCAACGCTCACTGCAATTTTTTATGTGATTGAAATAGATCTAAATACTTAAAAAACTTCTCACGATTCGTTAATACCGATAGTTGTAATAGTAAAAACGTATAATAGCTGTAATAGTAAAAGTTTTCCAGATAGTTCCACATGTAATGCCAGATATTTCATATGCAATCATGTCAGCCAATCACAGCAGAGGGCATTTACACTGAAGTCTCACAGCAGACACGCCCCTTCAAACAGAGTGTTCAAACCAGGGAATGAAATCAGGCTAGGAAATGCCTTTTATTTCTAAATTATTACAATTTTTGATCTAAAAAACATACTAACATTATAAGGGCACCCCTGGAAACATGATAAAATAATAAAAATAATCCATGGAATGGGACCTTTAAAACCTGTGTAAGTGCAATTAACTGACATTCATGTATTAATACCAAGCTCTATTAAAATGAAATTAAACAAAAATGTTTTAGGTTATGCACTGTGCAGCATGCCAGAAAAAGCAAGCTGAAATTAAGGACAAAGCTGAATATACCCCTATTTAGGTAAGTTGTGTGTTTGTTTAATGAAGAATATTCTCACTTTAAGAAAGTAATGTTTTTTTGTTTTTGTTTCTTTTTTCGTCAGGTGGCTGAGCCATGGGACATTGTTGGTATGGATTTAGTGGGAAAGCTCACACCAACTAAAGAGGGCTACCAGTACATTTGTGTAATGATAGACTATTTCACAAAGTGGTGTGAGGCTTTCCCACTAAAGACTAATAATGCTGAGGAGGTAACAGCCTGCATTGTCAAGCTATTTTACCGATTTGGTGCCCCAAAAAGGCTTTTGACTGATCAAGGCAAAGAATATGTGAACAAGGTTAGAGAATTACGCCTTTAAAATTTGAATAATTGGAAAAATATTAATAATTAAAGTCTTGTGTTGGTTTGTATAGATCAATATGGGTGTCTGCCAAGTACTTGGCATTAAAATAAGTTTATGTACCCCATACCACCCGCAGACCAATGGACTGGTTGAAATATTAAATGGCACAATTCAGAGGTATGAAAGTGACCATTCTACTGATAAAACAATACATGAATGGCAGATGAAGAATGCATCTGCTCATGTCTGTTCATTGTATATTTACTCATTTATCAGGTACATTTAAGTGAAACACATAAGTCTCACACATTGTATCACTATAGGTGATTAACTGTAAGACTTGTTTTTCAGGTCTTTGAGCAAGCTTGTGGGAAAACGTCCAGATACATGGGCAGATTATTTGGAGGCTGCAATGTTCGGTCTCCGAACTAAAAAACAAATAACCACCAAATTCTCGCCATACTTTTTAATGTTTGGCTGTGAGGCAAGGTATCCTTGTGAGGTGCCAGACAATTATGAGGTAAGCACAATACATCTAAATTATTTTATAAAAAAAAAATTGCAATTGCAAACCTGCAATTGCCAATCAAATCCAATTTCTTTATATAGATCAACGAAAGTGTGGAGGACATTGTGGCAGAGGAATGTATTACAGAATGCATTAGAAGGCAGGACAGAATTTTTAAAACTGTGCAGGACAACATTACAAATGTGCAAGGTAAAGTTAAAAAAAGGAAATTGGAGAAAGGAATGGCCATTGACATTCAGGTTGGAGACATGGTCCTGCGGCAGAACATCAGAAGCAAGCAGAGAAAGGGGGGCAAGCTGGACCCAGATTATTTGGGTCCATACACCATTATAAACGTGGAGGGCAAATCCATTGATGTGGTGGATGATGAAGGGAAACAAATTCCCAAAATCAATATTGACCATTTAATTCATTTTTTGGAGGATCCTCCTTCAAAAGTTCAGAAGTTTTGCCTTCCTGCTGCTGTGCCTTCAGTCCCTCACGTTCCTCCCCAGTCCGCTGTTCTACAAGCACCTCTCAGATTCATGCCTTTCCTCCACCCTGTTACCCTGCCCTATACACACCTTTCCCTGCAGCATGTAGGGACCACCTTTACCTGGCCTTGACCCCCAGCCTACCTCCGGTCCTGCCACCTAGTCTCCACCTTTACCTGGCCTTGACCCCCAGCCTACCTCCGGTCCTGCCACCCAGTCTCCACCTTTACCTGGCCTTGACCCCCAGCCTACCTCCGGTCCTGCCACCCAGTCTCCACCTTTACCTGGCCTTGACCCCCAGCCTACCTCCGGTCCTGCCACCTAGTCTCCACCTTTACCTGGCCTTGACCCCCAGCCTACCTCCGGTCCTGCCACCCAGTCTCCACCTTTACCTGGCCTTGACCCCCAGCCTACCTCCGGTCCTGCCACCCAGTCTCCACCTTTACCTGGCCTTGACCCCCAGCCTACCTCCGGTCCTGCCACCTAGTCTCCACCTTTACCTGGCCTTGACCCCCAGCCTACCTCCGGTCCTGCCACCCAGTCTCCACCTTTACCTGGCCTTGACCCCCAGCCTACCTCCGGTCCTGCCACCCAGTCTCCACCTTTACCTGGCCTTGACCCCCAGCCTACCTCCGGTCCTGCCACCCAGTCTCCACCTTTACCTGGCCTTGACCCCCAGCCTTCCTCCGGTCCTGCCACCCAGTCTCCACCTTTACCTGGCCTTAACCCCTAGCCTACCTCCGGTCCTGCCACCCAGTCTCCACCTTTACCTGGCCTTGACCCCCAGCCTTCCTCCGGTCCTGCCACCCAGTCTCCACCTTTACCTGGCCTTGACCCCCAGCCTTCCTCCGGTCCTGCCACTCAGTCTCCACCTTTACCTGGCCTTGCACCTCATCCTACCTTCAGTCCTGCCACCCAGTCGGTCGTACAGCATTCCCCCCAAATACCTTGTTCTTCAGGTATGTGTTGTTTGTGTTTTCCTTCATAATTTATATCTCCTATATGTAAATAACATTTGTTCAAGATTTTCTTCTCTATCTCTCTGTAGTGTTGCAAGACATATGGGCAAGAAAAATGGGTGGGAAACTTTGCAGTAAAGTTGGCCTGTACATGGTCTTTACCTGGGATTTGGAACGCCTCAAACCTGGGGCGAAACTTGAAAGTGAGGTTTGTGCTGCAGTTAACATGATTTATAAAATTTCCTGTAGTTCACTGTCATTTTGCTTTTAGAATAGACCATACCTTGCAAATCTGTCATCCTTCTTCTTAACCCCCTGAGGTTGGCGGTATCGCCGGCGATACCAGCTCGCTTTTTTTTTATCAGTGTAAAAGAAACTCATAAAAACTCTGTTGACTTTGATTTTCCATAGGAGTTTCATACATCAATCGATTCTGTTAAATGTGTATTATTTTTGTGTATACTCACAATAAAAACAAAGTGTTGTGCTTTTTGCCAAATAAAGAAAAATAAACATGAGGCGAGTTCTGCCTTCTCTCTGCCAGTGTAGTCCATTCTGAAACGTGTCCGAAAATGAATCATAACTCAGCAAATACTTCTCACACAGGCACGTGAGATATGTCTCTATGAAGCTTGAAATCTCTTCTGTTAAATGAAGTAATTTATATAAAAACAAATGTTTTCAACTCATGTAATCCATTTGAAAGCAAGGAGAGGTACCGTTTTTCCTTCTCCCTTCATTATCTCTAAATGAGCTGAGGCCGCCCCGCCCCCCGGCGCGATTCACATGTAAATAGTTAGGTGATCTAGTATGCAGCGCACCCGCCCCCCGATCAATGCCTCAGACGACGAACGGCAGCATTTTGAAGAGCGAATTCCGCCGAGGACACAATTTCGGAGTAAGTTTTACTTAAAAGTCTTTTGTCTTTTATTTTTCGTGTTCGCATTTATGAGGAAAAAACAATATTACGTGACAATTCTCCATTATGGACGCGAGCGCTCTAAAAAAAGCACTAAAAGACTTTCAAACTTTCACAGAGACCTCAAAACAGAAAGTACAAATCCTTTCTTTAAAACGAATTTCGTTTTGTATCAATTGTATCTTAATTTTAATAATTTTTTCATTAACAAATTTCCTGGATTTAAAGTAAATATAGCAATCACAACATAAGGTGCTTGAACTGGAGATCATCATGAACCAGACCGTAGCCTACTCGCCTCACATGTCTAAAAAATGTGAAATATATTTACAGAAAGCTGGTTCTTAACAAAACCATCCAAAACAAAAAACTTTGTAGCCTAATAAATGTGCATTTCTCCGGTGCGTTCACTAGCCTACTGCGAAGATCGCGAGTCAATAGCCTATCGTCAACTTCATCTTTGCCAGAAGTTAAATTTAAATCGTGTGTGTGAATGAATGATGATGTTTTAGCAAACTGTATTGCTATACTGAGATGAGTAAAAATCGACTGAAATATGTTGAAATAAAATGTAGGCTATTTGTATAAGCAACGTATTAAACTGCAAATTAACAATATGCCCTAATATTTCATGAAAACAACGTTACAGTCAGGCGAAATATGAAAGACAACATCTTGTTGACTAGATTTGGGTACAGTCTTTACTGTAGAATATACTGCCACGTCAAATAAGCTTTTGTTTAGCAATTTCTATATATAAAATACTCATTATAAATAAAATGATAAAAAGTCATCAACTAAGATGTTAGCTGTTCCAATGTTGACTATATTCAAACTAATGAATACCGTATTTTCCGGACTATAAGTCGCACTTTTTTTATAGTTTGGCTGGTCCTGCGACTTATAGTCAGGTGCGACTTGTATATCAAAATTAATTCAAACTGAGATGAAAACATTACCGTCTAAAGCTGCGAGAGGGCGCTCTATGGCAGAGTTGTTCAGAAGCGACACCAAGGATGAAGAAAATTCAATGGATTCAGTGATGTGGAATGAGATCGCGGGAGCTTTGTGAACTTGTTTACTGGTAACTTGCTTGTTGGACTCGCTGGCTTATGTTAATTTAGCCTATTCAGCCTCCCAGGTATATGTTCTTTATGCTATTGTGTAGCTGAATAACTGTTAATGTGTTGCGTTAACATACCGGATACCTACTCAGCCTGTTGTTCTGTGTGCTACTGTGTAGATGATTACTTGCCTTTCCATATTAAATGTCTGTTCTTGGTCTTGGATTTTGTGCAATAAATTTCTAAATAAATGCGACTTATAGTCCAGTGCGACTTAGTTACTGTTCGTTATTTATTTAAGGGGCCACCGGAGGAGTTTTGAGATCTGTTGTCAAAAAAGACATGACCCTCCCTTCGCCAGCAATAATTTTTTCTATGACCCTTCAAATTAATTGTGAAAAAAGGCATGACCCTCCCCGATAATGTATTGATTAGCCTAATTCTGTACTAGTTTGCGCTTGGCAAAGATGTTCAGATAGCCATTGTTTGTTTGTTTTTTAAACCATAAACTCTTGCTTTCTCATCTTACTAGGGCTGTAACGATAGACCAAACCTACGATTCGGTTCGTATCACGATTTTTGATTTTAGATTTGAAAAAAATCATGTTTTCGGTGCTGATGCAGTGTGACTCGTTCAACATGTGGGTGGCGCTGCCAACAAAGCATCTAAAAGCTGTCACAAAGAACCGGCAAAAGTAATGATTATTAATATGTCAAATATAGCAAGGAGACATTTTAATTGTTTATTAATAAACAAGTGTTTTCTGTGTCTACTGCAAAGATGAAGTTGACGATGCGTCGCGATTTTCTCAGAACGCGCCAGAGAGAAATGGACATTTCATAAGGAGAAAGCAGTCTGTTTTCTTTCGTTATGAATTGTTCTGTTTAAAAGTAGACATTTCAAGCTTTCTATATATTTCTCCGGTCTGTGAGGCAAGTAGCATAGCCTATCTTATGCTGAGTTTCGGTTCATTTATGAGACAAGATCCAGTTCACTCGCCCGCGCCTCCATGTCATGATTATCTATTTTCTACTATATTTAGACTACTTCTTATTTATTAAATCCAGATGAAAGATTGATTAAAATTAAGAGAAAATTAATAAAAAAACGAAATTCACTTTAAAGAAAGGTGCTTTGTGCTTTCTGTTTGAGGTTTCTGTGAAATTTTTAAAGTTGCTTCAGAGCAGTCATGTCCGTAATGGAGAACTGTCATGCCCGTAACATTGTTTGTTTTTTTTTCACATAAATGCGAACACGAAAAATAAAATAAAAATAATATAATATTTTATGTTCTGTGGAGGCCGATCTTTATTTATCCGGTGGGTATATATCTTTTGGTTTGCACAGTGTAATTTATAGAATTACTAAAATATTTTGCCACCTAAAAGTTAAAGATTTTTTGTGTCACGTCACATGTGTATTTCCCTCATATTAAATATAAAACTCATGTATAGACTGATATTTGTCTAATGTCTTGACTCCTTTCAGACGTTTCAAAATATTGGTATTAAATGCATTTTCTGAGAATTTTTATTTTAAGTTTTGACTGCAAATGTCACGACCATAACACTGGAATCGCCCAATTTTAACGAATTTATCCTCAACTAGTTTTTGTGGTGTAGGTCTTTTTATGTTAACTTAAATAATACTAATAGTAATTTAAAGATGTGGTAGCCCTACATCTTACACATCGTGGAAACAAAATAAGAATGGAAACTAAAATATGCAGTATCGCCCTACAGCGCACATTCTATCAGCTGCAGTTCTGGCGCCTCAGTCCCAACTGTAAAACTCGACGTACATTCACATCACATGTTAATGCAGCGGTAGAGTTACACTCACAGGACACTGTGCACTTAACAAAAGTTCATTATTTGCTCGTGCTTTAAAGCTTTGCCGGGTAAACATTTCTTTGGCATTCTGTTCTAACATGATGCACTTTTTCTAAGCGCGAACTGAACTAGTGCGCACGCACTGTCAAACAGCGCCAAACTGGATTTTTGTTGGGTCAGACCCATCTGATATCGAAGGGGGGCTGATAACGCGAGATCAACATGGAGCTAAATGGAAAAAAATAGCACCAAACAAGCCACTTTGAAATGTTGCTGCTTTCATGAATATAAAAGTTGGGTGACCCTCCCCCTAGACTAAAAAAAGATGGATGACCCTCCCCTCAACAAAGAATAAAAAGACATGACCCTCCCCTATTTTCCTCCGGTGGCCCCTTCCATAAATACCGAACGGTCCCTTATATATGTTTTTTTCCTCTTCATGATGCATTTTTTGACTGATGCGACTTATACTCCGGAGCGACTTGTAGTCCGAAAAATACGGTACATAGATAAAATGTAGGCCTATAATCTTTTTTTTTTTACAAAGAAAGAGTACACTTGAAATATTGTTGAAATTGTAATTATTGTTGTAATTGTAACCTTTTTAATAAAATAGCAAAACATATTTACAAGATAGATGTAAGCAAAATCTTAAATGGTCAATATAAGTCTTCTTCTAAATATATCTTTTGTCCTTGCATTGTGGCTCAGTCAGTGTCACACCTGAATGAATGGCTCATTATGCAGAGTCATTATGCAGAGTGGGTGGGACATTGTATTCTAAGGTGTAAACCACTCCTCGTTCACGCCCCCCTCGCATATTGGCTTTCCAAGCAAAACCTGTTTTACATCAATTTAAATCAATGTATGGTTTTATGTGAACGATAAAGCAAGACTATTTTCACATAATTTTGAAGAAAAAACTCTAGGCGAGGACATCCATTAGTCAAAAGTCTTATTGACACATATTTACTATGTGTTTTGTGGCCTTATTTCAGAAATTTTAGTTTTTAGTTTTTTCAATAACCATGCATAAACATTATTCTCTCAAAAATGAAAACATGTACATACACGTGGCTCACATATTATGGTAGCCCTGTTTGTGCTTTATAGAGTGAATTTACACCTTTGCCATTGATATGTTTATAAGCAACTGAAAAAAGCACAAATGTCAGGGCATGTCAGAACATCTCAAGGGCCCCAAAAACAGCCCAGACCCCAGAGGGTTAACCACAGGTCATTAATGCGTACATGACCTGCCTTGTGAGGAATTATTTAGGCAGGGTATTTGTCCTGGATTCCTTTCAAGCCACAAATATTTGGAAGAGGAAGGCCAGTTTGATGAAAAGGGTAAAAAACAAAAAATTCTGATGCCATACAAGTAACTATCATGTTCTCAGATAATTTGGTAATCTGTTATTGGAATGCCACATTTATACCTGTATGCTGTAGATGGATCTAGAGGCATATGATGTGCTGTCGGGGTCAGTTAACGAGACTGACCACTGGACACTCCTGGTTTGTTCCTTTTTTTCTCCATCCTTCTCTAGGAAACCTTGTCCTTCTCCTAAACTGCAAAGGCTTAAATGTGAGTCATTAATTCATGACCCCATCTTGACATGATATATCCCAAAGAAAGAAGAATTTTGTATGTAAACTCCTTTGGAGAAAGCCGAGGCAAATTGCTTCACTGCAGAAAGGTTGTAAGGTAAGGACAAATGTATGAAGATACTCAATATCTTGGTCTGTTATTTTTATTAATCTTCTTTTCTTCTACCAAAGTGAATTTATGGCCAGCAAAGGCACTCCAACCACAAAGTGGCAATGTCAAACATTACCACACAGCATCCAAAGGGATGGGAATTCATGTGGTGTATTTGTCTGCAAGGTACAGAAATGTTTTATACATATATATTTTATTTATATATATTGCCTCTGATGCGGCAAAACATAGGCCTGTGTGTGCTACAGCAAACTGATGGGTTTTTTTTAAAACCCAAGTTATACATGATATTGCTTGGTGATATGCATCATTGCGCAAATACCTTGATGCTTTTGTTTCCACAGAAGACCTGTCTGACCTATGCTTGTCCTGTGGGGACAAATATACTCACACAGGACAACATTGACTCTTGGGTATTTTAATCTGTTCTTTTTTTTTTTTTTTTCAACTTTGCTCATTTAATTTTTCATAATGTCACTGTCTCTTTCAGATTGAATGTGACAGTTGCAATGGCTGGTACCATTGGATATGTGTGAATCGGCCAAACAAGAAACGGGTTTTTATTTCCCGGGTGCCAAAGCCCTTAATTTGGTACTTCCATCCACAGCATGATTTCAACGCACCGTCAGAAATGTGACTGTGCCAAATAAAAATAAAACCAAATGAATCAATTTTCTTTCATTTTTGTCTGTTTTATTACAGTTAAGTGCACTTACCTTTGGCTTGTTACATTGTTTTGAATAACATAAAAGTGGCCTCTTCCTGTTTCTTTTCCTGAGTACTGTTCAATGCACATGCCTTCAAGAAACATCTCACAGACTCCTGGAAAACATTTAACCACAAGTTCCTATTTATGTGAAAATGCTTATGCTCAGTTTCAATTTAGTAGCTCTAAACTGAAACTGAGCTATAAGCATTTTCACATAAAAATATATTCATGGAGCAAATCCTAACCCATACTGAGATGTAGTAATTATTTGGTCACCAAACTTGGCTGTAATTACATAATGAGGTCAGAAAAGGGAAATATTATTACAGTAAAAAATGCAAATAAACTACTTATTGCAAAAACTAAGCATAACATTACTTTAGTTGGACTTTGCTTTGTAATGTACATCAGTGCGTTTGTGTTCACTTATGAGTATGATGTGAATGGATGAGCTTTACTTGAACAAGGTCACACATCAATACAATTGAAATAATTATCACTTAATTTGACCAACATTCTAAAACAAAGCAAGAGAAAACAACTGTTCATGCAACTTAAGTTTAACATTTATGATAACCTTCGAAGTACGTGGGTTGTATATCAAAATGATTTTCAGTTGAGTGTAAAGCAACATTCAAAACATGCAACTCCAAGTTCTTGTGTTGTCTTGAGCAATCAGCCTATAATTTCAATAAAGACTATTTGAATATGCAGACAATTTAGGATGACAGAATAAAAACACAAGAATATATTTTTAAATATTTATTTAAAGATGCAATCATACACATTTAAAAAGCTTTTTTTTTAAAAGTCATTCTTGAGAAACGTGCAGTTCTGATGTCATAAAATATCAACAACAACTAATCTGGGAGAAATTGAGAAATATGCATTATATTGTAGTTAGGGTTGTTGTCATCCAACACGTCCTAGTGATCAGGTCTGTAATAGTTAAGGTAAAAACATGCTACAAAATCAATTCATTATTTAATTATTTACAAAATGTGACCACTGACCAGTTATAGGAGTATTTTAGGGCAAAACGCGATCTGAGGCGCTCGCTCAACAGGTCCACTCAATCAGCATGATTAAAGGCCTATAAATACTCACAGTCGACTCACCCATAATCCTCGACAGTTTTCAGCATCCCTCCACCACCCCATCTCCTCACACTTACCTGGTTATCTTCCTAACCAAGAGATACGGGGGGAGTACTCTGGGTTCGGGGCCCAATTTCCGAGCTCGGAGCAATCCCCCCGGACAGCACGCCAAATACGCTTAACTATTTATTCTCTGATCATTTGTAAGTGTGAACTCGTGAATCTTTTAAAATGAAGTTACTGGATACTGTTTGGTGTAAAAGATTTTGTCTCTATAAATTGACAGTTGTGAGCACCGAATAAAATGTTATGTTTAAAATTTCTGATTCTAGGATAGACTGTGTCAAAATATACCATAGACTTTAAAAAGATACTTAATTCATTTAAAGAAATCACCAGAATGTTTTTCTAAGTAAGAAAATTCAAGTTATATTTTCTCAAAACAAGCAGAATAATCTTTTGCTTTTAGTTCTAGGCTAGTTAATTTATCTTAGAAGAAAAAAAAAAAAAAAGAATTCTTGCCTTATTTTAAGATTTTTTGACTTTGCAAGATTAAATTTTTTTGCAGTGTGTTCAGTTGATCCTCTTTATGGGCCCAGACCTGACTTTATTTTGTTCAGTTTTCAAATTCTTTAATTTGTAACTTTGTTTCGCATTTAATAAATAGTTTTCTTTGTTTGGAAATCCTGCATTCTTTGCCCTTGACTGCTTGGTCCCTCACAAGTATAAAGATCACTGTCACACATACTGTCCAAAAAAAGAAAGAAAAAGCTGCAATGCAGAACACACAGACCACAACACATCCACGATTGAGAACCAATGCAAAAATGCTAAACACTAACAGAGTCATTTTTATTGTTATAATAATGATTTTGTAATATCTATAGATAAATGGAATGGCATGTGAAAAGATGTGCACATACAGTATATGGAAAAGGCACCGAGCCGTTGAGTGATGCTCTGCAGACATGTAGTCCAAACACATCTGAACACTGGCGGAGAGGACACTGGCACGTTTGGTTGCTGCTTCACTCAGTATTTTTAATTCTCTATTGTATACTTACTACTATACATTATTGTGGGATTCATTGTTATTTGGTCGTGCTTCTACATTCATGGACTGGATCGGACAACACTCTTTGCTGTGCCTGTGCACTCTAGTGGTGTGCCTGGATTTCTCACTCACTTGTGGTCTCTGTGTTCCCGTACAACAGCGTGTCAGAAGTTCTGTTTTATCATAACGCTTTGGATTCCCCGGACACTTTGGATTGGATCTAACCGTGTCTCGTGTAGCAGTGTGTAGCAGCCTTAATAATGGCAGAGAGTCTCTAACGGGTGCAATCATTTTTATTCTTCTAGATTCAGCATAAGCACCATGAAAACTAGAAGTAAACACACAAATAGCTTGTTAATGAACCTTTGGCATGACACAAATTTACAAATAAATCCTCACCTCTTTTACAGTGCATCATCATGCATTTGTGTATATGTGCAATGCACAATAAAAGTAACAACACATAAAACAATAATTTGCTCACTCAACACATGCAGCTTTCCTGGCACAAGATACACAACAAAACAATTTCCAGTAACAGTCAATATAGACATTATACATCCTTAAAGCCTTTCCATCTCTTATACATGGAGCAAAGTAATACACACCTCGCTCCGCTCACCAAGGGTGCAAACTCTAGACTTGCTGCTTTCCTGAATTAGCCGCTATCTTGAAGGTCTCTGAACTGGAACAGCACATAAATGTGTGGACATAAGACAAAGTAACTTAACAAAAAACATCATGAAAATGGAATTACATAACTAATTAATATTGTAGAGTGAACAGCACCAGGAGTTAACTTGCATATGTCCCTGAGCTTCTGAGATGAGAGAAATCAGGGGGAAGCAAAACTGTTGATCGGCTCTGCAGGTTCCTGGACTCACAGCCTCAAACACAGTCACATGATTGACCTGACTGTGAATGCAGTACATCTAGTGGCCTCCAGTGGCCACTCACAGTGTGTCTCATCTTCGTCTCATCATAACGCCTTGGCTCTTATTTGGACTTTACTATGTGGGTTAGATTGCTGTTTGCTGTCACTGCCGATCACTTCACCTTCTACGTCGGTCTAAATATGTTCATAGGGGATCACAGCAGAACTTTAACCTCACAGGGAGTGATATTAAGATCTAATGTTCCCGTCCCACGTGTACTGATATTAAACAAAATATCTCTCGTGGTGTTTGCCCTGCGAACTTGTGCCATCCACAAGTGTCTACTATACACTCTGACAAAGTACGTCCTGAATTCATCAGGTTCGCGCACCTCAAAGTACGTTCATTAAACAAAAAGACTGATTTACTCTGACATCATCTTGGACAAAAAACTTGATGTCTTTTGTATTTCTGAAACTTGGCACCAACAAAATGACTTTTTAAATCTCAATCTGTGTGGACTCCACTGGGATTTACATATCTTGACAAACCCAGAGCATCGGGTAAAGGGGTGGCCTTGCTGTTGTGTACAGTGCAGAGATCTCTGTTACTGAAATTGCTGTTCCTTCTGTTTTATCATTTTGAGAGTATTGTTTTTAAAGTGAATGGTGTTTCTCCTGTTCTGATCTTGTTTATCAATCGACCACCGAAACCTAACCCTCTGTTATTTGATGAATTCACAGAGCTACTTGCATTTGTAAATTCCCTCTGTCCATCTATGATTCTTATTGGAGATATTAATATTCATGTTGATAATCCTAGTTGTAATCATACTGCAAATTTTATGGAGATTCTGGATTGTCTTAACCTGATACAACATGTCAACTTTCCTACTCATAGAAAAGGTCATACACTTGATTTGGTGCAGTTGGTGCTGATATTAATCAGCTAGAAGGCAAAGATTTGTGCATTAGTGACCATGAGCTCTTGAGTTTTAATTTATCTGTTCCTCTACAAAAACTACAAAAGAGGGTTATTAGTTTTAGAAATCTTAAAAATATTGATCTTAATCAGTTTTCATACATGATCAATGATATTCCTATTGGTAATACTGATGATCAATATAACTTAATTTTATCATCAACTTTAGATGAGCTGGCCCCCAGGAAGGAACGTATTGTTTCATTTACGAAATCATCACCCTGGTTTACTATTGAGCTTAGGACTCTTAAAGCTAAGGATAGGCAGCTGGAACGACAGTATAAAAAATCAGGTCTCACTGTCCATAAACTTATGTATGATGAGCATTTGATTTAGTACAGCGATGCCCTCAAAATAGCAAGAACTGAATACTATCAGTTCAATACAATCTCAGAGTCATTAATGATGGTACTGCAAATCCAAATAAGATGTTTAAGGTAATCAACAAACTCCTTAAACCTTCCAATTCACTTATTTGTTCCTCTTTGCAGCAGTGAAATAAGTTTCTGAAATTCTTTGGTGAAAAAAGAATATTTATCAATCTATTACTTCTGTCTCTTTGTGTGCACTTCCTGAGATTCATCCCTTAAATTGTACACTAAATTGGTTTTCTAGTTTTAAAACGGTCACCATTGATTACATTTCTAAATTAATTATGACGATGAATTCCACTACCTGTACTCTGGACCCTATTCCAACTCATGTTCTCAAAGAGTGTCTGTCATCTATCAGTCCTCATTTTTGAACATTATTAACGCTTCCCTTATTACTGGACTTGTTCCCAAAGCCCTTAAGGTTGCTGCCATCACACCAGTTCTTAAAAAGCCTGGGTGTGATGCGTCTGATCTGTTTAACTACAGGCCTATATCTAATCTTCCTTTTATGGCGAAGGTTCTGGAACGTGTTGTCATGTCACAACTTCATTCTCACTTGTCCTTGAGCGAGCTTTTAGAACCTTTTCAATCTGGGTTTCAATCAGGACATAGTACTGAGACTGCATTGGTCCGAGTTATGAACAATCTCCTTGTCTCTGCTGACTCTGATGCCTTTACTATCTTGGTGCTGCTAGATTTGAGTGCAGCTTTTGACATGGTGTGTCACTCTATACTGATTGAGAGACTTGAGACTTGGCTTGGTATTTCCGGTACAGTGTTGGAGTGGTTTAAATCTTACCTTACTGATCATACCCAGTTTGTTGTTTTAGATAACATTAAATCTAACGTTGGACAGGTATGTCATGGTGTTCCTCAGGGGTCTGTTCTCGGCCCAATACTTTTTAATATTTACATGCTTCCTTTAGGGCAGATTATTAGAAAGCATGGATTGGGGTTCAACTTTTTTGCTGATGATACCCAAATTTATATTAACACGAAAACTAATATCACAGGTATCTCGGCAACACTCTCTGACTGTCTGTAGGAAATTAAATTATGGATGTACCACCATTTTCTTAAATTGAATGGCACAAAGTCTAAGGTCCTTTTAGTTGGTACCCCTGCAGCTGCCTGTTATGGTAAAAATTTCAGTTTACACCTTGAAAATAATGTAGTATTCCCATGATTTTCTTTTCTTTCACTATCTGATGCAGAAAGGCTTGTCCATGCACTTGTTACCTAGCCTGACGTCGTCATACTCAGATTCTAGTCAGCTCCATTGGGCTGTGAATGAGAGGCGTGTTTCAACCGAACTAGGAAAGAAAATGCCTCTGCACTCAGTTGGATAGACCTACAACCAATCAGAGCAACGGAGTAAGTGACGTATGTTCTTCATTCATCTTTCCAATCGACAAATGCCTTGGTTCTCTGTTCCTCTTTTCAAATGAATCCGCTGTTGATATCTTCTATAACAGACACGATGGCGGAATCTACACATGATGTTTAATAAACAAAGTTCGGGAGGAGCACGTTCAAATAATCAATCCAATCAACAATTACCATGTCTACTCTATCAGCATGAGAGGAAGTATATATATATATTCACTCTGTCAACTCACCTAACATTCCTTGACAGTTTTCAGCATCCCTCCACTCACCCTTGGCTTGTTCATCCACAGCCAGGAATACGGGGGGAGTACTTTGGGTTAGGGAGGAGATAAAACATCCAGTACATATAATACAAGTAACCTGATAAAACATCTGAAATTGAAACACAAAAGTGAGCACGGAGAATTTGCCACTAGCAGTAGCACTCGGCAACCAACTCTGCAGCAAACCTTTGCAAGACAAGAGAAAATGTCAAGAGATACCCCAAGAGCAATAAAAATAATAGAGGTGCTTACCCAATTCTTTATTCTTAACAATCAACCACTGTCAGTTGTTGATAATGTGGGTTTTTGTCGCCTTGTTAATGTCTTGGAGCAAAAATATGAGAACCGGGGAAATAATAGCCCTAAGGGCACACAGGTTCGTTTTGAGTGGGTGGGTGAGAAGACATGAGTCGTATACATAGAAGTAGAAAAGTTTATTTTGTTTGTCAATGTTGAATAATAAATAGCTAGAAATTCAAAGTTAAAAACTCCTACACTGGCATTATAATAATGATGAACACCATCAATCGGCATCTACTCATACACACACAGTAAATAACAAACTCAATTTAAAGAAAACAAATTACCCTCCAGAAACCCCCAGCTCCTGCAACAACGACAAAAATGGGAAACACACAAAACATATGAATACAATCCAAAAAATAAGATAAGTTCAAAAATTTCAAGGATCTAAACCACTTCACATAAAATTAGGACTCACGGTACCACATGAAAACAAGTTAACATTGAAATTTTGCAGTGATCGGAAATAAGACACAGAATGAACAAAAAGAAGAAAACCAAATAATCAAACATAAAACCATACGTTACCCAAAGCTAAACATACATACAAGATGCTTACAAACCAATGCAATTCAATAGGCGGCGACCAGAGGAGATAGCCAGCCAGCCCGCACAGTCAGACGAATGCACAATCCTCAATAGCGACGTGCGACAGAATCACAGCAGCTAATGGTTGCTATCGTGATGAACGTCGAGGCAAAACAGCGACAGAGTCGCAATTATACACAATCAAAGTTCAGTGTTGATGCTCAATTCCCACAAATAGCCCATGAGACCCTCAGTTATAGGGGTATACGGTTCGGTACGCCCCACGGTTTTGACATCTCGGTTCGGTTCGGTTCGGTTCGGTGGGGTGGGGGGTTTAGAAAGCTAAAATTGCTAGCTAAATTACCAAAAGAAATCGTAAATAACCAACCGCGGTCAATTTCTTCTTGTTATATAAAAAAAAGGGCTACTCATACCTGTGAGGAGTGTAGTGATGTGACATTTGAAATGAGGCGTCGGAGCTTGTGTCGAGAAAAAATGGGCGTGCCAGATGAAGCCGCGATTCGAGGCTTGTGTTGTTAACGTGAAAATCACGTGACTAATGACAAACGAGGCCTCGGTTTGTGTGGATACGTCATCGGTTCGGTCTGAGTGTCGCTTCCGGATAAAGGGGGTTCGAAACTCGCGCCACCTTGTGGGTGTTGTCAGGAGTAGTAGAAGCAGTTATAGTAGTGTCAGAGAGTCAGAGAGTTAGAAAACTCCCATTGTCATTGTTATTGTGTCATATATGTGTTAGGGCTGTATATTATTACATTATATCAGGTTAGAATAGTTATAGTATATTGTTATTATTAATTGTAATAGGCCTAGCTATATTATAGTCTTGTTATATTAATTAGATAAGATTATTTTGATTGCTTTGGACTTTTGGATCTGAACTGGACTACTTTTTGATTTGGATTGCCTTTTTGATTTGTTTGCTTTTTGTGACCTCTTCCTTTTTCCTGGTAATGGAGCCAGCAAGAAAGAGGAAATCCTCCCCTGTCTGGGCTCAACAGAAGCATCAGTGTCCTCATTTATACCAGCTGGCACTGGCATTTTTATGTTCCCCTGCATCCTCTGTGGCTGGAGAGGTTTTGTCCAAGAAGAGGAATCGTCTAAACCCCAACACACATTTGAAAAAATTCCCCAGTCCCATAAGCACAACACTGCACTAAAACTAGTAACAGTTCACGGCACAAAACCCCCCAGAAACAATTTTTAACTTTTCCCACCCCAGACTATTCTGTTGCAGTTTACTTTATTACACTCCCTCCACCATAAGCACGGCACTCAACACAGTGTCACTTTTGCTGTTCATACTGTCACTATCCAAACAATTTATGAGTAATTAATTAATTAATTGTGTGTGTGTGTGACAGTTGTCTCTGCACAAGTAAATTCAGACAGAGAAAGATACATATTTTATTTTATACCCAGGCAATGGACAAATGTCTGCTCAGGTCATTGGTTCAAAATTAATCTGCTATTTCTTTGCACAGTAGCTAGGTGTCTCTAGTGAGCAATGCTGAATGAAGCTTCGAGTAATGAACCTTTGGGTGAAGCAATGGGCTGCGAGGTCTCAGTGGTTCAGGAAGCCTCATTTTGCCATCACTAGAGGAGTGGGCAGCCAGCACACAGCAGACGGGGAAACCAGCTTACAGTCTAAGCCTGACAACGAAAGAAATTCACATCAACTGCCTGCACAGCACGACGAGTCACATACCTGCGGCAACCACGGATGATGTCACAAGGCCAATACCAAGACGCATGCCAAGTGGCCACAACCCATCCTTTATATATCCAACAGAAAGGGAAGGGAATTAATAAACTAAGCGCAGGTGTATGACATTCCCATAGGTGGATTCAACCACCCTGCTACATATAAGGCTTGTTCGACTTGAACCGGAGTCATGTCGCAACTCCAGCTCTTTTCATCTGACAACGAGTCTAACCTCTCCCCAGATCATCTGCCGATCCTAGGACCACTCCTTCTGCGCCTGACATCGCAACTGAGCCCCAGGCTTCTTTGCGCGGCCACCAGCCTGCTCGAACAGCCACACACTCGCCTAGACGCCGAGGCCAGCCCTCACCTCCACCGGCGAGACATCAAAATTCCTCCCCGGCGTCTTCCTATCATTCGGCCGTCCCAACAATTCCACCTATTGGGAAGTGGACAGTCATAGGATCGAGGCAAGCGCTGATCAATTCAGATGTTCAGTTCTCGCGAAGGATGAATAAAGCGGAACTGTATGCACTCTATGTATCCTTGCAATCATCCAACCTCTCTCCGAAAAACGCCGGACCCCAAAGCGGCCAATAGGCATAGTGAAGCCCGCAAAGCTCAGGATTCACCTCGCTCGACAACACCATCATCTCACCGCAGCAAATCCAGCTCGCTTCCAGCATCAGGCCGCAGCGGCAGGCCTTCAGCGAGCTTGGGCCGCCCCCCAGTTTCCTCCGCTGTCAGACCTCACCAGCAGGCTGCAGCGCCGGATGCAGTCAGGCCCGCCCCCCATTCTTTTCAGTGGCCTTCAGCACCCATTCCAGATGCTAGCGTGAGGCTGCCTCTGCTAGCAATGGCGGCCCAATCATTTCAACCTTTTTTCTCCCAGTGGACGTAGCATGCATTTATGTTTCCTCTTTCTTCGTCCAGCAACCATTGGTCTGCCAGCGGATGCAGCAAGAACTCTCCTGTAGAGCACTTATGTTTCCTTTTTCTCTGCCCAGCGAGCATTGGTCTCCCAGAGGACGTAGCACGCATCTAGGGTTCCTCTTTCCCTGTCCAGCGAGCATTGGTCTCCCAGCGGACATAGCATGCATCTAGGTCTCCTCTTTCTCTGTCTAGCGAGCATTGGTCTCCCAGCGGATGTAGCATGCATCTAGGCTTCTCCTTTCTCTGTCCATCGAGCATTGGTCTCCCAGCGGACGTAGCATGCATCTAGGTCTCAGTACGAAGTACAAAGAAGCCCACGGGCGTAATTTCCCACTTTTCAAAATCCAAAATCCCGTTTGCTATTTATTTAAACCCACCTTTCCTCCAATAACCTTTATGAACAATTTCAAACTGGCTTTCGCTCCCTCCATAGTACTGAAACGGCCCTTCTCAAAATCACCAATGACCTCCTCCTTTCTGCTGACTCCGGTTCACTATCCATCCTCCTTCTGCTTGATCTCAGTGCAGCCTTTGACACCATCTCGCATTCCATCCTTCTGGACAGACTCTCCTCCATCGGCATCACTGGCATTCCCCTCACCTGGTTCCGCTCCTACCTCTCCGACCGCTCCCAGTTTATCCAGCTAAAGTCCTTCACCTCTCATCCCTTCCCTGTCACTTCTGGTGTTCCTCAGGGTTCTGTCCTTGGCCCCTTGCTTTTTCTGATTTATCTTCTCCCCCTTGGTCACATCTTCAGGAAACACAACATTCATTTTCATTGCTATGCGGATGACACCCAGCTCTACATCTCCAGTAAACCCAACAGCACACTCCCACCCTCCTCCCTAACCAACTGCCTTCATGAAATAAAGTCCTGGTTCACCTCAAACTCATAGGTGTGGTTTGGGTGTAACGTGAAATAAACCAATCAGAGTGTCATCTCACATTCCCTTTAAGAGCAGGCGCGCTTGTTCTATGGCGGATTGCTATCATAACGGCGGATTTGCCAGGTGCACACCAGGAGCGGTTCACAGCCGAGGAGACCGATGTTCTCGTCAGGGCTGTAAAACACAGAGAAGTGACATTGGGGATGGAGAAACACACCCAAATTATCTTCGGTTAAACAGGCGTATGATAATTTGGGGAAATGTGTAAGCTAGATTTATGCCTATTTTGAACAATGATTTCCCTCGTGTGGAATATTTTTCCTTGTAATAATGTATGGTTTGCAAAAATGAAAACTGCTGCTTCTGTGTAGATGAGAGAAGCAAAGTGTATGCGCGTTGTACACACGCTACATTATGGCCAAGCATGCGCCCTTAAAATAGCATCTGAATAACATATACACTGACTTTAGACGAGGTTTTTCCTGGTCTGTGGCGAAATTGTTTTCTAAACCTGCAAAATAGCACCAGGGAACGTTTGCGCCGGAACACGCCTCCTCTTTTCCCTGAACCGCCCCCAGAGCGCAAATTCATTCCCAAGTTTACCGACGTGCGTCTGTGGAGGGAAAAGTCTGCTGTGCGCGGGTGCAAAATAGGAATGATACATGAGTTGGTGTACAAAGTCAATTGCGCTGGGTGCAAGATAGTGTGCATGCGATGTTCCTGGACGTGGACCCGCACACCGACATAGGCTCGGTCCGGCTCCTCCGTGGTATCGCGGTGTCGGCACAGGCGATGAAATGCCAGAAACAACAACAGGCGACTTTAAGCTATCGTTATATGATCCTGCTCTTATTCATGCAAATGCTTTTAAACCATTCATGCGCGACAAGACAAAAAAAGAGAACACGCTGTCAGTGAATGTCCTCCTGACACACACACACACACACACACACACAACCCACAGATAGATGCGCGCCAGTATCAAGTTCTCTTTCGCGCTAGAACGAACAACATACATGTATGCCAAAGTGTCCGTTTTGTCGAGTATCCTCACAAGAACAGTCTTAAATGAGTTAAATAAAATCTTAAATGAAAGTAAAGAGTATGAGAGAATGGGATGCGTGAGATTGTCAGCAGCGGCTGGTCCTAAAGTGGCAGCAGCTAATTCTCTCTGTCAGTAAAGTTAACCAAAGGACAAAGAAAACAGAGAAAATTACTAACTGCTCTTGACTAAAGAATGCTTGTAGCTTTAATAAGGATTTATCTATATTTAGTTTATAATTTATGCAGTGCGGAATGTTTTAATAAGCTTATTCAATTTCTGTATATTTCATACCTGTTAGACAGGAAAGGCACAGGTAAATATGACATTTATAATGGGTTTATCTAAGGTTTGTTTTAAGTTCACTTAAATTAAAATACATTTTTTTCTTAGAAGCCTATAATAAATAATAGTTTAGCATCCAAATAAATCGCGAATATGGAAAAAAATGTATTCGAATGAGAGAGTTACGTGAGCCCAACGCCGCTTACTTTCACTTTCGCTTTAAATTATTTCGTTTTGGCTTGTTTATAGATATTTTTTTCATTCTTGGTCTTTTCTGAATATCATTAAATTTAAAGGATTTGTTGTGAAATATTTTTAGTGTATTTTTTAAGCATACAGCAAACGATAGTTGGCTATTAATTGTTAAAATTCTTACAATGGTTAATGGTTAACTGGTTAATTAGCATCCCTGTAGCTTTAGCTAGATTAAAAGAGTGCAGAATCAACTTTGCGTTGTGATCGTGTCACGGATAAGCCACTGCACGTGCATCATCAAAAGCGGTTGATAAGAAAAGTGCTGAGCTGAATTTTTGTGCCAGCTGTGCACAACAGAGCACTTTTAAATGAGAATAAAGTCTAATGCACCTTTAGCCCCATTGTATTCTGTATGCTTGGCTTAAGAATAGGCCTATATAGGTCTATGGGTTGCGTCAATAAAAAAAAAAAAGGGTCGCTCTTGAAAAAGTTTGAAAACCACTGCACTAGAGTACCATAGCGCCTCTGGTGGTGTGTAGTAGTAGTAGTAGTACACTCAGTACGAAAGAACATGGCAACAGGTCTGAGCCTGTTACAAGACAAAGAAGTGGATGACGTCACTACAGGCGCTCGTTCATACTCAGGTGCACCTGTAGTGATCTGGTTCAATCTGTTTCAAAATCAATGACTAAATTCATGCTAGTCAGGATTTAAGTCCACACAAGCATATACAACTCACAGATAGTCACAGATATTGTGCAGATACTTTCAGTAGGAAACGGTTAACATTCCTGTTATATTAGAGGTCGTTTGTGGCATCATTCATAATGAATTAATGCTGATGGGAAATAAGGAAATGTGCAATCATACTGAGTCTCTTACTAACAAGCTTTTGAAAATTGAGAAAAAAATCACTCCTCATCCACTCAATAGGGAAGTGTTTTCTAATGGAAGAAACCAAATCAATTATGATACTCAGAAGAAGTGCTTCAAGTTAAATCCTTCATGACTGACACTTTAAAGAATGCATGGAAACTTTATTGTTTATTATTTAAGATATTATAATCTTCTAAATCATCATATGTGAAATATATGCATCACATCACTTTTGTGTTCACTATCAACAAGTGGATGCAAGTGTTCATTACTGTCATTATTTACCATTAAGCTAAGATGCTGTTTGATTGTTCCTCAAGTGTACCGTACTGTGGAAAAGTCTAATGTTCACAATACTTGAACATAAATTAGCCAATATTACAGGTCCCACAGAATGGAAAACTGTATTTATCTTGGCATAGTTGAATAATAAGAGTTCTGGACATGGAACTGACACACCGTGAGCCTCAAACTCCATTGTTTCCTCCTTCATACTGTATGTAAATCTATGTAAAACGGGCTAATCCCAGCATAACACCGACTGTGACGTTGCAGTCAGGATCATTAATATTTACGCCCCCAATATTGTCATATATTATGTTAGTATGCTCTGCCAGTTTTTCTAACCTGGGACAATATCAAGCAGGTTTCGCTCAGCGTTTGATCAGAGCAGAGCTCAACATTATTATTCATGACCCTTCCAAATAAGGTAATAACAGCCCATTCATTCCAGGGACAAATCCTGGGGTTGAAAATGAACATGTAAAACCGTATCTGGAGGATTTTTGCCCTTACCTAAGCCACATACATACATGTAGATATCAGAGGATTTACAATATTAAATCAATGCATTCTATGGCCCCTTTAACACAACTGTATTGATGTATGCAGGGAAGCTGAAGCCAGAAGACTCTTTCTCACAAAACACTAATAAGTTTAATTATATTTCAAAAAGCAAGCAAACAGACAGTGCAAACACATCTAAACATAACAGAGACTGGACCAAGAGTGAAGGCAAGGGTGAGGCTTAAATCACACACTGAAACGAGCTCCTAAAATGACACACAGCTGAAACCAAAGAACTAATAATGACGTAACCATGGAAACTGAACATTGAACACAGAGGAAGTGCATGCAGGGCCAGAGAGGATGATGGGAAATGTAGTGACCGTGACAACAACATAATGTAACATGTGGAACGCACATTTTGTAATGATTTGTAAATCTTTAACAGAAATGCTCATTTCTCGTGTGGATACAGTTAATATGCTTTATATTTATCACTACATCAAGTGTCCATAATTAGAATCAGACACAGATTAGTGGAACATTATTAAAGCGTAGTGCAGAATCAAACTAACTCAACGTTTACTGACGGATTGATGTGGAGATTCACACACATCAGTGTCTTTTTTATTTATTTATTTTATTATTATTGTATTTTGTTTAATGTGTTCATATTTTGTGTGCTGCAGGGTTTCTGTGTCTGGAATGAAACTGCAAATAAAGTGATTTTGTTTTCAGTAGTAAAAGTTGTTATAATATTTTGTATTTTTACCATATTTTGTTTTTATTTAGCCCTTACTGCATAATCATAATTTGATCAACTTACAGTATGACAAAATCTCAGTATTATATCACTGTATTTCTGGATGTTCACATCCTGTTGTCTTTCTTTAATGGTTTTATATTGTGGAGTTTGGTCTGGTTTGCTGATTGCTGATGCGGTTGCATGTGCATTAACTGTTGATGATGTTTAATGCATCTTTGTTTGGTGTTTCTGGAGTTAATTCAGGCTATAAAAGAGCGCTGAGCAGCTCATAAACACCTTCATCTCCTGATGAGCGTCTTCAGTCTGATTCCCGGTAAGATCATATTATTGTGTCGTTGTGTTTCAGCCTTTATTCAAACGTTAGCACATGTTGTTCAGCTTGTTGACTCTCTAGTGTGCTTGATTATGTGTAGAAGAAGTTAAAGAAATTAAGATGGAATTGTTTAAAGCAGGTTTGGAAGTTTTCTTTAAGGTCCTGTAGGAACCAGTTTCCATTTCAGGTTCTTGATATTCATTTGATGATGATGTGATCAGATCATAAACTTCATCATCTGTTTCCCAGGTGAAAAGGAAATGTATTTAATTTGTGCTTTTTTGGGCATACTTAATATATTTAAATTATACTGTACTAAGTGCGTATTAAACATTATTTTGAAACAACAGTATATTAAGTGTATTTCAAGATATGCTTAAGATCAATTTTAAGTCTTTGCAATATATTTTAATATATTAAATTCAAGTACATTTAGTGCATTTAGTGTATTTCTTTACAGTTCATTTAAAATATACTTTCATATTTCTTAAACTACAGTTATCATATATTTGAGGCTTAATTTTAATATACTTCAAGAACATTTCAATAGCATTTTAGCTCATTAGAAAGATATTTATGGAAGCATATGGGTAGCAAATTTCAATTTGAAATGTAATATGCAAAATGACAATGTAATATGTAAAATGGCAATGCATTTCTGTATTTAAATTTAAATTTTCCAATACATTTGTGCAACGTTTGGTGCAAAATGAAAATGAAAATTCAATTATATAATTTACATTTGCCATTTCATACACTAGTTTTAATATGCAAATTTAATACTTATTTTAACGCTTTATAAGTTGCAAAATTAAAATTAAAATGTATTACATAAATTATTAGATAAGTTTAAAATGTTCAAGCAAAAACTGTAGCAAAATTGTAATTTAAATGTTAATTTTTTTTAATTGCATTTACACTCACAGTTAAGACACTTGCGATTGCATTTCCATTAAGTGTCACGCAATGAATGTAGCAAAATTCAATGTGCAACTTGAAAATGCATTCTGAGCCGATCACGTGTCAATCAACTGCGTTGCTCGGCAACAGGTAAACATACGCTATGGTGCATATTTTGAGGTGTTGGAAGGAAACACGGCGGCGGCAGAGCTGATACGAGTGTTACATTCACTAGCAGATTAAGTGGAGCGTGGACAGAGAAATTGTAGTGTTTCCGAAGATTATTATGCGTCTGCAGGTGATAGAACCAGTACGATGTTGGACCGTCTGGGTCTGGGAGAATGTTCTGCCTTATCAGGCGTCAACATTATGCTGAGCTGCTGTTGTCTGATGCTGGACTGTGTTGATGGTTTCGTTTTGTATAAAATATTCTCATTGTCTGTTACATGCTTATCTTTATTCTTATTACTATTAACTTTAATACCCAATAATGTTGGAGATCCTATAGTTTTTTCTTACAAATGCATTGGCCTATTACTCTGTGATCACATAATATGACAAAGCTCCATTGGTATTCGGTATTAATAGCTACCGAAAAACGTGACCGCTTTATAATAACTGACTGTAATGTTCAATAAAGTGACGAATGTGTGTGACCATCTCTGTTTGCATCTGTATAATCATAAAATATGAGGCAGACTAAAATATTTTATAAAGCATATTGAAGGTATTAATACACAGGGTCACGGAATCTGACGGGTCAAATTCATCGACCTAGCCTTTTTTGGGTGAATGTGGAGCAGATCGAGGGCTGGTGACGTCATCGTCTATAATTCAGTGTCTAACAACGAAGCAGCACAAGGCAAGGCAAGGCAAGGCAAGGCAAGGCAAGTTTATTTATATAGCACATTTCATACACAGTGGCAATTCAAAGTGCTTTACATAGAAGAAATTAAAATAATAAAAAGAAAGAAGAATAATTAAAATAATAAAAAGAAATAATAATTAAAAGTTAAAAAAAAAAAAAATACAGTACAGTACAGTACAAACAGTTGGACGAACAGTGGCACAGTGCTCATTCATTAAATGCATAGTTAAACAGAAGTGTTTTGAGTCTGGATTTGAATGTGACTACTGTAGGAGCACGTCTGATCTCCTCTGGAAGCTGGTTCCAGCTGCGGCTGGCATAATAGCTAAAAGCAGATTCTCCATGCTTAGAGTGAACCCTTGGTATTTCTAGCTGATATGATCCTAATGATCTGAGTGATCTGTTGGGTTTATATTCAGTGAGCATATCTGCAATGTATTGAGGTCCTAGGCCATTAAATGATTTATATACCAGTAATAATACTTTAAAATCAATCCTAAATTTAACTGGGAGCCAGTGTAAAGACCTGAGGACTGGTGTGATATGTTCATATTTTCTGGTTCTGCTCAGAATCCTGGCGGCAGCGTTCTGTATGAGCTGCAACTGTCTTATGGTCTTTTTGGGAAGGCCAGTGAGGAGTCCATTACAATAATCCACCCTGCTGGTGATGAAAGCATGCACAAGTTTCTCTAAGTCTTGTCTGGAAACAAAGCATCTAATTCTTGCAATATTTTTTAGATGATAGTATGCTGATTTAGTTATTGCTTTGACATAACTACTGAAACTAAGGTCTGACTCTAGTGTCACACCAAGATTCCTGACTTGATGTTTAGTTGTTTGACCCCTAGAGTGAAGGTATGCGTTCGCCTTGAGAACTTCATCTTTGTTTCCAAATGCAATGACTTCAGTTTTGTCTTTGTTTAACTGAAGAAAGTTTTGACACATCCAACTGTTGACTTCATCAATGCATTGGCACAGGGAGTCAATGGGGCTGTAATCGTTAGGCGATAGGGCTAAGTAGAGCTGTGTGTCGTCTGCATAGCTGTGGTAAGCAATTTGGTTCTTTCTCATTATTTGGCTCATTGGGAGCATATACAGGTTGAACAGGAGTGGCGCAAGAATTGAGCCTTGAGGGACTCCGCATGTCATAGATGTCCACTCAGACTTATGTTCACCTATACTCACATAATAACCTCTCCCATCTAAGTATGACCTGAACCATTTTAGGACTATCCCAGAAAGCCCCACCCAGTTTTCCAGCCTGTCAAGAAGTATGTTATGATCGACAGTGTCAAATGCAGCACTGAGGTCGAGTAGTACCAGCACTGATAATTTGCCTGAATCAGTATTTAAGCGAATATCGTTTATTATCTTTATGAGCGCTGTCTCTGTGCTGTGGTGCGGTCGGAAACCAGATTGAAAATTGTCAAAGTATCCATTCAAGCATAAGAATTTGTTCAGCTGATTGAAAACAACTTTTTCAATGATCTTGCCTATGAAAGGAAGATTTGAGATCGGTCTATAGTTGCTTAATATGGTCTTATCCAGATTGTTCTTTTTCAGGAGGGGTTTGACAACTGCAGTTTTCAGGGAGTTTGGAAAACTCCCAGAGAGAAGTGAGGCATTTACCACTTCTAGAAGATCTGCTTCTAAACTGTTTAACACACTTTTGAAAAATGATGTGAGAAGTATGTCAAGAGCGCATGTTGATGTTTTAAGGTGCTGTACGGTTTCTTCCAAAATTTTGCCATCAATTTCTTTGAAGTCAGACATAGTAACTACTTTCTCAGGTGGTTTGATCTGTCTGACCTCAGTGCAACTCAAGGATGTGCTGATCACCTTTCTGATATTACTGATTTTCTCAGAGAAGAAAGAATCAAACTCACTGCACTTGCTGTCTGAGAGCATTTCACTGGGAATCTGGCTTGGGGGGTTTGTCAGTCTCTCTACAGTAGCAAAAAGAGCAAGCAAGCAAGCAAGCAAGTGCGTGTGTTGTTTAAATTACTGTTTATAATATTTGAGAAGAAAGTCTGTCTAGCTTTGCCTAGTTCCATATTGAAAGCATGAAGGCTGTCTTTGTAGATGTTATAATGGACTACAAGTTTTGTCTTCCGCCACATGCGCTCTGCTTTTCTGCATTGTCTTTTCATAGTTTGCACTGCTGTTGAGTTTCTCCAAGGTGCTTTTTGTCTGCCACTCTTCTTCCTGACTTTAACAGGAGCAATATCATCAATTACAGTTTTAACTTTTGAGTTAAAGGAATCAAGGAGAAAATCAACAGAGTCTGCAGATATGCTTGGTGTTAAGGATATAGCCTTCATAAATAGTACACTAGTGTTCTCATTTAAGCATCTCTTCTTGACAGACACAGATCTAGCTTCAGTGGCAGGAGAGATCAATATATCAAAGAAAATACAGAAATGATCAGACAGTGCTACATCCTTAATAACAATCGATGAAATGTTTAGACCCTTACTGATGAGTAAATCTAGAGTGTGTCCACGATTGTGTGTGGGTCCATGTATATGCTGAGTCAGATCAAAAGTTTTTAAAACAGTATTGATTTCTTTTGCCATATTGGTTTCTGCATTATCTATGTGGATGTTTAAATCTCCAGCAATGGCAAAACAGTCAAACTCTGAGATAATTGTTGATAACAGTTCTGTAAAGTCCTCAGCAAAGGCTGGAGAGTATTTTGGAGGCCTGTAAATAATGATAAGTAAAATGCGTGGAGCACCTTTTAACACAATACCCAGATATTCAAAAGACAAGTAATTCCCAAGTGATATTTGCTTACATTGATAGATATCTTTAAAAAGAGCAGCTAGACCCCCACCTCTCTTAACAGCTCTGCAGACAAGCATAAAATCCAGGTTGTTTGTGGTTATTAAGTCGTTGACTAGAAGTGATTTATTTTTAAGTGAGCGAATGTTTAGAAGTGCTAACTTAACAGACTTACTTTTCCCCACAGCAATATTAGTTTGACGTGTAAGAGGCACCAGATTAGTTAGGTTTGCTGTACGGCTATTGAAGGCCTTAGACTTTCTATCTTGTAATAGAACAGCAATAGAGAAAGATACAGGCACACTGGGTTCCCGTTTGTTCTGTAAACATTTGAGAAAGTTACTGTTATCAAAACGGGGACCCGACACATATCACTGAGAGCTGGTATCAGTTGTTTTTGGTTCACCTCGAGCTGATGGAGGAGGGTGTGGGCCCTGGCGTTGTGGCAGAGGCCGAAGAGCTCTCACAGGAGGAGGGGGAGGGCGAGCTGGGCCCGCAGGCTTGGGTGGTAATGGTGCCTGTCTTTTTTTGGTTGGTATCTGGGGGCTCGCAGCAAAAGAGTGTGAAAGTCTGGTTCCAGCATGCACTAGTTCTTCCATTTTCTGTGAGAAGCACAGTAGTGGCGATGCTGATGCTGAGGAGAGGGAGAAAGTGTCTGGTGAAAGGGGCTGTTGCTCTGGTGTCTTCAGAGGCTGTAATATGCTGTCCTGGCTTCCCTGGCTGTTTTCCAGGAAGTCGTCCTTGGGTGATGAATCTTCAAGCAGTTCTGATATGTCTGTCTGTGGTGAGCTCTGTTGGCAGAGCTCAGCTGAGATTGTGTCCGTGAGCAAAGGTTGTTGTGGCTGAGTGGTGTTATCATGTCCATTTTGCTGCTGAAGTGAAGTCCCGTGGTCATTCATACTGTGTCCAGGTGTGTGTGTGCCGTTCAGATTGAGTGGATTGGCACACACTGCAGAAGGATGATTGAGGGAGAAGTAGAAATTGTCCTTTAACACTCTTGAACCAAGTTTGTTTGGGTGATGGCCATCCCGATGAAAAAGTTGTCTCTGACTCCAGAAAAGATTGAAATTGTCAATGAAGTTTACTCCGTTTATATTGCAGGTTTTTTGCAGCCATGTATTAAGCCCAAGCAACCGTGAAAACCTGTTTGTTCCTCTTGCTGGGAGAGGTCCACTGATGAATGTTTGAACTTTCAGTCTTTTAAGTGTTTCAAAAAGTTCATTGAAATCCTTCTTAAGGAGTTCTGACTGCTCTTTATGAATATCATTCTTCCCCACATGTATGATGAGTCGATTTGCAGTCTTATGTTTCATCAGAATGTTCTGAAGTTCCCTGTTTATATCAGAAGTTGTTGCTTGTGGAAGGCAGCATGTAGTTGTATCCCTGCCGCTAATGTTTCTGATTATGGAGTCCCCCACTATCAGAGTCCTGGGCTCGGCTGCGCTCTGAGCTGAGTGGCGCTGTCTGCTCGACCTTGAGCGCCAGTTAGCATCAGTGTTAGCTACTGGCCCATTCAGTCTGTGTTCGATCACATTCATCACATTTGGGGATTCCTCATTTACATTCATTAGCACTTCAAATCTGTTCTCAAGATGTATAGGCGGTGGTAGGAGACCAGTGTTTGCAATCCTTGTCAGAGCTGTATCTGGGGTAGAGGATGCTACTGCGGCAATATGTGAGGCTTGTGACAATCTGATGTCTCGAGTGCCTTTGGGTCTCGCTCCCTGTTTGTGCCATCGATTAGTAAGTTGATCGGCTTGTTTCTCTACCTGTCGAGGAGCACTAGTTTCATGGGACTCACCGGCTGTATGCTGAGGGTGTCCATGACGAAGCTCTGTTGTGTGCTCCGTCTGGTTTGGTGGTCCCGTAAGTAACTTTGTTTCAAGAACTGCAATCCTTTGTAAAAGTCTGTGGCAGTTGGTGCAGCAAGTAGATTCCAGAAGAGGCATTTTCTCTCCTATCCTTGAGGCAGTTGTGTTTTCCTTTCCCCGGAATGTAAGCTGGTCGGGTAAAAGAATTCTCAGTTTTTGTAGTAATCCAAACTTTGTCGTCTGAGCACTGTGCTGATTTGCTGAAGTTAAAATTAGGTGATAAAAGGAAATAAAATAAAGGAAATAAAAAAAATAGGAGATAAAATGTAAAAGCGATAGAGCAAAGTGCGGAGCAGTAAGCAAGAGCGTCCGAACAGTAGCTGAGCAGGAAGTGAATCAAAATTAAACTAAAGTGAATCACAAACAAAACTTTAACCGGCACAAACAATCGCACAAACAAACGAGACTATTTTGGGTGAATGTGGAGCAGGTCGGGGAGCTGAGTGACCTCAGAATGACCAATACATATTATTTTAATATTTAAGAAACCGAAGCAGCACAAAATAAACGTTTATCGGCGAAAATTAGCACAAACATATGAGAAGTTTGGGTGAACGTTGAGCAGGTGACATCATCGTCTATAATTCGGTCTAATATTTCAAAAACTGAAGCAGCACAAACAAAACCGGCACAAACCGAACAAGATCTATTTTATTTGGAGCATGTGGCTGCCTGGGTGACTGAATTACCTATAAATATTATTTTACTATCTAAAAAACAGAAGCAGCACAAACAAACAAAAATTACAGCACAAACGAAGTAAAAACGATTGAGCCTATTTTGTGTTGGGGGCGGGGCCAACTTCACGCAGGGCGGGCACGTGATCGGCTCAGAATGCATTTTCAAGTTGCACATTGAATTTTGCTACATTCATTGCGTGACACTTAATGGCAATGCAATCGCAAGTGTCTTAACTGTGAGTGTAAATGCAATTAAGAAAAAATAACATTTAAATTATAATTTTGCTACAGTTTTTGCTTGAACATGTTAAACATAATCATTTCTGTAATACATTTTAATTTTAATTTTGCAACTTATAAAGCGTTAAAATATGTATTCAATTTACCTATTAAAACTAGTGTATGAAATGGCAAATGTAAATTTTATAATTGAATTTTCATTTTCATTTTGCACCAAACGTTGCACATATGTAGGGAAAATTTTAATTTAATTACAGAAATGCATTGCCATTTTACATATTGCATTGTTATTTTGCATATTACATTTCAAATTGAATATTGCTACCCATATGCTTCCATATATATTAGCATTACACTACTAGTTTATTATAAAGCTGTTTTAATCAGTATTCATAATGTTATATTAAAAGTGCAAAAGTAATTAAATATAAATTTGAAGACATACACAGACTTTGAAATCAAGAAAACTATAATATAGCATCTTGTGTACATTACAAAATAAATACCTAGAGTCCATTAAAAAAAGTACAGCAGCAGATATAATCTCTTGAACAAAATACATTATAATACATGAAAGATCAGTGAAATTGTAACGGTCACCAGCTGGAGTGCCCTTGAGTGCCACCAGAAGGCACTCCACATCAGACTATCATTATTCACTCACAACTACATTTCCCATAATTCACTGCCCGGACTCATCATCCCTGATTATCACATTCACCTGCGTCTCATTATATTGTTTAGTTCACCCCATATAAGCCTGGTTCACCTCATCATTCCCTGTGAAGTCTTGTTTGTGTCACACTGCATTTCTGAGCGTTTATCCTGTGTTTTGTTTATCTGGTTTTTGATCTTGGACTGTTTCCTCATTTGTATGATTGTTATCTGCCTGGCCTGACTTGGACTGTTCTTGGATTTTTGATTATTGCTGCCTGCCCCGAATTCTGCCTGTTATCTGGTTTACCCTTGCTGTTTGATCTACATTGCTCTGTCTGCCCTGTTTGACCCCGTCTGTACGACCTTCCTTATTAAAAGCTGCATTTGGATCGATCTTTGTGTCTCGGAGCAGTTTCATGACAGAAATGCTATGGCAGAGCTATATTATACACTTTTGTAGAACCTTTCTGGGTAACACTTTATAATAACTGCACGCTATTAATCATTAGTTAAGCATTAGTAAACAGTTAATTTGTCATTTATAAAGCATTAATAGACATTAATAAGCAGTTTATAAATAGTTATACTTCATTTAGAAATAATAAATTGATCATTAATAAAGTATGAAAAAACAATTATTAAACACATTATAGATATGCTTATAAATCAAGAATAAAGCATGTATAGCTGTATTTACAAACTGCTTATTAATGTCAGTTATTATAAAGTGTTACCCATTTCTGTTATACCTGTATTACTGAAGAGTACACTATGAATATTACATCACTCAATAAATAATCCATCTTCATCAGTTTTATTATTATTAAACCTTTCCACTTTTAAGTTTTGTTAAAAAAAGGAATACATGTTTTTTGTTGTTTTTTAGAGCAGAGTGTCGATTCTTTCTTTTAATATTTTAGTGAAAATTAGCTAAAACACTTGTGGGGAAAGAGTTATAAACACTGAGTGAACTTTAAAAATGAACGCATCAGATATAAAGCGTTCTCAGATTACTTCAGTCGTCGTAGTTGAGCCGAACCGTTTGTGAAAGCTAGACTGGTTCTCTTACGAGAGTTCTCTCGTACTGCGTTTGAAAACGCTACGGGAAAAGTCTCTTTTTACGAAACACTGAAGCAAAAATTATCCTTTAATTTTCATATATGTAAAACGCGTTGCGGCAGCAGCAGACAGCTGAAGCAAGACGGCTCGTCCGCTCATTGGCTGCTCTGCGGCAACTGCATAAGCCTATCGAGCGAGGCCTGAGGTGACGTCAGGCCAATGAGGGCGCTTCGCGCCCTCCTCGCCACTTCCCGCCGAGACCGGCGTGGCTTACCTCTATAAAAGGAGCTCGAGAAGGCTGATTCACTTGATTTTGATCGCCGAAGCGAACCAGAGTGAACCAAACGCACGGCAAGGGAACGCAGTACTCGTTCCCTCTTCTAGAGAGAACCGAGGTTACGTTAGTAACCGAGTACGTTCTCTTACGAGAGTTCTCTCGTACTGCGTTTATCAAAACGCTACGGGAACCCCTTGCAAAACGTCGTGCTTGCTGGGATAAAAACACTGATCACCGGAAGCTATTTCAGGCATACAGTGCATAATCACCAGATAGACTCACACAGAGTCAGGGAATAAGGGGGGGAAGCCTTAATTCCCTATACTGTAGCGTCTGCAGGCTTAACATGACCTCACAGGGAGAGTCTAAAGACAGGAGGGGTTTCCTCCGTCCTTATATAGACATGTCCACAGACGCGAATATGACATCACATAGCCAGGGTAGGGAGCCTGCACTAATGTGGGAAAACGTGGGTCTTACACAGTTCTGCCCAGTATGGTCGGTAGCGCATTGCGCCTGTAAATAGATTACACCGACAAAAGCTTAGCCTGTAAGGCGGGAACCTCTAGGTTATAAAACCTGATAAATGTAGACGGAGAGGCCCAGCCTGCCGCCGTACATATATCCTGTAAGGAAATCCCGCTGGACCAAGCCCACGAGGAGGCAACACCTCTCGTAGAGTGCGCTCTGACTCCCAACGGACATTGAATGCCCTTGGCAGTATAAGCCAGCGCTATTGCGTCAACTATCCATCTGGATAGACTCTGTTTCGAGAGAACCGAGGTTACGTTAGTAACCGAGTACGTTTTTCACTCAAACCACCATTGTTAGTTAATTGTGTCTTTAAGGTAATTACAGTTGCACACGTTGGATCAAATAGTTTGTCTGTATTCTCAGGCATTTCCTACATTAGATCCACAAGCTTTAAGATGTGTGTTTTTACAGTGTGTGCAGTGAATGAAGAGCTCTTTAAACAGACTCAAGCAACAGCTGCCTTATTTGACTACTGTGTGTGGGAATTTGGTTAGTCTCACAGTGTGAGACATTTGATCGGTATAAAGTCTACCCCACATTGTTAACTCTGGCCAAAAATCACCCACAGGAAGGGGCTGTACAAGACCAACCACAGTTTTTGATGTCATGTTTGGCAGTTGACAGTAGCAAGCATAAGAAGGCCATCTGACACTAGACACTAGTCTTAGGCTCTGTCCACACTAGTGAGTTTTCGTTTTAACATGGCATTTTAAAATGAAAATGATCCTCGTCCCTATTGGCATTTTCACTGTTTCAGAAAAGATCTCCGTCCACACTACACGACCGAAAACACGTCACATGACCATTCATGCAGGGCTTGCACCGCTTGATGAGATTTGATGCAGATTGCTCTAATAATAGCTTGCCTCTTGCATATGTAGGCAGCTGCAGTATTATAAAATGCAGAGTTTAATTCCACAATGGCTGCTAATAAAAGACAACAATGTCAGCAAAGCTTGCAGTTCCGTCTCCATATTACTGTTTACATGGTCGTCGAGACTGATCTGTTATTGCCGTAATGGTCATATGACAGGGGCTTGACAATTCAGGGAAGGATATGCAATGTTCCAGAAGAACCAATCAGGGAGCGAATGAGGGCAGCCATGCCTTCATTTTCAAAAATCTCCGTTTTGGTCCGTATATATACACTGAAATGCAAGTTTTCAGGTCTGCAGCGTTTGCAAAACTCTGTTTTCAAGGGTCGCAAACTCCGGAGTAGTGTTGATGCCAGGCGTAACCATAGCAAAAGTTATGCGTTTTAAAACTAAAACGCACTAGAGCACATGCAGGCATGTGGCAACACCATGGGGTCAAAGTTTGTCTGGTAGATGCTATAACTACTATCTTGACAAAAAAAAAAAAAAAAAACTTTTTTCATTGACAGCAAATCAAAACATGCTATGGATTCTGACAGAACACAATTTACTTCATAGTTCATTATAATAGCTGGAAAGTTTGTCTTCCTTAGAAGTCTAGTTCAAGATAGAGACAGAAATAAAGATTGGGTGGTAAAGGGATACATCAACTTAGTATCTGCATCAGAATCAGATTTCAAATATTCAGGAGGGTTGAGGCTGCATCGGGAACCTCAGCACGCCACCAAATTCAATTTACAGGCTTTTCAGAGCCAGCATCTGTCCCCTCGCCTGAGACAGCCCTCACTGCAGGGAGCCATACGGGCAGAGACACACTCCTCCGTCTGGCCGCATCAAGCCCATTCTCCCAATCCACTTCAGCTCCGTGGATGAGAGGAGAGGTCAAAGACTTGTAATGATGCCTGTTTTGCTTCCTCTGAAATGGCCCTATCAGCATGTGAAGGCAGACCTGATGAGGGCACATTCCTGCTGATCCCCTAACTGTCGCCTGAAGGTGGGGGGGGTGAGACTATACATCAAAGAGTCTAATTGGAGAAGGAAGAGGAACGGGAGGTCTGCGATGACTGCAGGGGGGTTTTCCTGATGCTGGGAGAAGAAGCCCCAGCCACCTCTCCTCGCTCGGAGTGGAAATAATGGATTTTAATTAGCCACTCGACCTGCAGCATACAACAGCACAATTAACCTTTCCGATCCACAGGGAAATAGGCACCGGTGCCTTCAAACATCACTTAAAGCCGACAGAGATGTGTAATTACATTAGGCTTACAATAAAGGGCACATATATATGCCAGTGAAAGCTGCAAGGAAACGTTTTCTGAAGTTTTTTTAAAGACAACCTCTGGCTTTGGTTTAGATGTGCGAGCAAGTAGACACAGGTTAGCTAATTGCCTTGTAAAGCCTGGCATTTGAAATAACATAAAACAAAAAAAAAAGTTTTTATGTTTTCCAATGTTTTTTTTTCTGTTGAGTATTATATTTGATACACTTTTTGTCTTTTAGGCACTTTTAGGCCCAAACTGAGAAAAAAATGCAATTTGGTGCAGATGCCGATAATTAGCCATTGCAGCTTTTAATGTAATCAATGGGACCGGTTGACATGCATCAGTTGTCACTCTAAATCTCCCAATAATGTGTCAGTAAGATTGAAATACTTTCTAAATACTTAGTTTATGATCAAACATCTGTATTTTTTATTGTGTTGGCAAATCATATAATGAAATGCAATGTTTCAATGTTTGCCTGTTGTATCATATTTGATACATTTAAAAAGGATTTTTCTAAAAATAATGTAATAATCAAATAAACCTAAAAAAGTTTCAGTCCAGTAAATGTTCATCATAAAATATTACTAACAAAACAAAAATATTCTCAATTTTACTTTAAAAAAATCATTAAGGATTGCACAGCAAAAAAAACAAAAACAAATAAACACTAGCATCAATTTTAGAATTATACTTAAAAAGGCATTTTACTTGCTTAAAAAGTATAAACTATTAATCTTACGACAGAAGGCATTTAGTAGATTATGTACAACAGGTTTTTCAGCAAAGTTTTGATCAGGCTGATAACTTACAGGCCATAGAAATTCAAAATCCATTATGATTCAGTAGGCTTCAAAGGGTTATACTTTCAATCAGTCGCTGTTAACTGTTAAACCTTGTCCTAACTAGGCATGATAAAGTGCGGTAAATCAAATCTCTTCTATTGTAATCAAAGGTTTTTGCCCTAATCCCCAACAGCTAACAGCAACAACAATTAGCGTAAAAATAGTGTGAAAGCTAATCTGTTAAAGTGTGCCGTGCAAAATACTACTCCCTTGGACCCTAAAAAGTAGCTGTTTGTAAAAACTGAACCTGTCACACTACAACATTATTATTGTATTTAGCTAATCAAAATGTTTTTCTTGTTAGCATTTTGCTAAGCTATCAGGCTACTTTGTCAGCTAACTGCAAGCTGAAAAGGCAAACAAAGTTTAGAAATGTTTAGGTTGAACATTTATAGCTTCAGTTACATAATGTGATATGTAATATAGTATAATTTTGATGTGGTATCGTGTCTGTGCTTGTGTGGAAACACGATTCTTTAGTGTGGGCTGGCTCACACAAGCTCTCACAGTTTCTGAGTTTAGCAAAAATCCATGCTCACAGAAAGTGTATATACACTGTTTTGCACCACTGGTAAGATCACAGATTTTGTGTAGGTATCTTGTCCTGTCTGGAACGACCTCCCTGGATGTAAATCTCTGCCCAGAGGTTGTCTGCTTTCAAACAAAATGATGGATGCAAGATGCTGATCTGAATTGTGAGAGAGTTAGAACAAACAGGTCACTCTCTCAACATTTCTTTCTAGCATTTCCTTACAAAATGTAACCATGGTTTTATTACAGTAAAAGTGTAGCAACCATTTTTTTTGTTTGGCGGATTGATTATCGTTTTTATAACCAAGGTTTTACTACAAATACCATGGTTAAAAACTATGGTTAATGTAGTAAAACCATGGTTTATTTTTGTAAGGGTTTCTATTGAGATACACCTTCAGGCCTTTGGGCCAATCCTGTTATGCAGAACATTTTCTGCTTTTCTGATACACACTGATGCCGCCTCTTAAGTGTATGCTGTGCCGCATCATTCCTTTCAGCTAATAAAAGAAAAATATAGCAATTTTCTGGTGTTATTTTTTGATTGGTTGGGGCGTTCTACAGCCCTTCATCAAACTTCTCAACACAGCCCGCCTCAGACTGTTTTTAATCAAAGGACAAATCATAAAAAAAAGAAAAAAACACTATCCATGACAAAATTCTGATTGGGTGGGCAAGGCAGACGACTGGGTGTTTGAAACTGGGTAAATTTTAAAAATCTTCCTGACCCCAAATTTTTGAATGGTAGTGTATGTCTTGTAAGTCATGTCAAAAATATGAAATATCTTTCTTTTTTTTTTATTAAAAAGGAATATCTATTTTTTAATCACTTCACAAGTACAATATGTTATCTGTCAAAATTTAAATATGATAAATATAATAAAATGTAGGTTTTTCCTGAATTATCAGTCTGTCTTAACATCCTATCCTGTAAAAAATTCAGTATTCAAAGTATACCATCAAAATCTCATAAGACGATCCTTATGTAATGTATTCATTAACAAGCTCTTTATTTCCATCCTGTCAGGCATCCTGCTAAATTTCTTGACAATGTGTAAACAAGTTGCTTATTACATTTTAAGTGTATCATCGTGTCAACACTATGTTTCTGAATATCTGGTCTACCATTTAATATACTTCCACATATTACAGAACAGTCATATTCATTTTTCAAAAGTTAAATATTTCAAAAGGCACTGTATAACAGAAATGACCCTCCTAGCAGACGTCAAACACTTCACACCAGCCAAAACATCCACAAACACCTCAGAGTATTAAAGTTGAATTCTATTTTCAAGTGCTGTTGTCTGCTGGTTTAGCCTCCACATTTCCAGGCTCAACGGCACCACTAACAAACTCCTCCACGCTATAAAACACCCGACTGCCTTGAATTAGGTATTACTGCTGCACAGTTTGACAACAATCATAGCTGTTGATTATTTCCCTTGATATTCTAATTGATGAATGGAATTGACATTAAAATTACTTTGTTTCCCATCTCATTGTAATCAACAAAGCTGTCTAGACACAGTCAACGCTTTGCTGACTATAATGGGTGCATTCTAGTTTTGTTGCATCATTCACTTTTCGTGTATATTGGGCTGTAAGCAAGCAGACTGCATGTAGTGAATCAGTTATAACATTTTTTGATGACGATTACCGATTTGCTTCATAGCTTTTTGACTGTCTAGCGTTCCTTTTCGCGTGCCACCACAAACAGAAGTGAAAACCTCGTTCATTTTTAACTTCTTGTCATTGCGCACAGTGGACATGTGTGTGATTCATTAATTTGTCAATTAATTGTGCAGCCCTACCAGGCATCATATTTAGGTCCACTTCTGTCTGGTCTGGTAATTCAATGCTGGAGATTTCGATTAACCTTCTCATTACAGTGATGGCTGCTGGCAGACTGAAGCTTCATTCCTTATCTTCTTCAGGACATCATATACATTCAGTGCAGCATTAATCAACACTCACGTTATGCACTGAAATGTCTTCCTCTGCTCAGATCCTCATATTTCTGCCAAGATGACACCAATCCGCAGCAGTCATGGCACAAGCGACTGACATTAATGGAGGAAATGAGAGGAGGAGAGATAGAGGTGTAACTTTCCTCTGGTCATGGTTATGCTTCGATTACATATGGGGTGTCAATCATGTGGCGTGAGAGCGGCACGATTGATGGGGGCGGTTGATCTTTTCTCTCTCTAGGAGTTGTTTCACTCTCGTTTCATTTTTAACAGCCTCAACACCTTCCTCCACCACCTCCTTATTCTCTCTCAGACCTTTCTGTCCCTCGTTCACCGACTCCTTCATTTTAGGGAGGCTATCTTGCCCCTTTCCAATCCCCAGAGGCAGAGGGCAGGCAGTGGGGGCTAGGGGGGTACAGTGCAGGGCTTCCTCGAAAAAAGAGTCAATATGGGCACGTTCCATGTTCAAACTATTCAAAACTATAAGTTTTACATCTAAAAAATATATACAGTGCAATGCATAAGTGTATACACCCATGCTAAAGTTGACTAAAAAGAGGAATAAAAAATCATATTTTGGAAATTGAACTTAATGCCTTAATTTAAAAAATTAGGAAAAATCCAACCTTTTAGGACACCAATTTTCTTTGTGAATGAATAATGTATCGTAAATAAATAAATGTTCTTCCTTAAAATACATGGTGCATAAGTGAGTACACCCCTATGTTAAATTCCCATAGAGGCAGGCAGATTTTTATTTTTAAGTATTTTTTTTTAATAAATTTTTAGGATACTATGCATCCTGATAAAGTTCCCTTGGCCTTTGGAATTAAAATAGCCCCACATCATCACATAGCATTCACCATACCTAGAGATTGGCATGGTTTTATTTCAGTTAGCCTAAAAGCTAGTTTGATTTGCATTGCTCTCACAATGCTATGTGATGATGTGGGGCTATTTTAATTCCAAAGGCCAAGGGAACTTTATCAGGATGCATAGTATCCTAAAAATTAATAATAAAAAAAAATACTTAAAAATAAAAATCTGCCTGGCTCTATGGGAATTTAACATAGGGGTGTACACACTTATGCACCCTGTATTTTAAGGAAAAACATTTATTTATTTACGATACATTATTCATTCACAAAGAAAATTGGTGTCCTAAAAGGTTGGATTTTTCCTAATTTTTTAAATTAAGGCATTAAGTTCAATTTCCAAAATATGATTTTTTATTCCTCTTTTTAGTCAACTTTAGCATGGGTGTATACACTTATGCATTGCACTGTATATATATTTTAAGTGGTTCTAATTCCCTAAAGGTCAATTTGGCTTCAGTACAAATAAAAGCTAATAATTCAGTTTGGGAAACATTTATGGAGCCTTTATAATATCATGCCAACTATTTCTCACACACAAAATAAATGCTCCTTTATACATAAAAATGTACACTGTAGTATACTATTATACTGTTTTTATATTTTAAGAAATGAATCCATTGCAAGGTGATCAGCATATTTCTTGGGATTAGTCTTATAAACAACATTTTTATTAATTTAATTAATTAAAAGATTTATTTCTTCTGTGCAACACCAAAGAAGATATTCTGAAAAAGGTTTTTTATTTATTTATGTCTATTTAATGAAAGTCAATGGTGTCCAATTCTGTTTTGGACCCCATTGACTTTCATTATACAGACAAAAACAGTTCCACAGAAGAAAAAAATTAAGGAATATTTTAATTAATTTTGTTATTTTATATTAACAGAGTTAGATTATTATAATTTAATCAATTAAATGTATATATTTTATATGTATATATATTTGATTAAGATTATATTCATTCCCATTACTTTTTAAAGCCTGCAAATGACAACTTTAAAATTCTCTGATATTTCCAGATTTCCCATGACCAAGGGAAACCTCTATCCCACTGGCCTGTGAAACATCTACAAAAATGACTTACAGCATTTTGTACATATACTGAAACAGAAGGCCCATACAAAACTCCTTTGTTCCACAGAACTTCAATAATCTCAAAGCCCACCACACACAGCAATAAGACATATGCCACAGAGGAGCTCCTCACTAACAAAACCTTTGACCCTGTCTGACATATTTGTCAGTGATATTTCTCCTGGCCCTTGCCTTGTCCTCAGGGTATGCTGAAACTCGAATGTGCACCTTATGGAGGAGCTTCTTCATCTGATGCACAGGAGCTAATGTTTAATTGTGTGAAATGGAGAGCATGAGTGTGCATGTAGATGGGGGAAAGACTCACGCGTCCACGTCTGCCAGGAGCTCCAGCTTGCCGGGGAAGATCTCGGACAGGAGCACACGTGTGAACGAACGGCCTAAAGACTCCAAACGAGACTCTAAGTGCTAGAAAGAGAGAGAGAGAGAGAGAGAGAGAGAGAGAGAGAGAGAAAGAGAGAGGGGTTGAATACTGATTGTTACACATATTTACATAAAAACAACACAATTTCATGCACAGAGCTCAAGGTCAGAACAGCCCACATCAAGCATTGAAGGAGGAAAGAGAACAGAAAATCATTACAACCAAGTATTCCCAAATTTACTGAAAAACAAGAAAACCACTTCCTATCGCCTAATGAGAAATCTTCACAGGACCGCTGATGCTGAACGTGTGTAACCAGCTTGTGTAAACCCTTTAGTAACCACCATCAGTTCTGTGTTGCTAACATCAATGGCCAGTTTAGCTTGAATTTTTTTCCATTAATAATGTGGGGCTTTGTTTTGCTGCCTTGATTTATTAGTGATTGATTTATACTTATTTATTTGGTCTGCGCAAAAGACCTGAACTCCACTGAACACCTTTAAGATTAATCGAAATTAGGGTTGCACAATATACTGGTACCATAATAGTATCGATCATTTTTATTTATTTACATAGGATTGTACATTTAACATTTCATGCTCACTTCTATTTTTACATTTAAATGATCAAACACTTGCTTAAAGTTTATCTTTAAAAACACTAATAATTAACACCGTTAAATGTAATATCAAAATTAATATTCATTTTTAATACTGTACTGAATTACAACTTTGTGATATCTAAATTCACTTGTAGAGTTAATGTTTTACATTTATTTAGACAAAATAGAAATAGAATTTTATCAAGTAATAAGAATTTTCTATTTTAATTATCAAGCGTAGCGTCAGTTCTGGCAGGTCACGTTAGTCAAGCTCGCATCAGCTGACTCTCAGCTGATCCACGTCTACCTATAGGAATACGACGCCTATCACTGTATACATAAGCTCCTTCAGTATTATCAGCAGCTATCACGTTTCTCAGGAGCTAATTACCCTCCTCCCTCCCCAGCTCCTCCTCGCGTCAGTCCCCTTGAATCAGAATAAATTCTCGAATTATGTTGTACATTAAATTGAATTAATGATATCTGCAATACATTAATGTTGGTTCTGTTCTGTTTACCCTAAGGGGGGTTATTGCTGTTCTCGCCCAGAACGGAACCGTACCGCCAATCCTAACTATGCTAAATGTCAATCGTATTTGATGATAGTGGTAAATTACTGATAAATTATCAGTATCAGACAGAATTCTAATATTGATGCATCTCGAAATTGAGTGCATTATGAGAGTTTTCTGGCTCTCCTAGTCATTACAAAATAAACATTTATGACATTTCATAGACAGTAGGACACTTTGAGGTGATTTATCACTGAACATTTCTCATAGCCCATATCATCTGATCATGATCCAGCTTAATTTTAGCCTAAGCCTGCACAGAGCACTGCTGTCCTGTTTAAAAGACCTGTCTTATCGGACTCTCTGCTAAAAATGATATCGAGATGATTCACTGTCTTGCAGTTTGTCACGCAAAGACATTTTCCCATGTCCATTCAATTTCTACTTTGGTGTCACTAAGATAATGTCACAGCTGAACTAAAGACTAGGGCGAGATGGAGCACTCGTAAGAAAAAGAGATAAATGGGATAAATGTTTATGCTTAATTTGGCATATATAGGAAGCCAATGAAAATTCTCACCAAAATGATAATCCAATTTTTTTTTTGTGTGTGTCATGGCTGATAACTGAAAATATACAGTATGAAATATGACTATTCATTTTGATAAATCCAATATCAAAAGATCATAAAAAAACTAGTATCAAAATAACCAAAGTGGTCCCAATATATTGTGATTTTCTATATAATATTCTCATTTTTCTCAGCTACAAATAATTAAGGTAAAATAGAATGTAGCATGTTAGTGTTTTTCATATATGCTAAATCCTGCATATATCCTTTCATTGCCAGTTTGCAGCCACATTTAAGTGAAAAAAGTGTCAAAAGTCAAAGCATGAAAAAAGTCGGAAGAATATAATCAAATTTATTCCGTGTGAATAATTTACACTTTCACAGATCTCTTGTGGTATCATTGTACCTACATAGGAAGTCTATGACTTCATAGGAAAACTTGTTTCTAAATTGAGTAAATTACTGACAAGTACAAAGAGTGGCAAAAAAAGAAACACTTCACCTCTAATTTAAGAACAACAGAAGTCATAGGAGGTCCCAACTACAATATTAAACAAATCTGAGTGTATATATAAAGACATGTTAATACACCTTTCATTTGTTCATTAACCATCAATGCTAATTCATTCCCTAGAGATTGGCAGCCGGAACGTGAATAATAACACAATTCTTGCTCACTTCAGGATAAAGTGATGCATTACCAGACTCTCCCCACACACTTTGAAGTGTGAAACCCAGTGGACCACAAATATTACCAGCAAAAACCTCCAGACATCAGTGAGGAGGCATTCAGGTGAACGGGCGGCTTCAAAGCACAACCATGAAAAAATAAATAAATAAAAGAAAAAAAGGGAGGGAGGGAGGGAGGGAGGGGAGGGAGGGGAAGTAGACTTCGCTCCTCTTCTCTTCTCCAAACACATTTTATAATTACTTCACTGTTAATCTAGTATGTTTTATATGAAAAATACAGAATATGCAGGGATGTGTTACATAAAACCAGAGACATTTCTTAGATAAATTCACTTGATTTAATCCTCTTTTCACCAGAATCAGATTTTCAAATACAGATGTGCTTTTCTGTAGTACTTTCTGAAACAGTGGTTCTCAAATAGCTTTGCTAAAGGACCTAGATTTTACAAAATCTGATGACCAAATATAGTATTATAATTGTCTTTAAATAACTAAATAATTGTATTAAATGTATTTTTGTATTTATTATTATTTATATATTACCATGAAAAAAATCTGGTTTGCTTTTATTAAATTACAAATTAACTTGCATCATAATAGATTTTGACTTCAACAACAACAAAAGACATGGGATGAGTTTTCTCCTCCCCAAAATTCTAAAGCTATTGACTAAGCACAATTATATGTTTACTTGCATTTAATTATTTCAATTTAGCATTGTTTAAGCAGTGTGTACAACCCTGTCAGAACAGACCTACGGCTTATTTTAGGTTGCGACCCACCAGTTGAGAACCACTGATGTAAAAGGCACTCCGACAGGAATAAGGCATGAGGGTCAGGATTGAAAAAAAACAAAAACATTTGATGATGACTACAGACATCGCCGCCAGAATCACCATCCACTGTTTGTCTAGGTGCGGAATTTATCTCACTCGTCTTCTCTATGCATACCAATTAAAAAAGGATGAGACAAGAAAGGGAGAAAAACTGCCAAAACAAAGCCAAATCCAAATACATACAAATGAACAGATGACAAGAGGCAGAGAACAAAGAGAGGAGGATTTGAAGGAGAAGAAGAAGAGGAAGAAGAGAGGGAGGTGACCTGCCCCTCCCAAAACAATCGATTAATGCCCCTGGTGAACTCTCCTCTCGGCCAAATGCTGCAGGCTATGTGTGCGTTTCGTTCAGCGCAGGTGCAAGACTGAACTGAGCAAGGAAGATAGACATTTTTACACTAACAGAAAACATATTGCATGACAAAGGGTAGCAGATGGTCTTACCTCCAAAATTTTGGGGTTTCCCTGTCTGCCAAGGGTGCCTAGGATGAGGCCCCATCTCTGGGCCGAGTGAGCTCTCTCTATGGCCTGCAGTCTGGTCGCCCGCATTGCCTCATGGTCATAATACTCTCGAGAAAACACTTTATTGTATGGGTCATACCTGCAGATATGGAGGACAACACATTATTTACAAACAATAAAATACAAAAAAGAAAAAAGAAAAGAAAGAATAACTAGATTCTTAAATTTTCTGAAGAATGTTGCAAAACTCTCCACCATGACAGTTGTATGTTGCTAGGTAGTTGCTATGACATTTTGTCTAAGTCTATGGGATTTATTTCCCATTTTATCGTCCGCCAGGTGAACGTGCAATAAAACAAATAAAAAAAAACAAATACAATATTAAGTTACCTGTAACTAAAGCTAAATGTAAAGTTCAGCTAAATGTTCCATTGTCCTTCCACATTCAAAAATATTCATTCAAATTAAACTTTAACATAAAACAATTTGATTCAACATCAGTAACAATTATATCATTGTAATCATTTTATTATATTATATCATTTTTGTGTCCCAGCTGAGACTGTATTGTGGGTCATTCCGTGTCAAATCAACCAAAATTTCGGAAACTTCCGAGGCTCAAATTGTTTATTTTGGAAAGACAAAGAAAATAGTGATGAAACTATTAATACACTATTTTTTAGAGGGGTGTCAAAATGACAACTTACAGGGGGTAAAAACGACTTTAGAAAGATGGCAGCATCATGATTTTATTTCCACACAGAGATTGGTAGGTCTGTTAGTTAAATATGTTGACTTTAGCAATCGTTGTTTCATTATATGCCAACGGTGAAAGTTCAAAAATGGAAAAAAAAAATACTACTTGTGTTTTTTTGCCCCAAGTTTGCATGTCTGTAACTCAAGAATCATTAAAGATACCTTCACATCCTTTTAGATTGATAGGTATGTTATATGCAATTGTTTTGATGGAGGAGGGAAACGAGATACATTTCTAGTTTCAATATTATTTATTCTTCAGACATTCCTCTTTAAATGCAATAAGAATCGGCTGTGTGCAAAGTGAACCACATTTGGTTTTTGACCATTGAAAATGGGTAAAATACAACAAATTGAACATGGAGATGCATTGAGATCCCCATTTCTATGGGATTGAACCATACAGGGCCTTGACAATGAAGCTTCCAAAAGAAAAGTTTATTAAGAATTAGAATCAATTATTTATTAAGGATATTAATATATATATTTAATACTTTTAGAGTTGCAGACATGACAACTTTGGAAAAATAATATTTATGTCACTCAGACAGGTATGTTCAATGCAATTGTGCTGATAGAAAAAAACAAGATACATTTCTAGTTTCAAAATTAGTTGTTGTTCAAATATTCCTCATAAAAAGTATGTATGCAAAACTGTATGCAAAGCATTTGGTTTTTGACCACTGAAAATGTGAGCAATTGACCAATTTACTCATGGAGCTGAATTAATATCTCCATATCTTTGGGAATGAACCATACAGGGCCTTTAAAATGAAGATACCAAAAGAAAAGTTTATTAAGAACCAGAATCTAAAAGGATATTATGGTATGTTTAATAATTCTTGAGTGACAGACATGTGAACTTGGGGCAAAAAAACACAAGAAGTGCTTTTTCCCAATTTCCCACTAAAAGACCTACCAATCTCTGTGTAAAAATAACATAATGATGCTGCCATCTTTTTAAAGTCATTTTTACCCCTTGTAAGTTGGCTCCAAATCTCAATCTTGAAAATTGTCATTTTGACACAAAATAGTGTATTACTCAGTAAATATACATCCATGACATTTAATATTTTGGCTTTCTTCTTCATTTATGTATTTCTTTCACCAGACCAAAAATGATCTGAACACATTTTTTTTTTTTTTTGCTGGGGACCTCTGGTTGAGTTGATTCGGAATGACCCTTGTGCATTTTTGTATGGCTGGAACACTGTATTGGTCAGTTAGTCCCTCTCAAATGAAAAGTATTAAATATTTATACAGGTATATAGAGAAAATAAATAATAATTAATTATTAGAAATTATCATAATAATAAATAAATAAATGAAAATGGCCAAAGGAGGGAGCTGTCCTCTGTAACCAAGGAGTATATTATCAAAATGGCTGAATTTGGTCAATTAACTTTGGATATTTCTAAAGACAATGCTATAAAGCTTAAAGACAATGAGCTGTAGTAATGACGCTTGGCTTTAGCAAAAAAATAAAAAAATAAAAAAATACAAAAATTTCAATTGCACATTGGTTTACCTGTAGGCGGGTATCTCTGGGTTGGAAATCATGATGGATTCCAAATGAAACCTTCCATCCCCAAGATAGCTATAGACAGAAAAACAACTCTATCAGAGAGAAAGTCTGAGTGGGCAGAAAGAATAAAACTCTGCTAACTCCATTCTCCCTCTGCGATTTGTCTAGGAAAATATAAAGGCCAATGGGTCTCGGCCTAGAGGACTCCAGAGCAGCACCCTTCTAACATTCAGCAAGCATTCAGGGCAAGACCTACTCACTTTGAAGTCACGGCAACATTAACCAGCCCGGAGAGCGAGTCATAGCCACGGAGGATGATGGGCTACAATCCAGAAACTCCACAAATAAACCTGTGTGATATGATTAGGTCATGACGCGGACATCACGCAAACACAACTCAACACACTAATTATAATCGGCTGTGCTGACGGGAGAGGACCTGCCACATAGGTAATGGGAGTATAGATTAACCTAGCAAACTTGATGGACGCCCTGGGGAACGCAGTCACGATTAGAAAGGCTAATTAAGATACGTTTATAAAACTCCATGGAACATACTGTGGGTGGGATCCCCCTGGGCCCACCGGAGCAAAGGCTAAACCTGCCATACTTCACTCTCGCACACACACAGTGACAGAAAAACACTCTATAGCGTTCATTCTTCTTGTCCCTCAAACATAAAAATCCTGTTTTGCTGCCACACTGTCTTGAACCTGCTAAGGAAACTGGATTCAGACAGAAAGCAGTGATGCAAGATATAAGTTATCGGCCGTTTTTAAATTTTCTTTATTTACTTATTGTTAGAGATGGTATATCTACAGTGAGGAAAATAAGTATTTGAACACCCTGCTATTTTGCAAGTTCTCCCACGTGGAAATCATGGAGGGGTCTGAAATTGTCATCGTAGGTGCATGTCCACTGTGAGAGACATAATCTAAAAAAAAAAATCCAGAAATCACAATGTATGATTTTTTAACTATTTATTTGTATGATACAGCTGCAAATAAGTATTTGAACACCTGTCTATCAGCTAGAATTCTGACCCTCAAAGACCTGTTAGTCTGCCTTTAAAATGTCCACCTCCACTCCATTTATTATCCTAAATTAGATGCACCTGTTTGAGGTCGTTAGCTGCGTAAAGACACCTGTCCACCCCATACAATCAGTTAGAATCCAACTACTAACATGGCCAAGACCAAAGAGCTGTCCAAAGACACTAGAAACAAAATTGTACACCTCCACAAGGCTGGAAAGGGCTACGGGGAAATTGCCAAGCAGCTTGGTGAAAAAAGGTCCACTGTTGGAGCAATCATTAGAAAATGGAAGAAGCTAAACATGACTGTCAATCTCCCTCGGACTGGGGCTCCATGCAAGATCTCACCTCATGGGGTCTCAATGATCCTAAGAAAGGTGAGAAATCAGCCCAGAACTACATGGGAGGAGCTGGTCAATGACCTGAAAAGAGCTGGGACCACCGTTTCCAAGGTTACTGTTGGTAATACACTAAGACGTCATGGTTTGAAATCATGCATGGCACGGAAGGTTCCCCTGCTTAAACCAGCACATGTCAAGGCCCGTCTTAAGTTTGCCAATGATCATTTGGATGATCCAGAGGAGTCATGGGAGAAAGTCATGTGGTCAGATGAGACCAAAATAGAACTTTTTGGTCATAATTCCACTAAACGTGTTTGGAGGAAGAAGAATGATGAGTACCATCCCAAGAACACCATCCCTACTGTGAAGCATGGGGGTGGTAGCATCATGCTTTTGGGGTGTTTTTCTGCACATGGGACAGGGCGACTGCACTGTATTAAGGAGAGGATGACCGGGGCCATGTATTGCGAGATTTTGGGGAACAACCTCCTTCCCTTAGTTAGAGCATTGAAGATGGGTCGAGGCTGGGTCTTCCAACATGACAATGACCCGAAGCACATAGCCAGGATAACCAAGGAGTGGCTCTGTAAGAAGCATATCAAGGTTCTGGCGTGGCCTAGCCAGTCTCCAGACCTAAACCCAATAGAAAATCTTTGGAGGGAGCTCAAACTCCGTGTTTCTCAGCGACAGCCCAGAAACCTGACTGATCTAGAGAAGATCTGTGTGGAGGAGTGGGCCAAAATCCCTCCTGCAGTGTGTGCAAACCTGGTGAAAAACTACAGGAAACGTTTGACCTCTGTAATTGCAAACAAAGGCTACTGTACCAAATATTAACATTGATTTTCTCAGGCGTTCAAATCTTATTTGCAGCTGTATCATACAAATAAATAGTTAAAAAATCATACATTGTGATTTCTGAATTTTTTTTTTAGATTATGTCTCTCACAGTGGACATGCACCTACGACGACAATTTCAGACCCCTCCATGATTTCTAAGTGGGAGAACTTGCAAAATAGCAGGGTGTTCAAATACTTATTTTCCTCACTGTATAAGTTTTTCCATTTTTCCATTTAGATGATCTTTTCCATTATCTAACACTCAAAAAAGTTATTCTACAAAAACACAAATTATTTATCGACACTGTTAAATGCAATCTTTAGCAAATCACAAAATGAAATGCCAAAAATGTTTATTACTAAAAAGATTGACCTTTTTTATTTTGTTTTAAACAAACCAGAACAGCATTTAAGTTTTTTATTGGTTAACAGCATTAAAATCAAAATAAATATTTTCTTATCTGTATCGACCTGAATTTGAATATGTATGCATCCCTATTTTCATAATATCATAGCATTAGACAACAAATATAAGAAACAGTGGTTTCCAACCTTTTTGAACCCTAAGACAATATTTGAAAGCTATAATATATTTCTGCTGTACTGACAAAGCTGCTTTTTTCCAAACTTATTTACAGAAATTATGAGTGGCAATATATTGAAATAATGAAATAAATAACTAAATTCCATAATTCCAGACGCTTCAAGGACTGAATGTAGCATCGCGCCGCAACAGCTAGAAGCTGTCTACACTGGACGTGACAAAGTGACCATTGCAAATCCATTTGTTCTTTGTATCAGAAGTAGCGCAAGCACTTTAAGCACGTCAGAAATAGAACGGGGCATCGGTTTACTGTCGGGAATTTGACTTCAGTTTACTGTTGGGAATTTGTCGTGCCGCATCCAGTGTAGACATAGCATTACTGATCGTAACGCGTCTGGTGTAGACACGGTGGATGGTCTAAATTTTGATCTTTTTAGATTTTAGTTTTAAAACTTGATTTGTCTTATTTAAAAAAAAAAAATTGTAACCCATTTTGCAGCTCATTTGGAAGTGTGCTGAGGCCCCCTGAGGCTTGTGGCTGAGAACCTTAAGTGAGTTTATTATATCGAATATTTCATGACTACAAAGCTCATTTCTAGGTAGCATTGGAATTATACGTTGATTCCTTCTATCAGTTGCCATTTTAATTCTTTCCACCAACCATGGAAACAAATATGTGAAATCACAGTGAAATATATATCCATGTCACCTTCAAAAACTGATGCCTTCCTATGTCCTTATACTGTACTACCAGCATTTTTTAGCTGTTGGACACAGTCATTCACCAAAAAATTCCCCCTCCACATATTTTTCGCTTTATATGTTGCTGTAATTAAACACACCAGTTTTGCCTGATTACCACACTCTCTCTTTCAAGGGCCTCTATTACAAATATTGCATTTATGGCGGAGGCATTAAACTCTAAGAGGTTCCCCGGCTCAGCTTTTAATGGTATAACTTAAACGGCCACAAATTGATGCATTTCACAGAGATGGCACTACTGAGAATACAAGATTAGAAATGGCCCAATTTACAGTTCTAAAAACTGCTTTTCACAGCACCAACCCATTCACCCACAGTTTAGTTCATTATGCCTTTAACAATAAGATGGTGTTGCCTCTTGTTTCAGAAAAAAAATTCCAAGTGGAAACCAGAGGTCTGCGTGAAGAACTGTAGCATATGTCAAATTTTATTAAATTTGGGCGCTTTATGATCCGCCCAACTCAACGGAGACTTTATGAAGGTGCCAAAAAGCCACAGACCTGTGTAATTTTCCAACACAAAGCTGTAATCTACTTCTTGTGAGAAATTCAGGCTCTGTATAAGCTTAATAAGCTGTTAATTATATGGTGGCGATTCGGCTTTGCAATATAACATCACATTACTACACCGTGGGTGTCAGGGAAAGTTTTTAATTTTTAGAGGGTGAGGGCAAAAAGTAAATGGTCTATAAAAGGCTATTTGCATAATAGCAGTGTCATTTTGGGGGTCAGTGACAGGGCCACTTTTGCCTGTCTAAAGTTGACAGACCCCCTTATGAAGAGGTGATGGGTGAAAATGAAAGAGAACACACATCAATTCTCTTCCTCTCTCTTCAAACACACACCAACATTCATCAAAGACTGCATGCTGAATTGAGAGGCAGAACACACAAACACACACAGACATGAGGTTTCCCTCTATCTCACAAGAGCAGAGCTTGCTGCTCATGGCCGCTGTGTGATACAGAGAATAATAGATCACACACACATACACATATATATCTGCTGCTTAATGTCTCGTCTCTGTGTTACAACAGCACTTGACACGCTCCTCATTATTGACAGCATGAAACTGCATTCGAAACGCATTTAACTTGCGCAATGTGACATTTCAAAGAAAAACAATATGCAGCAGGTAAAAATGTAGGGAGGGTCTTGATGTTATCCATCAAGATTTTTTTTAATTTTGACAAGTAGAAAATAATATTATTGGTTAGTATTATTTTTCCTACTCGTGAGCTCTTGGTCACATCAGCTGAAAAGGGTTTTTCAAAGGAAGTGAAGGTTATTTTGATGCCTATGAAAAAAAAATCTCCCCTTTAGAATAACATGCACTATAAGTTATAAGTGACATGCGAATCTGTATTTAACCCATCCAAGTTAGTGCACGCACATTAGGAATAGTGAGTAGTAAACACACACACACACACACACACACACACACACACACACACACACACACACACACGTTGGGTTTCCATATTTTATGGGGACTTTCCATAGAAATAATGATTTTTATACTGTACAAACTATACATTCTATCCCCTAACCCTACCCATCACAGAAAACTTTCTGCATTTTCACATTTTCAAAAAACACCACTTTGTATGATTTATAAGCCGTTTTCCTCAAGGGAACCACCACCAAAGTATTTTTCTTGTATTAATACCCTTGTTGGGACATTTAGTCCCCACAACATAGGGTATAGCAGGTCCACACACACTCAAACATATTGTTACTAGTACTACACATACTCAAGATGGGCTAGAGTTTTTTTCCTTACATGACAGCATTGACATGCTTGTCCAGACGAGGTGAGGTGCACCCGAGGATCTCCCCTGGAGAGAGTGGCCGACACTGAGGTACCAACACCTCGTAATCTGGCTTTAGCTCTGCACTGGCTGCCTGAGAAGAGAAAAGAAAAGGGATGCTGAGACCAAGGAAGCAACTTTTCCACCAACAAGATGTGTCCAATCTGGAAAAGCTCTACATGTTTTTACCTTTCCTGATAAGGCAGTTCTGGGCTGAAAAAAAAAAAAGGCTCCACGTCAACCCCCTAATACCTATGGGTATTGTACCAGGAACCACTAATGTCAGAGGCCCGAAGGTAGGAAGATATTTGCACCAAATTAGGTTAATGAATGAAATGAAGTCTTATCTTTTCTGGTGAACAAACTGGACAGATTTTGGAAACCTAAGGAACTCCGTATTTAACTTCTTTCTTTTTTTAGCAATATCATAATCATGCTGAATGTACTGCATATTAATGAATGTCAGAGCTGCCGTAAAATATTACTTGCACTACCATTCAAAAGTTTAGGGTAGGTAAGATTTGTTTAAATGTTCGACATGTATATGTACTCACTTTTGTTGCCAGCTATTTTGACAATAATGGCTGTGTGTTGAGTTATTTTCAGAGGACAATAAATATATACTGCTATACAAGCAGCACATTGACTACTTTAAAATCTATCCAAGTTTCATTTCTATAGTATTGTCCCTTGAGTAGATATACTGAAATGCTTGCTAAAATGTAAAGGGTGTACTCACTTTTGTGAGATACTGCATATACATAAGCTCCAAAAACTTGCATCAAAAGCTCTGGACAGGTTTTATTGTAATATAGTTAAGTTGGAACATGGTCTGGTTCTGAGAGAAGTTTGCAGATCTAGCTGAGCTCCGGCTCCAGAACGTGCAATGACACCTTTTTCGATGGAAACGTGGTAGGAGAGACAGATACAATCAGAGACACAGTCATCCAGCACATCTCCCAACACCTACAGGCTTTTCTTTCCAACAAAAAGCAAGCAAAGGAATTGTGCCAAAAAAATTAAGGCAAGAAGGCTGCAGTAATGCAACGGGGTGGAGACATTATGGTTAAGATTTTGTTTTTGATGAGCAAAGAGAATAACAAAAACACCCCTCTGACCCCAAGCACCCACCCAGAGCACGGGAACGGGCCTACACACACACGACACCCAGGCCGTGCTATTTCCAGAAATAACGGGTCATTTTTAGGCAGGAGGGTGAAACCGACAGCGAGGAGGAGAGCAAAACAGGAAAAAAAAAAAAAAAAGAGAAAGGGAAGAAAATCTCACACTTATGTAAGGTGCAGTGCTGAGTGCAACATGCCTTCTGATAATTCCTCTTGCGCAGTTCAAAATAACTTTAACTGCATTTCACACCCACATACACAAACACACACTGTTATAGGAGCAAAAACACACACAAGGGCAGCCGTATGTACTGTCAGAGACCTTGAAGCAGGAAGGTAAGTGATAGAGAGAAAGAGACCGTAAACGAATCAGAGAACATTTTTAACCGCAGGGAATGGTTATCATTGAGTAAGAATCGGGGGGGTTCAAAGGTCACCTGCAAAGCAGCCACAAACTGGATGGTGCTGACGAGGGCGAGTGAATGGCCAGGAGGGAAGTTAAACCTGAGCGTCTCCAGGAAGTGGGCAGTGTCAATCTGGATGTCCACAAACACGTACAGCATCTTGATGCCCTCAGTCGAGTCTATAGGGACTGAGGACACAAACAACATTAGCATATGGGGTGGGCGAAATAACCAAAATCTTGTTTCATGGTTTGAGAAACTTTATTTCAAGATAACGATATATCTTGATATAGCCATTTTTATTTAATTTTATTTTTCTTATAAAAAGGAAAAAAGAACAAAGAAGCAAATTACAAAAAGTAGGACAAATACAATAGTACAAAGCTATAGTATGTTTATTTAACATGGAAATACTAGAGAAATTGAGTAATCAAGAGTATAACTAAAACACTGAATTGTTGTAAATGTCTAGAAAACTCAGAAAAGTTTGTGTTACTCAGCATACCTCAGATCTACAGATGACAGTAACTGAAGAAAAAAGAAAATTGCACAATTGCTATTAATGCCATTCATTTCACACCCCATTTAAAGCAGAGCTGAAAGAGGGAGGCGGGCTTCAGTCTTCTTCCATCTACATTATTTACTGCTGATGGTCATAATTGCTGCTCTTCTTGTAGCATTCTCTTTAAAGCCACTGCTCTAATGGCCATTTCACTGCTATTAGGCAAATGCCACCTTTAGGGAGTGTTTTAAACATGGAACCCATTTAACTATGCAAGAACAGACGACAAGACAGTAAAGAAAGTGGGAAGAGAGGATGAAAAATGATATCGCTCAAAGCAAGATCAACAGAGGCTTCTCAGTAAGCACACTTTGATAAGATGTCTATGAAAGAGCACATACTCTGGAAAGCATTTCATTTTTTTAACGGGATAGTTCACTCAAAAAGGAACATTCTGTCTGTGTGTGGGTTTTTGTGTCCATACAATAACAGTCAATGGTAACCAAAACAGTTTTGCAGTAGAAATAAAGTCATAATCAGGGAAAGAAATGATAACAGGATTTTCATATCTTTAAGTGTCATACCTGTATACAAACATTTTAAAAAGGACAACTGGCAAACATTTAAATCACAAACGTAACAAAACATTTGCTGAGTGTTCTAACATCAGGCAGGGAACATGTTAGAAACAATGGTAACACTTTACAATAAGGTTCATTGGTTAACTACTTTAGCTAACATGAACAAATAATGAACAATACTTCTTCAGCATTTATTAATCTTAGTTAATATTAATTTCAACATTTACTAATACGTCATTAAAATCAAAGGTTGTATTTGTTAACATTAGTGTTTTTTTGTTTTTTTAAGCCCGCCACCACCCCTCCTCGTCGGAGGACAACTTTATTTTTAATTCAAATTATGTACTAAGTACAAACAGTGATTACTCCAGACAAACCCACATCCATCCCATAATACTGTGATAGCCCTAATACTATAAGGTAGAGGTAGGTATACTTGTGAACAATAACTGATGGCACATGACAGAATTAGACTAAATACAGATGGACAGGCAGGAGGACAGACATATACAGACGATAGACAGGTAGACATTAACAGACAGGCAGAAAAACAGACAGACAGACAATAGACAGACAGTCACTAATGTACAAACAAGCAGATCAATGGACGAAAACAGACCGATATGCGAATGGACGGACAAGTAAACAAAGGCAGACAAATACATACGGACAGGCAAATATATACAGTATTACTATCTACTATCAGAAAAAAAATCTACTAAATCTAAAAAAACATTAGTTAATGCACTGTGAAATAACATGAACAAAGATTAATAAATACAGTAACAAATGTATTGCTCATTGTTAGTTAATGTTAGCAAATACATTAACTAATGTTAACTAATGAACCTTATTGTAAAGTGTTACCGAAACAATTATACTGTCTCTTATTAATTATTCTAAGACAGTATCACATGTATGTTTATGGGGAGGGCAACCCCAGAATGCACTGCGAAATGCTCAGGAAAAGAGGTGAGAGAAATGTTGATTATAAACTTATTTCAAAAAATGTTTTGTTCTGCTTTTAGGCTACATTCACACTTGTCAGTCCAAATCCGATTATTTGTGTATCTGATTGGAATTCACTCTGAACTACGTCTTCTGAGGCAGCGGCAGGCTGGTATGACATTATTCCATGTTGCCGTCTCCGCCAGTCTCAAAACATGATTTTTACAAATCCATTTCATGTGATTCTTTTGCTGTTCACACAGCAAAATCTAAATCTGATCGGATTTCAATCGGATATGCACAAAAATCGGATTTGTACTGACAGTCTGAACGAGGCTTTAGAGTACTGCGCTGTTAGCTTAGCAACATGCTAACATCAAACTCTACTGAATTGGATGTCAAGCTTCTTGCTTGCAGGTTGTAAGCTTGTTACCCATGTAGAGCGTCCAAATCTGACAATCATGAGTTTCAAAGGTGGTTAGGATGATCCCTTAGAAGGCAGCTGCCTATATAGGCAATAAGCAGTGAGGCAGCTAAAAAGGTTTTTAAAACAGAGCTACACAACAAACGTCAAGAACCAAGTTCATGGTTAGTAACTAGAGGAAGTGATGTACTGAGAGAGAGAAAGAAAGAGAGACAGAGAAGTGGAAGAGAGATTTTACTGACTGTGGCAATAAAGTTTTATTTTTGCAAAGTTTTGCATTTAAGTGGGGCACTGTCAAAATGCACATATATCCAGGGCTATTTTCATACACACATGAAACACACAAGTGGCAATAACCTCTTCCCGCAGGTGCTAGAAAACAAAGTAAAAAGATGTGAGGGGCCGGAGGGTTGAAGTTAAGTGGAATCGATCCATTTCTCTTATCCAATTAGCACGGCAGACTGAGAGCACTTACTCACTGCAATTACAGCTTTTGTCAATAAGAGTCATGGATTCAGAGACGCTCCATGCCTTTGTCTACTTCCCTTATCCATGTTTTTGTTTAAGGGCTAACATATAAGCAAAAATAATTGAGGAGCTTCATAAAGTTGGAAAAAATTAAAGAATGCACAGGCATGCATGTGCCCAGTGGCATAGAGAAATACGCTCAATAATGTTCAAAATGCCAGAGGTCTGCGGCTTTGTGTGTTTATAAAATAAACAGCAATTGCTTTCAATATACACTATAAAAAGTGTATAAATATATTTATATATACAATTAACATCACTCTGTGAATATCCATTAAAAGAGACTAGGAGCAACTTATTCTATCATTAAAGAATATAGATGCTATCGAATCAACCTACAGGTAAACTGTAATCATTGACAACATCTTCAGTGACAGAATGAACAATCGCTTTTTTCCTGCTTCGTAAGCTTTTTTTTGCTGGTCAAAAAAGTCACCACAGAAAAATATAAGCTTTCTGCACCTGCTTTCAGTCACTCCAGTTAACCTTTGATATTAGAATATTGTTGGTCTCAAGGATATCACTGAAAAGAAGAATAAAAACGCCAAACAAACAGAGCAAAGCAAAAATAAGTGTTATGGCAAGCATATATATATATATATATATATATATATATATATATATATATATATATATATATATATATATATATATATATATATATTTTTTTTTTTTTTTTTTTTTTTTTTTTTGCTGGAGGCTTTGGCCCTCAGATGCAGGATTAATATTCCCTTGGTCGCGTCTGGTATTTGGAAGAGGTGTGATTGTTCTGCTGGAGATATATTGGCCCTATTGATTTAGCATTTCCTCTACTGTATGTTGTACTGCTGATGGGCAGCGTGCGGTGAAGGAGCGGCCTCCTCTAAGCTGGCACATCCAGGACTTTCAAAGGACACCCTTAATGCATGTTCACTATTGATCTGCTGAGTACACGTGCAGGCAGGCCCATTCAAAACATCTGCTATCCCTTACACATCACGACTCAGACCGACTACCACACTGAGCTATTGAGAGCAGCTTTGCAAAGCACTTCAAGAGTAAAATCCATACATCTCAACTTCTCCAACCTTTGCTCTTAGAGACTGCCCTGGAGCTTTCTTGGTCTCTCTCAATTTTTTTAAACAAGCAGTTAAGCGTCAATGAAAGACCTTGAAACATGCTCACGAGAAACCATAGGAAGGGGAACATGAGACGTATTCCTTTATGAAAATTAATTTGAGGGCGTGTAGTCTATACATATGTTAAAGGAACAGTTATAATACCCAACTATGTAGAATCCAAAGCGGATTCATTTTCTTTCTTTTGTGGAACACAAAAGGAGTTCACACCGCACTTTTCCATCCATACGAGTGATATTTAAGTATTATACATGTACTATTATATTATTTCTTAATATTTTGAATTAGCTTTTATTTTTTAGATTTTTAGTTTTCATTTTAGTTTAAACTTAAATAATTTTGTTATGTGCTTTTGTCATTTTTTTCTATATAGCTTCAGTTCATATTTGTTTCAGTTATAGTAATTTTAGAGCTTGAAAATTAGAAATATTGCCTTGACAACTAACTGACATAAGTCACTTACTGAAAACCATTTCAGCAGTTTTAGTTAACAATAGCAATATAGTTTTATACAATGAAAGTGAATGTTGACCAGGGCCTGTCAAGAATAACAAAAATGCACCAAAATAAATATAAAAGTTTGCATTCCACAGAAGAAAGCAAGTCATACGAGTTTGGCAAGAGGGTGAGAAAATTATGAGAGAATGTTACATTTTAGGTTAAGTACCCCTTTAATTCGCACATGAATAATGATTGTGTGTGTGTGTGTGTGTGTGTGTGTGTGTCTGTGTGCGCATACTCACTGAGACAACTGTGCCCATAATGCACCATGAAGTCGGCTCCCAGAGCGCGTGCAGTGAAGTCGTCCACGCAGCAGGCCCCATATGTCACATCTCCCATCACCAGAGAGTCCGCCTCTGTGAATCTGACAAACAACAATCAACCAATCAATGACCTTGATCACCACCCTATTGCAATTCAAATCTTTCAGGCCTCAAGTAAAATGACGGGTCCACACAGTTGGCAGATCAATCACTCTCAAGCGGAAATGTCACTCAGACATCCATGTCTCCAGTTAAGTGGGCTCCCGCTAGCTGTAAACTGATGCACTCTGTGCAGTCTGGAAAAAAAACAAAAAAACATCTAGAATAACCTTCAGAGACAACAAAGCGCTGGACAATGATTAACATAAAAACTTTACTGATGGTCGAGGGTCAAGTTCCACGCTAAAGTTAATAGCTATGGTTTGCTGTAAGTAGTAAGCTGGTGACCAAGATATTGCAAGTGGTGCTATGCATGAGCTATCACCATTGAGAAAGTCACTAAACTTGTGCCTGGTTAATTAACACTGTGCCATAACCAATGATGTCTAAAAAAAATCTGGAAAAAGCTGTCTGTTAGTATTCCCAATTATCCAAATTGCACTTGCTCGGTGCAAAACTCCTCAGAAATGTGTCCGTTTACATTGGAAGCAAAAATGCTAACACAAGACAAAATGTATGTTTTTATGTGGAGCAGAATTATGGACCAATTAGATTTTATATTTTCTAATTACCCTGCACACATTTTCAGTAGTATATGTATGTATATGAAACACAATATATGTTTCACAGAATTCACAACCAAGTGTCATAGAAAATGTTTAAATCAGCAAAGCATAAAAATAAAATGCATGTATATGATTAGAAAATGTGAGATATAGCACTACCACTGACCCAATAAGGCCAGTAACCCAAAACTCTCACACTGGCCCGCATTCTTAAAAATACACGTTAATAGTTGAATAAGTATACTATGAAAGTACAGCTATTCAGACGCAGCTTGAGAGGAGACTTGCACATAATGCAAGTGACGCAATAACTTGTGCTGTTTGTTACAGATATGCAAAAAACAACAGCTAAGTAAAAAACTATGTACTATTTATATCTAAAAATTTAATTTAATATCATACAAAACAGTTTCATAGCCAGCATTAATTCACTGGTCACTGGCTGATGTGTAAAACATTAGACTCTGAATGCAAGAATTTAGAATGACTTTTTACTATGTAACTTCCTAAAAAAGTGACTGAAGGACATTACTGAGCCTCCATGTCCAGTAAAGCCCACTCTTAAGAAATGCTGCAACAAATTGTCCTTGGCTTCCTTCTTTCACTTTGTAGGACAATGACAAGCATCCCAGAAAGGTGGATCTCTGAGGAGCTGTTTGAAGAGCCAACGATCTGTTTTTGTTTGCTTCGGCAGGGGTTGTGTTAAGTGTTAGCACATCTATTGACTGGCTCACTGCTGCTGCCTCTCCTCTGTGTGAAATTTAAATGCAGGATAAACATGAGACCGGAGCACATAAATTATGAGTGAGAAAAACGAGAGAGAATGAATATGCGAGGAGAAGAAAGGAGGGAAAAAAGAGAGAGTAGAGGCTGTTGTATGGGAAGCTGGCTGTCTGGAAGCAGACACATTTAGGACAGGAATTATTAATAGAACACAGGCACATTTTCTATCTTTTTGAGCACACACACACACACACACACACACACACACACACACACACACACACACACACACACACACACACACACACACACACACACACACACACACACACACACACACACACACACACACACACACACACACACACTTCTAAACCCCTCCACCTGATTCACCTTCTAAACTGAGACTGAGCTCTTTTAAAGTGACCAGTACAACCCCATGGCACATTGTACAGTCTGTACTGATTGTCAAGCACATGATCGACCGAGAAAAAACGTTTATGTGGATTTATTGGCTAATAAATATCTAATAAACTGCACAAATAACATAAGTGAATTTTTTTTTTGCAATTAAAACTGTGAATTTTGCCAAAAGGCAATGGGTTTGCAGAACTGATTGCACACATTTTTTACTGCAATAGATTTAACAAATACATGAATATAATGAGAATCACCACTGAGAATAATGGGACTTACAAACAACTAAAAACAAAAAAAATGCATTATGGTAATGAAAACTAATTTCTAGGAGCTTAAGTGTTTTATTGTCATGAAAACAAAATCAATGTTTTATAATATACACATTATACATTTTTATTTTCCTTCATCATATATATATATATATATATATATATATATATATATATATATATATATATATATATATATATATATATATATATATATATGTGTGTGTGTGTGTGTGTGTGTGTGTGTGTGTGTGTGTGTAAAAATGAAGGAAAATAAAAATGTATAATGTGTATACTATAAAACAAACTGTGCCTGCATGCCACACAAACACACACCTATCGTCTCTTCATAACACACTGCCTGCGTTTGTGTCTCATGCATGGCTTACTTCGGTAACCCAGTGCCCCAAACACACCCTCTCTCTTCACACACAGTTATTCTCATGTGAAGGACGCAGGCAAGTAGCCGTTGCTTGTAAAGCTGAGAGAGATGGATGAGGAGAGCTCATCTGGTAAATAAATATTTGCTGTGGTAGATTTGATTCGCTCATCCCTTCTCTCATCAAGGTCCCCGTCTCTTTCTGCCCATCTGCTGCACGTTTGCGCATACACATTCATGAGTGGGTGGAATCATCACCAGCCCAAAACGATAAGATGCACACAAATTAAATGGTTCAGAACAGTACATATACAGTGGCACCAAAAGTATTTGGAAACTTAAGTCACACTTAAAAATGTAAACAAAATATCAAACTGTAGCACTGCACAGAGAAGCTACGCTGAAAACTCACAGTATCAAAATCCCATTCCTCATGTTGAACATAAAACATGGATGAGAGAGAGAAGTAATGACTCTGTATGTTCAGAAGCAGAGAGTATATAAAAATCTCTAAAGTTCCATGAAATTCACAATTTAAAGGGACAGTTTACTGAAAAAAAAGTTGATACTTTGAAGCAGGGCTGTAACAACCATTGACAAAATTTTATATTCTTGACGTTGTTCTGTTGCACTCCATTATGTGCCAGTTTGTTGTAAACATGACAAAAAGTTTTAAAAGAGCCTCAGCACTCTAACTGCGCTCGTCAATGTCAAAATGACTGAAATGGCCAATCAAATCAAAGGAGGCGGACCTTACCGTTCACAGACGACGAGTGCGAATTCCAACGCGACACTTTCATTTAACAGCGAAAGAGGCCGTGGTAAGACGCAAGTAGCTAAACATTTAATATCTGACAACTGTTTTATGATAGAAAAGTTCAACAACCAACAGAAATATGTAGTGATCTACTCAACTCTTCTATGAAATTTCGTCACTTTGAATTGAAAATATGCTATAATTGACTGAATGTGACAAGACAAGAAATGTTTTGTGTTTCTGACGAGTGAATGTGTGCATATTTTTAAATACAATTTTATCTGCAAATAGTTTAAATCAATTACTTCACAATTAGGCCTAGAAATTATTTTATGTATCATTAATATTTCTATTTCCTTAAATCCCTTTTAATCCTATAATTATTTAATTCCTTTAATTATTTAACAATAAAAAGACCAATACCCCCCTAACTATTATTAATTTTAGATTTGTTTAAATATAATGAAATATATACTGAACAGTATATATATACAATTATAATCGAAACACTTTTGTTTTTGCCCCCATTTCTTATGAGCTGAACTCAAAGATCTAAGACTTTTGCCATGTACACAAAAGGCCTATTTCTCTCAAATATTGTTCACAAATCTGTCTAAATCTGTGTTAGTGAGCACTACTCCTTTGCTGAGATAATCCATCCACCTCACAGGTGTGGCATATCAAAATGCTGATTAGACAGCATGATTTTTGCACAGGTGTGCCTTAGGCTGGCCACAATAAAAGGCCACTCTAAAATGTGCAGTTTTATCACACAGCACAATGCCACAGATGTCGCAAGTGTGCAATTGGCATGCTGACTGCAGGAATGACCACCAGAGCTGTTGCCCGTGAATTGAATGTTAATTTCTCTACCATAAGTCTCTCCAAAGGCGTTTCAGAGAATTTGGCAGTACATCCAACCGGCCAAACAACTGCAGACCACGTGTAACCACACCAAGCCCAGGACCTCCACATCCAGCATCTTCACCTCCAAGATCATCTGAGACCAGCCACCGAGAGAGCTGCTGCCACAATCGGTTTGCATCACCAAAGAATTTTTGCAAAAACTGTCAGAAACCGTCTCAGGGAAGCTCATCTGCATGCTCGTCATCCTCATCGTGGTCTCGACCTGACTGCAGTTTGTCGCCGTAACCGACTTGAGTGGGCAAATGCTCACATTTGATGGCTCCTGGCACTTTGGAGAGGTGTTCTCTTCACGGATGAATCCCGGTTTTCATTGTACAAGGCAGATGGCAGACAGCGTGTATGGCATCATGTGGGTGAGCGGTTTGCTGATGTCAACGTTTTGTCGAGTGGCCCATGGTGGCGGTGGGGTTATGGTATGGGCAGGCGTATGTTATGGACAACGAACACAGGTGCATTTTATTGATGGTATTTTGAATGCACAGAGATACCGTGACAAGATCCTGAGGCCCATTGTTGTGCCATTCATCCGCGACCATCAACTCATGTTGCAGCATGATAATGCGAGGATCTGTACACAATTCCTGGAATCTGAAAACATCCCAGTTCTTGCATGGCCAGCATACTCACCGGACATGTCAACCATTGAGCATGTTTGGGATGCTCTGGATCGGCGTATACAACAGTGTGTTCCAGGTCCTGCCAATATCCAGCAACTTCGCACAGCCATTGAAGAGGAGTGGACCAACATTCCACAGGCCACAATCAACAACCTGATCAACTCTATTCGAAGGAGATGTGTTGCACTGCGTGAGGCAAATGGTGGTCACACAAGATACTGACTGGTTTTCGGACCCCTCCAATATAGTAAAACTGCACATTTTAGAGTGGCCTTTTATTGTGGTCAGCCTAAGGCACACCTGTGCAATAATCATGCTGTCTAATCAGGATCTTAATATGCCACACCTGTGAGGTGGATGGACTATCTCGGCAAAGGTAACACAGATTTAGACAGATTTGTGAACAATATTTGAGAGAAATAGGCCTTTTGTGTACATAGAAAAAGTCTTAGATCTTTGAGTTCAGCTCATGAAAAATGGGGGCAAAAACAAAAGTGTTGCGTTTATAATTTTGTTCAGTGTACATAAATGCTATGTTTATCCATTCGTTCATCCTTCAGACTCCTTCAGATTTTTTGTTTATCTTTTAGAGTTAGACGGTCAAGGCAATAGTCTCTGCCTTGACAAACTTCACGTTTCTAGTTAAAAATTACACTTACCGTAGTTATATTTCTTCAAATTTAAATAGATTTTAATCTACTTAAATAAATGCAAATTGTAATCACAACATTGAATTCCGTTTGCCACTTCAATTCAAATTCAATGCCTTACACACAGCACACATAAGCAGGATCCAAATATAAATTCTGGCAAATCTGTCGCTGGTAACGATGACTACCCCAGCCTGCGGCAACAAAACACGTGCAAAACCTCATTGTCAGGTTTCCTTATTTGCGCAGTGTATCCGATTAACAGACTAAGGGGGCTTGCGGATGAAAAACGGAAATACATTAATATAAACTCCGAGTGTCAGATTACCGGAGCTTGTGCAAGAGCGAGATATACTGCTTTCTACCTGGGAATGACGCTGTAATTATTGGAGCAGGAGTGTGGATCAAGTTCGTGCTCCCGCTGGGACTGAGGCTCAGAGCGAGTAAGATGAGGGGTTTTAGTCATGATTAGTGCTTCGCACGCCCCTCCAAATGCTGACCACAGGATAGAAGAGTCACTGTCAGATATGGGCACCGGTCTGCTTGTTACTGAAGCTCTGCTATTCTTCCATCGAAATCAAATCCACTCTCTCCCTCTTTCAATCATGTTATCTGGCTCCAGCTACATCTGAGCTGAAATGTCATTAAGATGCAATTAAGATGTAGAAATGTCTGTGATCTCAATAACAGGGCTTGTTAATTAGTGTCTTTGTAGCAGCCAGTTTGCACACAAAACAGTCAGCCAGCGACACACTCACACAGAGCGGATCATAATAAAACAAAGTGAATAATAAAATGTATAACAAAAGTAATAAATTATATACTGAAAAAATACATACCATAATCATAAAAGTGTTTAATTTGTGCTTTAAATCCTAGATTTTCAGACATTTGGACTCAGCTAAGGCCTGGGACTCCCTGTCAATGTGATTGTTGTTGGATGGTCTAGTTTCTCTCTGACACATTCTCATAAACTCTACAAACAGTTCATGTGTCTGTCTCTCTGTCATGTCTCCCTTCCTCCTGTCTCAGAGTCATGCTCCTGCAGGACCGGTCAGCGTCTCTGTGTGTCTCTCACTCTCTCAGTTAATGAACATTAGGGTGTGCTGTGTCTAGAAGCGGATCCATCCGTTTCAAGCTTTTCCTCCTGTCTCTCAGAGGTGAAATCTTTACTTGGCTTTGACAGGACTTTCATCAAAGCTCAGCATGAGCGAGGGGCTGCTGGCTCAAAGCTCTCCTGTTTGTGAACGCTGGAAGAAAACAGATATTTCTCTTTGGCTACTTAATCAAAGCCTTCAAAAGCAAATGATTTCAAATAAAATGTGCCTTTTTATGACCGGTAACTGTCTAGACTCTAGAGTATAGCAGCCAAACAGAGCTAGAGAAGTGATAATTATAATTATAAAAGGATATTTTCGGAAGACATGAGAAATAGAGCCAAGTTATGACTTTAAGATCTTTAATCTTTAATGTTTGAATCATAATCCCTTATCATGAAACATGCAAAGCTCAAATTTTGATTATTGAATAGTGTGAACAAACAGGCCGCACACGACGCATCAGTGGTATAAAGACACAGTAGAGGCATTTGCCAGTCCAGCTGCTTTTCTATGCTGTGAAAGAACGCTTTTGGAAGAGAGCTCCATTCTAGAACCGTGGAATTACTTCCCTCTTATTTATATCACTGTCAAACATATTAAAATTTTACGTTTTCAACACAGACTCACCATATTTACACAAAACAGATACAAATCTAGATATCCAAATCCATCCCAATTATGAGACAATGGACCCATAAAGTATTTGCATACTTAAATCAAACTTAAAAACATATGCATTCACAATAGCAATTTTTTTTTAAAACAAAGTGGCATTTGTTTTATGAAAAGATAGCACAAGTACACTCTTCGATGAAAATAATGAAATAGCTTTTAAAACACAATAAAACATAACAAAACCAAAACAGCCTAATAAAAGCAGAGGGAAAAAACTACCCTGTGTGAACTTGAGGGGAAGTAACTAAATACATCTAAAAAAGCACTTTGACACCAGTTGGTTATAAATCAAAAATGGCTCAGAAAAGGGAAGTTAATTCTAAGAATAGATCTATCATCATTGTTTGTAAATGCCTCGTTAACTAATGCAATGATATTCGTTGATTTTTAAAGTCCCCCTGCAGTCAGTAATTGTATCCCTTAAAACTAATCTTTGATAGTCAAAATGGCATATTTAAACATTTTCTTCCTGTGAAAATAATTTCTTCATGTCTTAAAATAGCTTGAATGTAACTCTACACCCTTGCTTAATTTAGTACACATGAGTCATAAATATGCAAATTAGTCCCGCCTCCACTCACTCGCACCAGCTCAGACTACCTGATACACTTGCTGAACTGTAGTAAATGCTACACAATGGTAAGTGGAAAAATTGGTTTATTCAGCCATATACATTTAAACCAGAAACTGATTCAGAAGAAGAGGAATAGCGAATTATACAGGGTTGTCTACAAGTAGGTGTATCAGAATGGTTGTTTTGTGTATCGTTCTCTAAAACGTCGGACACATAATGGTAATTGATATGATTAGCTCTTGGCTTGACTATGTTAATAAACAGCTAAAAATGTATTGTTATCATGTTCTCGTTCCCCATCTGAGAGTCAGACACGCATCCTTAGAAATGCTTTCATAGAAAGTCAGTGGAGAAAAGCTTTGCCCCAAACGTTGAAGGGATTGGTTACATGTTTATGACGGTATGAAAAAAGGGGCGGTTTCAAACTACGTTTTTGAGACTGTCTTTGGTACACTGCAATTTTAAAGAGAAAATACTCAGCAATGGTGTCGACTGATGAACTTGGTTTGTCTTAAAGCATATTAAAAACGCTCCATAGACATATAAACAACATTAAGAATTTTATTTTCTTTAAGTGTGACTGAAGTGTCCAAAAAGTTTTTGGGCCAATGTGCACATCTTTAAAAACACATACAATAGGAATGAAAGCCCTTGTGTTGTGTCAGGTTGTGGATGAAAGCCCAGAACACAAGCCCCTGAGTGATTCAACACTGCACCCTCTGCCCTTTTTCAATAACTCAGATTGTGTGTGCTTGTGTGTTTAGCCTCTCACATCACTGAGCTCAGTTAACATAAAGACTAATATTAGATCAGCGACGAGGGGTTGTCACAGAAAACCGTCCCTTTGGACTTTCCATATCCCATCCCTGTTCCCCCAGTCTACAAACTACTCCTGAACCACTTAGCAGAGCACAATACAAACCAGCCCACACAAATCACATTACTTATACCTTCTCAACCAACACAACAGAAAGAAACTGCCCTAAATCTGCTCTGCAAAGCTATAAAAGTCCTTATTAGCAAAGCTACTGTGCTTATTTCTCCTTTTCGACATGATACGAACCGACCAGTGTCAGCGTGATTTATGAAAGCAAAAATATTCTAATTGTCCAGCTGTGTGCCTCTGCGGACTGAGGTTTTCTCAGACTAACTCAGGGGCTGAGATAATGTGCGAGGGTGTACAAGATGAGCGGGTATGTGTTTTGCTCATTTGATGAAAAGCCTGAAAAGCTGGCCTCAAAACCGCTTAGTGGTTTTCTTCCTGTGTGAGCAGGTCTCGGTGTCTGGAGGGGATGCATCATTGGCTGTGTGACACCGTCTATGAAATCCTGTTAGTGCCACTTCAGGGCAGAAATCAGCCCAGGAGAGAGAGACGCTCTGTTGAGGATGCCAGGATGCCCGTCCCACAACACCCTCAGGCCTCCCACACACACTCCCGATATGGAGGCATGACCTGAATTGAACTGTCTCCGAGCTAGTATTTCAGAGTGCCTTTGTTAAGAGTACAAGAACTGATTTGTTTAATTATTATTTATTTTTTTAAGAATTTATTGATAAACGATTAAGTAATAAATAATTAAATACATTTATTTAAGGAACCCCAGGTGAAAAAAATCTGACAAATGCATATCACCCTTCTTCTGAAATCTGAACATCTGATAAAGCCAGGTTCAAAATTCACCATGTTTTTATAAATAAAATGTTGTTGTGCAACACCAAATGATATATGAACAAAAACCTTCAGAATATACATAGGAAAATATTTTGAAGTTCGGTGTATGCACGTGCTACTGAAATGGAGATAAACTACTAAAGAGAGGAAAAACTCATTTTGAGAAAACAGCCTTAAAGGGTTAGTTCACCCAAAAATGAAAATTCTGTCACTCACCCTCATGTCGTTCCAAACCAATAAGGTGAGTAATTAAAAGACAGAAATTAAATTTTTGGGTGAACTAACCCTTTAAAGGTATGTATTATAATTTAAGTCTACAGATAGAGAAAGTGCAATAAAATAAACACTTAAAAAAAATAAGTGTATTTTGGATGTTATCAGTCCACTAGTCTGAAACAACACATTGTGATGATAATGTGAGACATACCGTAAGCCAAATATCCCAAAATGGACCAGTGCATGAAAAAACAATGCTTTTGCCTGTAGTGTCTTGCCTTCAATTTATTTTAATTTGTACACATTTTTTTTTTTGCCATTTTTAGTGGAGCTTTCTGATTGAAACATTACTATCGCTCATAGCATGGGTCTGTTCAATACAACAATTAACCTAACTAACTCATCTCACACCACATAAATAATACCTCAAATCACATGGTGAGCTATTCATTTTCTAAGCAATCTGACAACTTTCGTCTTGCGTATAACAAAATGGGTGAAAAAAAAAAAAAAAAAAACTTGACGGAGAGACCAGATTCATGCAAGACTCAAAATAAAGACACTCTTTTGACTTGCGTCAGTAGGTAACCACCTAGCAACCATCCAGAGATCCTTAGTAACCACCTAGTATTGTCCTAGGAACCATGCAGTTTGACATGGTAAAGCATGCAGAAATCTAGTTATTTTGAAAACTTACTGCAGGTTAGATTCAAACTCATGATGGCACCCATGAGTACAAGAGTTCAATGCATTTGCGGCACGAATCTTACTATTTTTCTAATTTAATAAGACATGAACAGCCTTTTTACCTGACCTAATTCAGTCAAGCCAGTGTGCAGTTATATAAACTGGGGACAGCAAAACGATATGCCGATGTGGTGTCATTTTTATTTTAGTCCTGTTTTTTTTCCGTCACCCCAAAATCTGTCGATAGAGCAAGCACAGTGTTCACCCGTTACCACTACAGGATTCCAGCCAGGTCTATGACAGGCATCAAATATTTGAGCACTCAGTCTCTCTTGCTTTCTCAGAGACAGTAAAAGTGATGCATCATCTCATGAGAGCAGTAAGAGAGAGGCAGGTGAGCATAGTAGAACAGAAGTGCGCTGGTGCATCAGTACATGAAGAGCTGTCACTACATTCTGTATAGACACACACATACAATTGCAAACAAACAGACGTGATGGATGCATGAACATATATGAACAGCCATTATACAATAAATCTCTTATAGAGAAATAAAAATTCAGTCATCATTTACTCAACCTCAATGTGGTATCAAATCTGTATCTATTTAATTAAAGTCAAAATTTGGAACAACATCAGAGTGAGTAAATGAAGATAGAACTGAATATGTAACCCAGTTAGTCATCATACAGCATATGGTGTGTCATATCTGCTTTGGTGGTAAAATACTTTTATTTTACACTATTCAAAATTTGTATTTAAAACGGCAAAAGTTTAAATCTTCATGAAACAGGAGCTGCGATAAGTCTTTTCTTCCGTATTGTCTATTCTATCCCTAGTGAAACATCTTCTCGAACAAGAAAAAAAAAAGTAGGATGGGACATGATTTTGTCCATCAGGAATTTATTGAATCATTGGATTGTCATGGTTTGCTATTGCTGTGATCTCATGTGAGTGACAGATTGTTCTGCCCTGGCACCAATAAACACGTCTTCAGAGAAGGGATGTTGTTGAAAGAGGGACGGAAGGTATTTTGATTAAAGATGATCAGGGCACAATTTAAAAAATCATTATAATAAATAGAGCAAAATTCCATAAAAAAAGACTTCACTGTGATTTTAAACCACTACATCTATACTAAAATGCAAACTACCATGTCATTGTTCAATAAAATATTGTAAGTATTTTTAATGTGATACTGATATTACAAATTCAGTAACAAGAGCTCTTTTAAGTATTACCAGCTCTTGGCTCATTTTCTATTCTGCTTTTAAAGTATAAGAAAGACAAGAGACACTGCGATCTGGTCACCCAGTATAATGAAAAATATTCCAAATGAATTATTCTACTGAGATACACTAAAAATCTTAAATTTCTCTGCCATCTCTCCCAACCCTGTTTGTTTCGAAGGCTTTATTTTATCTTCTTCAACTCTTTTTTTTTTAAAGTTATATTTTTGGCCATTTTTGCCATTATTAGATAAAGGGCTGTGTATCACCAATAATCTGGCGACACTACATCTACACTTATCACGATACAGGGGTTACAATACAATATATTGCAATATATTGCAATTCTGCAAGAAAGGCGATATATTGCGACATTTCTTGTTTTTTTTAGGAAGAAGATCTCATTTAAAAAGTTTATTTAATTTAATCAAAACAGCATCTGCATTTATATCACAATTTTTTGTGCAAACCAAGTAAAGGAAAAATAGTAAAGTGTTTGCAGGATTCTTTAGGTGTATAAATAAATTAAATCTGCTTGCTTTAAAGCAATATATTGTATAAAGTGCTATATAAATAAATGTGACGTGCTGGGATGCTGAATTGCAGAGGTCGTGCAAACATATCATCGCTATGATCAGATGCTTTCTTAATAGTTTTTTAACCGCGATCATTTCTGTTATTATTGAGAGGAAAGCGTGCAGGACAAATTTACATATTCTATCTAAACGCTCAGCTGCCCGGATGGCATCGGGATGTCAAATGAGCTCTTATTGTATTTTAGCATGGCTTATTTTGCAAACAACATGACTCTTGTCGATCTCCTTAGTGGTTTCTTTATAGTGAAAGCCAAAATGAAACCACACTTCAGCCGAACATCGCGGCGGGAGCTGGTATAATTCTATCGTCTTGTGAGCTGGGTTTGCTAATGCTAACGCTAGCGATGCAGCCTTGAGCTTTTCCCCATACCAATTCACGTTCTGAGATAACACAGCCATCTAGGGCTCGATAGTGTTTTTAAGAATCGATACAATATCGCCAAACATATAGCAATATTTACGTGTATCGATATTTTCTTACACCCCTATTGGATCGGACAGTCAAGGAGAGAAAGGAATCGATAGGGGAGCAGAGAGAGGCACAGGATCTGGAAAGGATCATGAGCCAGACTCCAATTTGGGTTGCTCGAAGCGCTCTTGCGCTATATGACAGAGCGCTGCCCACAAGGCTATGGCTCCATCTTCCTCTTCACTTCTAATCCCTATTAGCATCCTCTGCCATGGGAATGTTTCCAAGGTAAGGAGACAGATCTTTTATTTGTCAAAATGACACCAAGCATTTTAAATCATCACAATTTCTCTAAAGTTTTACTAAATGCTCTGTAAATACAGGCTCTGCTTTAAAGGTACACAAACACAAATGTATGCATCCATAAACAAAAACACTTTCAGTAATCCCTGAATACACACTCACACAGGTCTGGCCCAGTGCACAACAAATCAGGTTAGGGATGTGAAATATTTATATGCCGCACCTGCTGATGCCTCATATTTCATTTGGTTCTGTTGCGCGTGGGCTCATCCCTTCTCTCGCTGGCAAACGCGCCTGGCGCGAGGACATGAGGAGAGGAGAGATTACCTCCAAGATGGAGAGGCTCTTCCCTTGATATCCCAGCAACTCTACAGACGGTCTGCCTCATTATTTCCTCTTTAAACCGATTGAGAGAGGAAGACAGGAAAGATCGAGAGAGAGCAAGAATAAAAAAATGAAAGAAGCAGTGGGAAAATAGAGAAAGACAGAGTTAAGGAGATGAGCTTTATGTTGTAAGGTTTGCTATATTAACAAAGCAAACGGTACATCATTTTGCAGATTTTAGTACCAGATTCAGATGACAACGTGATGCTATACAGCACAGTTTGGTAATTCAGGTTATTTAACTGTGGTTTTACCTTACTCAATTTACTGACTTTGACATTATAACTCATAATGTCTCATCTCATTCTGTAATTTATCTATAAATGAAATCCAGAAGGGATGACTAACAAATGTCACATGCGCTTTGCATGACAGAATAAAATATTAAAGACCAACAGAGAAAAACATACATGTTCCAGGCATTTTTATATAAAAAGAAAAAGTTTCTTTATCTGCACATACATTTGCTGAATAAAAGTACCCAATTAATTTCTTTAAAAAAAGAAATCTTACTGACACCAAACTTTTGACTGGTACATATATTCCACAACATGTGCCATGTTAATTATGGAACTATAAATTAGATAAAAATGTCAAAAGCCTGCTTGAGTACATAGATTCAAAAAGGATTGCTGTGGACGATAAAGCCACTTTATAGGTCTTGTCCTCATTTAGAGGACTTTCTTAAAAAAATAAAGATTTGATTAATAATCAAAATTGTTATTATAAATCTGATTTCATACACAACCAAAATTTTTATATTAGTTCAACCATACTTTGCACACAGAGAGCACAAATAGTACCTTATAAAAAATAGGGGGAAAAAAAACACTTCTACAAGAGCACAATGAGAACCAGCAGGGGGGCATGACACTGCGAAGATCAAACGTTCTCCACTTCAGCCTCTGAGGGTTTTTAAAAAAAAGGAAAAGCAGTCTTCCTATCCTGCCAGACCAAAAAGTCTCCATACCCACACACCTTACACAAACCAAGATCGAAAGAGGATCCGAGGCACGGCCTAGCACCTCCACTAAGGATTGGTTGAGCACGCAATAAATAAAGTAAACAGAACCCGTTTCCAGAACATGCAGACAGATGTTTTCTCTAACGCTGCTGGATAATCCCTTAACCCTCTGAAAAAAAGATCATTACAGCTATTCCACACGCTGGATCTCAGCCATTGGACCTGACATGCTTTTAGCCTCCAATGGGTTTGCCATTATGCAAATTGATGGTTCTCACACACACCCACACATGCTAAGACAACTCAATTTGGTCATATATGTCTACTGTATATTATGCACCTATAAATATCTTTAATGAATGTTAAAATGAACTGCAAGTGAGGTAAACTAAAGTTCTGGGCTTATCTGAGGGGCTTATCGTGAATGGACATGGTATAAAGGCAGGAAAGGGATAACGTACGTCCAATGGTGCGTGTAGGGTTTGAAAGGTCGGCCGTGAGATTTGAGAGAAAATTTGGGTCAGTTGGGTCCAAATAGCATTAGACCCCATTGACATTCATTGTATGTAAAAAAAAAAAAAAAAAAAAAAATCCAAATATATTCTGTGCTCCACTGAAGAAAGTAACGCCCGTTTCACACATACTCCGTTTGCAGTGCGTATGCGGTGCGTATTTTTTTCCGTACCCATGTTAACAGGTTAGAGCTTTCACACTGCACGCGGTTGCAGTCCGTCGATCCGTTCCAGTTGCGGTGCGTATACAGCAGTGCAGAGATCGTTTCCGCACCGAGTCTATTTCTGCTGTGCTGCAAACGCTGAATTAAAGTGACAGCGCATGTTTCGTGGTCAAAATGAACACATATTGACCTGAAAATGTAGAAATTTCACCATAAATGCGATTAATGAAATAAAATGTAGTAATCTCACCATAAATGTATTTAATTAAATACTACTTTTTCCACAAGACCGGGGTAAAGCAAGGAAAGCTACAATTTACCTCAACAAGGCGACATACAACACTTGTCTCATTCATGGAGGTAAAAAAAAAACAAGTTCTTTGTGACATGCAAGATTTATTGTATTAAAATTTAAATGAAAAAGAAAAGGCATGCGAGTGGGCTGTTTTTGTCAATTTTAAGTTTTAAATTAAAATGTTTGCGATTTAATATGTAGGCTACATGGTTAAATTTTATCACTTGCTTGAGCAACTTAATATAAGTAGAAGTAGGCTATGCATTGAATAATAGACTGCCGTTGTTTAAATTGTGTTTAAACGTGCATACGTCTATTAAAGAGTGTATGTACAAAGAGAATCGCAATGCTGAGACGTTAAGACTGGGGTAAATCAATGGAAAATACAATTTACCTCAACAAGGCGACATAATGAACAACACTCGTCTCATTCGTGGAGGTGGAAAAACAAGTTCTTTGTGACATGCAAGATTTATTATATAAAGATTTAAATTATGCAAGGAAAGGGTATGAGTCTGCTGTTTTTGTCAATTTTACGTTTTAATTTAAAATGTAGGCTTTGCGATTTTAAGTAGGCTACATGGTAAAATATTTTACCACTTGCTTGAGCAACTTAATATATAATTATATAGAAGTAATGCATTTAATAATATGTTGTTTAAATTGTGTTTAAACGTGAATACATCTATTAAAGAGTGTAGGCTATATGTGTACAAAGAGAATCGCAATGCTGACAAAAAAACATTTTTTAAATAAAAGTTGCTGATAACTTCTTGATTTGAAATACAAATTGAGAGTATGTATTTGTGGTATAGCCAGCAGCGGATCAGTTACGCACTGTAAACGCAGCATATGTGAAAGCACTATTGCGCGTGCTGCTCCTGCGCTGCATACGCACTGCAACACGCACCGCACACGCACTGCACACGGAGTATGTGTGAAACGGGCGTAAGTCATTCAGGTATTGAATGACATTACCATCTCTTTATATAATAAATATACAAACACATTCAGATGGACATTTTTTTTTGAGAGAGAGAGAGAGTTTATTACAAAAAAAGAATGTTGAATATGGATATGCTGATTTAAATTGAGATTTAAAGGGGTGGTATAATGCCCTTTTCACAAGATGTAAAATAAGTTTTTGATGTCCCCAGAGTGTATATGTGAAGTTTTAGCTCAAAACACCCCACAGATATTTTTATATAGCGTGTTAAAATTGTCACTTTTTGAGGGTGAGCAAAAACGCACCGTTTTGTGTCTATTCTTTTAAATGCAAATGAGCTGCTGCTCCCGTCACAGAGGGCGGAGCTTCAACAGCTTGCACTCACACAGACATGCACTGAACATTTAATTTTTTTTTTTGCCTTTTATGTTCAAACCGTTTTCAGACAATGAAGGAGAGACTCAAGAAGTGACAACGTGGAATGCAACAGGACGTTTCTGAATGGTTGATGAATTTATGTAGCTTATGTGTAGTTATCTTCTAGTCATTGATTAGCATATTCTGTCTTCATAATCTATAAATCGTGTTCAGGGGGCGGGGTTTATGTAAATTTTAGGGTTTGTGATGTCACTAACTCAGGAGGGAAGCTCGTGTAGTCCCTACCAGTCGTTTGTTGTAGTCCTTAAAAAGAGATTTCTTTAAAAGCAAATATCTCCCTTTGCTTTGAACTTTGAGCTTTGTAACTTTGCAGATGTTGTTTATGCTCAAACAGCAACATTACACACTAACTAAAGTTAAAAAAGTGAAATCATAATCAACCACCCCTTTAAGACCCTACAGAGAAGCCTTGCACTCAGACATATCACAGAAATAATGAGGTTCAAGTTCATTCATTAAGCCGCCTGATTTCAAAGCCCCATCACAGTGGAAGTAAATGACCATCATTATCTACATTTTGGTTCGTACAATATGTCAGTTGTGTCATTCTGATCACAGAAATCTATTTATTTTTCTATTCTCAGTTGCTCCTCTGCTCTGTAAAGTCATTTTGCTCCTTTCCTTCTTTTTTTTACCACATCTTTCACAAGTTTCTCTAAATTTGTCACTTCTTGTTCTGCACTCCCCCAAGCATCATTAAGAGCATCTTTTCCCCCTTTTTACACTTTAAAGGCTTTTTTTCATACGGAGTTCAACTCAACAAAACTACAAAAGTATATTTGCAGAAGCCACAAAACGTTTGCACCAAATCACCGTTTCCGCAGCAAAACTAATAACATAAGGTGCGCTGCAGAAATTGTAATTCTCTGAAAAAAACAACATCTATTAAACAATAATAAAAAACAAAAGGTCAGAAAATAACTTTCAATAAATCAAACCATAAATAATGTCATAACACAATAACGGTTTAAATAAATAAATAAATAAAAAGTCAGGACAATAAGCAAAAAAAAAAAAAAAGAAAAAAAAAAGAAGGAAAAGTCACACTATACTTTTCATTCCATTGACTTCCATTCATTTCACATGCAAATGCAGGAGCCATAAAAAATGCAATTTTGTGTTAATTTTGCTGCCTTCCAAAGTTCAATAAGGCAGAGTTCACCAAATATGTGGCTAACAGAAGACTGATACTTTGACTGATCTGAATCCAGATTCCAACTAGCAATGAGGATTCCAATGCTAGGAATGTGGTTATTTTATGTATTTTCAACAATGTGAATGTCTCAGTTAAAGGGATAGTTCGCCCAAAAATGATATTTAAGCCATGATTTACTCACCCTCAAGCCGTTCGAGATGCATATGTCAATCTTTTTTCAGACGAACACATTTTCAGTTATTTTAGAAAATGTCTTAGATCTTTCAGTGGTTATAATGTGAAGCTATGGGGTCCAGCTGCTTCAAGTCGCAAAATGTGCATGCATCCTTCACAAAAATAATCCATCCGGCTCCAGGGGGACAAACGAAGGCCTTCTGAGGGTAATCCGTGCAGTTTTGTCGTAAAAATATACATATTTAAAACTTTATAAACGAAAATAACTGGCTTCCGGTGGCGGTCGGCGCGCGTTCATGGAGATGAATGCTGGCATATGATGCAGGACGTAGCGCAGGAAGCGTCGTGACGTAGAACGAGCGTGACAGCGCAGCCAGAGAGCAGAGCAAAACAAAACTCTACGTTCGCTCTAACTCACAACGTCATCCATCTCCATGAACGTGCGCCGACCGCCACCGAGAGAGAGTTTAACATGTAATACTAGCTATTTCATGTCCAAAGATGTCAGTCAATCACAGCAGTGGGCATTTACACTGAAGTCTCACAGCAGACACGCACCTTTAAACAGAGCGTTCAAATCAAAGGGCTAAAAATCAGGGGAGGAAAAATGCCTTTTATTTCTAAATGATGGCACTTTTTGATGTAAAAATCATATTAACATTTTAAGTGCACATAAAACAATGCAGATAATGACCCCTTTAAGATACAGTGTTAACTTAGTGGCTATATTTATGCAACTGACAACTGTGGTATAATGTTAGAAGATGCTAAAAATGTCTATCTTTCACAGGAAGAGAGAGACTGACTGATGTGCTAGAGGAAATGGAAGCGACCGGCCCACACATCCTACTCCAATCCGGAGGCACCTTCTCACCCCCTTCAGTCTCAGAGGTTCCTCGCGGTTCTTTGATTTGAGGTTCCTCGTGTGCTCTGCACCTCCATTACCGTCAGCAAGTCTGTGAGGGTAATCCCGTAACAGAGAACAAGGTTCTCTGAGGACAGCACAAGGAAAGAAGGCAGTGCGGTGTAAAACCAAGTTTGGCTGCTATCTATAATAAATTAAATCAACACTCAACTTTGCTTTTAAAGCCCTGCTATATAATTTCACATCATTAGCATGAAAATGAATCTGAAGACATTTGTTGTCAAGCACCACAGGCACAGATATCATGGTGGTAAGAGGATGAGGAAAATATGCTAATTGAATTCGCAAAGTCACAAACAGTAGAGAAAATTATGGTTAGATACTTGTCATATGGACATTTATTCCTCAATTAAACCAAATAAGTTTAGCAGGAAAGTGTAAGTGTGTGAAACCTTGAGGAGAGAAGGTGAGCTAAGAGCCCATGTTGTTGATTTGTACTCACAACCAGCAAATATCCCATAATATATATAAAAAAAATTCCATAATAAATTCAGATCTATCCACATACAAGGGAGGATGGCTGTAACACTTCTTGCTTTAATGTCTGTAAACTAATTTTTTCTTTTTTATTTCAACCTTTGATATAATTTGCCCACATTTATTTGCTACAAATTAAAGTACAAATTAAAATCTACAAATTTCCCATAAATTGTTTAAAGAGGCGATATGCAGTTTTGGCAATTTCTACACTGTTTTCTCGCTTTTTGCTCACGGGTTTCTCTATAGAGCTCCCCCTACAGCTTCGGAATAGATATTTGACAACACTGTAGTAAAAACTCGTTGGTGACTCTCCCCCCTCACATCTTCTACCTCTGGTCATGTGCATTTGTTTTCAAAGAAGCCGGCGAACGCACAGAGCCATGTCCACTGAGGTATGTATGCTAGAAGGCTAGCATATAAATGTATGCGTGTTATTCAGCAAGAATGCATTAAAAAGTCACCCCAATTTTTTGAACAGTAGGGTATGTTTTCTACTCCTAAATTATGCATAGAAGATTTGTTAAGCGAATAATTAAGCAGTGAGAATCAAAGTTGCAATGTGATTTGGACTGAATTTGCAACCATACCTTGCAACACTGCTGTGCAGAGGCACATAATGTTTATTTTATAGTTTCATAAATAATAAAAAAAACAACACAGAGGACCATGCCGGTGAGGTGTTCTCTGTGTTTAATTAGCCAAGTCCGACTACTACTTGGCACCTTTAAATTTCATAACCAAGTATGCTCTCACACACACTAAATAACATATCCAAATATGTTGACAAACTTTGACAAGGGTCGGCCTGTCTCTATAACGACAGTTGTCAAGCAGATTGGGAACCAATTCCCAATGTAACATCTGCTTTTGCAGCCTGTGTGATGGCTCTGGGGCCCAACGAGTTTCTCAACCTGCAATTTGCTGTACTGACAAGACCGATCGAATCCAACTTTTGCTGTTTTCCTCCAGGTTTCTGTCTTCATTATTTCAGTGTTTTTTCTTCAACCTATATTGATTCTTGTGACTTCTATACATGTTTGATACCAAACTTAGTCCAGTCTTTTGTCTTTATCAGAAGAGATGTGGAGTTTCCTTTGATAGACCTGTGATCAGAGTCAGGTGCATTCTCACTTGAGTCTTTATTTAGTAGATAGAGGTTCCCTTGGACTCTCTGGAAGTAAGGTGATGTTCAGGTGCAACCGGCAGGTGCGGGTTCTCCTTTTTGCACCTCAGTGTGATGTTCACAGCACGGATTTAAAGGGCTCCATTCCAAGCACTCGAGAAAAAAAGTATATAAAAATGTGCCCACCTGCTAACGCCTCCTGTGACAGACCCAACAGAGTGGCCGGCAAAAGGAATTGAGCAAAGTTTACAGAGAGAATCTTTCAGGCGAAAATGACGTGACAGCTTCCCCGCTAACATCTGTAAGCGCTGTTATGGCCATCTGTAAAAGTGACTGGGACTGCAGAGGATCTCAGGCGAAAGGTCTTTGAGAAATCACACATGCTTCAAATCAAAACTAAGAGCAGATGACTGCTGGCCATCTGGTTTAAATCATCTTAAAATGGCTGAAATTTTTTTACAATATTAAAGACAATAAGAAGAGCTGGCAGACTTTGTTCCTTAGCATCTACTTCCTTATTAAATACAAAATTACATAAGTCATTGCATTCAATACAAAATATCAAGCCAAAGTGGCATTTGTAAACAAATTACGCTAGAGCTTTTGTATAAATGGTCGGTTTTGTCAGTTGTTTTCACGCAAACCCTGGAGTTGTCAAAAGTCCACTAGATGATACGTTTTGTGTCATCCCATGGACTTTTGCTGACAAATAAACAGGAATTTCTTTTTCCAGGAAACATGGAGAAAGAGAAAACATTGTTAATTTACACATACTACAGACACTGTAACAATACAAAGTGGGTAGAAAATCGGGGATTTTCGAAGAAAAATAAATACTTAACAAACAGACCTTAAGAAAGCGCTGCCCTTCCATAGTTTAACAGACAGACATTCAACAAAAAAATGCTTTCAGACTGAGTATAACACAGCACACAGAAGAGGCAGACATTCTTGAAGACAGCCTATCTTTTGATGGCTAAAACACAAACAGCACGCTAAAACCCTCTCTAAGAAGTTTAAAATATCAAACCTAAAAAAACATCTAAGTGAATTAGAGGGCCTGAAACACTCTCGCACTGAGCCTTGAGACCTCCTTAAAATCAACTACTCAACTAGTCGTCCATCCACTCCACATACCTGTCTATTTATTTCACCCTTTCCCCCGCAGTACTTCAAGCCAGCGAGACAAGGCAACACACTGGGCGTGTAGGCAGGTAACTCATTGCATGGAAAGGCACAGCAGCTCATTAGTCATCAACACAGACAGAGTAAGAAAGACACAGATTGAAAGTGAGAAAGGGGAGAGAGAGAATTGGCTTGTTCTTCCAGTGGCTGTGGGCTTGGTGATCTCTCCGCAAAGTACGAGCTCCTTATGTAAGAACTGAGGAAGACAGACAGCTGGGAATCACAAATACACACACACACAATCATAGCCCTGCTCTTGCCACCTACAGCTCAGCTGTGCAGTGTGAGTCGGGAATGGGGATTGTCGGCCCCATGCCAGGATCTTTCCACCACACTAACTCTGACATTTCCCCTACAGAGGCCGTGGGCCACAGCCTGGAGATATGAATCAAAGAAAGCAAAAATGGGGCCAGGCGTCAGATAGGAGGCTCTAACGGCAGAGCAAAACAACTTTGTTGGAAAAAGAGCACGAGGAGGCATCTTTGCCCATCCATGTCGACTGGCTGTGTTGATGGGAAAGATTCACAGCCTTTTAAAAGGGACAGTTCAATGCAATGTGAGAATTCTGTCATCATCTCTTTAGCCACATATTTACATTTAATCATTTGACGTTTTTGTCCAAAAAGACTTACAATGAGGAGAACAATAGAAGCAGTTGAAACAACAAAAGAGCAACAATATGTACTGTATATGGCTGTGACATGTGACATGTGACATACATATATATATATATATATATATATATATACATATGTGCAGAGTTGTTGTTCTTTAGGCATAGGCCTACATAAGTGCCTTGAATTTGATGCTATTGGTAGCCAATGCAGGTTTATGAAGAGAGGTGTGACATGCTCTCTTCGGTTTGTTAAAGACCACTCTTGCTGCCGCATTCTGGATCAGTAATGAACATGCATATTTTTATCGTGGTCATGTCAAAATACTGTAAATAATTCTATTCTACCCCTGTACACAAAGCAGAGAAAATGCCATAGATTTTTTTCTAAAGACAGTCAGTACCCTTCAGAGATACATTCATATAAAACCAATTTATCTTATAAATCTTACAGCCTTGTTTTCATTCACGTACAACTAAATATGTTGTCTATCCTGACTATTACAGGTTCTCTAAAGCCATAAAAAAAGATGTGAGGAACAGAGCAAAATGTATGCCATTATTCACTAAAAAAAAAGTCTTCAACTGGTTCAAATCAATGTTAGGTCTACCTGACTACAATGCTAATATTTAATAATGATGGGGTCTTTCTAATATAATTATCATTGGCCTTTTTAATGCACATTATTAAGGCCCTCAATACTTTTTCACAAATTTAGGTGCCAATGATAAAAATATTTGTACTATCTGTACCCTGAGGAGACTCTGAACCATTTGGACTTGAAGAGAACAAGCACTTACTTTCTATACATCTCCCAATTCATAGGAGGCCAGCAATCACAAGTTTACAAATATAAAACCCTAAACCTGGCTTCCCAGACCTATTTTGGACTGGAAAAGATTTCTGGGGGGCTGAAGGGAAAAAAAAACACATGACATTATTTAAGTTTTAGCAAATACTACATAAGCAAACTTGGAACAAAATCACCACAGCAAAACACTTCTTTAAATCTGTCTGATTTGACATGGACTGACCCAATTGGTTCCTCTCTGTATTGTTAATGGTTGAACTTTCAGAAGTGTGAATGAAATATGACAGGAGCAGCTTAGATATTCTGCTAAATAAATCCCTATATATATATATATATATATATATATATATATATATATATATATTCAACTCCATTATGCTGATGCACTCCGATGAACTTGGCAAAAGACATTATCTTAAGCTTGTAGTCATGCATCGCCCTGTATAGAAAAACATCAGGCATATTATTTTAATACTAAGAGTAGCGCAAACATTTGCATAAATGTTGTGGGCTAGATGGATGAAAATCACCTTGTTCAATAGGACTGCACTGAAAGGCTATAGTTGCGACTTTATGCCAACATTTTTATGAAACATTATGAGCAACGATCGATACAATAAAAAGCCTAGACCTTTAAGCAGGAAACTCGATGAAAAGCCTGTTGCTATTCTGAGATGTCTTAGCTGTGAAGGCGGTATTATGACGAACATAACACTTAGTGACAGACAGCACAGGAGGAGGTTTCTCCGCGCTTCTTAAGGGCCTCAAACATGACGAAAACGGCAGGAGTCTTGGCCCAGTGTTGCGTATATGTTTAATGGGGTTCACATGAGATCCTTTCATGCTTTCTGAATTAGCTGTCGGTGTATCAAAGTCAGACTGACGTATGCTCTGCTCTCGTGGTTTGTCGCGGTGTCTCTTAACAAGCCAAAATTCAAAGCAGAACACCAGATGAAGATGTTCTTCTAAACGAGTTAAACAGCAACTCGGTACCACAGAGCTCAGTGATTTTTTATTTAACATCCTGGTAGCATGACTATATTTAGCTCTGTGCATCACATCTTTTGTTTGGAGCTAGTTTGCCCTGTTTAGTGTCAACCTGGAAATCTCAGAGAATTCAAAAACCTATCAAACTAATAAGTGACAGAATTCAGTTGTTTCATTTCCTCTATTTAAAAATAAATACATTTAGGTTACATAAGATAATCTAAATTAAAAGGTAAAGTTCATATTTAAAACACTAATAATTTAATAACTCTGTTAAATGTAAAATTTAGCAAATCTCAAAGTGAATACCCATTTTCATTTTTAATGTACAATATAATGTTGTGATTACTAAATTCACTTACAGATTTTTAGTTTTATTTATATTTAGAAAAAATTATAGAATTTTTAATTGTTTATTTAGGGTTTTTTGCGCTGGCTACTACTTGAAAATAATCATTTACTGAATCCCAATTCGTCTACTTATACTATGCCCTAAAAGTATGCACTTTTTTTGTGAAGAAAAAGTACATAAGTGTGAAGCAGAAGAGTATGCAAATTTTGGGACAAAATACCACGTCATAATTGCTGCTGCAATAAATTGGCCTGTCAATCATAGTGTTACAGTTAACGTCCTTAAATACACACTTCAGCTTTTATTTTATTTAATTTAACATACTCATCGATTCTTCCTGTCGTATTGTAGAGAAAATAAGTATTACGTTGATCTGCCAGGTGCAGCAATTTACTTATCACATCTGCAAGAATTTTAATATCGGTGCATCCCTATTATTCAGTGCATTGATTCTCAACCAGGGGGCCTCAGCAAACTTCAAAAATGGTCTCAAAATACCATAAGATTATTTAACTTAAACAAAACGAGCGTTAAAGGGTTAGTTAACCCAAAAATGGAAATTAGCCCATGATTTACTCACCCTCAAGCCATCCTAGGTGTATATGACATTCTTCTTTCAGACGAACACAATTGGAGTTATATTAAAAAAAAATCCTGGGTCTTCCAAGCTTTACAATTGGTGGTGAATGGCCGTTTCTGTTTTGAAGTCCTGCCGGAAGCTAGTTATTTTAGTCGATAACATTTTAAATATGGATATTTTTCTTACACGAACACATCGCTTCTCTTCAGAAGGCCTTTATTAAACCCCCAGAGCCGTGTGTAGCACTTTTATCATGGATGGATGCACTTTGATGGACTTCAAAACAGAAAAAGCCATTCACTGCTATTAAGAGCCAGGACATTTTTTAATATCACTCCGATTGTGTTCGTCTAAAAGAAGAATGTCATATACACCTAGGGTGACTTGGGTAAATTTCACTTTTGGGTGAACTATCCCTTTAAAATAAGCTAAACCAACTAAAATCAATGATTCTAATTCTGATTCACTCTGTTTTTTTCTTCTTTGAAGAATCACTGCCTACGGTCTAGAAAAAAATGGATTTTTAGACCTGGGAAAGTCATAAATTACTAAAACATGAACGCACCACAGGCATTTTTTATAAAGAATATACATTTTTGTAGCCAAGCTCTAAAATATTTTATCGGGTAGAAATTAGAGTAAAAGAAAAAAAAAATCCAAGGCCCCCATTGTCCACAAATAATATTCAAAGGCCCAAAATTACATTTGGGGTTTCCAGAAGTTTTAAAAGCTAAATGAACTTCAAGGATCAAAAAATTATCTTTAACCAATGAATTTACATGAATTTTCCAACTGTTCGAGATTTTCAGGATGGGATATACAGTATATAAAAAAATACTAACAGAACCACTGATTTATCAATACCCAGCCAACCTGTATTTCCATTCCACAAGTAGTAGTTTGTAGGTGCGAGTGAACGAAAGACATATGTTATACATTAAAGCCATGAAGTGTGTGGGAATCCACCTCTAATGAGGTATATGCACCTTTAGCCTGTGTAGGTGTTTTCAGCAGCGTTCGAGGAAATAAAGACACCGTGTGAGAATACCTACAAGTTTGGGTGTCTCAGATGTGGAAATATAACATTTTCTCGTGTGGAAGTAGGGCTGATTGTGAGTGTGTGTGTGCGAATCAACTGCAGCTTTTGCTGTAATACATAGCAACTTGCTCTCATTAGAGCTTAAAACCTCATCTTGTTTAATCAGCTTATACTTTGACTAGATTTACACAACCTCTTTTCCGCACACTGACATGGAGCTCATAGTCTATCACAGAACACATGACAGAGGAGTCTCCAATCTCTAGCATTCTTCTCAGTCCCATTAAGATCATTCTAGCTGATGCAACGTTGTTTCTTATCCATTCTGGTTCTGTTTCTCAGTCTCTGTCTAATATGATTTTTATTATATCTCATGTTTGGGAGCTGTGCCTATTGATGTTTTTAGTGTCTTGTAACAACTAATCCTTTCCAATGGCCCTGGGGCAGACCAGTATGACCCTGAAAAAAATGTAATCTAGGGTCAGATTACATGTTAATACCAGGTAAACAGTGCCAGATGATTTGTGTGTATGTTGTGACCCCAGATTACAATTTTTTCAGGGTCATAATGGTCTTACATATTTAGACCAATATGTTCGAGAGAACAGCTAAGCAAAAATGTAAATGATGACCAAAACTTTTGCGATCCGATCATTTGAAACTACATTCTGAGGTAAACCAGTCCGGTTGTTTGATGAGTGGGGTATATTTCTGGCAGATATTAAAACACTATATTGTTTTGTCTAAAATAAAACAATAAAAACTGAGAAAAATAATTTTAAATGACACGTTACAACCAGGTGTAAACAGCGATGCGTCTAAGATGGCTTACCACTTGTGATCGAATCACCAGAGACAGATTAATAGTAGATGCACCGGTCGGTTCCGGACTTGCACACAAACTGCATTGCAATAATTTTGTATTTGTGTGTAAATATTGTGACGTCTGTAAACAAGACCTTAACAAAGGCCAGAGACGGAGCATGCAGAAGACGGACGCAAATAGAAGAGAATAGATAAAATACTGTACCAGGCACAGCAAGCTTATGGTTCGCGATGCTCGAAATATTGGAAGAAAAATATAAATATTGAATTGGGGGTGGGGGTTCATATAAATGTATCTCTGAAGGGAACTAGCAGTCTTCAGAAAAGTTTTGATGACATTTTCTTTTCCTCTTACCTCCGTACAATGCCTATTAAAGTAGTGTTTATGAGCACAGCACTCCTTTGTGTACAGCGGTAAACCAGAAAACACTGTTCCATAAGTGCCATCTTCTGTCAGAGAGTAAACACGCATTTTCATTCAGTACATCTGCTGTTTTTGTTTTGTGCGGGTGTGTTTTATGTTGCATAATATCACAAAGCTAAAGTCAGACCATGATGTTTTTGCTTTAAATCTTGAAATTATACAATCTAATTTAAATCAAAATCAATTGCTCATGCTACATGTGCTGTGCTCATAAACCGATATTTCGTATGGTACTCCAGTTGCACTACAGCAGACAAGAGAGCCCTTCAAAGGGTAATCAATATAGCCCAAAATCACTGGCTGCATACCCTCCCTGGAAGACATTGCCTGCTCCCGCTATCTCTCTAGGGCCAAAAATATCATCAAGGACACATCACACCCAGGACACCACCTGTTTGAGCTCCTGCCCTCAGGCAGGCGGTACAGATCCTTAAGAACAAGGGCCAATCGCTTAAAGGACAGTTTTTTCCCAAAAGCTATCAGGACTATAAACTCACACATGCACTAAACGGGGAATTTCAAAGTACAACACTATCTCTGGTCACTTTATTCAACTTCAATGACTTTCATTCAATCTCTACTTTTGCCCATATTGCTCTCCATATCTTATGTAGAATGTCAATGTGCAATACTACCACTAGGTCACTTTACTTATCAGGACTTTAAACTCTAAATTGCACTAAATGTGAAATGTAAATGTTTTTGCAATTACTATCACTGCTCACTTACTCAACTGCGACCACTTATTCCATTTATATCTGGACTTTTTTTCCCAATGTGCAATATTATGACTTGCGGTACATACTTTAGTCTTATTTATTGTCTAATGTTATTTGTTTGTTTTTCTAACACCAGTCAGGAGCAATTTCATTGTATACAGAGACAATAAAGGCTTTCAATTCAATGTGTGTAGCATCTTTGTTTGGATAGTGATTCAAATCCAGTGGTTTCCTTTAGTATGGCCTGTAATATAACAAATACATTTGCTTAAAAAAAAAAGAAAATCAGCAACCGGTATCGGAACTGGCCCATTTGCTTGCCGTCAAACGGAATCAGCAATAAAAAACATAATAATCGGTGCATCCCTGTTTAATACCAGTTGTAAACAGGGTTTCTGTGGTCTGTGGGCACCTGCTCAGGTTTGTATGTGGAACAGCAGCAAAGGCTAATGATGAGCATTTTTCCCCAACAAGTGCTTCACGCCTAAACAGCCGGAGCCCTAAATATCAACGAGGAATAAATGTCCTATGCAAGCCAAGCTAAAGGCCCTCGGAGAAACAGCAGATCAAAGAAATCCTGCTGGCTGAGATCCAAAGATGTGGATGCGAGAAAGAGGGGAAGAGCATGCAGAAGAGGGATGGAAAGCTGTGGCTGATGTCAGGAGGAGATGGGGGCTTTCGCAAAGTTAATTAACGGACATTAATTGCTCTCATTAAACACTGACTGGTTTTAACAGGTTTCCGAGTGTCTGGACATTTGCGGTGCTAAGCCCTGCTACGATGAGAAAGAGGTAGCTCTTTAGCTGAGAGCACTACGGCCATCTGATACAAATTACACACTCAAAGCACTTTTCACACATTTAAGTGGACATGGAGACAGTGAGAGAGAGGTCAAATCCCTCATACCATGATATTACTGCAGTTTATGGAACACTATATTGATGATAATACCATGGTATTGATTAACGTATGTCGGAATACCATTTTAATACAACATGTAGAAGAATATTTAAAGAATAACCTGGAAAGATATAGAAAAAAAAGGAGATATGGCCAGTGTTTATTTCTACAGTTTTTTTTAGTCAGTTTAATGAAAATGTCTTTTAAATGTAGTCAGTATTTCATCATGTTATATTCATTCATATTAATCAAATGTACAATTTTAGTTATACTAAATAATGAAAATATTTTATATATTAATTTAAACGTACATTTGCGTTAAAAAAAATTGGGGTCAGTCAGACTTTAAAAGAAAATATATAATACTTTTTTTCTCCATGGAAACTTTAAACTGAACAAGAGCGATAGTAAAGACATATTATAATGTCACAAAACATATAATAAACGAACAATAAAACGAACAATAAAAGTTGTTCTTTTGAGCTCTTTTTTTAATATATTTCAGAATATTCCTATTTTACTGTATTTTTAATTAAATAATTGCAGCCTTGGTGAGCATGAGAGTTCTTTCAAAGACTAGGAGTGTGCACAAATAGTTGAATATTTAAATATTTGATCTGTAATAATTATTCGAAAAATATAAATACTATTCGAGTTTTGCTACATTACTGGCCGTAAATGCAGTGAATCTATGATAAATCCTAAGCATGCAAACTAAAACTCACAGTTATAACTAAATGCATTGAGTGGCACTGTGGAGCATGTAAACAAGATTGTATTTGATGACAATGTTGTCGGCCTATTTCCCGATTACTTTGATCAAAATGATCTTACTAATTGATCTTAAAAAATGTAATTACTTTTGATCAAATGAATCAACATGTCATGACTTGTATACAAACTAGGGCTGTAAAATCGATTAATGGCGATTAATCGCACCTAACGTAAAAGTAACGTAATATACAGTATACACACACAGAGAAAGATATATAATACATAGAAATGTAATATATATATATATATATATATATATATATATATATATATATATATATATATATATATATATATATATATATATATATATAGTGAGGAAAATAAGTATTTGAACACCCTGCTATTTTGCAAGTTCTGCCACTTAGAAATCATAGAGGGGTCTGAAATTGTCATCGTAGGTGCATGTCCACTGTGAGAGACATAATCTAAAAAAAAAAATCCAGAAATCACAATGTATGATTTTTTAACTATTTATTTGTATGATACAGCTGCAAATAAGTATTTGAACACCTGTCTATCAGCTAGAATTCTGACCCTCAAAGACCTGTTAGTCTGCCTTTAAAATGTCCACCTCCACTCCATTTATTATCCTAAATTAAATGCACCTGTTTGAGGTCGTTAGCTGCATAAAGACACCTGTCCACCCCATACAATCAGTAACAATCCAACTACTAACATGGCCAAGACCAAAGAGCTGTCCAAAGACACTAGAGACAAAATTGTACACCTCCACAAGGCTGGAAAGGGCTACGGGGAAATTGCCAAGCAGCTTGGTGAAAAAAGGTCCACTGTTGGAGCAATCATTAGAAAATGGAAGAAGCTAAACATGACTGTCAATCTCCCTTGGACTGGGGCTCCATGCAAAATCTCACCTCGTGGGGTCTCAATGATCCTAAGAAAGGTGAGAAATCAGCCCAGAACTACACGGGAGGAGCTGGTCAATGACCTGAAAAGAGCTGGGACCACCGTTTCCAAGGTTACTGTTGGTAATACACTAAGACGTCATGGTTTGAAATCATGCATGGCACGGAAGGTCCCCCTGCTTAAACCAGAACATGTCATGGCCCGTCAATGACCATTTGGATGATCCAGAGGAGTCATGGGAGAAAGTCATGTGGTCAGATGAGACCAAAATAGAACTTTTTGGTCATAATTCCACTAAACGTGTTTGGAGGAAGAAGAATGATGAGTACCATCCCAAGAACACCATCCCTACTGTGAAGCATGGGGGTGGTAGCATCATGCTTTGGGGGTGTTTTTCTGCACATGGGACAGGGTGACTGCACTGTATTAAGGAGAGGATGACCGGGGCCATGTATTGCGAGATTTTGGGGAACAACCTCCTTCCCTCAGTTAGAGCACTGAAGATGGGTCGAGGCTGGGTCTTCCAACATGACAATGACCCGAAGCACACAGCCAGGATAACCAAGGAGTGGCTCTGTAAGAAGCATATCAAGGTTCTGGCGTGGCCTAGCCAGTCTCCAGACCTAAACCCAATAGAGAATCTTTGGAGGGAGCTCAAACGCCGTGTTTCTCAGCGACAGCCCAGAAACCTGACTGATCTAGAGAAGATCTGTGTGGAGGAGTGGGCCAAAATCCCTCCTGCAGTGTGTGCAAACCTGGTGAAAAACTACAGGAAACATTTGACCTCTGTAATTGCAAACAAAGGCTACTGTACCAAATATTAACATTGATTTTCTCAGGTGTTCAAATACTTATTTGCAGCTGTATCATACAAATAAATAGTTAAAAAAATCATACATTGTGATTTCTGGATTTTTTTTTTTAGATTATGTCTCTCACAGTGGACATGCACCTACAATGACAATTTCAGACCCCTCCATGATTTCTAAGTGGGAGAACTTGCAAAATAGCAGGGTGTTCAAATACTTATTTTCCTCACTGTATATATATATATATATATATATATATATATATATATATATATATATATATACACACACACACACACACACATTTGTGTTAACCAGGAGAGTCATCAGGCAGCAAGACTTTCACACGATCCAATCAAAACATCCAAAGCCATGAGCTTCAACTCACTAACTCTATGCTCACCTCCAAATCGAACCAGCGGCCCTGAGTGAGATGGAAACATTTTAGTCCCATAATGTTTTCGTAATACAGATGAATCCTCTGGGAAAGTGACACTTTGAGTGTGGTTCCCGGGGCTAAACATATCTCTCAATGGAAATGCTCACCTATCTCTCCACAGCTGAAAATGTCCCTCATTATTATTGAGCAGACATCTGGAATAGGACTCTGCTATAGTGGGAACATACTTTAAAGAAGCAGGTGGAACATTCATCCCAGGAGATGGTTGGAGAGAAATGAAATGTTTTGTACAAAATGAGGCAAGGCTCTTAAAGAAATAGCTGAGCCAAGAATGAAATTTCTGTCATTATTTACTCCTCATATTGTTCTAAACCTGTATAACATTCTTTCTCTAGCTAAGAAAAGTCTGCATGCTCTTTTCCATGCAATGACAATGAATGTGCTTTCAGGCTTCAATAAAGATGCAAAAGCACAATAAAAGTATCATAGAATTTGCTATTATGACTTGTACGCAATGTTCTATGTCTGTTCATTCAATGTTCTATGTAGCTTTGTGTGAGAAAAGGACTGAATCTACATCATTCACTTTAAATCTTTACATTAATCTTTGCTTGAGAGAAGTAGCAATGTCCAATTCATGAACAAATCATTCCTTTGAGTCAAAATTTTCAAGGAATAAACTGATCTGGTTCACAAGACCTCTCTGATCTCATGAATCAGATTATTACAGTTAGGGCTGTAATAATATTCTCATTCACATTTTGATGAACCAATACCAATTCTTAAATCCCAAGAATCAATCTTTCAGTCTATGCTGTTTTCAGATGATGAATGAACAACATGGTAGTGCGCCTCCCATCCAATAAATCGCAATGTTACTTCTGATATGAAAAAAAGCCTTGGCTTTCAAATTTTGTCAATTTTATTATGAAATTCAAACAATAGTGTTTTGCTGCTCTTTAATGTAACAGATCGCTATTATGCCTCAGTTCAAGTGGCACGTGAACGGATCATCTCTTCCATCATTCTCTTGCCGAAATCCATATCATGTCTCATGCAATTGCTCAACAGCAGAACAACATCAATTAAAAAGCTTGAGAACAATATTTCACGTAATGCTACATTTACCTCAGAAAAGCTATTCTTATATCATGTCCATATACTCATTAGTCAGCTAGAAAAATTTAATCTAGAAACTCTAGAGAGGAGAATTTTGATAAATATATGCACTATATTGCATATTCATTGTTATTTTACTCAACCTGTACTTCAAAATTTGATGTTTGAATAAATTTGTCAAGTCTTATGATAGCCACCATTTAAATATTTATATTTAAAAAAACATGTAGAAAGTCATAAAAAATGTATAATCATGACGTTATTATAAAAACATCCTTATGTGTAATTTAAATGCAAGTAGCCTACAAATCCGTTAATTTAAACATTTCTATAAATTGTAATATTATAGTAATGTCGAAATTGTATTGCGTCGCAAGCTTGTGAATAGAAATCAAATCAAATGATGTTTGCTTCAATGCCCAGCCCTAGCTACAGTTACTGACTCAATCCAGATGATTCAGACTCCAATAAATATAATTATATTGAAATTAATTGTTGAGGGGGGGAAAGGAAATTGAAAATTTTGTTTCAAAGAAGAAAAAAAAGTAAATAATGACAATTTTTAAACACGGCAGTGGAAACTTGTGAAACATCGGTCAGTCTGTGTGTTGCTCCACAAACTTCTGCTTTGACCTGCAGACGAAACACACACTCCTGTCAGTAACGTAAGTTCTTCAAGATTTACTCCTAGTTTAATAAACCATTGTACACTTGCAGCTGTGCTGGACTGAACATTCAGAACAACAGCATTCTTGCTTCTGTGATATTGTTCAAATGGAGGATTTCCAAACTTTAATCTTAGCTTTCTAACATTACACACATCTCCTCTAAAGAACATGTAGAGCAAACTGAGGAAACTTTATTTCAACAATCACAGAGAAAACAAGTATGTCATATATTTCCCTAATGTTTTTAATAAAGTAGTAAATAGTAAATGAATGCATGTTTTTTAAACTAATGACTGGTTTGTTATTTAGTGTTGCCTGTCAAGATTTCATGAAACAATGGCAGAACAAAACGCCAGCATCACCGGATCAAGTGAAGATCATTATATCAACGGATCAAGTGAAGATTATTATATCAACGGATCAAGTGTACATTATGACGATGACTGGAGACGTCAGATGAGGAAATTTTTCTGGACATTTGTTTCTGCATACCCAATCATTATCAGGATCATTTCAGCCATTGAGATTCTAATCATGATCTTAACTCTGTTTGCGTTGTGTGCTCTTATCAAATCTCATCGCTCCACTCCAGTGTTTGTTATTCATTTGATTCTTTCAGATCTCATTCAGATCATTAGTAAATTAACGGAGACAATAGCATGGTCATGGGAGGGGCAAAAGGCATATTGGTATAGTTTGACTGTGGGTGTGTATTTTATGGCATGTGTTGCTTTTGAACGATATCTTCTGGTTTCTCATCCTATCTGGTACAGATCTCATCATTCACTAAAAGCCTGCTGTGGCGTTTCTGTGATCATCTGGTTTGTTCCTCTGATCTTTACAGACATATACTTTAACATCTTTAGCGAAATGTCCATACCGATCGCCTGTTTAATCCCCTACCCGATAATCATTCTGTGTTTTGTTGGCACTTGTCGCGGTCTTTCACGCGCAATATCACTCACTCCTCTAAAGCGCAAGAAAATTTTGGGCAGTTTGTTCCTGGTGCTTCTGACTTACACTTTTCTCATTCTCCCCTTCATGATCCTGACTTTTACTGGAGATCATCTTTACAGTTACAGCCATGAATTGTATTTTATATTTAGGTATTTGTCTAGATATCTCCTGTTTCTGAACCCACTGGCTGACTGTGTGTTGTACATGTTCTTGAGGCCTGATGTTGGAGGGTTAATGAAGTCTGTTCACTGCTGTTGTAGAACTGACACACATCAGAGTTCGACACACAGCCGGGACGAACACTCTCGAGACAGTAGTGCAGCGTTTGCCTGCTGTGTTTCAATGCAAAAGCCTGCGTCTCATTCACAGACCGCCTGCAGTTCAGTTTAAACATCTGCACTCAATAAATGAAGTCAATGTCCTTCTTCTCACTGCACAAACCCTTCCTTTCTGTCACATTTAGGTTTATTAGAGATAACTCTCGACTCATAAAACTCAAAACTCAATTGCTCTGTTTGCGCTCCATTAAACACATACGGTAAACAGAGTTTTATTAAAGATGTACTGATGTGCCGTTGATGCTTCTGCTGACGTTCTGTATCAGCAGGACTTTATCATACTTTATCATTGTATAAAGCACGGTTTATTCTCATTAATTCCCCCGATAGACGGACAGATCAACAACATCAAGTAGTTTAATGTCATAGTCTTGCTTGTGTTCCTAATGCATGTACATTATACTCTTTTACCAAATATCTACTATTCACGCTATTATTCACAGCACTTGAATATTGTTAGTTTAACTTCTATTGTTCTCCTCATTTGTAAATCGCTTTGGATTAAAGCGTCTGCTAAATGATTCAATGTAAATGTATTATAAAGATGGTTCAATCAAAAATGAATATTGACATAATGAACATATGCCCTCATGTCGACCAAAAGCTGGATAACTTTCTTTCTTCTGTGGAACATAAAAGACAATATTTAGAGATTTCTTTGTCCATACATTAGAAGTCAGTGGACAGTTTCAGGTGAACTATCCCTAAAAAGACTTGATTTAAAGTGCACAGAATATATTAGAAGAGTACGTGTTTATATACAAGTATTAACCAGAGCTTGCATGGAAATCAGAAGAGAGTTATTTGTAATATTGTTGTGTCTTTATAGAAGTGTTTCATATCGAGTCAGAGACTGTCCTGTATTCTCTCTCTTCTATCATTAATATAATTAAAGAGCTCTCAGTTCTCCTGTGTGTGTTTCTGTCTGTGATTATTTGACCAATAACAGCTGAGTTGAACTGTAAGTGGAGAAGGTCAAAGCCAGAAACCAGAAACCAACTACTAACTAATGGTCTTTTGCACCAAGAGGAATTCCCACCTTAGACGAGAGAGAGAGTGTGTGTGTGTGTGTGTGTGTGTGTGTGTGTGTGTGTGTGTGTGTGTGTGTGTGTGTGTGTCTCCCCTTACGAAAAAGACGTTTATTTAAGTGTGCTATTAGTATACTTATTTTAAACTAAAAAAATAAGAAAGTATACTTTCAGTCTACATTTGGTACTTGTGTTGACTATTTTGATTGAGTAGCTTATTAAATACTTGGTAACACTTTAGAATACTGTATCTTACTTACTGCATAACTTATCAGGAAGTACTAATAGGTAATTCTTCATTAACTACTTCTTCACTATTGTTAACTACTAAGGAAGTTGTGTTAACTAATCAGTATGTAATAGAAGTTTATGATTGTGTTAAGCAACAGTTAGTAAATCAATAACTAATTAATTCTGTCATACCTCCCTATGAGATATTATTAATTATCTACTAATTAAGGTTCAAGAAAAATAACTAATAAGTAACTAACATACACAGTAAATTTGTCTCAAATTGAAAATTTTACTCAAATTGAAGAAAATTTTACTCTATGCCAGATAACATTTGGTCCCTCTCTGAAAAGAGTAAAAGTTACTCTTTTGATAGAGCAGTTTTTCCAGAGTTAATTATACTCAATTTAGTGATAATATTTTACTCTTTCCTATGATATTTAACTCTATTTAGTGTTTTTTTAAATCAACTCTCATGCTATTTTACTCACTTCAGAGCTACAAGAAATTGACTCTGCTACTTTTTAACTCTGTTCAGGGGAACTTCAAATTTACTCGGCCACATTTTATTTCCCCTCCAGAATTGTTTATCATCAATTATGAGTAAACTATAAAGAATAACTAACTGAATAAAGAATAACCATTCATGTTTTACCCTCAAAAAGTCTAGAAAATATAAATGAAAAACTTAAACTTGCTTTTCAGTCTGAAATAAAATCAACAACTGTATACTCATGTCTCAATTTTTATTTTTCCAAGCACCTGTTTAAACAATTTTAAACTTACACTTAATTCATTTGTGATCCTAAAAATAAAATAATGAAAACAATACTAAAATAATAATAAAGAAATCTAGCACCTGTTTAATTCAATTGTGATCATAAAATAAATAATGAAAACAATAATACTAAAATAATAGAAAATTGTGATAGTAATAATGTAAGAGAAGAGATGAAGAATTACATGAAACAATATGGTACAATAAACAAATCAGAATCCAAACCATAAGACATAAGAATATCAAACAACTTGTGGTGCAAAATATCCCTTATCTCCAAAACAGAAGGTGCTTCTGTGGTATGTGCAACTTTGTAAGCATGGATATGTTCAGCTAAACAAAACGTTTTTAGTGCAGTTGCAATCAAAAGGACCTGCTCATCTTTGATAATAATATTCTGGATTACATGAAATACAGGCATTTCATTTTGAACTTGAACACAGACCGCTAACCCTAAACGATAAGTATTTCACAGCGCTTGACCCATTTCACATTTAGAACCTTAGTCCACATAGGTACATTAAGTTTCTCAGCAAACTCAGCACCAACTTTCATTTCATTCAAGGGAGTCATTTTCCAAGGACCTAATTTCATGTCATTTGGATCAAATGTTTGCCAAATGTAAGCGGTTTGACACTGGGGTTTTTTTGCTAATGTTTTCGTTATGTCGTTATGCAACAGGCCAGTGAATTAGAGGTCTTACAGGGTAGAGCATGTTGATCAATCACAATAAAACAAGACTGGACCATACTTCTCTTTGGCCCAACAACAAGTAGATACGGCTGGAGACTCTCTCCAATGGTATCGAAGTGCCCTTGGATACTGGTACCGGTCTGTGAAAGAATGAAAACACATTAGTGCCAATGTGACTTAAAAGTTAAACTCAATATACACCATGAATAAAATATACAGTGATGTCTTCCACCTAAGTTTCTTTATTACATACTTCCAACAGATTGTTACTAAGCAGGGCTCCAGACTAAGTTTTCCACTGGTTGCACTGGTGCTACCAACTTTCTCAGTTGGTCGCACCAGCACATGATTTGGTCGCACCCATTTTTTTATTTTTTTTTGTTGCTACAACATAGGATTAATCAATGCATGCTGATGAATAGTTGTCTCAATCTTTTCATTTTTATATGACTTAATTCCTAAATTTCCTTAATTTCTAATGGACTATATGCACGGTTACTTCCTGGTTTTCGATAAGCCAGCTCAGGCATTTCTGGTGTACATTCTGTGCTCACTGTACATCCACACAAAACCATCAAAGGTTGACTTTGTAATGTTGTATTTCTATTTTAATGCCGAAAAATGGATTCAGGATGTACTCGTTCATTATATAAATTTGGTTGCAGTCTAGAACCCTGCTAAGTATGTACTAAGTAGAAAAGAATTGAAAAAGTACAACAATTTGGAGGACCAAATAAGAACCGGTCTGAGAAATAAGCAAGTTCAAGGTCACCCAGTAACAACAATATGAACTAGTGTAATTTGAACTGCTTCATCAGTAGCTTCACCTTGATGAATTTGACAAGACAATCACATGCTTTTCTCGCTGAGATCTTTCCCGGTCTTTTGTGGCCTTGACTTGAGGATGGCAAAAGGTGAACCAGCATCAGAATGGAAGACATGTTGCTGTCCCAACCTGGAGACAAGGAAAACAAAATAAACACATTGGTTTTAAGTTTTTAGGTAGAAGGGGTTGAGCATACCCTCCTACTCAGTTGAACTAGTTTAACTTAGACTTAACTTCACTTGGATGATGTGCCGGTATAAATAAATAAACCACTCTAGTACCTTAGTTTATACTGCACACAGAATCAGTATTAACAGCACATTCATGGCCAAGTCTTGATGACTACAGATGTGTGGATGAATTAAGGTGAAACCTCTACAGATATTGAAATGAGGTCATAGAGTTAAACTTTATCTACTACATGTCAGCCATACTTTTGTTATTCAGATACCCAAATTCTGTAAATCTGCAACACCTGTACTAGGCCTTTGAGAAAAGATCAGGGTAGAAATGTTAGAGAAACAGGTGATTTTCATTCTGACAGTTTACCCATTGCAAGTCTGTGTTGCATATGAATCAAGCATGTCTAATGGGTAAAGTTGTGACCACACTTTAAACTCTATAGATCTGAATAAAGCTATATGCTTGTCATAAACACATAACTTATAGCACAATATAGTTACCTTCTTCAACTTCAGTGGCTTCAGCATTTTGGATGAGGTCTTGGAGCTCACTAGTCTGTGCAATAACCTTTGGTTTTATGTTGGTAGACAACTTCTCCAACAAATTTGCAGAGGTCGCATCACCAAATAGAAGTCCAAAATCTTGATCAATCTGTACAAAATGCCAAAGATAATTACAGTAGGAACCACAGTAGAAACTCACTTTTTTTTACCTAATGAGTCTGGGTTACTGCAGAACAACAATAGCACTTAATTTCATGTGTATGTTTTCATGTTTAAAGATTTGAAGTCCACATACCAAGCCTGGTATATCCAAGAATCGCGGGAAAATAGAAAGAATATCAGATGACTCTTTAGGGTCGTGCAGCATCTTCTGCCGATAGCCCAGTGTTAACCTCATCTTTTCCTTTACCACTGCCTCGTCAGCTGTATGCTTCATCAGGGCAATTGCTTCCTGACACTGACGTTCATCTTTCAACCAGCTGTCTTCTTTGAAGGGATCCCTGTCAGTAGTTGGCCCACCTGAAAGTGTTTAAGACAATATGAAAACCAAATATTTAGTTCCTTTTCTTTCAAAAGCATGCACAACACATTTATACCAAAACTAAATACATGACAGGAAAAAACATAGAAAACATGCATGTACAGTATCCCAGAGTGACTTTTAAATTTGCCCAACATGGATGATTGTGCAAAACATTTGCATTTAAAAAGAACAGCAATTATATTTTGAAGAGATACTATGTAACACTTGACCTCATTTACATTATGACTTAATGACAGACCAATCTGGAACAAAATAATACTTTTTAAAAATTATAAAAATAAGCAAGTTTTATGTTCAATAAAAAAAATAAAAAAACGTTTATCAAGCCTTCCAGCCAAGCTAATAAGAGCAGTGACTAAGAATCAAATCTCGCACCTGTTTGTGGTTGGCGTTTCATTCGTCCCTCCGATGCTTCCTTCTGCAGAGTCTTTATTCTCCATGCCAGATATCCACTTCCATCTTCTGCATTGTAATAATGCTCCTATGACCAGAACAATACAGAGACCTAGTAGTTATACATTACACAGCTAAGAAAATAAATACCATATGAATTATAAAGTAGATAATCTTTACTCTTTAACTCATAAACATAATCGTTTATGACCTTCTCGCCTCCAGGGCTGCTCTTTAGGATATCTTCAATCATCTGGAGGGGGGAATTATGTTATATTGAGCAGAGATGAGAAATTATTAACAAATGACAAGTGTATATAGTTCCAAATATCTTTACTATTTAAGTAATTCTATATAGATGTATTTCAGAGGCAAGATTGGTGTATAATATAATATAATATAAACCATATCAATGGTCTGAAGATCTGTTCACACTACTTTTGATTGCATGCTATAACAGCTATTGAGAATTAGTCGAATAGACATATTAGCAAATATGGTGAATATTGCTGAGAATAAACAAAACTTACCATCAACGCTTGCTGTGCCTGGGACGAAAATTTCTAGGACACCAATGTCTGGTCGTGTCAGCAGATATTCAAAAGCTTCCTCATCAACCTCTGTATTTGAGTCATCAAAGACTTTTACATCCATTGTAGGAAGATCAAATTTCTTGGTAACTGAAGGAAGACAAATCATTGGGAAATTGACAAAGGCCAGCAATGCCAAAGGAACTAAAATATTATTCGTTATTTTTATAAGATAAAATCATACACTTATTATATTACTATTAAAAAATATTTTCAGAGGGAAAAGTATTAATGATATTAACAATGTTAAAGTTTGTTACCTGTATATCTCACCACATTCCAAAAACGTCTGAAATGTAAAAGGTGTTGGAGAAAAAATATATTTCTTGCTATCTTAGAACTTCACTCTGACAACGTTGTTGGTTTGCATTCTGGAGGGACCAAAGAGACAAAGTTAAACAAGGCGTTAACACTCACAGTCAGATGAAAAAAGGAAAAGAAGAAAAACAAAACATTTGGTAACAATTTCCAGCTAAAAAATCCTTGCCGTTGAGCCCTAGATTATGTATAAATATAAGGTAATAAAAAGCATGATAACACTCTAATATTGGAATTAATAAGTCATTGTTAGCTGTTGAGGTTTTTGTAAGATTTTGGATAGTAATGACTCAAGTGTTACTACATCTTTCTAAAGGAACAAGAAATTACTATTCCAAATCTTCCAAAAATCTAAAAAGCCTACAATGACTTTAGCCATTACTAAGGAATTTAAAAGCTAATAATAACATTTTAATAGTTCTGTTAAGGCACTGCGCTCAATGCTCATCCACATCCACATCCACATCAAAATGGCCTCCATCGATCCTAACGTTAACTTAACTCATTACAGAGTCAAGTACATGTGGTGCACAACGAGCCGCTCGTCACAATAACGTATAGTGGACAAACATTTGATATGAAGCTAACTTCACTGGTGTCAATTAACGTTCATGTAATCTATATGTTAGCTAACGTTATTTTCTTTGGTTAACAGTTACAAAAATAAGATAATTTATAATTTAAGATAAGATAACTTTCTAGATTTATCCTAACTTAGTTCTATCTCGAGGCCAAATGTGATCCTTAAACTCGAAGTTTTAGGCTATGTGTTCGCCTGCACAACATAATCTAACAAGTGATTATGTTAGTGATTTTCTCTCGTTAAGTAGCTAAACAAGTCTTGTCGAGCACTAACGTTCGCGTTAAACTTCACATCAAGTTCACATTGGCGTCGCGATCTCTGTAATGTTAAAAAAATGCGGCAAAATGATCTGAGCTTCAAAACAGAGGCGATTATTATGAAAAGGAGTTCTAAAACTTTGAAATTCTACTTACTTTTACATCCAGCAGAAGCACAACTTCTTCCAAATCCACATGCAGCGATCACCGTGACCAACGTAATGGCGGATAAACGAAACTTTCGGAGGAGAAGATTTTGGGGAGGAGTAACAGTTACTCTTCAATTATGCTCCCACTCTATGGACACATTTTACTCTGTCCACTCAAAATAGATCAAAAACAACTATTTTTGAGGAAAAAAAAAATTACTCTGGAAAAATTACTCTGCCAGTTTTCCTGTGTACAATGCCGATATGGTGCATTTCTTCAGCGAAATAAAGGTTTGTGTACGTATTAATGAATCTATAAAATCATTACTGTGCTGTAAATCATGTTATTTTATGCAAGGCAACATACAAGGACACAATGTCAGTTAGCTAGCTAACGAGTCTATCTTTTTTGCGTGATGGAAACACCTGATTCCTTGCATAAAACAAATGTTTTTATTTCTAAAGATCCTAAAACATCAGGGGCCTGTACCATGAAGCCGGATTAGGTGGCTAGCCAGCTATGTTTCAGCTTAGTTTCCGCCAACCCTGGGTTTTAGGTACTATGAAAGTAGCTTGGCTTTAATCGGTGTTCGTTGCCATGGTATCTTACGCTGCACGGCTAACCTGCTCCGGGGCAGGCTATGTTCTGGATTCAAGATCTCAGACTGAAGTTTGACCAATCAGCTGAGAGCAAAGAAACATATAGGTGACGTAACTTATTCCAAGTGTCTGTTGCAATGACTTCACCTTTTCTTCCAAATCCGGTGGACATCTCAGCGCAAATTGTTAGACGAGCACTTCGTAGAGAAAGAGTTTTTAGCCAGACAAAATCCCCTTGCCTTATAGTTACTTATGTCTTATCTTTGCGAACTTCTTGAGCCGCACATAAAGAACTTAACACGTCGAATTCATGCACTTACTGTACCGCAAATTGTATTACGTTGCATTTTTTTTTTTTTTTTTTGCAAGTGGTACATTCTTGCACGGTGACGCACAGAAGCTAGGGGAAAACATATGTTTGTCGAACCATTCGCACGGTGGTCCTCGCTCTGCAGGAGTACATGAAAAGTTTAATTAATAATGTTCCCCGGACATTTATCGACCATGTCCATAAAAGAGGGCTTTTATAAAATTGCCGGTAAGATATATTGATAGGGTGACATCACATGAACACTTTTTTTTTTCTCAAAAAGCAAATTTCACAAATGTACTATATAATACATGTTAAGAATTATTTTGAATCTTTTTTATTATTCTTCTGATAATCTTATGATAGGATTCCCAAGTCATTGCAACATGTATGCAGTCTATTGCTCCAATCTCCACTGCTCTAGGGGAACATGAGGCAGATTATGTTAATAGGAAGTCCTATCACAGCCATAATGTTCAGGTAGAGATGATGTGAATATGTGAGATGATTATTTTCTGTGAGATGAATCTTTAAATTAATAGTAACTTTAACAGATATAACAATGATCTACTAAACATTTCTAAACTACTAAACACGACTTGTGGTCATGAACATATGATCAAGTTTGGATGCCAAATGGCCTGGCTCCAGTGCTTGTCTTACAAATTTTCCGTGAGTCTGTGTTGTGTCAGCACTTTGAGGAAAGCAAGTTAAATTTGGTACAGTACAAAACACTGTTCATTTAAACCGAGATAGAAAAACCTACACAATAACCCTCTATCATGACCCTCAGACAGGGCCACAGCACCGCTTCAGTGTGGCCCTCAGTAAAACCAGAGTGAAGATAGAGATGACCTTTGGCCTCCTAAAGGCACATTTCAACTGTGTTCGGCGCTTCAGAGTCACCAGAGCGGGCATCACAGACAGTGGCTGCATGTGCCATTCTGCACAATATAGCCACCAGTAGAAAGCGAGAAACACCACAAAACCAGATTCTCCCCGATGAAACTGACCCGATCACACTTGACCACCCAGCTGGTGCAGATGTAGATGCAATCACCATACAATATTACACTTGATAAAAGCACATTGAAACTGCAGATAGGCCTCAAACTGTTTTATTGGTTTTGTGGGATGGGAGGGAGAAAGAGAGCAAGAGAAAGTTGCATTAATAAATATTCATACTAAAGTGTTACTTGGTTAAATAAGTTATACTATATATATATATACTATATAACTATATACATACTGAGATCAGTTTTATCCAGCTGTTTGATTTTGTTTGGAGCCTCCTCAGCTCACAGTCAGCTCCTTTAGTGTGCAGTCTAGTTCAAGACCCCTTTAGTGTGCAGTCTAGTTCAAGACTCCTTTAGTGTGCAGTCTAGTTCGAGACTCCTTTAGTGTGCAGTCTAGTTCAAGTCTCCTTTAGTGTCCAGTCTAGTTCAAGTCTCCTTTAGTGAACAGTCTGGTTCAAGTCTCCTTTTGTACAGGGCCCTGACTGAGTCGGTTTCCACCTGAAACATAATTCCACCACAAACATGATCATTACAAGTTTTCTGGAGGCTCATCAAATCACAAAAAGTTCCTTGACTTCCTACAAACACAGGACTGACTGTAATTTATGTCAAGGGTTTTAAATCCTTACACATTTCTTCTGAAGCCCATTGAGGTAGAGGCTTCAGTTTCTGGGGCAGGTTGTGAAAAATCCTACAAAAGAGATGTGTAAGGGCCAGTCCCTTTTTTATGCCACGCATTCAAATGTTTGCCATAATAAAAAGCCCAGTGCATTCACATCAGCAACTGAACACACAGACAGAGTGTCTTCATCATTTGCTTCACCCTAATAAATAAACGTAGGCCAATGTAAAGCATAACTGTTATAAAGCAGGTTATGTTTGGTGTTCTGTCTGCTGCATACTGACCTCTGTGTGTGTGTGTGTGTGTGTGTGTGTGTGTGTGTGTGTGTGTGTGTGTGTGTGTGTGTGTGTGTGTGTGTGTGTGTGTGTGTGTGTGTGTTAGCTTCAACAGGGACACTGTATTTCCCTGCAGAACATACAGTCAGCCATATTTAAAACTTAAAAAAAAAGTAGTAATGTATTGCACACGTCCCCAGTGTTACTTGCTTAGAGGAGCCAGCACCAGGGTCAGATTTTACAGCACCTGTAATCCCATCCATAATCGGCCGTCCCTTATTGCCTACTCAGAGCCAACTCCTCCGCCAGTGTATTCTGGTTTTCTGAATTTAATTCTTTATTTCTGTTTGCTGCAAACAAATGTGATAAAATGTTCACAAAAGTAATAAAAGGTTGTGGTAAATACTCTTTGAATTAACTCCTTGAAATAACCACTTTGAATTATATTTTTATATTTTGTCTTTATCTACGGCCAAGAATATTTGGAGTTGGGGTTGCATCTAAAAATCTAAAAATCAATGAATATTAATCTTTCTTAGTACATACATGCACATTTTTTATATATTATAAAAATAGGCTATTGGCTATATTACACATATAGGCTACACATACATATAAACATACATAATTTTACATAAATATAGAACGTATTTGTTTAACTTACACATTAACAATCAGCAATCTTTCTCCAACAGTCTTCTCTTGCTTTGGTGGCAAAGACCGTATTGTTTCGAGGTTGAAATACATATTTAAATTCATCGTAATTATGAATGATTATCTCTTGCTCCTCTGTGGAAAAATATATCACTCTCGCTCTACCCGCGATTGGTTGTTCAGTGTCGACGTCACTCTTTCATGTGCACGCGCGCATGGAGTAATCATAGCTTGAGGATCAAAGCCTGAGTTGACAAAGAAAGACGATGAGCTGCTTCATGGTACCAATAAAGCCAGATTGCATCGGTTTGGTTTTGTCAACTCAAAACTAATCCTGTAACCCCGAGTTTGTGCAGCTACCTTCATGGTACAGGCCCCAGATGTTAAAATATGTTCTTAGAGCTGTGCACTGTTTGTTTATGGGCAGGTTATGGAGTCAGTAACAGCATATTTTGGCTATGAGTAAAACGCAGGGCGGCGGTCTGGAAAAACTTTATTAATTACTAAAGAGTTCCCTATATTTTCACTTTAGAATACTGTATCAGGTTAAAAGTAGCCTAATTCCTGGATAATTATTTGATAGTTCTTTATTAATTACTAATCAGGTTATAAGTAATTCCTGCAGAATTATTTGACAATTATTTATGAATTACTAATAAGCTCCCTTTCAGTTTCCCCCAGTCGTTGCCTCAAATACATGAATTTACTCAATGGCATATTGTTACGTCCCACATAAGTCTAGGGGTAAATGGGGACGCAACAAAAGTAAAAACAAATTTTAAAGAGCGTTAATCTAAGTCCTGCCACAGCACGACATGCCACAAATATCCAGAAAAATATTTTATTTCACAGCTCGTGGAGCAAACACAAAGAAAAACACAAAAGGAAGCAATAGTTTCAGGAGAGGATAAGGCCAAAATAATAAACAAAAGACAATATAACTGGAATAATTTACCTCTAACTAGACTAACAAAGAAAAGAAAAGAAAAATAACAGAGTTATACCCTAACTCCCTTACTAGCCCCAAAACAGGAGAAAACCAATAAACCCAAAACCCAAATAAGCAAACATTAAGGTAGCTGTTAAAGAGGATGTTAATACTAACAGCTATTAATCAAGCAACAAACTCAAAAGATAAAGAATGTAACTCTCTTTAACTAACATAACAAAAAGTAAGTGTTTGGAAAAATATCACAATGAACCAACAACAAGAATACTACAATACCAAAATAGAATAATCAGCAGCTCAATAACCACCAATTGTAACTGCAACAACAGGCTGGGCAGGAGAAAGACAACGCTCTGGAGAAAGCTCTTGGGGGAACGTTTTCTCGCCGTCTGGTAGCTGGAGCTCTGCTTTTATGCTGGCTCACTCTTAATTGGTAATAAGTTACAGCTGGGAGCGATCAACTACCTGCCAGGCAGATTGAGTAGAAGGAGCAAAAGAAAAAGAAACAAGACACATTAGAAGTAAATATAAAATCAATAATTAGCCTACTTCGTCTCTGGACGTAACACATATGCTGAGGAAAACAGACACACACAGTACTTTACAGGTATATAAAATATAAAAAACTAATCTGAGGTACACTGTTAAAAAAAGTTCCGTTAAAAAACGGAAAAAGTGCTGGTAATTAATTACCAGCACTTTTTCCGTTATTGTACGGGCACTTCCGTAAAACTTAAAACGGATATTTCCGTAGATTTACCTGAGTTTTTCTGTACCATTTACGGACACTTCCATCAAACCTAAAATGGAATATTCCATATTATTAAAGTACTCAATCCGTACCATTTACGGACACTTCAGTCATCCTAAAATGTTTAATTCCGTACAGTTCTCTATACCGTTTATCATCAATAAAGCACAAATGTAGAATCACAACAATTATTTATTTCCTTTAACAGCTGCCAGTGCTTTAAAGTAATTGCACTTTTTGTGGTGAAGGAATTGCAATATTTACATTACAACCATTAAAACATTCAGAACATCACCTTCACATTCAGAGCAATTTTACATACATAAACCAGCTGTTCTCTCAAAGAACTACAGCCATGTCCTTTAACAGGGAGCTGCCAAATCTAGCAACTTTTTAGCACCCACAGGCTGACAGGCATTAATAACAAATGGATTTGTTAAAGACATTGACAAAATAAGACAATAAAACTGCCAGCATTGCTGTTGCTGTCTCACCTGTCAGTGTAAAATGAGGAGCCCCCTCCAGGAGGATGCAGAAACCTACACCTCCAACTCCACATATCACACCGACAGGCAGAGCTCTGCAACCAGTGTCTGACCTTTCTACAAAAAACAAATAAAACATTAGAAGTATTACATTATACAACTTTTCTATAAAACATCAGTGCAGCAATAACAACCATGACCTTAGAAGGATGACTCTGTGCAACATGCCATAAAGAGATTTCTGCAAAAAATAAAACTTAAAACTTACACCTCCAACTCCACATTGACAGGCAAAGCTCTACCTGGAATGACAAATATCGCCCACCTTCCCTCCCCTCCCCCTTAACATGAGGGATTTGAAACTGCAGCATGTGTGTTGTGGGCATCTAGTTAAAACATCTGAACTCACATAATACTGTAAAAATCTGTATTTCTACTCCCAAGCCCCATGTTTTTGGATTTGCCTGTGTGTGTGTGTGTGTGTGTGTGTGTGTGTGTGTGTGTGTGTGTGTGTGTGTGTGTGTGTGTGTGTGTGTGTGTGTGTGTGTGTGTGTGCGTGTGTGTGTGTGTGTGTGTGTGTGTGTGTGTGTGTGTGAGCATTTTGTATCTTTTAAAAAGCAAATTTAACCAGAAAAATCTCAAATTTATTTTCCAAGTCGTGCAGCCCTATAGTTTCTCTTGATATCAGCATGTTCACAGCGTTTGTTTTTTACAGGGACCAGATGCCACTGATGAGTCCTGCTGACTTCAACATTCACATAAGTCTCTGTACATGAACATGGTAAAGTGAAAAATCAAACACAATGGAAATGACAGGCATGTACTATGTTTCAGGAATGGCACAAAGGTGTGTGCCTGGTTAAGTCTCTGACTTTAGATCAGTGTGTTCAATAATGTGCTTTTTTGTCCTTTGTTGTGTATCTTTGGATTATGTTGTGTTGTAAATAAATCCAAACAATCAAAAAGCAATTCTTTCTTAAATCTCCTCATTCTTTGTGCAAGGTTGCTCAGAATGATAGGGCCTGATAGTTCCTAATAGGGCCATTATGGGGGGGTCTTTGTCTTTCTCAGGTGTGAAAAACCATTAATATTCATGATGTGTTTATGCCTCCTCGCATAAAGCTTGAAGATTGAATAGTTCAATATAAAATATTTAGATATTATAAACTAATTGATGAAGTAAAACAATAACAGATTGAAAAATAATTCAACAACACTTTATTTAAAGTTTAATTTCACCTATGAGTTGTATTTAATATCAATAAGTTGGGGGCAGTTCATCTAAAAGTTGAGCGCGTTTCGTTTACTATATTTAGCTATCAATATAGTTTAACAAATAAGTAATTTACCAAAGAAAAAGAAAAATCAAATAAGTACTTCTCATTTCTAAAGTATTTGAGATAATTTATTATATAAAACCCCTTTTGTCGAATTTTCCAGAATAACTACATGTATAAATAACTATATTGTGAAATATACCGTTACCGTGAAATAAAATTAGTCATACAGTAAAACAGAATATTGGTCATACTGCCCACCCCTACTATAGAGTTACTTCTAATGTTTTGTGAAGTTACAAAGCAGAACATTGAGCAAAAGCCTCATCTATGTACCGTTTACATATGCGTTAGCGCCGACCTTTTACAGTTTTACATCATCAAATTGCGATCAGTTCGTGAGATCGGTGAAATTGATTGACTATTGATTGAATCATAGAATGTGATTATCGGCCAATACCGATCTGTGGACAATCAATCAGAGCATCACTAGTAAATATTATTAGTGACTGAACTGATTGTATTGGTGCAGTACATTAATAATATGACTATTGTAATTTTCACTGGATCAGTTCGTGTGTTCATCTGGAGCCCTGATGCTTTTTCTCTTGCTTTCTACCATGAAACTGTTGGTCACTTGTGTTTCTTATTTGTCTGAACTGATTTTAGACCTGATGGAAGTAAAGGTGGAGTGTGAAGAACTGAATGAAGTAGGGGAGGATCATCAGTATCAGAGACCTCAGAACAGGAGAGAAACCACTGAGTCGCTCACAGACCAAATGCCATTTCTCCCAGAAAAGAATAAAAGCCAAATAAACCACCATTCCTCTGCCCTCAGTGTGGGAAGTGTTTCACACTCAAAGTGAACCTTAAAAGCCACATCGAAATCCCCAGCGGAGAGTGTGATTTCAGATGCCCACAGTGCGGCAGGAGCTTCTTCAAAAACGCAGATCTGAAGGAAGAGCTTCACGCAGGTCACCATCCTCAAAAACCACCATCACTCGCAAATCACTGGTGTGATTCAGTCAGTGTTATATGGAATTATATTTGTTTTAAAAAAAATTAACCAACTGAACGTAACTTTTTCAGAAACTATCAAAAATATGGCATTACACAAGAAGGAAAACACAATGAAAATGAAAAAAAAATAATATTGGAAAGCTCTCGCGGTGATTTGTATGCAATACGTCGTGCTTTGTATTACTAAACTAGAGGTATTTCGCGTTTCATAGAAAGACAGTTCGATTACATACAGAGAGGCCTTAAAAGCTGCTAGATCTGCTTATTTTTCAACCCTATTCTATTATTTTATTCTTCTATTATTTAGAAGAAAATAAACAAAATCCTAGGTATTTATTTGAAATTGTGGCAAAAATAAATCTTCAACCCCAGATGTTTCCAAGCAACACAGCAGTAATGACTTTATGAACTTCTTCACTAACAAGATTGATAATATCAGGGAGAAAATTATAACTATGCAACCGTCTACTACAGTATCGCATCAGGCAGTGCATTGTAGTCTCCCTGAGGAAAAATTTGATTCATTCGTTGCTATAGGAGAGGAAGAATTTACTAAACTTGTTAAATCATCTAAATCGACAACATGTATGTTAGACCCTATACCGACTAAGCTACTAAAAGAGATGCTTCCAGTGGTCATAGATCCTCTTCTTAATATCATTAATTCATCTTTGTCTCTTGGATACGTACCAAAAAACTTTAAGCTGGCTATGATTAAACCGCTTGTTAAAAAAACCACAACTTGATCCTACAGAATTAGTCAATTACAGGCCGATCTCGAATCTACCCTTTCTGTCAAAGATACTAGAAAAGGCAGTATCCTCACAACTGTGTTCCTTTTTAGAAAGAAATGATATCTGCGAGGATTTCCAGTCAGGATTTAGACCGTACCATAGTACCGAGACTGCTCTCATTAGAGTTACAAATGATTTGCTCTTATCATCCGATCGTGGTTGTATCTCGCTATTAGTGTTACTCGATCTTAGTGCTGCATTTGATACTATCGACCACAACATTCTTTTAAATAGACTAGAAAACTATGTTGGCATTAGTGGAATTGCACTAGCATGGTTTAAATCATACTTATCTGACCGTTATCAGTTTGTAGCAGTAAATGAAGAGATGTCTCATCGATCACAAGTTCAGTATGGCGTACCACAAGGCTCAGTACTAGGACCGCTGCTGTTCACTTTGTACATGCTACCATTAGGAGATATCATTAGGAAGCATGGCATTAGTTTTCACTGTTAGGCTGATGATACTTATCTCTATATATCTTCACGCCCCGACGAAACTTACCAATTCACAAAATTAACGGAATGCATAGCGGATATAAAAAATTGGATGACTAGCAATTTCCTACAACTAAATTCTGAAAAAACAGAGATTCTAATTATTGGACAAAAAACTTCCTCACGTAATAACCTAGAATACTGTCTAACACTCGATGGCTGCTCTGTTAAGTCTTCGTCGTCGGTTAGGAACCTGGGTGTGCTCTTTGATACCAATCTTTCATTTGAAAGTCACGTGTCTAGTATCTGTAAAACTGCATTTTTCCATCTTAAAAATATATCTAAATTACGCCATATGCTCTCATTGACAAATGCAGAACAATTAGTCAATTACTCAAGGCTAGATTATTGTAATGCTCTACTGGGTGGTTGCCCTGCACGCTTAATAAACAAACTACAGCTGGTCCAAAACGCAGCAGCTCGAGTTCTTACCCGAACCAGGAAGTATGACCATATTAGCCCAGTTCTGTCAACACTGCATTGGCTCCCTATTAAACATCGTATACATTTTAAAATATTGCTGATTACTTACAAAGCACTAAATGGTTTAGCTCCACAGTACTTGAGTGAGCTCTTAACACATTATAGTCCTTCACTTCTATTGTGATCTCAAAATTGCCAGTTGATAATACCTAGAATATCAAAATCGACTGCTGGCGGCAGATCCTTTTCCTATTTAGCACCAAAACTTTGGAACAGTCTTCCTACCATTGTCCGGGAAGCAGACACACTCTGTCAGTTCAAAGCTAGACTAAAGACACATCTCTTTGATCTAGCATTCACATAATACATTATAGACTTATATAAATAATTCAATGTTAGGCTGCATAGATTAGGTCAGCTGGAACCGGGAACACTTCCCATAAATCCTGATGTACTCGTTACATCATAAGAAGAATGGCATCTACGCTAATTTTAGTGTCTCTGTTTATCCCGAGGTTTTCCCGCAGCCTGCCGGATCCAGGCCGTATCCAGATCTGACGAAGGACCTTCGCCTGGACCCGATGACAACGCAGTGCTGAAGTGCCAACTAGTCTCTCCCTATGGAGGATCCCTTTCCCACTCTACAGATAAAGCATTGTCGGGAAATTTGTTTCGCGTTCCTACCCGAAGTGACAAAATAAAATAAAAGTCTGTATCAAAATTTATAAGGAATACAAGTACTTTGTTTAGGCTTGGCTTGTAGGGAATTCCAAACCTGCGCATGTATATTCAAACGCACATAACTATAGATCCCATTCTAAATGCGCATGTGAACGCCATCAGCGTTTCTCACAGGTTCGCGTTTAAAGTCTGTGTAGAGAGAATGGTGTCGTCTTAGCGGCCCCTAATTTAATAACAAATGATCATTGCGACGGAAGCGAATCAATCAAAACTAATTTTAGCTGGAAAATAACTTTATTAAAGAACCGCTATAAAGCCAAAACAATCTCTGTTACCCTAAATTATACGTTTGTCTCTGTAAAGCTGCTTTGAAACAATCTACATTGTTAAAAGCGCTATAATATATATGAGGATGACTTGACTTGACTAAATATGTAAATAATATTTGACCTTCGATCGTCTCAGTCTGTAAAGATGAGCTCTCAGGAGAGACACGGTTGTCCACTTGTCCTTCAAGGCAGCTTGAAGTTAGTTTGTGTTACTGAAGAAACCAATAGAATTGATGAAAGTTTTATTCATTTACAGTGTGCAACAATTCGTTGTGGGTTATTATTGTCATTCACAAGTTTGCAATGCACTGATGTCATGATGTTATGTAGTTTGATTGTTTGCTCTTTTGTACAGTTATTATATTCAAGGTGTTGTCAATGGAGTGCAGATATCAAACTGGTCTTTATTCTACAGCAAGGCAGAAGTCTTGGTGCAGACGCTGCATCTGCATCTGTACATAACATCCTTGAAATTCTTAAGCAGTCGCTGGGGAAAACCAGCACAAGGCCGGGTCAGCAGTTGGGCAGAGTCAAACAGTGGACCAAGAGATGGCCAGGTTTCAGTTTTACAGTCATGACAATGACAAACAGCAACACTGTATTTAACATGTATTTATAACACATGAGACGGCTACCCAGCTGTAGTAGACCAGCAAAGCTCAACAAACTATGGAATCCCTTTGTGTTTTCAGTGTTTCTTTTAAACAAAAGTTCAGACACGGCCCCTTCACCAGCTGATGAGGTGCAGCTTTTGCAAGCTGGCTTGGGGAATCTTACTATGCCTGATGACTTGACACATTCAGAGGCGATGTATATTTACTCACCATTCCTTTATTAAACTAGCCTGGGTTTCCCCATACTGCCTTGAGCAGCGCGATTTTATTCACGCTGCAAGGTAGTCTGGCTACCATGGGCTAATTTTTCCCCTGAAATAGGGAACCAATCACAGAACTGGGAGGGAGCAGCAAGACGATGACGAAGTATATGCGACACACCGAAGCAGTTTGTTTATCTATGGATCCAACATGACAGACGTAAAAATATATGCATATTTAGTTTAGCAAGCAAACACATCTACAAAAATATGCCTGTATTTCAAGTTGATAAAATAATTTAAAATCCACATCAGTTTATTTGTGCCGACGCGCCACGCCCTCCCAGGATCTAACATAACGTTACCTAGGCTACTTCCACTTTTAAAAATTCATCATAACCGCGCGCGCGATCTGCTTGCAGTCGTTGAGATAGATGCTGAGGAGTTGAAGAAAAGAATAGCTAGTGGAGATTGTAAAGTTGTCGACAATACGTCATCAAAAATCAAGTCCAGTGTGTGGGAGAAATTTGGAGTTATCTGAAGAAAATAGTGTGAAAGGCTTTGCTGCAAACATTTTCGTGTTGGATAGCCGCAAATGTGGAACTTCATCCCTGAGGAAGCACGCAGATAACTGGTAACAAAGCCGTTCTATCGAACGGTATTTTTCATATTTAACACTGTTAGTATGTGTGGTGTGCAGGGCGTGTTTGAACCCAAAATTGCCAGATGTAGGCTAGACGAAATTGCGTGGCATAGTGGTGTAGCCGCGTCTGTTCGATTTGTGTGGTAACGTTAGCCATGTTCTTCATGTATCGGCCTTTTGACAGCTTCAGCTGAAGTTGTCCTTGTGTTAATTGTCGTGTAATAACTTCTGTATGACCTGGCAATAAACATTTTTGTAAGTGTGTCTATAATGTGATAGTCTAAACTGATTTTATTTCGGGTGCGGGTCGGGTGTCGGTTCTATTTTAAGCAGGTCGGTGCAGATTTTTATTAGTGCTGCTGTTGGAAAACGGGTCGGGTGCGGATTTACAAAATCGGACCCGTGCAGGACTCTCTGGTGTACACATAAATCATTGACCCATCGTCGTCTTCTTCGTTGAATATCTGTCGCTCTACATACGTCATCTGGTATAATTTGTTAGCCAGGCTATTATTAAACAGCTATGCCTTCCTTAGTTACCAACAACTAAAAACCTTTGTAAGCATTATTTTCTGATCTTGAGTTAAATGTGTATTTTATGTCTCTAGCTTGTTCAGTGATGCGTACCCAAAAATGAACTCAGCATCTGGAGGCTGGCTTCTCTACAAACCAACTGGTATGACCTGTAAACTAACACGACGGGAACTAGTTTTACATTACATCACACAGTGCAGATACAGATGTGGCCTTTAAAAATGTGCGTTTTCTCCCGCGGCATTCGGCAATTCGTCTCGCAGAGTCTCACAGATTTCTGCAAGTGCTTTCGGGGGGGCCTACTTAAATCCCTCAATGTGTTTCGCTCAAGCGGCAACATTCTGATCTGAAAAATGAAGCCTACCCGGAAGTGCGAAAAACTGCAATACATCTAAAATCCGCTAGGGGAAGGTCCCAAAAGGGAGCAAATGTCCATAGACCCCATGTTAAAATGTCCGTTTTCACAGCATAAATTCATGTTTTTACAGGTTGGTCCCATGGACTTTTATTGTATTTTTCGATAGGTTCTGAGTGCCTGACAACCATGAGGGCTGTGATTTTTTTTTCTAACTCGTTAGTTTAGATCGTATTTAGATATAAAATGTATGACAATAAGGGCGTGGTTAACTTTGATTGACAGCTTGATTGACAGCTGACAAGGCAGCGCCACGGAGAATGACAACATAAGAAGCGCCATTTTTTAATACAGTTGACATATAATACTACTGTTTCTGTATCATGAAATGTAGTTCTCTTACGAGAGGTTCTCTCGTATTGCGTAAGTTGCTTACGCTATGGGAAAGTCTTCTTTCTTCGAGATCTGAAGCCAAAAATTATCCTTAATTTTGTATTCATTGTCAACGCAGTGCGGCAGCCGGCAGACCAAGGCAGGCTGTATAAGCGTGCTCATTGGCTGCTCGGCGGCAACTGCTTAAGCCTATCAGTGAGCCTCGTGAAACATGGCCTCCAATGAGGGCGCTTTGCGCCCTCCACACCCTTCTAACCGTCAAGACGGGTGTGGCCAGTGTATATATAACGAGGGCTCACAGGCTGAATATCTGATTTTCTAGTCTTCAGCGAAGCTCTACGCATCGCTGGATCTTGAGAGCCGCCGCCGTTGAAACCAGCGACCAGCAAGCTTAGGACAGCGCCTGAGGAAGCCGGCCGCCTTCGCCGCCTTCAGCCATCCGTGCCTGCTACGCTATCCGGCGACATATCCTTTTATTACTGCTGTGTGTGTTCGCCCTGCGACACACACTTTCTCTCACTGGCGGAATTCTCAGTGGCGGAATCTTAGGCTTTCGCGCCAGAGACCCGTGTTCGATCCCAGCTCTTGTGGCAGTTAAAACTTTATGCTGTTCGCTTCTCCGAGCTCGCGGCCAGCTTTTCTTACATACAGAAAGCTAACCCACTCTCCCCCTTGTTGGGCCGCGCAGATTGCGCCGTTCACAAGGGTTAACAGAGCGGACGGTCACGAGCAACGTTCAGCGCGCGCGCCTCACTCACCGGCAAAAAGAGGAGAGAGAGTGTTTTAGTCCCGCTGTGGCCGGACAAACCGCCAATTCTCACACATTTCTCAGTCCCCTCTTAAGTTCAGGCGGCTGGAAATATTACTATTGCAGTAAACGAGCCTGTTTTTATACACGCACGCCTGCAAACAAACATGAGGTCGCTCTCTTATATCCTCGCGCTAACTGAAAGTTAACGTGTTCTCCTCTGTGGTTCAGTGGCAGAATCATAGGCTTTCGCGATAGAGACCCATGTTCGATCCCGGCTCTCGCGGCAGATAAAAATTTATGCTGTTCGCTTCTCCGAGCTCGCGGCCAGTTTTTCTTACATACAGAAAACGAACCCGCCTCTCGTACCACTCCTACTCATGGTGCTCGAGTATTTATGAGCGTCTAAACACGAGGGAAGAAAAGACGGTTAAGTCCCGCTGCGGCTGGACCACTGTCAAAGCTTCACGCTCTGTCAGTCCCCGTTGCCACGGCTACTGCAGATTTTTACCTCGCAGTCAACGAGCCGGTATATCTACCCGCTCGCCTGCGTGCAACCACCGTTCTCACGGCAACCCAGAGAAATCTCAAATGAGCATAATGTCTGGTTGCACGGCTCACGCCGTATTTGTTTCAAATGCAGTGAATGTGCCCATGTTTCCGTGTTCACCCCTGCACACAAGCACTATAAATCCCGTGTCTCTCACAGAGCCCACTCTCATAAAGCAGGCAGAAGCCGCTCGAGTGTTAAAAGTAGGTCACGTGTCCACCTCACCGTGCCCACACCTACTCACTGCCCGCTCTGTCACACAGCCTCTCACGACCGGTCATGTTTTAAATGCAAGTCCTGTGCCCGCCCTCGAGCGCTCACACATACTAACGAACATTTCGCCACCCGACGCCGCCCTCGCGCGTCGCGCCTCACACTATATGTTCCCCGTCCAAGCCACCGGGACACTGTGTGTAAAACGGCCAGCTATCGCTGCGTGCGATCCACCGTATCTAAACACCAAGAGTGCGCGCTGCGCCCACCCCTCCGTTTCGAGCTCACGAGCCCGCGACGCGCGGCGATCAGAGCCCGGAGGCCATTCTGCCCCTGGCTTCACACTCAAAAGCGTGGGAAGCTCTTCCAGGCGCATCAGAATGGGTGCTAAGCACAGTAAAAAAGAGCTATACTCTGCAGTTCGCTCGCCGCCCCCTGCGCTTTCAGGCGCGTACCGAGACGAGAGTGAATGGAGAAGTAGCACATCTACTTCGAGCAGAAATAGCTACACTTCTGTGCAAAGGGGCTATAGAACCAGTTTCCCCTTCTATGAGCGAGTCGGGCTTTTACAGCCGTTATTTCCTCGTTCCCAAGAAGGACGGAGCTCTCAGACCAATTTTGGATCTAAGACGTTTGAACAAGGCTCTTATGAGAAGACCGTTGAAAATGCTGACAACCAGGCAAATTCTCGCGCAAATTCGCCCGAGGGACTGGTTTATATCTCTCGATCTAAAAGACGCGTACTTTCAGATCCAGATAATACCCCGTCACAGGCCATTCTTGAGATTCGCCTTCGACGGTCAGGTATATCAGTACACCGTCCTGCCTTTCGGCCTGTCGTTGGCACCCCGTACATTTACGAAGTGCATGGACACGGCTCTCGCTACCCTGAGGGGTCGGGGAATGGGAATTCTGAACTACTTGGACGATTGGCTAATTCTAGCACAGTCAGAGGCAGGGGCGGATTGGCAATCGGGAATACCGGGAACAATCCCGAACGGCCGGTCCATTTCAGGCCAAACCGGCCGGTGGTCAAAAAGTTTTTTTTTTTTTTTTTTATAATATGATACGCGAACGGCCGGTCCATTTCAGGCCGAACCGGCCGGTGGTCAAAAAACTTTTTTTTAAAATTTTTTGGCCGGCCGGCCGCTCAGCTGCAGCGGAACGCTTTATGTCTGTGTGTGTGTGTGTAACAGACTGGGCCAAACCAATACTTCCAATCTTGAGGGGGGATACGAGCGGCCCCTCCCACTTGGACTGATCCTCGTTTTTCCTGACATCCGATTGGCTCAAAGGCGCAGATCAAAGGAGTTTACTTTTGGTTAGGTGTGGGTTTGTGTGTGAATCAGTCTATGGTGTGAATGCAACAGAGACAGACGGTAAAAATGGCGAAAAGAAGGAAAGAAGAGAAAGAAATGGGTGGGGCCGAAAAAATAAGAATGAAAAAGAAAAAAATGTTGGCACAAGAGGCAGCTAAATGCGCCAAATTAACAGACCTTTTTCGCAGTGAAAAGGGTGCAGGAGGTGCAGATGAGGAAGGATCCAGCAGCATGGACAGGACAGGTTCACGATTAGTGATGCATGCATAAATTTATTATACACTGAAATTAGGGATGGGACCGATGCAGCGTAATTCACATATCGGATTTTCCCGATCCAACCTGCGGAAATATCCGATATCCATGAGACATGTCTGTGCTTTAACGATGTATGCTGAATGACTCAAAAAGTGATTCCCGCCTGCCGCCGGCTAGTCTGTTAGCTTTCTGCAAACTGCGGAATAGATTTCCTGAATGGAGGCTCGGCTCAATGAGACACAGAGTTATGAGCACGCCCCGCTCAGGAAATCCATACCGCAGTTTGCGGCTAGCCAACATGTCCGCTGTGTGAAAATACACTGGAAAAACAGCAGAGCAAGACAGCTAATGCAATGTTTGCAAAGCCGTAATTCAGAGCTATTTGAAGCTCCTTCGTGTCGTACAACACAACGAACGCAATCAAACATTTAAAAAACACCACGTTACTGTGCGTTCACACCAAACGCGAGAATACCTCGTCAAATTCGCGTCTACCACGTCTAGTTGGACGCTTGAATATTTTAAATCCATTCGCGCGTCCAGAGCGAAATTGACGCGCGTCTGAGGCGAAATCCGCTTGTCTGTTTGCAACAATAATATATCTGTCTGCAGAGCCACAGTTTTACCCCAGCAGTTTCACCCCGCGCATCCGCAGTTTCATCACAACAGTTTTAGCCCGTTTACCGTTACATTACCCCATACAATTTGTATGATGCATTTCCTTAACATACTTGCTAATCAAACACTTCATAAGATAAACTACTAATCTATAAAACACAATCGGTCTTCCGACCTTTTACTATTGTGTTGATATACGCGAGGGAGAGGGAGCAATATACAGCGCTCGCGTTGTTTGAAGGCGGTGAGTGCGCACGCGCAGCCGGGGCGCTCTCTCTGTTCTTATGCGCCCTGTCCACTGATCTAAATAATTAGTTGTTACGACGACTTATTTGTTTTAATAAATCAGACATGTTGAACTAATTCCCTCCCTCATTTTGATTTAACGAATTACAACATGGCCAAAAACAGTTTGATATTCATTAGTGAATGCTAAAGACCTTTATTTTTGTGAATTGGTGAATATTCAGGTGAATTATTTTGTGGCCACGAATTAATAATAATTATTAAACTGTTTCTTACCTGTGAAGATAGCTCAGTGAAGGCCGACTATTCTCGTACAGCTTTTTATTCCTTTTCCTGGTATCGGTATAGTATTGGTATCGGCCGATATCCAAATTCAGGTATCTGATCGGAAGTGAAAAAATGTGGATCGGTGCATCCCTAACTGAAATTATTTATATTTGCATTTAAATATAAAATGCACGTTCCCCCGACGTGAAGCAGGATCTACATTATCCTGCTTATTACATGGCTACCGACCAAATAAATCAATAATTTGACACAAAATATTGATTTAAAAAAGAGTTTATTGATTTAAAAACGATTGTATTGTTACTTTCTGCTAAAGAAAATAGTCCGTTCTGGTGTGGTGAACAAATGAGTCCTATTGAAGAGATGAGTCCGAGCTTAGGACCCCATTAGTATGCCTGATCTAAATCTGTTCTTGCGATAACTTGTAGCTAACGTGAGCTGTCTAAACTGTTAATAAGAAAAATAGTAATATACACAAATAAACATTATTTTATGTTTCTTTACATTTAAAAAAAAAAGTGTACGTATCTCTACGGTTAGAATCCTGCGTGTCCATGGCAACGCAGTGCTGAAAAGGGGCAGGGCTACATAAGGTCTATAAGCAAGGAATCTCTGTATGTATATTAGCTGTTAAGGTCAGTGATGGAGAGGGACAGGTTGATGACCCCTGCAGTCATATTGATGAGGAGGGAGAGAAGGAGGAGGAGCAGGAGGAAGGAAAGCAGCAAGAGAAAGCAGAGCAGGAGGAGGAAGAGAATGGAACCAGTACAAAAGGTGTTATACTTAGCAGCTTAAAACGAGCCGTTCATTAATAAACACACAAGATCGCTGTGAAAATACAGACCGGAAGTCAAAAGACAACGAGCGCAGCGCTGAAAAGGGGCAGAGCTAAATAAGGTCTATAAGCAAGGAATCTCTGTATGTCTGTATGTATATTAGCTGTTAAGGTCAGTGATGGAGAGGGACAGGATGATGACCCCAGCAGTCATATTGATGAGGAGGGAGAGAAGGAGGAGGAGCAGGAGGAAGGAATGCAGCAAGAGAAATCAGAGCAGGAGGAGGAAGAGAATGGAACCAGTACAAAAACAGTGACAGGTACAGGGGCAGTGTGCAGGGCTGGGTAGGCAATGACATTATGCATGGATAGAATAAGATATAGTGACGTTCACATTCTTCTCATGCAGTACAACCAGTACAGACAGAGGCAGGGTCAAACACAGTTGAAGATACGCCAGGGATAGACCTAAACAGAGCTGAAGATGAGGGCTTTGATTTTTATACACGCCCGCCCTCCAAAGATTTAGATCTTTTTTTTTCTTACCACCCTCAACAACCCACCAGAAAAGGCACGAGTATCTATCATACCAAAGATGGCATTATGAGAAAGTGGCTCACATACTGTAAGAAAGAAAACTCACTGTACTGCACAGTATGTTTGGCATATGCAAAACCATCTGCAAATGAAAGTGCATTCATTAAGGGGGGAATGACAGCCTGGAAGCATGTACATCAGAGAATAGAAGAGCACGAAAGAAACCAAGTTCACAGAGACAGTGCAGAAGCATATTTTATGATGGCCAGTCAAGCAGACATAGCAAGCTTACTAGGTGGAAAACAAGTGTCTCTTCACCGTGACCAAGTCAGAAAGAAACGCCAAGTCATGGACCGTGTCATAGAAGTCATCGGAAAGTGTGGTCTTAGCTATAGAGGCACCAAATTTGAAGCTGCATACACATGGGACAACATTGCTGTTGATCATGGAAACTTCTTGGAAATGATCATTCTGCTGAGCAAATTTGATGTCTCTTTGCAAGAACATGTAAATGAATGTGTGCAAAAAAGCCAAAGCCTAAATAAGACCGGGGTTAAAGGTAGAGGATCTTTTGTTACACTGCTCTCTAAAACATCTGTCAACAAAGTGATTGATGTAATCAGTCACTTAATCAAAGAAAGCATTTCAAGGGAAGTAAGGCAAGCAGGAATGTTTTCTCTGCAGATTGACACCACACAAGATGTTACCTCCACAGACCAGTGTGCTGTTATCCTCCCATATGTGACTGATGTGGTCCATGAGAAGCTCATAGGTGTGGTTGATTGTGAGTCATCAGCTGGAGAGTATTTTGTGGAGCTACTTAAAAAAACTCTGGCAAAGGTGGATATTGAGCTTGGGAACTGTGTTGGCAACTCAACAGATGCAAGGCCAGTACAAGGGGTTCTCTGCTTTACTGTCATCAGAGTCTCCTAACCAAGTGCACATCTGGTGCTATGCACATGTGCTTAATCTTGTTCTGGGAGACACCACGAGTGCTGTGATAGAAAGTGCATCCCTTTTCTCCATAGTGAATGATGTTGCTGTATTTATCAAGGACTCATACAAGCGTATGAAAATGTGGGAGGAAAGTGAGTGATGACAAGCGACACAGACGGCTGTCTCCTATCGGAGAGACAAGATGGTGGGCCAAGGACCAGGCCCTAAGCAAGATATTTGGCTGTTTTGGTAACCCTGACAATGCTTTATATGTTGATTTAATCATAACACTGAAAAGGAAAGTGGAAGATATGTCAATCAAAGCACATGTCAGAGCAAGAGCTAAGGGGTACATGGAGTCCCTATTGAAGCATGAGACGGTGCTGACAGCGCAGCTATTCTTGAGAATCTTTGCGATTACCTCGCCACTCTCCAGATACCTCCAGACCAGTGGCATGGACCTAATCACTGCTCATCGACTAGTTATGGGGGCCCAAGACAGCCTAAAATCCTGCAACAGGGACATGGATGGTGTCACAAAAGCTGCAAATGTCTTTGTTGAATGGGCTAACAAGGAGCTGGAGGAGAATGGATCTAAAGAGGTGGTTCAGGGGGCTCTACCTGAAAAAAAAATCAGAAAGAAGAAGTCCATGCCAGGGGAAGTAGCAGAGGAAGAACATTCATTGAATACAGAGGATCAGTACAGGATCAAGGTGCACAATGTCATTTTGGACACAGTGACTCAGAGCATTCATACCCGCTATTCTGCAAATGGAGCTCTTTATGATGATTTTGCATGCCTCGACCCAAGGAATTTTGGTAGGGGGCTAAGAGACACTAAGAGATAGGGGGCTTCCATCTGAATCACTCAAACACCTCAGTAAATGCCTCCTTAGGTTTGATGAAAGAGCAACATCTGGAAGGCTCAATGCCGAGCTCTGTAGTCTGGCCAACCAGTGGGAGAGACTTAAGTTGCCACATTTGGAGTCATACACTGTCCGGACTGCAGAAGAGACAGAGGATGGAGAAGACATGGAACAGAATAACACCAGCTGCACCTCCTGTAAAGACTGTGCAATTTGTGTTTATCATATCCTCTCCAAATACAACCTCCTCACTGATGCCTATCATGTCATTGGACTGGCCTACAAGTTCTTGCTTACACTCTCTTTCAGTCAAGTGGCCTGTGAGAGGACCTTTTCTACACTAAAGTTTGTAAAGAACAGACTGAGTAGCACCCTGACACAGGAGCATCTTGAGGCATTCATGCTAATGTGCACAGAGAAAGAGATCCTAATGACTTTAGACAACGATGGAGTCATAGACAGAGTTGCAGAGTCGAGTAAACTCCTCCAAAGATTGCTGGTGATGTGAGGTAGGACAGCAGGAGAAGGGAGAGGAGGAGGAGAGGAGAGGAGGAGGAGAAGAGAGGAGGAGGAGCAGCAGCAGGGGAGAGGAGGAGGAGGAGGAGCAGCAGCAGCAGGAGAGAGGAGGAGCAGCAGCAGGAGAGAGGAGGAGAAGAGAGGAGGAGCAGCAGGAGGAGAGAGGAGGAGAAGCAGTGGGAGGAGAGAGAAGGAGAAGCAGTGGGAGGAGAGAGGAGCAGCAGCAGGAGAGAGGAGGAGAAGAGAGGAGGAGGAGCAGCAGCAGGAGAGGAGGAGAGAGGAGGAGAAGAGAGGAGGAGAAGAGAGGAGTAGCAGCAGGAGGAGAAGAGAGGAGGAGCAGCAGGAGGAGGAGAGAGGAGGAGAAGAGAGGAGTAGCAGCAGGAGGAGAAGAGAGGAGGAGCAGCAGGAGGAGGAGAGAGGAGGAGCAGCAGGAGGAGAGAGGAGGAGAAGAGAGGAGTAGCAGCAGGAAGAGAGGAGGAGGAGCAGCAGGAGGAGAGAGGAGGAGCAGCAGGAGGAGGAAAGTGGAGGAGGAGCAGCAGGAGGAGAGAGGAGGAGGAGAGAGGAGGAGCAGCAGGAGGAGGAGCAGGAGGAGAGAGGAGGAGCAGCAGGAGGAGGAGCAGCAGGAGGAGAGAGGAGGAGGAGAGAGGAGTAGCAGCAGGAGGAGAGAGGAGTAGCAGCAGGAGTAGAGAGGAGTAGAAGCAGGAGGAGAAGAGAGGAGGAGCAGCAGCAGCAGGAGAGAGGAGGAGGAGAGAGGAGGAGCAGCAGGAGGAGAAGAGAGGAGGATGAGCAGCAGGAGAGAGGAGGAGAGGAGAGAGGAGGAGGAGAGAGGAGGAGCAGGAGAGAGGAGGAGCAGGAGAGAAGAGGAGAAGAGAGGAGGAGCAGCAGGAGGATAAGAGAAGAGAGGAGGAGGAGCAATAGCAGCATGAGGAGAGAGGAGGAGGGGCAGCAGGAGGAGAAGAGAGGAAGAGGAGCAGCAGGAGGAGAGAGGAGAAGGAGCAGGAGGAGAGAGTAGGAGAAGAGAGGAGGAGGAGGATCAGCAGCAGGAAAGAGGAGAAGAGAGGAGGAGGAGCAGCAGCAGGAGAGAGGAGGAGAAGAGAGGAGGAGGAGCAGGAGGAGAGAGGAGGAGCAGCAGCAAGAGAGAGGAGGAGCAGCAGGAGGAGAGAAGAGAAGAAGAGAGGAAGAGGAGTAGCAGGAGGTGCAGCAAGAGGAGGAGGAGGAGCAGCAGGAGGAGAAGAGAGGAAGAGGAGCAGCAGCAGGAGGAGAAGAGATGAGGAGCAGGAACCAGGAAACAGACAGGTAGAGGGGCAGTGTGCAGGGCAGGGTAGGCAATCATATTAGGAATATCAATCAATCAGTCAAAGCTTTATTAAGGACACACAAAAATAGAAAAATACAGCACAATATTACATATTTACATATAGGATAAAATGCCAATAGTTCTACATACTAGATAATAACCTGACTAAAGCACAGATTGAATTAGAAAATGTATTATTCTTAGTCATATTTATTACTGATGTTCTTCTCATGCATATGTAGCTGTACAATCAGTAAGCAGAGGCAGGATCCAACAGAGGCAGGGTCCAGCACAGGGGAAGCTGAGCCAGGGAGTTGAAAGTGAGTACACACAGACACACACAATCTCTATTTTATGGGACTGCATTGTAGTTTTTGAGTATCTGAGTGGGTATGTGTGAGTATTTGTAACTATTTTATCACTCCGACTGACTGTACACATGACATGCTGGTAGTTAGCAGTATACTGTGACTTATGTGTTCGAGATTGGGTTTTGCTGACCTGGTTGTGTTCAGTGCAGTGGTGACTTGCTTATACAACCTGAGGAGGCAGGTGTTATCCTAAAGTTTCTTGAAGGTCTTCAGCGTAATCTGATTCTCTTTATATCATAAAAACATTATTAGAATTAAAATAACTGCAAAAAATCCTGCTCGTGCACCAAGGGCACTTGCGTAAAAGGCCTCTCCATCTTAAAGTCCCGGGCTGAATTTCAGTCCCAGTACGTCCCTGGTCAGAGGCCGAACTCATCGCCCACAGAACAGTGCTTCTAAGCCACCTGGACAGCCTGGGGCTCACGGTCAACTGGACCAAGAGCTCATTAGTGCCCAGTCAATCAACCTCTTTTCTGGGTTTGGATCTGGACACTGTGGCAATGACGGCCCGCCTGTCGACAGCGCGCGCGCTGCATTCGACACCTGGCCGCGTCCTTCCAGCCGGGCAGCACTGCACCTCTCAAGACATTTCAGAGGATGCTGGGTTGTATGGCTTCAGCTGCAGCAGTGCTTCAGCTTGGGTCTGTTACGTATGCGCCCGCTACAACGCTGGCTGAATGCCTGAGTGCCTCACAGAGCCTGGGCTTCCGGCGGCATTCGAATCAGAGTGACTCAGAGCTGCGTTTCAGCACTGAAGCCCTGGTTACTGGCCGACTGGTACCAGCGGGGAGTGACAATGGGAGCCATCTCACACCGCAAAGTTATCTCGACGGACGCTTCCACCTCAGGTTGGGGCGCTCTTTTCGAGGGCAAACCGGTCTTTGGCCTGTGGTCAGACCAGGAGAAATGCCTCCACATAAACTGTTTGGAGATGATAGCGGTCGAGAACGCGCTCAAGCGCTTCCTCCCATTCATACAGGATCACCATGTGCTAGTCCGCTCGGACAACATGTCCGTAGTATCCTATGTGAACCGACAGGGCAGTGTCAGATCCAGGAACCTGTGCAAGCTGACAACGCCTTCTCGTGTGGTCTTACCGCTCGTTGCGCTCGCTGAGAGCCGCGCACGTGCCGGGCCACCTGAATGTCGGTCCAGACAGACTGTCCAGAGACATCATTCCCCCGGGAAAATGGTCCCTGCACCCCCAGACAGTCCAGTTTCTCTGGCACCTATTCGGCAGAGCGGAGGTCGACCTCTTTGCGTCGAGAGACAACGCTCACTGCCCGAAGTTTTTCTCGAAAAGCGAGGACGCGCTGTCCCAGACATGGCCCAGCCTCCCGCTGTACGCTTTTCTCCCGATCTCCCTGTTACCACAGGTCATTACGAGGATCAGGGAAACGCACCACCCAGTGCTTCTTATAGCCCCGCGTTGGGAGAACCAAACCTGGTACCCAGAGCTAGTGAGGCTGTCGCACTCATCCCCATGGCCGATCCCGGTGAGAAAGGATCTCCTCTCTCAAGCCGGTGGATCGATCTGGCATCCCCATCCAGAACGATGGTCTCTGCATGCATGGGTAATCAACGGATACCCGTTGACCTGCCAGAAGGGGTCGTGAACACGATCATGCAGTCTAGAGCTCCCTCCACGAGACGGCTCTACGCGTCTAAATGGTCGGTGTTTTCTAAATGGTGCGCTACTAAGAGCTTGGATCCACGTGCATGTGGGGTCCCACGGGTGCTCTCCTTCCTACAAGAGCTGTTGGACAAGGGCAGGTCCCCTTCCACGCTCAAAGTGTATGTGGCGGCTATTGCAGCGTTCGCTGGGACGACGCGCGGCCAGACAATAGGAAGGAACGAGCTTATTATCCGCTTCCTCAGAGGAGCTAGACGGATGAATCCCCCGCGGCCCCCCTCGGATCCTATTTGGGATCTGTCCTTGGTCCTGGAGGCCCTGAAGGCTTTTCCCTTTGAACCGCTTGAATCCGTGGATTTAAAGTACCTGTTGCTCAAAACTGTTTTTCTGATAGCTCTGTCTTCAGTAAAACGCGTGGGGGATTTGCACGCGCTATCTGTTAGCCCTGCATGTCTTGAGTTCGGACCGAACGTCTCGAAAGTCATTCTCAGACCGAGACACGGTTACATCCCCAAAGCGATTGGAACCCCTTTTAGGGCACAAATCATTTCCCTTTCGGCTCTGCCAGCATCCGATAATGGGGACAGTGATAACCTCCTATGCCCTGTCAGGGCGCTGAGAGTTTACATCACGCGCTCCACCGCTTTCAGGCGTTCCGAGCAGCTCTTTGTTTCCTTCGGCGGACGCACCAAGGGTCTCGCCGCCTCGAAACAGAGCCTGTCCAGGTGGATAGTGGACGGGATTGCAGCAGCTTATGCCTCCAAACACCTGCAGTGCCCTCTGTGGGTATCAAGAGATTAAAAATAATGTCAAGTGATCTGTCGAAATTTGTCTTTGGGTGAATATATACGACAGTAAAAAATATCTGAGGGAACTCTCTGGGCAGATAGAAGGGACGAAGAGAGACACACAGCAGTTCAATATCAGGAGTACACAAACTCTCTCTCACCACCACTGTGCGACACCACTCGTCCCGAATGAGTAGGCAGACCCCGCCCCCACGGGTCTTCTTCGTGATTGTAGTGTCCCGGTCAGTCCTGAACACAGAGAAACCGAGGGGTCCCACCTCGCTGGATGTGATGCCGCTGTCCAACCATGTCTCTGTGATAGCCATGACACAGGCACTACGGTACTCATGCAGGTAGCGGATATTTGCAGTCAGCTCGTCAGTTTTCGATTTTAGGGACTGGGCGTTGATGAGCAGCGTAACGGGCAGAGAGAGTTTGTTTTTCAATTTCCTTAATCTTCGCCGAGTGCCCGCTTTTGATCCTCGTTTGCGCTTTGTCCGTACAGTCCATTTCTTTGGGTTAGTCCTCAGATAGTTCGGTATGGAGTTTACTACGGCTGCATGATCCGTAGGTAAACAATCGCGTATCAGTAGAAGAAAATCTCTACTATATTGGATTTCACCCGCCACGCCGGTAACATGGTCGTGATCAAATCCATGGGCGATACAGTGTTTTAAAATCACTATAAGCAGTCCGATCTTACACCAATAAGCCAAGTCCATGATTGCCTTTAGTGCAGTGTGGAATTAGACCATACAGGAAATGTAACACTCACAGTAACGAACAAATAAACAAACAATTAAATGCCAAACACGAGAGGCAGCAGGGCAGCCACAGTGCAGCGCCCGGAGAGTATTGCAATATATTGCAATATATGTATGCTCTGCCCAGTCGCTTATGTGCAGACTACGTTCACATGCTGGCGATATTTCTGGTATGGTACTTAGGGTGAAGTGTTTTATACTCAGACCGGCTGGGCCGCTCTGTTTCTCATTCCCCGTTACGCGCTGTTTACCGGTGCTGGCCCGCGCTGCTGGCCGCCCGTCTTCCACTCTGTTGCGCGGGGGGTTATTCTCTTCGTAAAAGACCGATGATGTCGCTCTTTTCTTACCCTAATGTGTGCTTATGTACTGTGTGGGCTTGCACTGCCGGCCCCACTGTCTTGCACTGATATATACTTATAAACCGGCCGCGCCGCTCTATTTTATACACTGAGTGAAGTGCTTTGTACTGTGTTGGCCCGTCTCTCCGACCGGCCACCTGTTCCAGCAGAATGTTTTTCCCCGGTCTCCCTGGGATTCATGTGCTGGATGCTCGGCGCGCACGGCGTTGACAAGGGGTTCCCGTAGCGTAAGCAACTTACGCAATACGAGAGAACCTCTCGTAAGAGAACGTACTCGGTTACCTAATGTAACCTCGGTTCTCTCTAGAAGAGGGAACGAGTATTGCGTAACCTGCCGTGTCGCGCCACGAGCTTTTGCGCTTCAGACTACGAAAACCAGATATTCAGCCTGTGAGTCTTCGTTATATACACGCTGGCCACACCCATCTTGACGGTTAGATGGGTGTGGAGGGCGCGAAGCGCCCTCATTTCACGAGGCTCACTGATAGGCTTAAGCAGTTGCCGCCGAGCAGCCAATGAGCACGCTTATACAGCCTGCCTTGGTCTGCCGGCTGCCGCACTGCGTTGACAATGAATACAAAATTAAGGATAATTTTTGGCTTCAGATCTCGAAGAAAGAAGACTTTCCCGTAGCGTAAGCAACTTACGCAATACTCGTTCCCTCTTCTAGAGAGAACCGAGGTTACATTAGGTAGCCGAGTACGTTTTAAGAGTTTTTCAGGCGAGAATGTAGTTGTTTAAAGCTCAAATCTGTGGTTTATTTATAAAGATTTATGAAAATTGTATCCAGTTGTGAGATCCAGCGATGACCGGGCGCTTGGCGTTCATGTACCCCGCCTGGAACAGCTTTTCCTCGGCTTTGTCGTTATGAGGTTTGCCGCGGACTCTGGCATCTCTGTAGTGGTTAAACATGATTCGTCTTGTGTATATCTAACGGGCGATTTTTGGTTTCGTAAATCTATAATTTGTTCCCTGGCCAATCGTTTTGGCTGAGGGGAAGTTTCATAACTTTATAAGCTATTTAAGTTTACCTTTGTATGGTTAGACTAGATCGCTGACTTTGTATGTTTGACTGAATTGTTTGCTTTATTTGTATAGCTTCTTGTAACTTTACCTTTTACTTTTATAATGGCTATATTGATAAAAGTGAAATTTAACAAAAAGAGACTGGGTTGAGTTTTGTCATTTTAAATTGTAATACAACGAATATGATCTGTAATGTTGTTTACTGCAACATCTGTTGTTTAGTACAAACGCACATATTGCCTGGACCATATTAAAATGTTTAATATTTTTATATTATATTTAAAACGAAAAGAGGCAGGTTTGTGTTTTATATATATATATATTTTTTATAAATAGGCAAACGTTATGTGCAGTGAATATAATCAATCAGCGTTGCCTGAACCACATTTGTGTGGCTATAATGTTTAAGATTTCTTTAAATGAAAACGAAAAGAGTTAGTATGGTGTTTTATAACATATTTCGTTGCCTAAAATATACACAGAGATAACCGGAGTAGCAGAGCGAGCTGAGTGACGCGCGCTGCGTCAGAAGGTGGGCGGGGTTAGGATTTCCCAAGATTTTCCAAGATGGCACCGCCCATACCCCCCATAAACGGCTTCAAACCTGTTCTTCAGAAAGTCTATGGGTGACGTCACAGACGCTTTGTCCATATTTTTTACAGTCTATGGTTTCGCTTCACAGAAAATCCACCAGGTGGCGCATAAAAAAACAACTTTACATTAGATTTTTTATTTTACTTCACATTACGTCATGATTGTGAGAAAACATCCACTATAAAATATCAATTATAAATAGTAATAGACACAAATATTTACAGTAGGCTACTGTATTATACAGACATTTGAAAATATTTGTAAATGCAAAAGGTTCATCAAAGTTGTCTTAAGACAAGAAGGGGTATTGGACAACGTTTACAAATTTTTATATGCTTCGTCATTGCTGTGGTTTCCAGGAGATGGAGTGCATGCAGAATATTTAACATTGCTTTTATTAAAACAGCAAAGTGACGTTCTTGCCAGCGCATAACTTTTTTGTACAACTATTAAGATGATTGTGCATGCAATGCGCATTTATATAAGTGCAACATAGAATTTAGTGTGAGCATAAAACACATGACTCTGCCTGTAAAAACCCAGCAGTATTTTTTATATATATATATATATATATATATACACACAAAATCATCCTAACATAATGAAAGGCTTAAATAATGCGACTTACCCAGATTCTTAATTCGTGCAGATATTTCTTGTGTGATTGTTCTTGGGCAGATATTTCTTGTGAGGTAATGTTGCAGCACAACGCGTAGCATTTATATTTTGGGCGCATCTGATTTGCCATTACATTATTAAAAATTATAAATATTTTAATTGAACTGTCTTAATGCATTAAGCATAAAGATTTTTCCACGTTAGTCTCAGAATGTCCGGGTTTGAGGTCTTGCCGACAGTTTGTAAATCTTCTAAATATTCATATTCACAAATTCCATATAAAGGGTGATCAACAGTTATGACTTCTAAAATAAAATAAAAATGACCAGATAAGAGGTATCTGATTGACAGTTTGACAGATGTTGTTTTAAAAAATAATTACAACATTATGGGGAAGTGGTATTAAATATTTGGTAACACATAATACAATTATTTTAATTACATATTTTGTTCAGTTTTGCTTTTACAAAATGTTCCCTGTTTTTTTATATAATTAATTTAACCTGAGATGTGCGTTATATCGCTTTTTGATCATTCTTTGTGTTGTCGAATTTTGACACAGTTTCATTATTTGTTCATAATAATTTGATTCATAATTATGTCATTTTATTATAAAAGTAGCAATATTCTAAAGAGATACAAAGACAGTGTATGTGTACCCACCAGATTTCGTCATGAGTCATTTTGTACCCGCCACTTTTAACTTCCGTTGACTGTTTTCAGTGGTTATGAGGAGCAATATGAGACAAAAATTTGGTAATCATTGTCTGACACAACAAAAAAACATTATAGTATTTATTTTATTTTAATTTTCGTGTTCGCATTTATGAGGGAAAAAACAACGTGTCAGTTTACGGTTATGGACGCGAGCGCTCATAAAGCGGCACTAAAAGACTGCTTTAAAACTTGCACAGAGACCTCAAACAGAACAGGGCTGGGTTTCCCGAAACCTTCTTAACGCTACGTCGTTCTTAAGTTACACCTTAAGCTGTACCTTATCGTTAATACGTGTTTCCTGAAACGTTCTTAGTTAAGTATACCTTCTGTAAGTCATACTTTCGGAAGGTTGGTCTGGACCACTCTTAGCTTTACCTTATCACTGTTGCAGGTCTATATGAATATAATTCTGAAGTTTTAATACACCGAGACAGTGTTCAGTTAGGCTAATTCAAGTGTTTTCATGCAAAGAATAAAATTGTCATTACATTGTTGTTAGAATTTGAATTAGATTATTATATATAATAAAATGTTATACATTTATTTTAATTAAAGAGCGCTTTTAAAGGCCAGTGAAAGCATAGGCTACTGTCAGTTAACCCTCTGAGGTCTGAGCTGTTTTCTGGGCCCTGGAGGTGTTCTGACATGCTCTGACATTTCTGGTTATTTCTGTTACTTGTGACATTTTCATGGCTAAAGTCTAATTACACTGTATTCAGCACAAACTCTGCTACAATAATATATCAGCACCATGTATGTAAAAGTTTGTAGTTTTGAGATAATGACATTTATGCGTGGTTTGTGAAAATACAAAAAAAAATTCTCACTGAAATAAGGCCATGAAACCCATACTGATTATTTCTTCACAAGACTTTTGAAAATTGTATCACGTAGCCTAGAATATTTGCTCTAAATCTATGTGAAAATCACCCTGACTGCTCATTCAGATAAGACAATATATTGATTTAAAATTTTTACAACGTGTTTTGTGTGAAAAAGCTTTATGCGGAGGTCATTATTATGTATTGTTTTCACATCTGAGAAAGACAAAGACCCTCCCCTAACGGCCCTATTAGGAGCTATCAGGCCCTGTTATTCTGAGCAACCTTGCACAATACTGTAAATGAGGAGATTTAAAAAAGAATGGCTTTTAAATTGTTTGGATTTATTTACAACACAACATAGTCCAAAGCTACACAACAAATGCCAAAAAAGCACTTATTGAAAACAATGATCCAAAGACAGAGACCTTTGTGCCATTCCTAAAAACATTGTACATACCTTTCATTTCCAAGGTGTTTGATTTTCACTTTACCATGTTCATGTTCACTGAAGTCCTCAGTGGCATCTGGGCCCTGAAAAAAAAAGTGAACATACTGATATCAAGAGAAAGGCCTGCACGATTTTGGGAATAAATTTTAGATTTTTCTGGTTAAATTTGCTTTTTAAAATTCACAGAATACACACACACACACACACAAGTTTCCAACAATATATAATATAATGAACACCAGGTTTGTTGTGCCTTGTAGGCATAAGCTATCCGCAGTGCTGGATAAAATAACAATAACCTGTAACAGTATAAATCTTCCAAAAGATTTCAGTAACAACTAAGCTAGAGAAAAATATATTGATTATCATATTACTTCAAATGTTTCCATTCGTTATGATGATATGAAATGAGATAATAGTAAAAACATGAAGGCGTTTGCTTTTCAAACGCGATCGCGCTGCAAAATATGATACATTTAAACGCGATCGCGCTGCAAAATATGATACATTTAAACGATCATGCTCAAATATAAAACATTATGGTTACCATATACATATCTACCCAGCCGGCACACGGCCGACCTTCAACGTTGAAATATAGTTGAAATATAGTTGAAATAATGTCAGTTGTTGTTTCAACGTTGAAACAACGTTGATATAACATTTAATGCTAAATGGTTGAAAACCAACCAGTACATGACCAACCTTCAACGTTGAAATATGGTTGAAAAAGGGTAATAAAAACACTTATAAATCAACTTTGATTTTTTTACAAGATCTATATGTTGAATCAATTAATGTATGTACAGAATAAATAATTTCTGCCTTTTAAATTATTATTAAGATCATTATTATTATTTTATTATCATTTTACATTTTTATCATGAACCTTCTGATATAAATATTACCAACAGCAATTAAACATTGCGCTGCTTTACCACACTGAAACAATTCCTATTGGTTATTTAACCTTATTTGCTTTGATCATGATTGGTTAATCTGTCTGTCATTCATGAAACTGGGCAATGAATCTGTGCGCGCCATTTTAAGTTTGAAAATATGACCGTTATCCTGACCGTCTTTCTGATCTCGAGACTGGCCAAGGGAAGAGCACGAAAGAAAGTGGTCTGCGAGGGCGCGGGATCAAAAAGGTAAGTCTGATTTCACAAATACTCAAGGTCATGAGTTAAACGCATTATGTCAGTGCTTGGAGAATTGTAAATGCACAGTTTGTTGAATGAATTTACTAACTCGATATTCAGGGAATGCTTTTCCACATTTGTGTCGCGGAGGCCTACTTTTACAGATGTCGATTGAGGCCTAACGTTACTCGTGCCGCTTCAGTGTTGTTTTGTGCTTTTGCGGTTGCTACGTCGATTTTCAGTGAGAAGACATTATACGTGTGCACACAGATAAAAAAATTCAGGAAACAAAAGTGTAACGTTACATAAGCTAATTTTTTCGTTTAACAGTCGTCGTCATTACTGTCCATTCACGGTAATATCGCGAGATTCGAAGCGAGACTGGCCAAGGGAAAGAGCATGAAAGAGATGGGCGATATGGAAAACAATATCCAATCGAGTTTTTTATTTTATATTATTTTTAAAATATGATTCACAATATTATCACGATTCTTTTTCATGTCAGTTTTACTGTTTTGCAAGTTGTCTGAGCAAATAATAGTTTAATTAGACTAATGTTGGGCGATATGCTTTCATAACATCCTATCGTCAGAATTATATCATCTTTAACAACTATAGAGACATCAGAGGCAGTGGTAAATTCCAGAAAATAACCTATTCATTGCTATTAAAAAGTGAAATAACTGAACATACACTGATAAAAATACTAATTTTACAAGAAAATTACAATTGGCATTTAGAGGCTTCTGCATCTGAACTCTTCATATATATATATATATATATTAGTGTTTCCCACAGGATTTTGTGATACTTGTGGTGGCATGTGACGTCACAGATCCATTTACATATTTATGATGACATTATATTTTCTGTTGTGATACATAAAACAAGTATAAATAGTAAACACGACCCATTAATATAGGCTACATTGTGTTAACCAGGAATCACTCTTACTATACTCAAATCCTGATTTATAGGCTATAATCGTGGCATTGTCTGATAAAATAAATATACATGTAACTCACACTAAAAAGCAACTGTGTGGTGGTTTTGGCTAGTACCGTTTTATCTCATTCAGCACACTTTTTGCGTCTGAGTAACAAACTATGAGCATATTAACAGACGAGTTATGTTCATATTTAAAAGTCTGCATTACATCTAACTGAAAGTGCGGCTCACTGCACAGAGTATGTGCCTTTTGTAGAATTTTAAACCTACATGTATTTTTATAATAGCAGTAACTGTAAAGGGATTAGTTATTGTAAATAAAATAAGCTAATAAAATACTGTAAGCAAATTAGTCCTAATTACTAAGTTAATGTGTGTTTCTCATAGCAACTAAAATGTACTTTTACTTTAGTGATTTTAACTTTTAATTTTGTGATTTTTAATGCTTTAAAGAGCAATTTTAGATTGTAATGTTCTGCTATCTGTTCTGCTAACTATAAAAGGTACAAAGTTTTTTATTTGTGTATTTATTTAATTTGTATTATTTCTTCCCCAAGCTCATAAAATAAATTTGGGTCGCACATAAATTGACAGGGTCGGTCGGAAACCGGAACCAAACAAAAAATTTTTTTAGGCCCCAGAAATGAGTCGAACACAGTTCTTATAGTTTCGCGGGAGGGGCAGTGCTCGGTGGCTCCTTTGTGTCACTGATCCCCTGCCCATTAAATCCTGCTCATGAAAATGGTGAAAAACTGTTTGACAGTATAACTCCACCATCAAGTATTATGTAGTTCACAGTCTCTGTAACATGTTTCAACAATGCATTTCTAACATTTATGTGTTTACAATTCACAAATTCTCAAAATTTACTTTACACAGACTTTAAAAAAACTAGAAGTAATTAAATTTTAATCGACCGGTTTTTACCATCCCATTCCCACTGTGGGAAAGATTAATCAGCCCAAAATATTATATATATTTTTAGACAATTATCAAAATAGTTTTATCTGTGTCCTGTACTTTTTAGTTATGACATTTGAAATTCATACTTTTTTTTTTTATAGATGGCGTACCATAAAAAATGGAGACGGCAAAATGCAGAATTGCTTGCAATGGGGCTTTCTACAGTAGTAGTGACTCGGAGGATCATTCTTTTGTTTCTGGTGCAACCATCAATTCTGAGAACCTTCTGAGAGAAGATTGTGCAGGAAGTACTGCTGACAGTAATCTTGAGAATCTTGATCTGGATGACCAGCAGTACAGCAGTGAAAGTGATGACACTGAAACAGGCTCCTCTTCAGATGAAATCAGTGACTTAAGGAGTGATTTGGCGAAATGGGCGGTTTGGAACAAAACAACACGGACATCTGTAGATGAGCTCCTTTCTGTGTTGCGAAAACACGGACATCGGCTGCCTAAGGATGCCAGAACACTTTTGGGGACGCCTCGCCATGTAGATGCACAGAATTTGTGTGGTGGTCAATATATGTATTTCGGTCTTGAGTCTGGGCTTCTGAAAATATGTTCACAGTACCCAGAGAAAATCATGTCGAGAGAAAATCTTGTCCTTCTCAATTTTAACATTGATGGTTTGCCGTTGTTCAAATCATCTAATTTCCAGATTTGGCCAATTCTGTGTAGTGTGAAGAGGTTTCAGCCATTTGTTGTTGCCGTGTTTTGTGGAAATGGAAAACCAAATTCGGTGAGGGATTTCATGTCGGAATTTCTTGAAGAGCTCACTACACAGTAAAACTAGCAGTGTTAAACAAGCAGTGTTACTCTACATTTACTCTTAAAGAGTTGATTTAACAACAAAGAGTGAAAGATACCCCCTAGTGTTGGTGAAAATGATCAGAGTTAAATTATGTCTCGTTAACTTTACACTGTTAAGCTCCGCCCCTCAACCTAACCAGATCTCGCTTGAATTTCCTCGTGGTTGTCGCCATTTTCTTCTACATCGCACCGAATGGTAAGCTCTTTTAAGTAACACATTAAAACACAATTTTAACATTTTATGTGAATACATGTGTTAATATAACTGTATATGTTGTAGTTTGATGAACTTTGTGTAATTTGATAGGTTCAAACTCCGAATGGAACACCTTCGCGGTGAGTTCATGTGGTGGAGAAATATTTTTTTTCGTCACAATGTGGTAATAATTTCAAAAATCTAATTTAATTTGTATTTCTGTTGGTTGCAGTTGGTATTGTTATATCCAGATAATTTGTATATTGTTATTTTTGAACGTTGAGTTTTTTGCAATGCATTAGCCGCCCGATTTTATGGGACGGTCGAAATGGCAATGTTCAAATTCAAAGACCTAACGTTAGGCTAACGTTAGTTAAAAATACTGTGGTGACTATGCAACACGTTGCAACAGAATTTCGTTACGTATTTATTTGTTATAAATTAACTCTTTTCCACTGTCATCTGTGTAAAACTCTGTCTCCTATTACAGAGCATGCTGGTTAAGGTGAAACTTGGGGATGGCCAAAAATTTGTTAAAATAACCGAACTGAGTAAGAAAAATATATACTTTTACAGCGATGAATCGTTTAAATATCGCGTTCGCGATTCAAATATGTGTGTTCTGATTTTCAGTCTTTTCAAACACGCATCCTTCAAATCCTTATTTCTGTGTTGCAAATATTAAATGTAATCACTGAAGTACAGGGATAAACGTTTAATGTCTGGATATAAACACTGATGTCCATGGTAGAGGTTAAAAATCGAGCAAATCACCTTTTTTACTCTTCAAATTAAGATTACCAATTACATCGTTACGCCTCAAGATGGCGCCAAGAGACTAAAAAATGTATTTGTCCTTGAATCATTCATTCAAAAGATTTGCTCAAAAGGCTGATTCATTCAGCAAATAAACGTTTAATTTGATTAAATAATTCATTCAAGTTAAACAAAATGAGTTGGACTGCAGCAATTAACATTTTGTTGGAGTCTTTAGTAAATTACATGTTATTTTGTTGTCTATTCAGAATCATGGGAGAGCCATGATCTCAGTTAAAAAAAAATCATGTTAATTTTAGTATTTTAATGAATTTGTAAAAAAAAAATACAAATTATATATATATATATATATATATATATATATATATATATATATATATATATATATATATATATATATATATATAAATAAAAATATTTGGTATTTGGTCATTTTATTTTAGAATATATACTGTCACATTACTGTCACATACAGTTACCAGCAAGTAATTGATCAACCTTGTAATGTATACACTTTCTCATTAATTTGCATACATTTTTTTCCAGCTTTTTTAAAGTTCGGTGTCCCAACTGTACCCGAGAATGTGAAGGTTATTGATGAATCGGGGACTGAGGTGGATGATGATGTTTTTGAGGATGTTGTTAAGGATCCCTCAGTTGGTGTTCTCACCATAAAACATGGTGCAGGTTTGTGTTTATTTTGTTACTTTCTAGAATATTTCTCAGTGCTTATTTATTAGTATCATGAAGACTTTGACCACCCTATATGCAACTAGACTTGGAATCTGCCTCTCCACAAGCCTCACCTGTGCAGTTGAATCTGTCCCTGTCTTCATCAATTGACTCCACTGACTCACAGGATACAGTAATTATTGAAGAAAGCTCTTCAAGTAAAAGAATGAGACTAGATGATGAAGCTAAAAAGGTGAGCATCAAAGTTGTTATTATTTATAAATGTTGGGGGGAAAAGTTAAAATTCATCAATCTGAAATAATAGCCTTTTTTTTTTTTAATTACACATCTTGTTTGAGGTAATGTTTTGTACTTAACATGCCATACTTATGCTATTTTATTTTATTTTATTTTTATTTATTATTATTATTAAGTTGGTGGAATCCGTTCTTGTCCATAAACCTGGTGGGGAGCATATAATAAATGAATACAACCGATTTAAGACTTTGGGAGATGAAACGAGGAGGAAAATGGTGAACATCCTGGCAGCTGACATGATAGAAAAGAATGGGTAATCTGCATATCTTTAACTGGTGTATATGATCTCTCACTGTAGTGCTGTGCTAAAGATAGGTGATTTTTTTATTATTATTATTATTATTATACAGTACATCACCACCAAGGCAGGTTAAAGAAAAATACGCCAGAGGAATTGTGTCCTTGTTCCCTTACCTCAGTGACCCCATGTCCAAAAATGGATACGTAAGTATCACACCTTTTTTGAATTTTAATTCTGTGTTGACATGTCTTAAATGCTGATGATCACACACAATACAGGTGGTGTATTTTGCTCTTGAATTGAGACTTTTTTTTTTTCTTTCTAAGGAGCATTACTATGATGGTGAGAGTGGCACTGGGTACTTGGCATGGAGAATCAAAACTATACAGAGAGGCCTGGCTAAAGAACGAAGAGCATCATTTGAAGGTACAGAATGAAATTCAGAAATCACCTTTTTTGCTTTTTTTTTATAGCTCATTGTGCCATCTATCATGGTTTTGCAGTTTTGTTGCTACTGAGTTGCCTTAACTGTGACATTTCAATTTGTACAAAGATGATTTTTTTATTTATTTATTTTTTGTTTGAATTGTATATAGTATTCTTTATGCAGTGTTGAAGCTCTTAAAATGCTTTATTCATCAGGACAAGGATTGTCTGCTGAGGTGATGTCTGGTGGACCAACTGTAAGACGGGAGTTTACTCCGGAGACTGTTTTGAGTGAGGATGAATGCAAGGAAGCAATTGCATTCATGAACCATTCTGCTGATGAGGACGCAGTCAAGAAGAAGATGAAACTGACATTTGACTATCGCCGCAACATGGTTCTTGACCCTATGCAGTCAAGTGATGTATTGACAGTCTTTCCACGTTTTCAAAGACGTTAAAGGCTTGGTAAGTAAAGTCTTTATAATCAAATATTTAAGGATTTTTAAAAATAAATTGCTGTTGTCTAAAAAGTCAGGGTTTATGTCTAATCATAATTCCCTTTCTTAGATTGAGCAAGACTTTGTTCTGATGTTTGGAGAAGGAGTGTCAGGCAAGCTACTGGAGAAGTGGACGACTGCGTTCAAGAAAAAAGTGATTCAGCAGTGCAAAAAGCTTCCAACCACCAGTGATGTTGGAGAACTCCTGCTAGCAGCTGAATCTCCTTCTGATGACTCCGAAGAGGGTGTTAATTTTGGTAAGATGTTTAAGATTAATTTAATAATTAATTTTAGTAATATTCGTTTAACACACTGCCTCGCCAAAAAAAGAGTCGCTGTTTGGATTTAAATCGGCAAATGCTTAAAGAGTATATGATTGGATCATCATTGCAGTGATTATTATGTTTCTATCATGTTATGTTTGGGAACAGTTCTTTTAATCCTAATTGATGGAGTGTGAAGCTTTTCTGAGAGGTGCAGACATTTTTGGTCAACATCTTGTATTGACAATGCACAATTTGAGGCTATTCTTTCACAGTTTGAGCCTGATGAATCTTCACATTGTCAATCCTGGAATATGAACATGATGTGTCTTCCTACATAGTTGTTTAAGAAATGAAAAGCTTCACACTCCATCAATTAGGATTAAAAGAACTGTTCCCAAACATATAACATGAAACATAATAATCTCTGCAATGATGATCCAATCATAAACTCTTTAAGCATTTGCCTGTTTAAATCCAAACAGCGACTTTTTTTTTTTTTTGGACATGCAGTGTATTTTAAGGAACAATAGGGTGATGTATTTAGTCCCTATACATTTTTTTAATATTTATTCTTTTGTATCAGTTTTCATTATTGATGAAGTTTTGCTAACATAATTAATATTGTCTAAACAGTTTGGGACACTGACCTCTCTTCTATACTACTGCTGTTGCATCTGATCCCACCTTCTGCCCAAGGCCGGAAGAGACCAGGAAAGGTGTTTGCTTCTCAAGCAGAGAAACATCTTGTTGTCTTCAAGAAGGTTTGTTGTTGTTTTTTTCGTTTTTTTTTTCAATCATAGTTTTCTTTTAACACATCAGTGATGGTTCTTCAATTTGCTTGGTGTTCTCAGAGTGGAACAAACATTGAGGAGCATCTTCGAAACATCACTGCTAGTGCTCAGCCCTATCTCCTGGCTGTGGGACCTCAGAAGAAATCAGTTCACCAGTACTTCATCATTCTCGATCAGCATGCCATTCCATGCAAGTCAACCTCTTCTCTTGGTGCCTTTGACGAACTGTTTAAGGCACACTTTGTTTTTGGTACCTCTTACAACACTATGCTACACAACATGTACACTTTCATTCAGACCACTGTGTACAACATAGATGTTGGCAAAGTGAAAGGGAGTCCTCGTGTTGCTGAGGTCAGAGCAAGGCTGCTTAGTTAGGTCCCTTACGTTTTTCTGCCCCCATGAAGTGTTTTGTTTGTCAAGTTGATTTAAATGATTCTAAAATGCTTCTTAGGCACTTCAGATTAGTTCATGGTTTTGTTCATGGAAAGAATCTTCGCCTTAAATGCATAGAAGCAGGTTGTGGTTCTGTGTTTGGTACTTTTTCAGGTGTTAGGAAACATCTGCATTCAAAACATGTTGAGCAAAGTGACAGTGAGCAGAACTTTCACACCACTGATAGCCATGAGACTGCCAAGGCAGATGGATAAAGTAGTGCTGAAATATTTGATCAGATTGGCAGTGCCGGAGAGGTGGCCACAACATCTGAATTGTTAACGTCAAATAAGAGCACTTTCAATATGTGTGCGTCTGCTATTACACAACTAAAAGTTGCTGGATTAAGTCAATCTGCTATAAATGGTTTTGTTTCATCTATGGAGGAAATGGTTTCTGAGATTCATAGTCAGGCCTATTGCTGTGAAAGACGAAAATGTGCTGTTGTGTGGAACACTGATGGAAACTATATGTTTTGATGACCATTACCATGCATTTACAGTCAGACTGCATCCAGACAGAGTTTTTAAGGTAGTGAATGTTAATGAGCTGTGTTCTTTCAAACCATTTGATCTTCAGATGAAATATGGTACAACAGATTCTGCACTGCATGTACTGTAGTGCTGTATTGCCATTTAATGCAGATGTGATGTATTTTTTTCATGTATGAGTGTTTCCTGAGCCTGAATGTTGTTTTAATAAATGTTTTAATAAATGTTTTAAATGTGACATTGTTAAAGTTGTTTTCTTTGTTTTGAAAACTTGTTTTAAGAGTTAATTTGACATTGTAGAAGAGTAATTGTTTTACTGTACTTGCACCACAAAGAGAAATACTGACACTTATTAACCGGTTGCACCACAAATGGGTTTTAAGAATTTTACTTTTGAGTTTTTCACTATAAAAAATTTAAATGAACTCTACATTAGTGAAATATTAACACCAAAAAGAGTTAATTTCCCCCTAGTGTTAAACTGTGGTAACACCAAACAGAGTTAATTTCCCCCAGTGTTAAACTGTGGTAACACTATTCAGTGTAGAGCAGTGTTGAATTTTTACTCAAAATAGAGTTAATTTTACTCTGAAAATTGAACACCATGACTAGAGTCAATTTATCACCAATTCTGAGTGGGACCAAATACACTCGGACCAAGTGTTAAATTTAACTCTTATAGAGTTAATTTAACACTGCAAAATTTACTGTGTAGGCTTCAGCATGATGGAATTTTTTATTCAAAGGTGAAACCTTAAATGTCAAGGTCAATGCTTTCATCTGTGATGCTCCAGCGAGAGCTTTTTTAAAGTGCATAAAGGGGCACAATGCGTACAATAGTTGCGAGCGATGCACTATTGAAGGAAATTACGTGAGCCACAGGTTGGTCTACAATTACCAACCACAAGAGAAGATTTTGTCGAGAACAGAAGAAGAATTCAGTAGTTTGTCCTACCCTTTCCACCAAAATGGACTCTCACCCCTTGTAGATGCAGGCTTGTCATGCATACAATCTTTTGTCTTGGATTACATGCATCTGGTCTGTCTAGGGGTGGTAAGACGCTTACTCGTCTTCTTGAAACAGGGTCCCAGAGAGTGCAAAATTTCGCAGAGGCAAATTCGAGAGATTTCATCCAAGCTTGAGTCTCTCAACGGAAAACTCCCAAGGGAATTTGCCAGACAGCCACGTTCTCTTGCTTCTCTTGAAAGATGGAAAGCAACCGAATTCCGGCAATTCTTACTCTATACTGGACCTGTTGTTCTTCGTGATGTGTTGCCTGACAGCTTCTACCACCACTTTCTAACACTGACCGTTGCCATGTCCATACTGTTGGACGCTGATGATGACACGAGGAAGGCATATACATCCTATGCTGAAGAGCTGCTGATGCACTTTTATAAAACATCTACTAAACTCTACAGCCCTGTCTTTCCGTCGTACAATGTGCATTCTCTTATCCACTTGGCAGAAGATGTTAGACATTTTGGAACGTCTTTAACCCTCTGGGGACCAAGCTGTTTTTGGGGTCCTTGAGATGTTCTGACATGCCTTGACATTTGTGCTTTTTCAGTTAATTATAAACATGTTAATGGCAAAGGTGTAAATTCACTCTATATAGCACAAACAGGGCTACCATAATATGCGAGCAACGTGTATGTAGATGTTTGTATTTTTAAGAGAATAATGTTTATGCGTGGTTATTGGAAAAAATTAAAATGAAAGTTGCTGAATTAAGACCACAAAACACATATTAAATATGTGTCCACAAGACTTTTGTTGTCCCTTTGAGTTCTAGCTTCAAAATGATGTAAAAATAGTCTTGCTTTATCGTTCACAAAAAAAAATGCATTGCTTGGAAAGCCAATATGCGAGGGGGAGGAGTAGATTACACCTTAGATTACAATGTCCCACCCACTCTGCATAATTAGCCATTCATTCAGGTGTGACACTGACTGAGCTACAATGCAAGGACAAAAGATGTATTTAGAAGAAGACTTATATTGACCATTTAAGATTTCGCTTACATCTCTCTTGTAAATATGTTTTGCTATTTTATTAAAAATGTTACAATTACAACAATAATTACAATTTCAACAATATTTCAAGTGTACTCTTTCTTTGTTAAAAAAAAAAAAAAAAAAAAAAAAAAGATTATAGGCCTACATTTTATCATATGTATTCATTAGTTTGAATATAGCCAACATTGGAACATCTAACATCTTAGTCTATGAATTTATTTTTGACAAAAATAGCATTTTTTTTTGCAGTTTAATACGTTGCTTATGCAAATACATTTTATTTCAACATATTCCAGTCGATTTTTACTCATCTCAGTAGGCTATAGCAAAGCAGTTTATTCTTTCACACACAGACGCGCCATTCATATTTAGGCTAAACAGTCTTTACAAATATGTCCCCTTCATTCATCTCACAGAAAGGCGAGTCATATTATAAAAATGCGATTCATCTTTTTGCGGTTTACATAGGCCTACACTAACGTTATTCCATAACGTTATTCCACACGTGAGAAAAGAAAACAGCCTACCTCACTCCTCAGCGGGATCTGCTCCTCATTTCAGGAGATATTGCTCCTCATCAGCACTGTTCTGAGGAATCTTTTCTCCATAAGGTAGGCTATAATGTCTCACTCGCGAGGAGTCGCGACGCGCTTTGTTTACAGCTGATGTGTGCGTTTCACAGCTCTGAAATAGTTCTCAGAATTTGCGTTTGAATAGCATGCGCTCTCCGGGGAGTGGTCACATTACTGTGAATTAGCTCGTAATGAGCTCGACAGGAGTCGCTCTCTTTTTATACAGATTACAGAAGCTGAGAATATTTGTTTTTTATATAAATGACTTCGTTTAAAAGATGCGATCTCAAGCTTTATGCCCGTGGGTCTGTTTGCCTGTTTGACTGAATTTTCGCGGAGTTATAGATCATTTTCGAACGCGTTTCAAATGGGAGTTCACAGACAGAGAGAAGGCAGAAATCGCATCATGTTAATTTTTCTTTATTTGTCAAAAAGCAAAACACTTTATTTTTATTGTGAGTATGCAGAAAAAAAATAGAAACTGAACAGGATCTATTGATGTATTACACGAAAATGAAAGATCAAAATTAACAGAGCATTTAGTGTTTATTTTCATTGCTAAAAAAAAAAAAACGAGCAAAACGCGCGGGCGCGTTTGTGGTCCCCAGAGGGTTAAGATAAGGAGGAGCAGTCACAAGCCTCCAGACTATGTGAGGACAATGTGGACCAGGAGGAGGCACATAGGGCAGGTAGGCCTAAGTGATGATCACCAAATATGAGATGAGAGGACCATGCTAGAAAGTACAGGGTTAAAGAGCTGCATGCTAAATAATTGTAATCTAAAAAAACATAGGCTATTTTAGAGGTCATTTCAAAGATCTTGCCTGAGTATAACATAAATACCACTAGTGGGCATTAAAATAATAATCATAATGGCAATAACAATAATATGTAATTGGACAGATGATGAGCCCAGTGCATCAGCTGCATTCAGAGAGCCAGAGCCAATCCCAGATGAGATCAGGACAGACTGGCTAAATAGGGAAATGATAGATGAGCAAGAGGATGAGATGAGACGAGAGCATCAGCAAGGGAAGATACTGAGATGACGAGTGGGGCAGAGTCAACAGATTTAGATATTTTGCTGAGGTTGGCTAATCCCACAGATCCAGCTCATGTACAAAGCAGCAATCTTAAATACGATCAGACCTTCATCACATTTTCCAATTCAGTCGGGCCTTGCCGTCCTATGGTAAAGTTCCCTAAAAATACAGATGGGCGCTCTTTTCAAGCCCAATGGTATAACGATGACCCCTGGCTGGAATATTCTCCACTGAATGATGCCATGCATTGCTTTAGCTGCAGGAATTTTATGAATGAGGAAAGATTTCAGAGCAGGACAGGATGGAAGTCTGTAGGGATAAACTTGTGGAGGCAGGCCAAAGTGAAGATTAAGGAGCACCGCAGCAGTGAATTGCATATGCTAAGCATGATTAGGTGGAATGCCTTTACAAAAGATACACTGCAGAGGGCTTTTGCAGTAGCTGATTCTCAGATGGAAGCAGCCAAAGAAAGAGAGAGGCAGAAAAACAGAGAGATTATGTTCCGTTTAATAGACATCACATTATATCTTGCAAAACAAGCTTTGGCCTTTAGGGGAAATGAAGAAGGCTTGTCAAGTTCAAATAGAGGAAATTTTCTGAACCTGGTGGATTTGCTTGGCCAATATGACAGCGTACTCGGGCTTCATCTTGATGCAGTCAAGGAAAAACAAGCATCAAACCAAAGGTGCCAGGTGTCTCTCCTGTCCAATAGGACACAAAACGACCTCATAAAAGCACTTAGTCTTTATGTGAAATGAATCATACAGAAGGAAGTTACAGAAGCATCACAATTTTCTATTTTGCTGGACGAGACCACTGATGTGTCACATATTGAGCAGGTGTTCTTTGTTGTGCGATATGTCCACAACATGACTATAAAGGAGCGCTTTTTCTAACTATGTGATGTGGCACCAACAACGGGAGAGGCACTGGAGAATGTAGTGATGAAGCTACTTGAGCAAAACAACTTCAACATTCAAGATGTCTGTGGACAGGGATATGATGGAGCTGCCAATATGAGTGGACGCTACAATGGGCTGCAGTCCCGGATTCAGAGACAAAATGAGAGAGCATTATATGTGCACTGCCATGCACATTGTTTAAATCTCGTTTTAGTTGAGAGTGCAAAATCCAACAAGCACTTTGTGGATTTCTTCACAGTCGTTGAGAGGCTGTACACATTCATTGCCAACTCTACAAAGTGCCATGCTGCATTTGTGGATACTCAAAAAGCCATGAATCCAGACCAACGTGTCCTTGAACTACAGAGGCTTTCAGACACCCGGTGGAGCTGCAGGGAAGATGCTTTAAAGACAATTAGGAAGGTCCTCCCTGCTGCCCTACAGTACTTGAGAGTGATACAACACTGCCACAACAATTGCAGAGGAAAATGACATAAGCATTCACACAAATATTCCAGGTAGACAAAGAAAAGTCCCTGCAAAGCTGAAATACACTTCCAAATCAGCAAGAGAAGATGATGCAGTCCAGACCTTGGAGAAATATTTCAGGGGAAGGACAAACTATACTTTTCTGGACACATTGAGACAGGAGCTTGAGAGAAGATTTTACGTGGGAAGGGAAGACTCGGGACATTGTGATGTCACTGCAGAGACTCACTGACCCAGAGCAGTGGAAGGATAATGGCCAAGGCCTATGTGAGTTTTATGGACTTCAGGGGGAAGAGACCAACCTTCAAACAGAGCTGAGAGTCTTCCATGCGTCTTACAAGTGTCCCAAGAGGACAGTCAAGTCTATGCTCGAAGTATTCAAGGAAAACAATGCTAACGTCATATTCCCCACACTATTCAAACGAATCAAAATATATGCCACTCTACCTGTGTCCACTGCAACGGTAGAACATTCCTTTTCAAAGCTGAAGCTGGTCAAATCAAGGCTCAGAAATCAGTGTGGTCAAGAGCGGTCTGACCTCCTCCTGCTGGCCACAGAGAAGGATATAGGAATCGACAAGAAAGAAGTTCTGAAGATTTTTGTTGAAATGGCCCCTAATAGGCGGCTTCTCCTTTGAAGCTTTGCATGTTTAGTATGTAAATTTGGAGAAACCTATCAGTGACTTGTCTTGATAGGATATTGATAGGGATAATGATGTAGGGATTTTCATAACTCAAGTCATGTTTTTCTGTGTTATTATTAGTAGTAGTTAATGTGATTGAGTGCTGTATTTCAGTGTTTTATTTCTTTGTGTATATATATTTTAATAAAGACCCTGTTATTCTCAGTCCTTCATATAGCCCGTGAGTTTTTTTCTCTCTTTTTTTTTTTTTTTTTTTGATGGCAGGTTTTGCAGGTGGCAGGTTTTGCCATCATCAGACTGTTCTTAAGTGCCTTATATACATTTTCTGCTGTTGTTCCCTCATCAAGTGCAACAAGGTCAAGGAATATGTTCTCCACATCCCCTCTACCTGTGACATCTGCTCTTATATAAATGACCAGATAACTAATGCCATATGTGCTGCTTTCATCTACTGTAATACTAAGAAGAGACCCGTTGTTCTTTATTTTAGATATCACCGTTTTTTTCATCTTAACAGCCACATGTTCTATCATGTTAATGCATGCATGATCTGACCTGTGCAATTGGCCCATTTTTGGACCATTTGTTTCCTGCAAAGAAACCAAGCAGCTCATTTTTGTAAATGCCAGCCTCTCCTTCACCACAAAATATGCATTGGCAGTTTCTTTAAATAGAGAAGCAGTAACTGTTGCAGCCATGTTCGGAAGGACTTCTTTCTCTCTCTGTTTCTCTTTACCTAAAGCCTTTTGATGGGCTAAACTGTCTCTATGTTTATAGATCTTCTTGCGCATAGCCCAAATATTAGATCCTCCCACACCACCACTAATCCATTCCTCTGCCATCTGAACACCCTTCTGTGTTGTAAATAGCCGCTTTGCCTCCTTGCAGGCTGTGCATCCTAATTTGTTATCTTTCACCAATAACCAAGGATACCAAGGATACTGATCCGTCCATTGTTTAAACTGGGCTGTGCTGTGCTTGACTTGGCTGGGCGATGCTGGGCTGTGTATTTTATACCGTGTATCCTCCGTGTAAATTTATGCACCGAACCGTGACGACCGTACCGTTTCGGTTCAATACGAATACATGTACCGTTCTACTTCATACACATACAGCTAGCAAGAAACGTTGACAAATGTACTCTTCTAATCATTACAATGGGTATCTAGCTAATGCAACTCGAACTCCTAATATTTTACTATAAGCAATTATAGAGATATAAACATAATCAAAGCACTTACAGGATTTTCATTCAGGATTTCACTCTTTTGCCGCGTTCAGCTGCGGGACTGGGGAGCACCACAACAACAATCTGTGACCATAGACTGTAAAAAAAGATGGACGACGCCTCTTCGTGTCCCATCTGTGACGCTGTATAGGAACTCACTCGGCTAATGGTTGCCCTGATTGCTGCCTCGCGCTAGGAAATAAATTAATTACTGTTATAAATAAAAAACGTCACTAAAGACCTATAATTTTCACAATCATTTTTAATGTTAAAATATATTTGTCGGGCACCCCCCAAAATCCAAAATTAAATTCTTATGGGGGGTCCCTAATGACTTATGGAGGGTCTGGGACCCCCCCAGTTCCCCCTCATGTCGAACCCTGATTTGGTCTCTAGCTTGAGATCTGTAAAAAATGATTTCTGATTCGGATCAAATCCAGGGATATTTTTCCCTTAGCATCTCTGTTCACATTTACAAATTTACAATTCATGATTTATTAAAAAAACATATTTTTCAGATTCCACAAAGGTTACAAGCAAATCTGTAAAATGGACTGCATTTTATATAGCGCTTTCACAGACCTATGGCCACCAAAGCGCTTTACATAGCCTCACATTCACCCATTCACTCACTCATTCATACACCGACGGCGGTGTCAGCCATGCAAGGCGCCATCCAGCTCGTTGGGAGCAGCTGGGGTTAGGTGTCTTGCTCATGGACACCTCGACACTTGGTCAGGTGGAACCGGGGATTGAATCACAAACCTTCTGGTTTGTAGACAACCTACATGAACCACTGAGCCATACCACCCCCAGCGGGCCTATCTCCTTCAGTACTGCCCTGTAGAACATACGTAATGATTTACACATTAATAAATACACATCAATTAAACTGTATTATTATAATTAAACTGTGTGATTCTGAAACTCACTCCTATCCATGCTGAGCAGCGTTTCTCGCCCAGAAAAGAGATGGCCATTGGCTGTTCTTTTTATGATTAAAAGTCTTACGTCCTCATCTGTCCCTAAAGCAAATTAAAATTCGTCAGTACATCTTTTTCTAAGACGTAGGTGAATACTGTACGCACAGTTCACTAACAGATATGAAAACAATCGATCAATTTATCATATGTTGTGGACAACTGCAAATTTAGGAGTTCCCACACTAAAAGTGTCTAAAAAGTAATTACAGTACCAACAAATAAACCTGTACCATTTCGCTTCAAAATATCTTTACAAAGGTTTTTTAAATTAATAAAAAGTTACACTTACATTTGTAAAAGTTGCCGCCTCCAGTGTTGCTGTCCGCCATATCAATTTTTCCTTCGCGCTCTGTCGCCTTATCGCGTTGGATCTTGTACATCGGATGTACACTCAAAATCAGAAAGGATTGTGGGTAAAAGTAGTGAACGAATGTAGGGGATGACCTCTACAAAATGGCCGACACCCGATATAGTGCACTATATAGTGGATAGGGAGCGGTTTCGGACACAGCTTTTGTCTCCACTCTGTTAACATGCACATTTACGAATTACATTTGGCATTTTCTCAATTCAGAACAGCAGATTTCATCAAAAGGTGGTGAGTAGTGCACGCATCCCTGGAAATAATTACATTTACTGTACATGGACACATGTTGTTTCAATCTTCTTCTTCTTCTTCTTTTTTGTTTTATTGGCAACCGCACTTAACAGTGCATTACTGCCATCACCCGGTAGCTTGGAGCTTGGATCAGAAACATTCCTAAGCACCCCCCCCCCCCCCTTTTCCCGAAAAAAAAAAAAAAAAAAAAAAAAAGTTGTTTCAATCTGAATGAATTGATTCCGTTTAATGAATCCTCTCCAGGTGTGTCTTGTTAGTTCCCTTGGTTACCATCATGTGTTCCCATGACAATCAACCACACCCCCTTGTTAGCCTGTGTATAAATTGCCCTTGTGTTTTTTTTTTTGTGGTTTGTCAGTCGTTGTTTGCTGTACCATCCCCCTTGTCCTGAGTTTCTTTGTTTGCCCTGGATTACCTGTGTTTATATTGTTATTAATGTAGTGCCTCTCCATTACAACAAGCTTCCAACGGAATAGATTTTTTGTACGTGCCCACACTGCGGGAATATGTAGTTTCCCTCTGTTTGTGCAAACTAACCACCCTTCTACATGGCTTTTTTTTTATATAAAGAGCAGACTTAATATTTATCTATTTCGGGTTCTAATTAGGAGACGACAAGCACATGAACCTTTGTGCTTATCAAGCAGTAAAAACACCCCTTCCCACGGCCAAATCAAGGACTGATGGGACGTTGTCCTGCTCCTCTTCACAGACGATGAGTGGAAGGAGAATTTTAGAATGACACGACAGTCATTTATGCCTCTTCATTCAACAATAACAGCTCGTTCCACGTGTCACAGGCCGACGCCATTATGCCGTTTCTACATCATTGCACATTTCTAGTTTCGGTGTTCAATCTCAAATGTTTGCATGCCCTCTCGATTGGATTAGAAAAGGTTTAATCACCCGTTACAATCTGGATTCAATTTTAATCAGATTTGGCCAATTTATTCTTACTGACGAGGTTACATGTGACTTTTTTTATTCCAACTGTGCAACTAGTCCGATTACAACTTGATTATTAGAGTCCATGTAAACTTACTGTCAATCGGTGTAACATTTATATCATGAAACAGATGATAAATACGCATTAGGGACTTTTTAGTGGGCTTTTTAGTGACTACAATATAATTGACCCTATGTTTTTTATAGATTTTTTTACTTAACTGACCCTATACTTCTGAAAAACATCCACGTGGCAGGTGAAGTCACAAAATACCACACTGGTTACAGCGGTGTTACCAGAGAGAGAGAGCTCTGTATCACGTTAGGAAAACACAATAAGTTTCACAATATGTTTGATCATTTCTTTTGCTACACACACACACGTGAGAGTAAATACGATAAGTGGGAGTGGTGTGTGTGTGTAACTTGCAGAGCAGCCAGACTGTCAGACCATTAACACACACACACTCCTCACTGCAGCTTTACCGCCGAGGTGAGTGGCTTTACATTCCTCTCATCACACCTGACGTTTACTAAGGCTTTAAAATGATTGCAGTTTTATTTTAGCCCGCAATGATCCAGCCTTTGAAAATGAATCGGAAACATTACACTAATGGTCATAATAACAGCACTTACTGCAACTACGGAACTTACTATTACACTATTACTACAATTTGCAACAACTACTATGGTATAGAGTGATTAACTAGAGTGTGTGAAAAAGTTTGAGCATCTCATAACAGCGTAGATAAAGGAAAACCTTGCAAATATTTCCCTCTTGTGCACTTTTTAACTGTTTTCATGCCTGTGTGCGTTCACATATAGGAGTTTTTGTTTTAGTACAACAAAATAAAATAAAAACTACTTGGTATGTCCTACTAACAACCAGTGCAACAAAAGGATCGAGTCAAATGATGTTTATATGTCTCTGCTGTTGCCCGGATATGGCATTACAGTCGACACACTGCCTCGTGTTATTGTTCTCATCAAATCACTGTCGTTAAGGAATGCCTGTTTTGTTTATGCTTTCTTTGGGGTATACACTATAGATGAAACTTATTATATGCAATATGTCTATAAGGATACTGACTATAGTCATGTAAATAGGTCTCCTAATGTGCTTCATGTGGTAACATCTAACATATTTTTTTTAAAATAGGATTGAATATGACTGAATCGATCTGAGTAAAAAATTAAATAAAATAAAAAATCATGGACATTGTTTTCACTATACAATGAGACACTACACTAGCTTTATGCAATTAATAATTGAACATATTAGCCACATTTTAAATCCATATATCTACAACCCAGTTGTTGAATTAGTTTCCATCATGTGAGCAAGAGTGTAAATGTTCTCCATGCTGTTGACATGAGTGACGAGAGAGCGAGGGAACGTGTTCCTGTGGTGTTTTGTGCCGGTATGCGGGACGTGTGCAGATTGTGCATTACTGCTACACATGCTGGAGTGTTACTGTACTTTTACTTGCCCTTGAGCTGCACATTATTAATGAGCACATTCAAACATGGTTACATTCTCACGACAGCCCAGTTTTCATTACTTGACATTTATTTAATGAGATTCAGTTGGAACGCAAGTGTGTATCATTCATGTTTATCTCGTTTCAAGTGATGAAAATGCTATCAATAGTATCAGATTACAGTCCCGAAAATAAATAATGAAATGCACGTCACCACATCCAATGGTGAGCCGCTTGAATGCCGCGGAGCCACGAATTCCTGTGGTGTAATTTGATAGGCTCTTTAAAGACACACACTAGCACTCCTAACCAGCATTATCACGCATGATTTGATCTGTTGTTGTGCGCCTCACCCTGTTGTCTTCCCCTCAGCTCATAGCGAGGCTGTGTGGCCCTTCACATGGAAATGAAGAAGATGAGAGAGAATTTGGGCTGGTTGTACTACCAGTACCTGCTCATCACAGGCATCTATGTGCTGGAGCCGTGGGAACAGTCCGTCTTCAACACAGTCCTCTTTACGATGGTGGCCATGGTCATCTACACCTCCTATGTGTTTGTGCCCGTTCACGTGCGTCTGGCGCTGGAGTTCTTCTCTGAGCTGGTCCGAGAACAGCCGGAGAGCACAGTGGCCCTCATGAACTAAAGATGAGGGAAAGACCTTTTTATTGATCTGCGGGCCACTCTTGTTTAATTTTCTCCTCAGGAACAAACAAGCCAGATTCAGCCATGTTCAAGTCTTACGTGTTGGATTCCTGTCATGGGAATTCTGTATGCAAAAGTTTTGGATGGATCTCTGCGTGATTGCCAATCCTGAGGATTTGCATGATATCATCCCTGACACTTTGGCCTGTTGCTACTGAGCGATTAACGTCCTCTTCATCACTGGTTGATAATAAGGAAATCATTATTTTGACTCTATATTAAGGAGTCCCTGATTGGACTGAGATATGATGATTATTTGCTCCAGTGCAAATTAAAACATTTAATCATTACAGCATCCCAAAAAACATTTATTATTGCAAATTTTATATTCTGAAGGTTTTGTAATCACCTATGCAATGTGACTGGTCTAAATGAAGGTATATGCAGGTTTATTTTTAAATGCACTTGATCACAAATCAGTGGCGGCCATTTTCACACTCTTGTGTTGATCGGACGTTTGTTCTGGTGGTGGTGGTGGGATCGTCTTCCATCGTTCCTGCAGTCTCTGCTGCGGATGCAAAAATGCATGATATGCACATAAATGTCTGAACACTTGAACATTCGTTTATTAAATTATTTTGGTTAATGGGTTACAGTTTATATTAGGGTCTCTAACTACTATGTACTGTTAGGTACAGTGTGCTTATTGTGTTGCTGTTGAGGAGTGAGACAGGCACTGTAAGGTTAGGACAGGTTTGGTGGTATGGGGAGGTTTAAGGGTGGGTTTAGATGCAAGGGAAGAGCAATAAGTGCATTGTATCAAATAAATAATTAAAATTTTAGTACATAGTAGTGGAAAGACACTTAATATAAAGTGGGACTGGTTAATGTTTTCAGTAACATACGAATGTAGTCTCTCAGCTCTGATGAACACATTTTACCATGTTTAAATTCATACCCTCAAATCTAGCACAGAAGAATCCTCTTTTGGTCACTGAAATTCATTTTTACTTAATTTGTGTCTTGTTAGTTTGATACTAACTACCTTTTTTGACTATTTTGATACTAAGTCACGTTTCTGTATTTTTAACCGTATGTGTCAATGTCATGTCATAACATGTCTCTTGGAATAATGACACAAATAAGTGTTGAGTGACACTTTTTATATCAGAATGTATTTTTCAGAAATAAACAAATTTCACAAAATATCTGTCCCATTTCCTGTACCACTTTTAGGATGTAAAACTTCCATGGCCTCAAAGGATATTTTGAAAATGATGTAAGACTTGACTAGGAAATGTTTTATTTTTAAAAAATGTTTTGTCAGTGACAAAACACTTACAATTATTTACACTGCAAAAAAATAAGGCATATTTGTTTCCATTAAAAAATATATAAGCATCCTAAAATATATGTTTACATTATGGGCAAAATTGCATACATTTGATTTGCTTAAAGTAATGAAATACATTTAAATACTAATACACTACTATTTGGCCAGTGGAAAAGATTGAGAATAACTCTTCCCTGAAATGTTATAAAATTTGTATTTATTCTAAAACAAGGCAAGAATACTGAATGATTTTTAGCAATGTAATGTGAGGGGAAAAATCCTTATCTCATATTTTCCTAATGTCTTGTGTTAAACGTAGTATCAAGTGGATGGGAATATGCATGGGAATGATATATTTCAGGGTGGAGATGCATGAATGCATCTTTTGCTCAGGTTCTGGCGTATACATGGTTTTATAAATCTGAAAACATTTGTGCATACACAAAATCTAACTTTTGTGCATACGTACACTTTTAGGATAAAAACTATTGAAAGTTTTAAACATGAGGCCCCAGGACTGGATGGGCTGAGAGTATTTAAGTGCCTGTTCACTAACCCGTGGTGTGGTGTGGGGTTGTTTGATGCTCTTTGCTCTTTTCTTGTGTTTCGCAGGAATGGGCTCAAAGCAGGTGCCCATGGATCTACCTCGTGGCCATGGTTGGAGTAGTAGGCGTTTGAATGTCTTCTTTATTTTTTCATTTCATTATGTTTTCCCCTAGAACCTTGTAATAAATATATATTTTGTAATCATCTATTTCACGATCGCCCTATTAAAAATATTAAATAATAATGGCAACAGAGTTAGAAGAGTTTTTAAAACATCCTATGGAGGAGGAGTTAGACAAAATGTCCAAAGATCAGTTATTAGAGGTAGCAGCACACTTTGACATTGGGATCACAGCTGAAGAAAAACGTCTAAAAAAAAGAGTATAGGACTTATTGTAAAAATCAGCCTTGGCAGATTTAAGTGTGTTTACAACTAGGCCTGAGAGATCTGCTGTGTCTGAAGTTCAAGACCCTAAAAAGCAAGTTAATCCTCAAAAGAGTTTTCCTTCCTTAACTTCTGAGCAACAGAGATACTTGATGCTCTTAATTGTGGAAAATAGAAAAAGAATTCGAGAACTTGAATTTGTAAGTTAGATATTGAAGCACAGAGACTGAAATTAATTGGAGAAGGTAAGCTAGAGGCTCTGTCTAATATTGTGCATTCACAAATGGGTAACTCATCTTTGCAGGGTTTTGATGTTGCAAGAAGTCTTAATCGTATGCCCAAGTTTAATTTTAAACACCAAGTTTAAACCTTTCTTTAGTTTATTTGAGCATTTAGCAAATTTAATGGGATGGAAAGATAGTGAACTAACAATATTGTTGCAGTGTGTGTTCCAAGGTAAAGCTCAGAAAGGCCTATTCTACACTTAGTGCCCTATCATACACTAGGCGCAACGCAAGTGTGTTTTGCCAGTTTCAGCCCGACACAGTTCTCATTTTCACATCCTGCGCCACGCTGTTTAAATAGCAAATGCATTTGCGCCCATCTGTGCGGCCATGGGCTGCTGGTCTGAAAACGAGGAGTGTGTTCAGGCGCATTGTTTGAGACAACTAAAATAGACTGCACCATTGACTTTAGACCAGGTTTCAGTTGTTCAATTGTGCAGTCTATTATAGTATAGAATAGACTGCGCAATATTTTTTTTGTTATTTAAAGATAATAATAACGTTAGTAATGGTCCACAGCTCATGTACACTTTGCTTAACACACACAGGGCAGCAGCACACAAACATTTTTAAATATGAAAAAAATAAAGGATTAAAATGTAAAAGATTATTACTGTGTACATAAAGAGGGGGGAAAGAGAGAAGAAGAAAAGGAGAAAAAAGGAGCAAAATGTATACTATATCAATTTTTATCTACTCTCTTATCTTCTCAACATTGTTTACACACAGTTCTGCACTTATTGCAAGGTTTATCATCACTTTAATTTCATGTCTCTTGCGGGATTCAAACCTATGCCGTGGCAATATCGCTTGCATCTTCGCTTGTTCTCTAGTCTTGTAGTGCATTCCGGAAGTACACATGCAATGCATTTTGTGTAATGTAGTCATTTTTAATACAGGAACTCTTTTCCATATAAATCACCACAGTAATAACCCTGTGATTATGCAATTATGCACATGAATGCATTTCAAGCAAATTCTCTTGTAAGTAAACATATTTTGTGATGTAAACAAATCAGTATTCAAATAATTAACTCAAAATGTCACATGCTACATTTAAGGCTATAACAGTATTAACAGTGTATAACTGTAAATGTAAATAACTCCCCCATCATGTTTCCCCTCCTTTTTTTGGTAAACTCAATTATTTGAGAGACTACATCTGTGCAGCACAAGTGAATAAAACATTTTCCAAACTGAGCATAGAGTGTTGGGTTTTGTGAATAAATGTAAAATGATTCTGCAAGTAATTCTGGCTTTAGTTTTAGCAATTACATTCAATGGAGGATGACACTCACTGTCCTGGTATTCAAGAGGAAATTAAATATAAACGTGAAGGCTGTTCTTGGCTCCAATAAAATTATTAAACTTTATTGTAACAGACAGACAAACGACATAGAGAGAGACAAGTAATAGTGACAGCAACTATACACTCTTCCTCCAGACATCCAGGGTCAGTTCTGAGGCTGGACAGTACCATCGCCCCTTCAGCTGGGTGTGTCCAGTCCTTTTATTTTTGTCCTGGCCACACCCCTTGCAGGTGTAGTTGTACTTTTCCTTTGTCAGCCTCTTCCGTGGCGGTTCCCCCCTTGACACTAGCTCCTCATCCTCCTGGGCAGCTTTTTTCAGCTATTGGAACATGTCTCAATAAACGTAAACTATTAGAAATTGCTATGAATCTATCAAATATGACTTAAAAACAGATACAAATAGGAATGGTATGAATAATAATGCTTTGTTAATAACAAATTATTATGATAATAATTATGACCGCTGGTACATCTAGTAATAATAATGAGAAAAGAAGGAGAAAATGCAGATTAAATGATGTCATAAATTACTTTTTAATTAAATACTGACTGGGCCAACAAGTTGCACACTCTTGCCACGATTTGCACCTGGAGTCTACCACCCAAAGGATGGACGTGTTACTATTACACCACAAGAGTTGTGTGTTTTTTTTGGTGTTTTTTGGAAATAGTTGCATCAGCAACTAATTATTTTTTTTCTATTTGCAACAGCAAATATACTTTTTTCTACTTTATTTTCTTTGTTTTTTTTTATTGTTTTTTCTTTGCAAATGGTTTGAACAGTGAATGTGAACATATTTTCTTAAAAGAAATTAAAAATATTATTATTAAAAATATTAATAAAAAATAATGTATTTGGTGTATTTATAAAGAGCTTCTCCACTCCTCAAGGGTCTGTCCAGATGCAGGGCAGTACCATTTGCCACGTAACTGTGAGTGTCCAGTTTGCTTTGATTTAGGTTGACCACACAGCTTACACTCATAGTGGTAGCTCTCTTTTGCCTTTCTCATCTTTGGGGGCTCACCTTTCCTCATTCGCTCCTGGTTCTCAAGGGCTGCCTTGCGTAATCGCCATTCACGCTGGCTATTAAAGGGATCTAGTGCTTGGTGAGGGAACCTAGGTTGGTCAGGACAGTAGGAGGTGGATGACCAGCCCTGGGTGGATGCTGAGGGTGGGGGGCAGACCAGCCTTGGGTGGATGCTGAGGGTGATGGTTGGGTGGCAGGCCAGCCCTGGGAGGATGCTGTGGGTGGTGGTTGGGTGGCAGGCCAGCCCTGGGAAGATGCTGAGGGTCGTGGGTGGGTTGCAGACCAGCCCTGGTTGGAGGACAAGCCCTCAGCCCTGGTTGGAGGACCAGCCCTCAGCCCTGGTTGGAGGACCAGCCCTCAGCCCTGGTTGGAGGACCAGCCCTGGGTGGAGGACCAGCCCTGGGTGGATGCTGAGGGTGGTGGTTGGGTGGCAGGCCAGCCCTGGGAGGATGCTGAGGGTGGTGGGTGGGTTGCAGGCCAGCCCTGGGTGGATGCTGAGGGTTATGGGTGGATGCTGAGGGTTGTGGGTGGGTGGCAGACCAGCCCTGGGAGGATGCTGAGGGTGGTGGGTGGGTGGAGGACCAAACATGAGAGTGTGCCAGGGGTGCCTGGAAAGAAGACCAGCTCTGGTAGTGTGTTGGGGATGGCTGGTAGGCAGAGGACCAGCCCTCCATACAGCTGTTTCGAGAGGAAGCAGCATCGTATTTGGCAATAGCTGCGTCTCCCCCACCTGTGTGTGGAATAGCAGGTGTTCTGGAACTGTGTCGCTGGCGGATTTTTACCTCACCCTCACGGTTCTCAGGCTCCTGGAACACCAAAAGAGTGTGTCCATGCTGAACTGGCTGTGATGGTAGGTCACGAACCTCCAGGAGGGATGTTTAGCCACGGCAATCTGGTGTGGAAGCTGCACGCCCTGAAGTAAAGAATCCCGTTCAGTTCTCTTTTGGCGATCATGCAGCCTGCAGAGACAGAAAACAAAACAGTACATTTTTCAGTGTGTTAATTGTTAAAAATTTTGTTCAAATATGCAATTCAATCAATTTATGAAGACATTAAAGATGAACTCACCAAGAGGACACTGTGGTGTTGTTAATGTTTACCAGTACCAGGTCACTCCTGTCCATGATCTCTCTGCAGTCCTCAACTAGCTGCTTGATGTGAGAGTATGCCATGACAATGGACTGGGGTATGGCAAATGTCCTCCCTTTATTGTCCTTTGGCCTATTTATGGCTTCCTTGTACTCTTTGTATAGCTTGAGAGCAACACACTCTGAAATTCTGTTGTGGTCTGGTCTGTGAGCAGCCTGACCATGGACCATGAACAATCTGCAAATAGATGACCAGATCACATAGTGCTCATTATATATGTATGTTCACATATTGACATAGATATATTGATACAAATACTAAAGAATACAGCTATATGAGATGTAGATACCTCTCAGCTGCTTGCTGGCCTGGAGCAGAGCCACTGCGCTTTCTTGAAGCCCTCCAATGTCCTGGCAAAGTTGTTTTTTTGCTCTTGAGGGTGTATCTGGTGGGGGTCTGGTAGACACTTAGATGCGAGTATAACCTCAAAATCTCTGCCACTTCAGCATTGGAGAGTGCTGTTATAGTTCAGTTAAGCCTAACCAGGTAACCTGCCAAGGCATCAACTGCCTCCCATCCAGGAATCCCTCTGGCATCACACCTAGTGTCCTGTTACAAGAATTGAACCAATAAACCCGATTTTAAACATCGGGTACAAGAGCAAATATAAAAAAGCCCACATTTCTAATGGTGAAACATTATCCACTTTACCGGAGCTGGAGTGACGAGCCCACTCTCCTCAGATGGGGTGAGGACAGGCCTGGTAGAGGTATCACTCTCAATTGGGGAGTGGACGGGACTTGCAGAGGCATCTCTCTCGTCAAATGGGGAGTAGACGGGCCCAGCAGAGGTACACTCCGTGATTTTTTCTCTTTAAACTCACTTATAACGAACATTTTCTACTTTTCCTCACTGAGAAGCACTGCTGCTCAAACCTCATAGTTACAACGTGGACTGTTGAGCAGATGCGTCTCAAGCTGATTTGTGACCCAACACCGGTTTTCACCTGTGGGTCACGGCTGAGCGAGTCTTCTTTACACTCACTTACAAACGAACATTTTCTCGCCTATCGTGCGTCTACATTATACCCGTACCACTAAAAAGACGGATTATATCCAAGACTTCAGTCATAAATTAGTATTAATATTGATAGCATCACTGGTAGCGTCGTTGCTAACTTACTGTCCATCTGTTAAAATGGCGAATTTATCAGATGTATGTTGTCTACCTTTTGGTGCAGGTGAGGACACATTCGAGCTGCACGCGGTGCTGTCTGAGCTGGAAGCTGTAGAGAAGCAGATCCGCGACCTTTTAGAGAAACAAGCCGAGCTGAGAGACCGGCGTTTAGCTCTTGAATCAGCATGCGCCGATGCGTCAATTAGAGACCAGCGTTTAGCTCTTGAAACATCACGCGCTGATGCACACAAATCAGTGACTAACATTAGTAATCTGCTGACCCCGACCTCGTCTACTCCGTGCGTTTCTCAGCATTGGTCCCGAGCGCCCAGGTCACGATCAGCCATGGTTTCGTTCACTCCGGCTCCGACACACCACCACGAAGCCTGGGTAGTTCCGCAGCGGAAGACGCGAGCCAGGACCAGAGCAAGAATCTCTCCCTCCCGGTTTTCGAGATCTCCACCCAGAACCGCTTCTCCCCTCTTTGCGAAACGGAACGCGATGCTGTCATCATCGGCGATTCCATCGTCCGGCACGTCCATGCTACGTTAGGTAAAAGTAAGGTGCGCAGTCACTGCTTTCCTGGTGCTCATGTTTTCGATATCGCTGCGTGGGTACCCGAGATCGTGAACGGTGACAAGCATGTCGGAGCCGTCGTGTTGCACGCGGGAGTGAACGATATTAGGCTGCGGCAGACGGAGGTTCTGAAGAAAGACTTCAGGAGCCTGTTCGAGACGGTACGCAGCACATCGCCTGAAATAACGATCATTGTGTCTGGACCGCTTCCCACGTACCGACAAGGGCATGAAAAGTTCAGTAGATTATTCGCGCTAAATGAATGGTTAATGTCATGGTGCAATGAGCAGAAACTGCTCTTTGTAAATAATTGGAATCTGTTTTGGGAGCGTCCTAGACTCTTCCGCGCTGATGGCTTACACCCAAGTAGAATCGGAGCAGATCTTCTTTCTGATAACATCTCCAAGATGTTAAATACCGTTTGACTAGTAACCAAAAGTCCAAATTACAGTCTCTGCTGCACCAACTTAATTGATATAAATATTAGTGTAGAACATTGCATAGAAACTCGTTTAGTGAGATCAAATAATAAATCTACTGAAGGATCTAGAAAAAATCGAATTGTTATTAAAACAGAAAATCTCGCTATTAGTGAAAAAAAACAATTTCTAAAGCTAGGTCTTCTAAACATTAGATCACTCACACCTAAGGCAGTTATTGTAAATGAAATAGTCACAGATAATAGCATCGATGTACTTTGCCTTACTGAAACCTGGCTTAAACCAAATGATTATTTCGGTCTAAATGAGTCTACTCCATCAGGATACTCCTATAAGCACGAACCCCGTCTGATTGGTCGTGGCGGCGGTGTTGCAGCAATCTATAGAGATATTCTTAATGTTACCCAGAAAACAGGTGACAAGTTTAATTCGTTTGAAGTACTTGTACTAAATGTTACGCTCTCAGATGTAAGAAAAAAATCCCTATTATCTCTAGCCTTGGCTACCGTATATAGACCGCCAGGGCCTTACGCTGCTTTCCTAAAAGAGTTTGCAGATTTTCTCTCAGATCTATTGGTCAACGTCGATAAAGCATTAATTGTTGGAGATTTTAACATACACGTAGATAATTCAAATGATGCGTTAGGGGCTGCGTTTACAGATTTATTAAATTCCTTTGGGGTCAAGCAAAACGTCACTGGTCCCACTCATCGTCTAAATCATACACTCGATTTAATTATATTATATGGAACCGATCCAACCGATATAGATATCATTCCACAAAGTGATGATGTCACTGACCATTACATGGTAACTTGCATATTACGTACTGCTGTAATATGTCATGCGGCGCCGCGTTATCGACCAGGCAGAACAATCCTTCCATCCACCATAGATAATTTCTCAAATTGCTTATCTAATCTGTCTCAGCTGCTGCCTGAACCCAAACAAACAGATGAACTAGAAGAACTAACTAGCACTATGAGCACCATTCTCTCTAGAACATTGGATGTTGTTGCACCCATTAAATTAAAAAAGGTCAGAGAGAAAATTAAAGCACCATGGTACAACAATACTACGCATGTTCTAAAGAGAGAAACCCGTAATTTAGAGTGTAAATGGAAACAAACTAATTTAGAGGTCTTTAGAATCGCGTGGAAAGACAGTATGTCACGTTATAAAAAGGCCCTAAAAGCGGCCAGGGCTGAGCACCTCCGCAAACTAATAGAAAATAACCAAAATAATCCAAGGTTTTTATTTAACACCGTGGCTAGATTAACAAATAAACAGATGTCACCTGAACAAAATATCCCGTTACAGTTCAGTAGTAATGATTTCATGAACTTCTTCACTGAGAAAATAGAAAGCATCAGAACCACAATTGTAAACGTTCAATCTTCAATCGCGCCTTATAATTCAGCCTCAATTATCACCCCGCAAGAACAATTACAGTGCTTTACAACTATAGAACAAAAAGAGTTAAATAAACTTATCACTTCATCTAAAACAACAACATGTTTATTAGATCCTATACCAACTAAACTACTGAAAGAAGTGTTACCTATAGTGGAAGAGCCTCTCCTCAATATTATTAACTCATCTTTATCTTTAGGTCATGTTCCAAGAACATTTAAATTGGCAGTTATAAAACCACTCATTAAGAAACCACAATTAGATCATAATAACCTAGCAAATTATAGACCCATTTCAAATCTTCCATTTATGTCTAAAATATTAGAAAAAGTGGTGTCCGCTCAACTGGGCTCTTTCTTGCAAGAAAATGACATCTATGAAAAGTTTCAGTCAGGATTCAGGCCGCACCATAGCACTAAAACTGCGCTCGTTAAAATCACAAATGATTTACTTTTAGCTTCTGACCAAGGCTGTATCTCAATACTAGTTTTACTTGATCTTAGTGCTGCGTTCGATACTATAGATCACACAATACTCTTAGATCGACTACAAAATTATACTGGTGTTCAAGGACAAGCATTAAGCTGGTTCAAACCATACCTATCTGACCGCTACCATTTTGTCTATTTAAATGGAGAAAAATCTTCAGTAACTTCAGTAAACTATGGAGTGCCGCAGGGATCAGTGTTGGGCCCTCTATTATTCTCAATATATATGATGCCACTTGGAAATATTATAAGGAAACATGGATTTAGTTTCCATTGTTATGCTGATGACACTCAAATATATATTTCATCACGGCCGGATGAAAACGCTAAATTATCCAAATTGACAGAGTGTGTTAAAGATATAAAAGATTGGAGGACGCGTAATTTTCTTTTATTAAATCCAGACAAGACAGAGGTAATACTTATCGGTTCAAAAAAACGCCCACAAAACCTCTCACAATACAACTTTAACATAGTAGGATGTCCTGTTACTTTATCCTCTACAGTAAAAGACCTGGGTGTTATACTAGATTGCAACCTGTCTTTTGAAAATCATATTTCATATGTTACAAAAACAGCCTTTTTCCACCTTAGAAACATTGCTAAGCTACGTAATATGCTATCAGTTTCTGATGCAGAAAAGTTAGTTCATGCATTCATGACCTCGAGACTAGATTACTGTAATGCTTTATTAGCTGCTTGTCCTGCATCCTCAATAAACAAGCTACAGTTAGTCCAAAATGCAGCCGCTAGAGTTCTTACTAGATCAAGAAAATATGATCATATAACACTGATTTTATCATCACTACATTGGTTACCTATAAAGTTCCGTATTAATTACAAGGTATTGCTACTGACCTATAAAGCCCTAAACGGCTTAGCTCCAGTCTATTTAACGGATCTTCTATCGCCCCATAATCCATCGTGCTCTTTAAGATCACTAAATTCGAGGCTTTTGGTCATACCTAGGATATCCAGATCCACCAAAGGAGGGAGAGCATTTTCACATTTAGCTCCAAAACTCTGGAATAGCCTTCCTGATACTGTTCGTTGCTCAGACTCGCTCTCCCAGTTTAAAACTAGATTAAAGACGCATCTCTTCAGCCAGGCATTCATATAATATTTTTAATCTTACAGTTCAAACTACAATCCGGCCTCTAGTTCATAAACGCCAGAGGAGAACTGGCCCCTGACTGAGCCTGGGTTCTCCCAAGGTTTTTTTTTCTCCATTAGGTCACCTGATGGAGTTTCAGGTCACCATTAGGTCACTTGATGGAGTTTTTCGGTTCCTTGCCACTGTTGCCTTTGGCTTGCTCAGTTGGGGATATTTTGGGGATATTTAATTTAATTTTATCAATCAAAAAATTCCACTAGAAACAAACCTTGTTGTATTATTTTAATTTAATACTGTGAAGCTGCTTTGATACAATCTGTATTGTGAAAAGCGCTATACAAATATACTTGACTTGACTACCATGTCACAGTATAGGTCTGATCACCATCAACAGCGGACTTTTCTTACCGGTAGATTTCCCAGGTAAGAAAATACAGAAATACAGAAAAAATACAGAAATCTGTCCTGGATGTCTCAGTCATAGAAAGTGCTTGTGCTGACCGGTTTAAATTCCACCTTGACACACCCTCAAGCATGTACATCTGAGTGTGCAATGCATTGCATCTCCACCCTGATGAGACAAAAAACAGGATCACTGATTACAACAAATTACAACAATATTGTCAACATTCAATAGCAAAATATACCATATGTGTATGAGGTTTTAACATGCCTGTAATGAAAGCACACTGGTGCTTATGAAAGCTTTCCAGAGAGGAGGACCCTCTGCCGCATCTTAGCACATCCAGTGTCTTCTCTCCTTTCTCCAGCCCTGACCCAATGTTTGTGTAAAGCTGCACTCCTGGTGGATCCTGGATGCAGGCAAGGCAGAGTCCTGCACGGGTTCGGGTGACCCGCAAATTTTGCTCAAACGGGTGAAAAATATCCAACTGTGTCGGATACGGGTGCGGGTCGGGTCGGACACGGGGGAAACGCGGGTCTGAACACGGGTTCAAAACAGTCACGTGCAAATGTAAAAATGCATATTTTTAAGGAACACATCTACAAACCTATGCCTGTATTTCAAGTTTATAATTTATTTATTTTTTGTTTATTTGAGCCCGCGCCTTCCCATGAGTCTCTAGGCCTAACGTTACATTCACTTTTAAAAAATCACAACCACTCGAACTGCTGCATGAGTCGTCGAGATGGATAGTGAGGAGTTGAAAAAAAAATAGCTAGAGGAGATTATAAAGTTGTCGCCAATACTTCATCGAAACTCAAATCCAATGTGTGGGAGAAATTTGGGGTCATCTCTGATGAAGAAAGCAACATTGTGAAAGGCTTTGCTGCATGCAAAACCTGCCTTAAAGTTTTCGTGTTCGATAGCCGAAAATATGGAACTTCGTCGCTGAGGAAGCACGCAGATACCTGCAGTAACATACCGAGCACCAGTTGTTCTATCGAACAGTATCTTTCAAAGGGGACAGAACTGAAGGTGCCTCGTAGAGATGATAAGGACACCATAACCAGGCTGTCTGTGAACTTTGTATGCAATGATATTAGACCCTTTGATGCAGTACATGGCAAGGGATTTTTTGCATTAGCACAAGGGTTGATAGATGTTGGTGCTCGGGCTGGTCGTGTGGATGTTAAACAATTACTGCCTGACCCTACGACGGTTTCTCGTGGTGTTAACAAATATGCAGAGGAGATTCGCCAAAAACTAATCCCAGAACTTAAAATGCAGTTGGAGGGGAGTAATGGAGCTGTTACATTGGACATGTGGACTGACGAATACAGAAAAACCGGCTACCTTTGTGTTACTCTGCACTACATTAACAATAAGTGGGAGCTTATCGAACGAGTGCTGTGTACCTCTGAGTGGGACAGTTCACTGCGTAAAACGGCTGACAACATTAAACCAGCCATCATCAGCGCATTGCGTAAATTTGGCATTGATGAATTCTACTCCAAACTCGTGTATGTGACAGATAGGGGCGCAAATATTGTTGCAGCCCTGCGTACAGTGACCAGATTGAGCTGCGCTGCCCATATTTTTAATACTGTCCTGTACACTACATTCAAACCGTCCCAGGAGGATATGTATGGGGAAGAAGTAACTGCAATGATTGACTCGGCCAAGTCACTGGTGACATATTTCAAGCAGACCAACCTCCAGGCTCGCCTGAAAAAGACTCTTAAAAACTCTGTAGAGACACGTTGGAATTCCCTGCATACAATGCTAGAGTCTATCAGCAGTCAATATGAAGACATTCGCACACTTCTGGAAGAGCGAGGGGAAGTTGACCGCCTCACAAATTTGGATGAAGAGGTCCTCTCCGACTTTGTTGCATTCCTGGAGCGATTTAAGGAAGCCACTAAAGCGTTAGAGGCATCGAAAACCCCGACCCTCCATCTAACCATTGTTTGGTATGAGCGCATCAGACGCCACTTGCTAGCTTCTTCAAATGATAGCATGACCATTTCCTCACTGAAGGAGAAATGCCTCCGTATTCTCCAGGACAAGTTCGAAATTCATCGTTTACACAGACTTGCAATGTTCCTGCATCCTAAACTGAAAAGTATGAAGCTACTTTCTGACAGTAGTGAAGTGGCAAGCGTGCACAGTGAGATGCGACGCCTTGTGAAAGGTCAGTATTAATGCAAACACAGCCACAGGAGAAAAAAACAATATTTTTATTAAATAACAATTGAAAACCTGTATAAACTGAACACCAAATAACAATATTAACTATTGAGAGGTGATGACGCGTTCATGAAAAATGTCACAAAGAAACGGCAAAAGTAGCCTAATGATTATTGAATATGTCAAATATAGCCAGGAGACAGAGCAGTCTGTTTTCTTTCGTTTTGAATTGTTTTGTTTAAAAGTACACATTTCAAGCTTTCTATATATTTCTCAGGTCTGTGAGGCATGTAGCTTATATACGCTGAGTTTCGTTAATTTCCAGTTCATGCGCCGTTGCCTCCGCTCCGTGTCCTGATGCCTGCTATTATTTCTTATTTATTAAATTCAGACAATTGGTTATAAAACATTGATTAAAATTAAGATAAAATTAATACAAAACGAAATTCACTTTAAAGAAAGGCTTTATACAATAGGAAACTTAATGAAGTGGTCAATAATGTCTGCCCACTCTGTCTCCCGACATAGGGCCTATTGCACAACTTATGATCTTAGGCTACTATGCTTTTCACTTCTCATATAATCAACATTGATGAAATAATATATAAATATATATAAAATTGTGAAACTAAATGTTTTCTTTAATGACTAGCCTACCACATGTAGGCCTAATAGCCTATATATAATTTTTATGTCGGAGCGGGATTTGGCCGAAAGAAAAATGATTTGCCACCTAAAAGTTACAGATTTTTTGTCACACGTAGGCATTGTGTATTTCCCTCATATTAAATATAAAACGCATGTGTAGTAGGCTGATATTTTTCCTTTATTAAGGGAGTATGGAGATATAAACAGACGTTTCCATATATTGGTATTAAATGCATTTTCATTTTCATTCATAAAATGCAGTTTTGACTGCAAATGTCACGTCCATAAAATTTTTGCACTACAATATTTGTTTACATTTATTATAGACCTTAAGGATAAGCGTGGAAGTCCTGAGGAGCAGTGCCACCACCCCCCACCGGAGAAGCGAGTTCGAGTGTCGGCGGACACTTTATCTGACGTGGAAGATTCCAGTGATGAGGGCCCGCAGTATCAGGACGAAGTGGCTGCTTACATCGATCACAAATCGCCAAAAGATGACCATTTTGACATTTTGTCATGGTGGCAAGACCTCACCTTTTCCCTAATATTGCCCAGATTGCGAGGTCTATCCTCGCCATCCCTGCATCCAGCGCTGCAAGTGAGCGAGACTTCTCTTGTGCTGGATACGTTATCCAAGAGCGGAGGAGTCAGCTGAAACCGTCAACAGTGGACGATGTGCTTTTTTTACACAGCAATTTAAAACACCACAAATAGGATCTAATCTCCTCGCACTGACTGGATTCATAAACGGGACAGTTTCACGTCTCAGCCCTAATTGTAAGGCTGTGTATAGTTAAGTAGCATAATGCACAGGCCGGTGTATGTAGCGTTTAGGATTCGCATACAATGGACTTTTCTTTCGTTTAAAAGTATCACATAGCCTACTGTTGTTATTGTCTAATTTAACACTGTTAAGTAGGCCTATGTGTGGTGTGAAATTGTCTGATTTGCTAGACGAAATTGCATTGTTTTGTGGTAACATTAGCCATGTTCTTTATAGGCTATCGGCTTTTTGACAGCTTCGGCTGTTGTCCTTGTGTTAAGGCAAGCCGCCAAAGGCAATAAAAATGTGAAAAAAGTGTGTCTATAATGTGATTGGCTAAACTGATTTTATTTCAGGTGCGGGTCGGTTCTCGGTTCTATTTTAAGCGGGTCGGGTCGGGTTGCAGATTTTAATTAGTGCTGCTGTCGGAAAACGGGTCGGATGCGGTTTTAAGCACTGCGGGTACGGGCGGGTGCGGATTTACAAAATCGGACCCGTGCAGCTCTCTGAGGCAAGGTGCTTTTGCTGTACCTCCCACACTTGAGACATGCGTTCGTGGTTAATAAGGTGTAGCCCAGTGCCGTCCATAAGGTGCCACATGGAGTCAAGAAGACTTTTGATGAAGGCACAGGTCTCCTCCACTCCCCGGGTTTTCCTGCGGCAGTGCTTGGCTAGCTCTTTAGAGCTGATGCTCGCCAACACCTGGGCATCTGTTGGCTCGTGGCCCTGATGCTTTTGCCTCAGCTCTGACCGCTTCGCCTCTTTCAGATGACAGATGTCCTGGTAATCCCACTCAAAAATGCAACTCGACAATTTGGAGCAGAACGTACCGTACAGTGGATGGTGTTCCGTGGTGAGACCGTTGGTGAATTGCCTCATAAAGTGTAACACATCCAACCGCACAGTGGACGTCCATGGCCGAAACCAATGGAGAACTGGGCTCACTCCTGTGTAAATTCACAAGATCATAAATACATTTTTTTTTTGGTTTGTATTGTCACCAACTGCCTTAATTTGGCCAAAAAAACATCAACACAAATTACAGGTAACCCACCTCTGTCACTGCAACAGTCTCTATCCACATAGATGGCGGCTGGCTGTGGCTCACCAGCATCCCTGTACCGTTGGACGATCCCTTGGCACAGGTCATCCAGCCCAGCCCCCTCGCCGGTTGTGAGGACAGAGTTGAGGACCTGACCATACTCGTTCCCCACATTGGACATCCATGTTGCCGTGTTCTCAATCCCCCCAACCAGTTTTTTGGTCACCTGTTATAACAAAAGTATATACATCATTAGCACATGTATTCTTATCAAACCCTAAAAGAACAAATGAGCTCAAGCTTATATAGGTTTACATTTGCCTTCTTAGTGGAATCGAGCTTCAGAATTCTGCCAAACGTTGAAGTGATGACACCTTTGAGTTCATCAAGGTGACCGACAACATCGTTGGCATGCACTGTCTCGAACCACTGGGCCAGGGGCAAGGGAGAGAAGGGTGGTGGCGGGGGATAAACAGCCTGGGACTGCTTCAGGCAGGATCTCTTGTGAATTTCACAATCTGTGAAATAGTCACAGGATCTCCTAGCCCACTCCTCACTGTGTGCCTCTTGAAAGGCCTGCTGCAGGTAACTGGAGCTATTCCCTGCTGTTCTAGGATGCAAAAGTGTCACACATTTTCTGTCCAGTGCCAAATGTGTAGTCAACACAGCAGGGAATTTGTTGGGGTTAGAGGGGTCAAGTTGCTTTAAAATGTCACTACTCCAAGGACAGACAGGTTGTTTGCACTGGCTGCACCTTTGGTAATCTCCCCCTATTAAATAGTACTTGACCCGGCAAAAACCTGGCCCGGCTAACCTCTGGAAAGTGCAGAGGGACTGGGAGCCCTGGTGCTGCTGGAGGAGGAGCAGAAGCAGGAGAATGAAGAAGTGGTGTGCCACTCTGATTCGCTGGTGCCATCTCAGATAGTGTGGAAGGGGTAGGAGCAGGAGCAACTTGGAGACGGATGGTTGGTGTCGTCTCCTGGGCTGTAGCTGGAGCATATCGGGGAGAGACGATTGGTGTCAGTGTCATCTCTTGGGCTGGGGTAGTGGAGGGACGGGCTGAAGGGGTTGAAGGAGAAATGTTTGGGAGGTCTGTGGGAGATTTTAAGACATGACACTTCTCAAGGTGCTCTGATAACCTGACAGCACCCTTGGCCTCTGTGCCGCAGTGCTCACACTGCTCCTGGACATGGAAGTCTGACAGGTGCTGAGTAAACTGGTCAGAGAGCACTTCCTGAGCACAAAGGGAGCATGTCATAGTATTAACACCGCTCCCTGTCTGCTGTAGACCTGCTGCGCTCCCTGTCTGCTGTGGACCTGCTGCGCTCCCTGTCTGCTGTGAACCTGCAGTGGTCCCTGTCTGCTGTGGACCTGCTGCGGTCCCTGTCTGCTGTGAACCTGCTGCGCTCCCTGTCTGCTGTGGACCTGCTGCGGTCCCTGTCTGCTGTGGACCTGCAGCGGTCCCTGTCTGCTGTCCTGACTGGGGGAAACAACATTTTGTATTTACTCTCTATATCCTCTTATCCTCTAAATCACACAAAACTCTGCATCAATACAAGTCATTTGGAGAATCAAGCACATACAACGAAGAACCAGCCATGGGGAACAGCTGTAGAGGAAGCATTTGTCAGCATCTTTGTCTCACATCATATGTTTAAGGATTCAATGACATTACTTACATCATGGTAGCCACATTTGCAGGGGATCTTTTTCCCAAAAATGTATTTTTTTCTGACCGTTAGGCCAAATGCAGGGGTCAGGGGACAATTCTTTATCCTCTCTAACACTGCCTTCCAACGTCTGCTCCCAGGTCTCTGGCCAGTGGAAAATTTATATTTCCCCTGGGCAAACAGCATCATGACGCCGGTCCAGAATGAATCTGGATTTCCTTCCTTTGGCATCTCTATAGGACAAGAGGCAGTCATTAGGCTGTTGTAGGCAACATGTAGGCCTACATGCACAGACAGACAGACAGACAGACAGACAGACAGGAAATTAAGCAGCTACAGTATAAGGTTGTATGTTTTTTTTCCACAGCCTCAACTTATCTGGTCAGGAATATTTCAAGTCTTAAGTTTCTGAGACACTGTTTCATTTATATTGTTATGTTAATGTGAAATAATTTGTTCAGATCTCATCAGATGGCATGAACTCACACTGATGGTTGTTGGTTATTAAAAATGTAATCAAAACAGTTTAGTGATGAAAGAAATGGAAAAAAATTATACTCTCTCACTCACAATCTCTCTCTCTCTTTCTTTCTCTCTCTCTCTTTCTTTCTCTCTCTCTCTTTCTCTCTCTCACACACACACACACACACACACACACACACACACATACTCACTCACTCACTCACTCACTCACTCACTCTCTCTTTGAAAACAATGGCTGTTATTTTACAAACTGAAATTGTATGAGAACTGAACTGAAATCACAACACAAGCCAATCCTGTTTCTTCATGGTTGTTAAGAAATGATCATACCCACTCTTTCACTCACTCTTATTCTCTCTCACACACACTTTATCGCACTCTGAAATTGTATGAGAACTGAGCTGAAATCAAATAGAACACAAGTTAATCCTGTTTCTTCATTGATGTTATGAAATGTTTTTTTGAAATGGAATATGATGAACGACATGAATATATATTAAAATATCCAATTCAGTTTATCTTGATGCCTATTTTCTGTCAATTTCTTGACCTATTAACCAGTATTTTGTCTAAAAGACTAATATTGTACAAAAAAGTTAATATGAATAATAATTTAATACTCTACTACACTGTAATAATGGGTGTTTAAACCATTTGTATGGTTTAATGTTCAAAGAATAGACATAAAACAAGATGTTTACAGCATATGGTCTTGCTCAGTACAATGAAAAACCCATATAATTTAAATTTAGAAATAAATATAATAAAACATATTCTCATAGGATATTACTAAATAAACTACTAATTCCATGCAATTGCATGAACTCTAGGAGGTGTGAAATATTAGATATTGGTCATTTTTTGTGGTTACACCATTTGACAGTTTAACAGGCTGTCAGTTCTATCTTTTGTTAAAAATAGTATAAATGTCATATTAAATAATAATTAACATAGCAATCAGCGTTATCTTTAAGGTTTTGTGACCGTCTTATCAAACTTAGCAGCGACATAAACACTTGACACAGACACAAAATCGAGCATCTCTGTTCTAGTTTAATTTGATGGACACAAGACAGAAGACACTTAAAAGACACTTAAAAACATTCAGTAAAGAAAATAATTAACATAGTGATCAGCGTTATCCCTTAAGGTTTGTGACCGTCTTATCAAACTTGACGAAAAACATCCAACGTTTGTCACAGCAGAAGTATTTACAAACACACCACATACTTTTACGATTTCACTTCAGTGATTTACATAATTTTAGTAAGTTCTACTTACTTTTAGTGTCAAGAGATATTCGCTGCCGGTAAATAAAGTTACCTCAGGATGAATTGTAACTGTATCGTCTCCGTCAGTCAACCAATGAGAACACTGTGCGCACGGGGCCCCTAGGAGCTGTTTCGATGCATATGATTGGCTCCGCTGTTGTTAGGACTCTGTTTGGATTCTGTTAGGAGTTGTTAGGAACTGTTAGGACCTTGTTAGGACTTTGTTTGGACTTGTTAGGACTTGTTAGGACATTGTTTGGACTTGTTAGAGCAGTCCATTTAGTGGAGGGTACGGCCACGACTACAAGCTGGCCTATGTGGGCACGTCATTTTGCTTGGTGCATTGCAGCGTCGCTGCCCAAGGCCAGCGCAGGTCAGCAAGAACTCGACAGCAAAACGTAGCGCTCCACAAAAAAAAGAGGCTCGATCGCCCGAACAGGGACTTGAACCCTGGACCCTCAGATTAAAAGTCTGATGCTCCACCGACTGAGCTATCCGGGCTCTTACTCGCGACGCGTGCGTGTTGCATGGGAACGCGCAGCAAAATGAATCGTATCGGCTGAAAAAAACAGACGTTTCTCCCATGCATTCCCTTCTTCGACGATTAAGAACGGCCGTCCAAACGTCTGCTGTGTCAAAATATATTTGCGAATTAGTGGGAATGCAGCCTATTAGACAGATAATAATAATCAACAGACAATAATGCTAGGAAAAAGAACAAAAACTCAAAGCTTCTTGTCTGGAAAGCATCTTTACACGCTTTAATGCTGTGGACTTGCCGCGCTCTTATCGTTATTGTAAACTTGCTTCAAAGGCGCAGTTGTTTGGAGAAAATAGCAAGTCCACTGCACTCTAGGCAACAGCCAGCGAGTGTACTGACACCTAGCGATTAGAAAATATACCAGCACAATATTCTCTCTGTAGCAAGATTCTTCCAAACTAAACGGGAGCGTGTCGTTTTCAGTCTTTTCTGTAAGGGTTCAAACCTGAGAGCTCGTGCTCTCAAAGAAGGTCCCAGTGGCAATTCACTTAAACATCAAGAGCACGTCAAGGGCGCACCGTGCAAAAAAAAAAGAAAAAGAAACTGGTCTGAAGGACGGGGTGAGGAGAGGTGGTAACGTGGAGCTCAATTTCAAAAGCACACGGAAAATCTTGCCGTGACCCGGATTCGAACCAGGGTTGCTGCGGCCACAACGCAGAGTACTAACCACTATACGATCACGGCGAGCTACCGGTCTCCCCGATGTGTCACTGAGGACAAAACCATTTCTTACCAACCTAACTCTTTTCAAGGGTAATATTGTCACAATGACTTTTTATTTTATTTTATAAAGTTTTAACAAGGCCTCCAGAAGGTTACAACCCAAAGCAGACGCATGCTGTCAAACGTAGTCGGCAGGATTCGAACTTAGTCGGCAGGATTTCTAGTCCATCGCCTTAACCTGTTCGACCCGGTGTGCGACTTCCTGCGATGGCATAACAGACTCTATACCGGTCTCCCCGATCTGTCACTGAGTTCAAAAGGGCCCTTGTCATCTTTAGCTTGCAGACAAAACCGTTTCTTACCAACCTATAAATTTCTATTCTATTTAGTATTCAAATTAGAATAGGAAAATATGTTAATATGTAATTTTGACACAAATACATTAATAAATGACATTTTGATGTTTGAAAGTATCTAGGTTTTGACATAAATGCAGTTATAAATGTCATTTAAAAAAAAAAAAAAAAATAATTATCAATTTTCAAATATTGCACCTGTCAATACAGAACAAAATATTCGGTAGCCTATTTTGCCGTCAAAACTGCCGACGTTGTCTTTGCTGTATCTGTAGGCTACAGTGCTATGCATAAGTTTAGGCACCCATGCTAAAGTTGTCTAAAAAAAGGAATAAAAAATCATCTTTTGGAAATTGAACTTAATGCCTTAATTTAAAAAATTAGGAAAAATCCAACCTTTAAGGACACCAATTTTCTTTGTGAATAAATAATGTATCGTAAATAAATAAATGTTCTTCCTTAAAATACAGGGTGCATAAGTTTGGACATCCCTATGTTAAATTCCCATAGAGGCAGGCAGATTTTTATTTTTAAGTATTTTTTTTTATTTTTTTTTTAGGATACTATGTATCCTGATAAAGTTCTCTTGGCCTTTGGAATTAAAATAGCCCCACATCATCACATATCCTTCACCATACCTGTGGGGCTATTTTAATTCCAAAGGCCAAGGGAACTTTATCAGGATGCATAGTATCCTAAAAAAAATTTTTTTTTAAATACTTAAAAATAAAAATCTGCCTGCCTCTATGGGAATTTAACATAGGGATGTCCAAACTTATGCACCCTGTATTTTAAGGAAGAACATTTATTTATTTACGATACATTATTCATTCACAAAGAAAATTGGTGTCCTTAAAGGTTGGATTTTTCCTAATTTTTTAAATTAAGGCATTAAGTTCAATTTCCAAAAGATGATTTTTTATTCCTCTTTTTAGTCAACTTTAGCATGGGTGCCTAAACTTATGCATAGCACTGTATATATTTATGTTTAACATGAAGTATAGGCCTTCCACAACTCTCTCCCCATATGTCGAACAAGGGTGATCCAAATCACGTGACTTTTTTCTTTCAAGTCTACACTTTTCTTTCACTTTCAAGTCTACACTTCGAGTTTGCAACGATGGACGACGGCAGGTTAATTGAAGACTGTACGTCACCTAGCAGCAGCAGTGCCGTGTCAGACACGTTTCTGGTGTGCAAAGACATATAAAACGCAACAGAAACGCCACGCAGCCAGTGTGTCGCCGCCTAATTTGTGTTCCGAAGATGAACGAAAGTTTTACGGGGTTGGAACAACATGAGGGTGAGTAGTTACTGACAGAATTTTCATTTTTTGGTGAACTAACCCTTCAAGTCGTGTCAAAGACTGAACCAAAACCATCTCTATTGGTGTCTTCAGTAGCATTTGAAATTACCCTTCCTGATAATGGTGACGAGTGTCTCCTTGACTAAGAAAAGGCAGTTTTGTGTAATGAAAAGCAAATGTATGTTCCATTCATTACTGATGGTTTTGTGTCTCTTGTTGCTGGGAGTGATAAAGTTCCTGTCAAAAAAATAATAATTCCAAAATTTTGAGGGATAGTGAAGCCTCTGAGACATTCATTTTGGAGTTTATTTTGGGATATATATTTTTGGGATTCCTAAGGTAATTCTAAGCGACCATGGAACTAATTTTACCTCTGGTATGTTTCAGGACGTGTTAAGACAGCTTGGGGTGAGGCATAATCGATCAACTGCCTACCATGCATAGAGTCAAGGGGTTCTGGAACGCTTCCACCAGACCTTAAAATCTCTGCTGCGGGCTTACTATGTGGAGATAAATCATGATTGTTGTTGGAGGCTCGGGAAGAGTTGCAGGACAGTTTAGGGTTTAGTCCCAATGACTCCCCATAAATCCTGATGTACTTGTTACATCATAAGAAGAATGGCATCTACACTAATATTAGTCTCTGTTTATACAAGGTTTACCGCAGTCCACCGGATCCAGGCCGTATCCAGATCCGTTGTAGGACCTGCGCCTGGACATGATGACAACGCAGTCCTGAAGTGTCAACCAGTCCCTCCCTGTTTACTGAAGTCAGCTGGACCCCGGCCGTATCCAGATCAGATGGTGGATCTGCACCTGGACCCATCCAAGATCCCTGAAGTGCCAGCCTCATCAGCCCTGTGAAGGCCTCATCGACACAATCAATCTGACTTCTGACCTGTAATGCTGCCTGGATCATAATCATACACTGTTCGTTCGTTGGCCAGAGGAGAACTGACCCCCGACTGAGCCTGGGTTCTCCCAAGGTTTTTTTCTCCATTCTGTCACTGATGGAGTTTTGGTTCCTTGCCACGGTTGCCTTGGCTTTTGGCTTGCTTAGTTGGGGACATTTAATATTCAACAATATTACTGATCTGCCTTACTTAAGGTGGACGATGACGCAATTTTCTTCTAGAAACAAACTTTGTTGTGTTATTTTCATGTTATCACTGTGAAGCTGCTTTGATACAATCTGTATTGTAAAAAGCACTATATAAATAAAGGTGACTTGACTTGACTTGACTTAGTTTTGGGCATAAAGTGTGTGGATCACTTGCAATTCTTCGTGATGGGTTACAGAAGGATGAACCTCCAGTGAGTTTGTTACATTATGTAAATGGTTTCAGAAGACTGTTGTTTTTCACAGGGGAGATGGCTAAAGAAAATTTGTTGAAAAAGCAAAAGAAAATGAAGTGCTGGTTTGACATGATTGTCTTTTACAGCCATGTTAAAAAGATCAGAAACACTGGCTAATTTGGAGCAGTTGGTGAAACATTTACCTGATCAACAAAGAACTGAACTGATGTCTCTAATCACTGAGTTTTCCATTTTATTTTCAGATGCTCCTACTCGAACCCAGCTAATAGAGCATGACATAGATTATGGAGAATTGACCTATAATGTCAATGCTTCTATCATGTCTTACTGGATAAACAGTATTGTATACAGTCTGAAATTAAATATATGGTTGAAAATATTGCTAAACCAACTTCTTCCGGCTGGGCATTCACTTGCTTATTGGTTGGAAAACCAGATGGAACATACCATTTTTGCACAGACTATCGAAAAAAATTAAATAATGTCAGGAAACCTGATTCTTTCCCTCTGCCACGCATGGAGGATTGTATTGACCAAATTGGTTCTGCCACCTATGTCAGTAAATTCGACCTAATGTAGGGTTACTGGCAAGTACCTCGTACTTCTCGAGGTAGAGAAATTGCATTGTTCATCACTTAATCTGGGCTACACTCTTATTCTGTGATGAGTTTTGGTCTTAGAAATGCACCATGTTATTTTCTTTTGGTTTTGTTTTGCTTTCTGTTTGTTATCCGCCACTGTCCGTCTGTTTGTACAACACCTCTACCATCATGAGATCCTCGTTTGCTTTGTCTACCTCGTGGCCATGGGTGGACTAGTCAGCGTTTGAATGTCTCTTTATTTTTTCATTGTTTTCGCCTAGAACCTTGTAAAAAATATATATTTTTGCAACCTTATCTATTTTGTGATTGCCCTTTTTGTTGCAGTTACAAGCCGAAATGTAGCAATTTTCACCATGGTCCATTTCTATATATAATAAAGAGCTATATAAACTATATATAATAGCTTAGTAAGATATATGTCAACATTTGAATCGCTTTAAAGATTTTTTTATTTATTTTTACATTAGTATCTTTAGATATTTGAGTAAGTTGAAACCCAATACTTACATTTAAAAGTGTAATTCTGCAATTTCTTTTTTTTTTTTTTTAAACTGCTGCACAATGAATTCTGGGATAGGCAAGGCTATGAAGGATCCATCTATCCTTCATTTCGCGGGAAACAAAGGCCACATTTGATGGAGCCTTCAAATTGGGAAAGCCTTTGTTGAGCCACGGTCAGAATCGACCTTCAAATGCAGCCTATGAATGAAGCAGCCACTGGATTGGGATGCAGATTCAGTGTATTCAAGTTCTCAGTTTTCTCTCTTCAGTGTTCATTGTCGTTAATAGTTACTGTGTTGTATGCTTCTATGTTTTCCTTGGTGTTTATTAAAAGTTCTACTTGATCGTTCATTCTATGTTACTTGACAACACTATGTTGTGGAACATAAAAGAAGAATTTTGAAGAACCCTCACATAGCCACACATTCTAGCCCAAATCCGAAGATGATCATCATATCAGATGATGACTGCCTTCTTTGATTTGAGTTACCATCTCAAGCATTTCCACACGGATGAGCAGGTCTTGACCATTGAGCATTCTTAAGTATTTTAACCTTGATATCATGCATCATAATGCAAACAGGCTAGGAAAATAACCAGGGCTTGGGGCAAAAATGGCACCAAAAATAACAGAAATGCCCCACAAATTTCAGATTAGGGGAAAAAATGCCCCTGCACAATCAAACATGGTAAGTTTTAATATGCAGAGGTGCAAACGAGATTGCCAATATCCAATTTTGCCCGTATACATAAATCAAAATATGCTAATAACAAATCGTCATCAAATGTAAAACTATCCTATCACCCAGCTCCAAACTGCTCAATGTCTGGCGTTGAGATATTATATACATTAACAATATACATTTCTGTTAAGCTGCTTTGAAACAGTGGGTGTTGTGAAAAGTGTGCAAATAAATGTACCTGAACTTACTTGGCCCTATCAGTCAAATCCTAAACGCACTCAAACAAGACTGAAAGACTACTTTAGTGAACTGTTAACTGAAGACTTCAGCCCGCAACACAAGACCAGCAACCAGAACATTGCATGTGTTGCTAATGACTCTGACTGGATCTATCCAGTTATGCTGGCTGGTATTTTTTCAGGCAATTTATATAGTGGCTGATGAATCAGATGGAGTTCGTGGGCGCTGCCACATCTCCCAGCAGTGAAATATTAACAGCCGTTATCCTGTATTGTTATCCATGATAATAGTGTTTGTTCTGGGCTTCACATAAACTTGTTAAATGACTAACGAAATAATAAAACAGAGAATAGTCTGAATAAAATTATTTCTCACTGAAGCTGTGCTTGGACAAACAGTGCATTCAGACCGCTTTTAATTTTTAATTTTTCCATACTTTATGTTGTAGCCATATGCTAAAATCTGCACTTTAAAACCCAAAATGACAAAAGCAAAACCAGATTAACTGCAAATGTATTTTTTTGTGCCTCCCATTTCTCTGGATCATTTCTGAGACGTTTCTATCCTTCGAGTCCACCTGTGGCAAATTCAAGTGATTAGACCAATCTGCGATCCCCAGGCCGTTGGTCCTGATGGCAGACTAGCGGTGGCACCTACTGACCTTTAATGATCCAGTTCAACCATACGAATAAGCAAACACATTTGTGTTTCTTTTGTTGTTGTTTTTTATTTTCTTTATTGCTTAAGTAAAAATGTTGAACTTTTTTTCTGCCGTGTCCTATTCTTCTGCAATCCAGAATGGCAGCACAGCTGAAAGGTTTGTTTGAGCGGCGCCCTCTACTGTACAGTAGGGAATTCACATTTCCCTCAGCCTGAGCATGGTTCGAATTACGTAGGAGCCAGTGGTAGCTGAGCTCCCATAGGGAGAGGAGGAGCTCCCATGAAAGCAGTAAAATCATACACCTGTGGGGGTCTCTAAAAATCATCAGCATCATTATTTTAAATTACAAATAAAGCACTTTTTCCTTCAGACTTAGGACAAGATGCCAAACACATGGATCTCGCGGGATCTCGGACCGTCATCACACTACATCCTTATGCTTCCTTTCTGCCAGGACTTTTACTGACTTTTCTCAACGTCAACGTCCAATCTAGCAGTAGCATAACCCATTAGGCAAGTGTTATTTTAACATAGACGTAATTTGTGGGTGGGACGGGTGGAACATGTCCCCACCACTTTTTGCTAAGGTCGATATTGTCCCCACCACTTTTGTAACATCTCGCGGCACGAATGTACCAATACAAATAAATAAAACATCTTCACTTAACTTGCAGAGCATTAATTTAGTTAGTTTGTTAAATAAGAGGAGATCTAGCGCTGAAATGTGTTGTTTTTTAAACAAAGTGATCAAAGTGGTCGTTGCAGCTGTGATCAGTGGCGCGGATACTGTGTTCTCTTGTGGCTCACGCACACGCCGCACAGTCTTCACTCGGACCTGCGCTTCAATCCGTTGTGGAGACTCTAATCGTTCCGGTGAAATTACAAAACAAACTGCACACAAACGTGTCCCTGCCTGATATACAACCACTGATAAACATAATCGGTTTTGATGAGAAACAAACAAAAAACCTATACGAGTGCGGAGTAGAACCCAGAACCTCTGACACGCTTGGCAAAAGTTCTGCTACTGGACCACTTAAATACACACTTAAAATTGTCGGATCTATTTATTTATTCACGTGAAAATTCTCACCACTAACAACATATATTAGACCTCATTAAACGACAAATTAAACCAAATGTACTATTTAAATTGAACTGTGTTAGAAATGCTTTTTTATTAAACATTTTTATTTATTTACATTAGTAAGCTACACACCGCGCCTGCTCATAGGCTACTTTTTTTTTCTTTTTTTTAAAGAGACCCCCACAAAGATGAAATCATAATTCGTAGCCTGAGGCTTATTCATTTCACTTTTGCTCTATTCTTTTTTTGTTATTTAAAAACAAACAAGCAAGCCCAGCTCAGGTGAGAAAAAGTAACACAAAAGTAACGTAATGCATTACCTTCCATAAAATGCAACTAAGTGACGCAATTAGTTACTTTTTAAGAGAGTAACACATTACTTTTAATAGTTACTTTCTCCAACTCTGTTCATGACACTGTCTGTCTACCTCAAATTTTAATTACAGTACTTTCCAGATGTCAAAACTTCCTTATCACTACACATTTCCAACAAACCAGAAGTCATTAATTTCCAACGTAGAGTTGGGAGTTCAGATCGTATGTGTATGCAGGACTTTCTGATCCGATCTGAGCTTCACATGCATTGTTTTAGTGCAATAATATTGCAATATTAATCTTTACTCTTTATTTCTGTAAAATGGCCAGATATAAATAACTATGTCCAAAATAATTATTGCAGAATTATTTATGTTGATTAGCTCTTAAAAACTTGTGGTTTTGGTGGTGGTGGATCAGTCACTACATATTAGTGGTTTGTTTTGTATGGATATATTCATGCATTCATTACTCATTAGTTTTACCATAAGTGGAGGGTAATGACTGCTTCACAAGCAATTTGAAAATTCTGTGTGACTACTGTACCACAATCTACTGTGACAATTCTACATGAATGTTGGCAATTCAGGGCACTGTTAGCCTTTTGTCCACCGACACAGGAAAGTTCTTGGCCCATGCCAGTTCTCCAACACCCAGAGTTAATCTGTTTCAGTCTCTCTCCAGAAACTACTGGTAGTTTATGGACATTCAGCTTAAATCTCTCTCTGGCAATGACAGAAGGGAGTACTGGCAGTTTATGCAGGTTCAGTTTCAACAAAGAACAGGCTACGCCATTTTCATCTGAACAATTATTAGCAGCTGCAGAGAACAATTATAAACAAATATAAGCCCTACTTGGTTAAACACACCCAAACACTCATGTTGAAATATACTGTTCTTTCCGGTTGTAAATTAAATTACAATGAGCTGAATTCAGACGTGGCCTGAACTCTATTCATCTGACCGTCTGCAGGGAATAAAAACACAGCATTCCCACCCACTCTTTGTTCCTTTTTCAATGTTGACTCAAGGCAAACCTTTGAAGGAATGTTTTTAATGAGTAAAACACTGAAGGGTATGGAGCAGACCAGAATAACAAAAAGGTGCTTTAAGGCCATCAGGGAGATTTATCTGTATATGACTGAATTTAATTTTACAATTGATTAATTAAGTTTTGGACTCATCATTCTACTTTCATTCATACATTAATAAATGCAGATGTTAAAATAATGAAAATAAACTTAATGACTGAAACATTTAGATACAAACCTTCAGACTGAAGTGGCCTGGTGAATTGGTAATAGCTATCAATTACATGTTCTAAATGTAATTAATAATGTTGTAGTAAAAGCCATTAAACAAATCAATTCAATTGTAAAATGTAGGGAGTGAAAAATAAATATACTAAAATGTATTTGAAATACATTTATTGTATGCTAATAATTCTACAAATACATTTACATATTAATGTACTTAATATAAATACTCTGCTATTGTACTGTTGGCATAATAAATGAGTATACTTAAAATCTGCTAAATTGGAACAACTAATTTTGTGCTTAATGCACTTTAGTCATCTAGAAATAGTGCTGAGGTCCAACTAAAGATATAATTAAGTATATTTGATTGTGCTAAAGTGGACTATTGCAAGTATACTTTAGGTACACTTTAAACATCTTCCATTTAAAGACTGATATTATACATAAATAATTATATCCTTACTAATAGTGATATAAAACACATTAGGCTTAATATTAAGAAATGTGCATTGTGCAATAAAGAGATACACCCAATAAAGTTTAATTATAATATTTATATCAGTAAGTCTCAAGCGACATTTCAGGAAATATGTTAATGTATTTTTAGTATACTTAGTATGAAATAAATGTGTTATCAGCAACAAACTAAAACATGTTGAGTGTGTTTCCTGTACAACTCTCTGCTTAACTACTATAGTACAATGCATCATTGAAGAAATCAACTAGCTAGTCACAACTGTTTCCCAAAATTTAATTGTCGCAAATTTTTTTATTCAACCACGTTGGTTAATGATGTCCTGCAGGTGTTGGAGTAATATTTCCAGATTCAATCATAGGCTCATTCAAGTACAAGATCTTATGTACTAGAGCAGTGGTTCTCAACTCCAGTCCTCGGGACCCGCTGCTCTGCACATTTTGTATGTCTCTCTTATCTGACACACTCAAATCAGTTCATGGAGTCTCTCCTAACGAGCTGATGATCTGGTTCAGGTGTGTTAAATAAGGGAGACATACAAAATGTGCAGAGCAGTGGGTCCCGAGGACTGGAGTTGAGAACCACTGTACTAGAGCACGCACATGCACACTCTTCAAAAACAATGCTTTAAATCTAAATCTCTTGACAAACTAAAAGATGGAAATGACATTTGTATATATTTTAAATAAAATATATAGATTGTGCTGAATGTCAGTTTGCTTATTTTGCACACGATAAGGATTTATTAAGTCCACATGTCATACAAAGAAGAAACTCTGCTTCTAACCACAGGTCGAGAGCTATCGCTCCAAACACACAACTTTGTGATGCCGTTTGTGAATGTTTGTTGGAACCTAAATGGTTTCTGGAAACATTGACTCATGAAGGTCATCAATTATTCCTATCCTGGCAATGGAAAATAACTTTCTTAAAGTATTAGAGGCTCGGACTGTTTAAATGACTTTGTCTGTAAGCAGTGTGCACAGATTAAAATGCAGGTGAATGTACACAATAGTTTGTTTAACATCAACAGAACGCTCAATAGCTAATCTACATACGTACACATACATTCGTACATATTTACACAAAGGAAATACAAAGTGAAAGTGGATGAATGAAACTGGAAAAGTAGCAGGGGGAAGAAGCTATGGTATTATGGAAGTAGGTTAACCACCTGAGCAGAACCATCAGTTTCTTAAATTACAGCACCTTGGTAACATGGGGTCAGTAAATGCCCCTATTTCACTATTTTAAAGGTTTCTATTTATTTTTTTTATTTTTTTTGTGGAGGCCTCACCATCAGCTAATTTCTCACAGTGTCTGAAACAGCTTGGTCAAGGATTCGGTCTCTCTAAACACCTCCTTTCAGAGAGCCTGCTCTGTGCTCTGATTGGTCAGATGTGCCAGTCTGTTGTGATTGGTCGACCCCTTACAGTGTGTTGCAAACAAAACGCTCATTAGCATATCTGAATTTCAGCTCCGGATATTCCTCAGCACTTGATACACAGTGATACAAACAATAACGATGGCTTCAGTTTGATCGTTTCACTTCAAGTTTAATTTTGACAACTCAAGTCCTCCTACTTTGTAATTGCATGCAAAATTTATTTTCGCAACAGCGTCTTCTTGACATGTCAACAACACAAACCAAACTCTTCCAGGCCTCAGCTAAAACTCCAGTGTTTGAGGATGGATCAAAAGAGACGCTGTTCGAGGGTAGCCATTGAAAACCTGAAAATGTATCATGCAGAGGTTACAGAGTCTTAGGGTGTATTCACACCTGACTTGTTTGGTTCGATTGAATCAAACTCAAGTTCGTTTCTCCCTTTGGTGCGGACCTTTTGGGCAGGAGTGAATACAGCAATCGCACTCGGGTGCGGACCAAACACCCGTACCGAGACCCTCATATTCCAGGTGTGAACATGACCCGACCCAATTGCAGATAGCACAGCGCCTTTTTTGACTGGGTCAGATTTTTACTTTGTTATTTGGGGTGATGAAATGCCTATACATTAGGATTGCAGTTGATCCGTGATCCGTACGGACCAGGCCCCACGGTTCAACACGCATGTGATTCGCGGATTAACTGCTAAATTTATACCCTGGTAATCCAGAGTTCTCGCAAGAGCACTAGTTGAATTTGCTCAGCGAGTTACTCTGGTGTCAAGTAATGATGCTCATTAAATATGCCCCTCGATCTGAGCTGCACCAATCACATCGGGTTATCTGATATAGGCGGGCCAGAGGCGAGCTAAAGATGACGACAGCGCTGTGACGTCGAAGTCATTAGTAAACATTGCAAGATGGCTATGAATGAACACCAGTTGTTTGAAACAGCTTTGGCCGCTACAATGAACGAGTTAGACTTGGCTTTTTGTCTAAAAGAGGAAAAGAAGACGGCGCTCGAATCGTTCCTTTGCAAGAAGGACGTTTTTGCTGTTTTGCCGACCGGATACGGTAAGAGTATAATCTACCAGTTAGCTCCGCTGGTAGTTAAGCGTATGGGGCTTGTTGTTGTGATTGGTCGTAGTGTTATCCAATTGCGTGCAGTGAGATTTTCAATGCTTGGCATGCTTGGTGCCGCCCCTCGAGCTGGACGATTTTCATTAGTCGACGCCAGACCATTAATCTTTCAGATTATAATTTGGACGTGTTTTGTCTTGGCAATTTACACATTCAAACAATTTTAATCGCAGAAGAAGAGGCGAAAATCGGGACTCGCACATCTGTGTTCTGTGTGCACAGCCACACACCCGAAGCACGCACAGAGAGAGAGAAGCCCCTTTCACACAGAGATTCCGGAAAATACATGGATAATGTGTCCCGGGATCGTCTGATTTTATTTCATTCACACTGCCAGTGATTTTCCGGAATCTGTTCCAGTAAAAATCTCGTAAAGACACGTGGCGTCAGGATGTCATTGCGATGGCACGTTTGTTAGGGCTGTCAAAATGGCTGAAAAGCTAATTTCGAATTTCTCTCTTAAATATTAACAAAATTCGAATTACATTTGAATTTTAAAATCAATACTTGACATTAGAGGAAAAATGTACTGTATTGTCTCCTACGCCCACAAGAGGGCGCAAGCGAGCGCAATAAACAAATATAAACCAAATCAAGCATCGCATCTTTTATTGAAATGAAATGACATTCACTTTTTAAAGTGCATTAACTTTTCAAACAATTGTTCTTAAATAAAATATAATTTCCTTAATGACAATGTGCATGCAAGGACAATTAGGCTACAATAGTGCATAAAACTGTGTTTGAGCATCAGTAACTGAGAAAACACACTTCAACACACAGCGTAATGAACTACATCAACACAAAATAGCAAACTGCCATTCAGAAACACTCCTCTTGTACTCACTACATCTACATACTGTTCGTCAAAAACACCAGAAGCTCAACTTGATCTGAGCAAATGCTGAGCGCTTTCTGTTGACAATGTTTCCAGCTGATGAACACACACGCTCAGCTCTGACCGGTGCCAGGTGTGGTCAAGTAAGTCTTTGCCAGCCGCGCTATATGTGCATACATACCGCACGAGTTTTGCCACCAACCGAGAGGGGTTTCGTCAGCAGGAAGCCTTTTCCCACCATTTTTCAAATAAACAACGGCACTACTGTATAAGCTAACAGAACCCCCCCCCCGCGTCAGTTACGTCATCATCATGTCTCGCGCACCTCTTGACACACCACAAATTCGAATGCAGTTTTTGCATTCGAATGTGTGTTTTTTCGTTATTTTTTATATTCTATGAAAATTCGAAATTATTTTTTTGACAGCCCTAACGTGCGTCATCACTGAGACACACCACTTACGGCATTGGTCTTGGCTTTTGTTCACACAGGGCGCGTTGCGGGACTGATCCCGGTGTTTCTGAGAATTCAGTTCCCCTGTTTCCAAGCTTCGTTCAGCGGATATATTGTGCATTGCGGTGTTTTTACTTACTCCCCATCACAGTAATGTACATTTTACGTTGTTTGTTAGATAATTTGCAATTACATACGGGTTTTAAAGTACAGAATATATTGTTTTCAGATGTTTTATTGCTCAATCAGATGTACATCGTATTTGCTAATTCTAGTTCCAAGTTCTTTTTATTATTATTACTGTGTGTGTGTCTCGTTTTTGTCAGTTTTGCTGCACACATAAACTATATTGTACTGCACAATAAGTACTCTGTGTTGTTATTTTCATTTACGATATTTTATGATACTCGTCTACCAGGAGGCCCAGAAAAAGTGGTCCTGTATATTACCTATTGAGGATTTATAACACACCACAGCGATGCTGATGATGTATTTAAGTGTCATCTTTTATGTGTAAACACTGTCATCCACAGATCAGTCTCTTCCACTGAGAACACAGATTTCTCCAGATCAACAAAGAAGTTTGTGAATTGTTCGGTATACAACGCAGTCTTTGTTCACCGTACCATCCACAAACCAATAGGTTTGTGGAACGAATGAATGGCACAATACAGAGGTAAGATTTGTAATTTTGAAAGTAAAAGTATTTATTCATCCATCTCTCAGGTATCATTGAATTGCATTTATGAGCCATAAAAACGTGATGTGTGAAATATAGGGCCTTTCTTTTTTTTGTTATATTTTTATTTATTTACTTTTTAGAATTTGAAAGAAATGAAAGAGATTGTTTGATAAGTGTAATATTGTAATTGAATTGTAGTCCTTGAAAACCACAAATAGTGCTTGAAAACTCCTTGAAATCCCTGGAATTTCTGTGTGAAAAAAACGGTGTCAGGACAAACCACAAACATGGGACAAATACCTTGATGCTGTGCTGTTTAACATCAGGTCCAAAAAACAACTGACTACACAGTATTTACCATTTTACCTGATGTTTGGAAGAGAGGCATGCTAAGTTCCTGAATCTTTTAGTGTGAGTTAATTCACTGCATATCTATATCTTGTTTCAATCATTTTTAAATATCTACTTATATATATCATTTCCTATTATTGTCTAGGTAACTGAAACAGTGGAAGATGTGCTCCAGGAAGAGCTAATCAAGCCCGCCATACAGATGCAGGACGACGTGTATTGAAGAAAAATAAGCCTCCAGGGACAAAATAAAAGCAAAAAAAAAAAAAAAACAAGCTTCAAGGGCTGTAATTCAAACCTTTGTTCTTGGGGAAAAGGTGCTCAGAAGGAACATCAGAAGTCAGCAGAGGAAAGTAGGGAAGTTAGACAGAGGTTTTCTGGGGCCCTTCACGATTATTCCTTACAAGGCAAAAGTGCAGATTTAATTAGCGATGATGGAGTGAAATTCAAGAAAATTAATCTAGATCACTTGGTCCCATTTGTGTAGGAAGTAGCTCCAGTTCCTCACAGGCTTTTTGACAGGTTTGAGACAGTGAACCCAGTGCCTCCGGTCCTGGTCCCAGGCACACCGGTCCCTGTCTGTGATATTGAAAAAAGTAAGTTGCATCTTAAATATAGTATTTAATATACTATCTCACACTCCTGCATCCAGTGGTTCACAGCTGGGACTTCCAAAGGCTCACCTGACCAGGGAAACAGGGGTGGTTGGTAACTGGGTATGCACTGGAACGCTGCTTCAGATGAAATAGTTGATCATGTACTGAAGAGAGCGTTAGCAGGTGCATCTGGTGCTGATGGTTGAACCTGTGACAGTTATATTATATTTTTTCAGTTCTGAACCAAGGTAACTTATTGTTATTAATGTAATTTATCCCTTACATAATTTTCGCAGGCATCAATGCAATTTGGTCTGGTAAAAATGTTTGTGTCCTGATGGCCAAAAGTGGGCCATACAAATTTTTTTCCATGGACATATCAAACCTTGCACCTGGCAGGGAAGTGGAGAGCGAGGGACAGTATTCAGCATTTTCAGTCTAAAGAATACTCATCATGTGCTATTGGTGTTTTAAAGGGGAAATGAAGCAGTCAATCAAGTTTACATGATTTACAAGATGGATTTCCACTTTAATCAACAATTATATAAGAAACATGACAAATGTAAACATATAAAAGAAAAAAAAGAAAAACCGTTATATCTTTTGCTGCCAGGGCGCTGCCATTGTGTGCAGTATTCTAACGTGTGACGTCACGGGGTTGGTTGGCTTTAATAAACCTGGCTGAATCATAGGGCTGAATGTATTAATATCACGACGTCAAACTGTCTACACCACGGAGTTTTGACCGCGAACAACTAATGAAGTCTAACGTTAGATGTTATATACAGCAGATGGACTCTGACACGGTGGGCATCGCATTACAACAGCCGCACGCGTTGCAACTTACCAACCCGCTCTTCGCCCAAAACCACCACCGGCTGTTCGACATAACAACGTAACTTACCACTGCTCGGTTCCCACGCCGTATCGGCTCAAATGCATATATTAATACATGCTAACTTACATGGTGCTGACAAGAGACATGAATATGATGGCAGACATCGCGAACAATGTTTCCATGTGCAGTTTGTTAACGTTAACGTTAGACGTCGTCTTTTTGTCTGGTACTAATAAACTCCACTAAAGTTAGCTAAACACTAAGTTAGTGTTAGCTAGTTCATGCTTACAGCTGTTAGCTAATAATGACTGTACCTAACGTTAGTTGTTCGCGGTCAAAACTCCGTGGTGTAGACAGTTTGACGTTGTGATATTAATACATTCAGCCAGGTTTATTAAAGCCAACCAACCCCGTGACGTCACACGTTAGAATACTGCACACAATGGCAGCGCCCTGGCAGCAAAAGATATAACGGTTTTTCTTTTTTTTCTTTTATATGTTTACATTTGTCATGTTTCTTATATAATTGTTGATTAAAGTGGAAATCCATCTTGTAAATCATGTAAACTTGATTGACTGCTTCATTTCCCCTTTAAGGTTTAGATGTATTAAAAATGTAAATTATCTTAAATTCAAAACATGTTAAAATTCAAGACTATGTTACCAATGTAACACCAATATGTTTGTTTCTCTGAAGGCTATTAATGCACACATTTTTATGTTGGTGAGGAAGTATAACCAGGATAACGAGGACCAGGCATACATGATAGACTCCTATTGTTATTTAGTGTGATCCACGCCAGTATAAAGTTCTTCTGGGTGTGATAAATGAGCATAATCACTGGACTATTGCTGTGAGTATCCATGAATACACCTCAAAATGAAGTCCATGGAAAGTTGCAGAGATGGGGGACTCGAGTCATATGACTTGACTCGAGTCAGACTTAGGCTAAGTCGCAAATTTTAGGACTTGAGACTTGCTTGACAAATATTAATAAAAGACTTGACTTGACTTTGACTTGATATTCATGACCTGAGACTTGACTTGGACTTGAGGTAAATGACTCAAAATAACTTGTCTTTTTGTAAATAAATATCTGTATTTGAACGCACCGCAACAATCACGTCATGCAGCAGGCAAGCAGAGAGCACTAACAAATGACGTAAGAGCAGTGAGTGACTTGTCATGCACCTTAAGCGCGTATTCATTTTAAACTTGACATTAGGAAGTTTTCCCTGAACTCTGTCAACACGACTCACTGTCAGCAGTCTGCCTTCATTCAGAAACAGCTCAAATAACGTGACAGCAGTGTATAAAACTGTTACAGGCACCGACATAATATTTCTGTCTTCATCACGGCACAGAATAACAAAATACGTCCATAAGAACCCGTTTGTTATTTAACGTACGTAATTACGCGCATGCGTGAAACGGATCGTGCAGGTGGAACGGATCGTGTACCGACAGGCGCCACGCCAAAAATAATTCAGTTCGGCTACAAGGACTATGTGCAAGAAGATGGTGACAAGAAGAGACGAACAGCTGTATGCAAGACCTGCGACACGAAGATTTGTGATACAGCAACCACCATGTCGAATTTCATTCGACACTTCAAATCCCACAAACAAATGTAAGTGACGAAGTCAGTCAGTTTTCAGCTGTTGCTAACGTCTTGGCTAGTAAAAGATTACTTTACTAGTTGTGTTATAGACTTGACGTTTTGTACAAGACAGTCGAATATTATTGGGGGAAAAAATACAAAAATCCTTTATTTCATCATGATGGCTTTACTATTTTAACAACAGGTTACAAGCACACATAACGTACTCGTTGCGACTAACGTTACTGTGCAGCTTTTCACGCTGGGTTAGGCCAAGCAGCTAGGAAAGAGAAAATTAAAATAATACAAGGAGAAGTATCTCACCCAATATTATATGCATTTTTGCTGTGTGGATCTTGATTTGTATATCTTCATTCGTGATTTTGTTGATTGTTAATTTTGATTTGTATTTATATATTTGTTCGATTTATTTCTATATTGGGTGAGATACGTTTTCTTTGTATTATTTGAATTTCCTCTCCTGCTTGTCCTGTACAGTGACCAGGTGATTGTTATACGAGCATTTAATTTGTATTACACCCCAGGTTCATTTTGCGCCGGAGTTGTCCTTTAATAGCATAATAGCATGTGTACAGTGTCTAATAATTGGATAGTTTTTGGGGATGCACATAAAAGATAGTAAAAAGACACCTACACACAAAGAAAAAAACATACAGACTTTCGAACCGAACCATGCATACACAAATAAACAAAACAAAACAAAAATTCAAACTTGCAAGCACAACCATGCACACATGCAAATAAACAATACTCTTCACTCATACACACGCACACACATTCACTCACAAATATTAATGAATCAATCACACTCAATCAAATCACCTCTCTCACCTCTCCCCTCCCCCTCTCACACACACAGATTAATAATGTACAATAGTCAATCCACCTGATTGACAGGTGTAAGTTTCGTGTCAATTCAATTATTACTGTTTTTTTCTTGTTATTCTTTTGTTAAAAAGAAAAGATCTAACTTGTTGTTAAGGATGTGTTCATGTTCCATAAAGGGGATGCCAGTTTGAAGAATGTCATTTGGTGGCATAGGAACCATTATACTTGAATTGTGAATTGTTTAATACCTTTTAATGGTCTTCTGCAATGTTTGAGGCATATTTATTTTTCATGCTTTAATGTTGGCCTAATTTCAGTTACATTTACATTTTAGGCTATGTAGTTTGAAATTTTATTTATTTTTTAGATTTTTATTGTAGTAACCACTCAGCTGTATGTGGAAATGCATATTTAAAAAAAAATGTTGCAAATAAAACCATAGTCCACAACTTCTGTAGTTTTAACTTATTTTAAAATATAAATTCATAAATTCAAATCAAACGTTTGTATGACTTGCCAGTGACTTGTGACCCAAGCTACGACTTGACTTGACTTGCTTGACATAAAGCAGTGACTTGACTTGACTTGCTTTTCACAAAATTGACTTGGACTTGCTTGAGACTCGAAGGTTAAGACTTGAGACTTAGGGCGCTTTCACACTAGCACTTTTGGTGCGCACCCGGGTTCGAATGACATCATAGTTCGGTTCGTTTGGATGATGTGAACGCTGTCTTCCGAACTCGGGTGCGCACCCGCGAACCGTACTGGAGTCCGCTTAAAAAGGTGGTCTGGGGTACGGTTCATGTGAACTCGGGTACGGTTCGCTGCTGATATGAACGCAATCGAACCAAACCGCGGAAGTGAACCGCTATTGATGACGTATAATGTGGTCGTCAGGACAGTCGACTCGTCTGTTGCACACGCGTCACTTTCAAAATGAGCGGAAAGGGTTTACTTTGGTCTTCCGATGAAACTGAAACCTTGTTAGCTGTATGGGCTGATGAAAACATAAAATCACAACTGGAAAACACACATAAAAATGCTAACATTTTCAAAATGTTCAGCGAGCACCTGAAAACGAGGGGATTCACAAGAACGCCGGATCAATGTCGCGTCAAGGTAAAAAAACTCCGACAGCAATATCTGAAAATACGTGACTCCCTCAGAAAGACTGGAAGCTCAACAGAAGAAAAGGAGAAGTTTCCGTGGTATGATGCGATTGACAACATAATTGGTTCAAGGCCCACAAGTGACCCTCAAAACATAATCGAATCACATCCACTGACACCATCCTTCCATGCTGACGACCAACAAGAAGGTCTGTCAGCTTCAGAACCTTCATCCGAAACTACAAATGAGCTAACGAGCAGTGAGTAACATTATATTGCTTTAACCTATGGCTTATGTTATTGCTAATATTATTAGAAAAATGCACAATTGATAAAATGGACATTAATCATGAATGCATGATCCTATTCTTAATTTTGTTAGTAGCTGAAAGCATGGTGTAAAAACAAGCAGCTTATTGCTTTTCTTATGTAAAAATGGTAATTCATTTTTCATCTGTATATGAGTAGCAGACACGTTTTGGATAATGTATCAATATCATTCATATTTCTGGTTAATGTATTTATAAAGCAACAGGGAAAATATGTATTGGTCCAGTTACTGGACACCATTTCTTTTTCTTGTTAACTATTTAATCATGTTTGTCTTTACTAGTGCATTTAGTTCTGCATAGAAAGTACAGTTTATTATTGTCTGATTATATGAGCAATACATAATTATAGAACAATTAGCCAAATGCTGTTAGCAAAAGTTCGACTTATTCTTTGGTGTCAGATGGTATGCATGTAATCACACGTCATCACAATGTTTTCCTTTAAACATGCACAATTTAATTAAGTTAGGCTATGTTGTTAATCTTACATGTATACTGATCAACCTTTCAGGTGAATCTGACCCACCCAACGCTACCCAAGCAGAGAACATCCGGCCTAGAACAGTCAGCAAGAAGAGAAAGGCAAAGGTTGACCTAACAAGCATGTTGGAATCATATGTAGAACTACAGAAGAAACAATATGAAGACTTCATGCAGGCTGAGCAAGTTCGTCAGCATCAGGAGAAAGAATTACTGGACAATTGGATGAAACTACAAATGGATGTGGAGGAGCGCCGCTACCTAGCACAAAGAGAGGAACGTCAGGAATATAATAGGATGTTCATGACAGTGCTTAACAGAGTGTTTGACACTTTTGCACCTTCATCACACCAGCAGGCACCCCCACAGTTACAACCAAATCCTTTGCCTCATGTTTACTCAGCTCGTGACAACATAACATACACAAACTTACATCGTCATACTCCACAGCACGTTCACTCTTGTTCAGAAGTGCCCTACTACACAGACACAAGAGACAGCACATCTCCATCCTATCATGAGTTATAGGTTTCAGAATAGGTTAGAAAGCAGTTTAGTTAAAGGAACACTCCACCGTTTTTTGAAATAGGGCTTATTCACCTTCTTTCCTACATTTAGATAGGTGGGCAAATGCATTTTTGTCTCAGTGCATGCATTGTTTTAGTTTGACAGGGTTGGCGCTAGCTTAGCTTAGCATAATGAATGGAATCCTTTGTTGCCAGCTACAGATGTGGCCCTTAGAAACGCGCGTTTTCTCCCGCGGCATTCGGCAATTCGTCTCGCACAGTCTCGCAGAATTCTGCAAGTGCTTTCGGGGGGGCCTACTTAAAAAAATCCCTCAATGTGTTTCGCTTCACAGAATATCCACCAGGTGGCGCATAAAAAACAACTTTACATTAGATTTTTTATTTTACTTCAAATTACGTCATGAGTGTGAGAAAACATCCACAATAAAATATAAATTATAAATAGTAATAGACACAAATATTTATAGTAGGCTACTGTATTATATAGACATTTGAAAATATTTGTAAATGCAAAAGGTTCATCAAAGTTGTCTTAAGACGAATTTTACGAATTTGTATATGCTTTGTCATTGCTGTGGTTTCCAGGAGATGAGTGCATGCAGAATATTTAACATTGCTTTTATTAAAACAGCAAAGTGACGTTCTTGCCAGCGCATAACATTTTTTGTACAACTATTAAGATGATTGTGCATGCAGTGCGTATTTATATAGCCTAAGTGCAACAGAGAATTTAGTGTGAGCATAATACACGTGACTCTGCCTGTAAAAACCCAGCAGTATTTTTTTTATATATACACAAAATCATCCTAACATAATGAAAGGCTTAAATAATGCGACTTACCCAGATTCTTTATTCGTGCAGATATTTCTTGTGTGATTGTTCTTGGGCAGATATTTCTTGTGAGGTAATGTTGCAGCACAACGCGTAGCATTTATATTTTGGGCGCATCTGATTTGCCATTATTATTAATAAATATTTTAATTGAACTGTCTTAATGCATTAAGCATAAAGATTTTTCCACGTTAGTCTCAGAATGTCCGGGGTTGGTTTGAGGTCTTGCCGACAGTTTGTAAATCTTCTAAATATTCATATTCACAAATTCCATATAAAGGGTGATCAACAGTTATAACTTCTAAAATGAAATAAAAATGACCAGATAAGAGGTATCTGATTGACAGTTTGACAGATGTTGTTTTAGAAAAATAATTACAACATTATGGGGAAGTGGTATTAAATATTTGGTAACACATAATACAATTATTTTAATTACGCATTTTGTTCAGTTTTGCTTTTACAAAATGTTCCCTGTTTTTTATATAATTAATTTAACCTGAGATGTGCGTTATAGCCTATCGCTTTTTGATCATTCTTTGTGTTGTCGAATTTTGACAGAGTTTCATTATTTGTTCATAATAATTTTATTCATAATTATGTCATTTTTTCGTTCTGTATTTCGTTTTGTATTCATTATTTCTTAATTTTAATCAATGTTTCGTGAACCAATTGCCTGGATTTAAGAAGTAAATATAGCAGACAATCACGACATTGGAGGCGCCGGCGAGTGAACTGGAGTTCGTCTCATAAATGAACCGAAACTCAGCGTATAATGCACATTCACATTCACAGCGTATTTAGACACATTTAGACGCATTCATAATCATTACTTTTACCGGTTCTTTGTGGCAAGCTTTATGTGTGCGGTCGTGCGCTTGAGTGCGGCTATATTAGTCTATAGTAAACGCATTACTTACAAAGCATAAGCCTCTTCCTGGCATGCTATCTAATCTACTAGGCTACAATGTCAGTTGGTTATATCAACATATGTCAAATTAAGTTACGCAATATCAACAAATTAAGTTAGAAACATTAATTTGAATAACTTAAAGCATATGGGGAGCGCGGGGCACAACCTAACGCGGGGTTAGTTGTAACACGCTTGTTTTAAATAGCCTACTTCTGCACATGCTTGGATGACGGAACTTTGTGTATTTAGTATTTACTAGTTGCCATATCAACACTATATAGAAAAAAAATTCCGCCAATTTTTTTTTTTAATTTTTTTTTGGAAGATATCCATAGACATTTATTAAACCATAGCAAAAGTAAATTTCTTACTTAAGTTCATTTTCCATCTCTATTTTTTCTGTTTATTTAAAATAAGACAAATCTGATATTATTTTAATCTCCAAGATGTTATTTAACAGTTGAGATAGTTATTTAATGCTTCGCTAACTAGCAGAAGACACTAGCAGGGTTTAAATCCCAGTTGTGCAGGCGGGGGCATGTTGTAACACTGCGTTACAATGTGCCCCTATTAGAAATATGCTATTATATTCTATACTTTTATTAATTAAAAACATGAGAAAAATGTGAATAAAGACTGAGAGTCAATGTTCAGAAAATACAAATTATTTATTTGTTTTGAACTATGTTGTATAGCTGTGTTCGTAGTCAAAACTCAAAAAATAGTTTATATTTAATTATTAAAAATTGCCATTATTTTATATGAAAACGTTTTTTAATTGTATTTTATTTAGAAAATATTTTAGTTTGTTTTGTATATATTTTTTATTAGATCAGATAACATTTTAAGCTGTCATATGGTCATGTTACAATGTACCCCACCTATGGGGCATGTTGTCACATTTCAGTTCCATTCTTTCGGGGTATAACAAGAAAAAAGCATATACTGTATTGATAAAACAAAAACACATAATTGTACTAGACATGTGGGAAAAAATAAATACTCTGAACCATAAGTAGATTTACACAAACTGAGTAAACTAAGTCAAAAAGCGTTACTTTGTCCCCCGCTCTCCCCTATAGTAGATTTGCTTAAATAGCATTTAAACAAAGGAACTGCAAGGGATTAAAACCCTGTCCACGCGCTGGTGAAAACAGGAAAAACCGGTTTTCTTTTGATTCCCTGAAAGGAGATCGATTAGCATTGGGGGTTGAATCGGCAGACCTGGGGGGTGGGTGTAATTTCTTGACTCTGTGTCAATCGGTAGCAGCTAAAACAAGCAGCTAAAACAAAGACTGTGCAATTAATTACATTTTGGAAATAACTTCCTTCATGTCGTTTTATTTATACACTGTAAACAAATATATTTTTTTTAATTTGTAAGTAAAGTATTAAATATGTTTTACAAACAATTGGTTTGCAAACTCTTGGAGGTTTGGTTACCATCATTCAGAAGAGTGGTGCTTGTGTTTAGACTTGTGTTTTACGTGATTAAATCAGGAAGATTACATTGGTTTCTGTCCACACGGAGACGCATTTAAGACGATTTAATCAGGAAATGGAGGCACCGGCGCGATATAACTTGCATTGCTCGTGAACTGAGCTCGTCTCATAAATGAACCGAAACTCAGAAATGTAGAACGCTTGAAATGTCCACTTTTAAACAAAACAATTCAAAACGAAAAGAAAAGAAACAAACAACTCTCTTATGTAATCCATATGAAGTGTGCATTTCTCTCTGGCACCAGTGATGCGCGGGTTGATCCGAAATGAGCGGGTGCCTGCGGTCACCCGCGGTTACGAGTCATCCAAAAAATATTTTTAATGATATTCGGGTTGCGGTCGGTCGGGTCGTTTGAAATAAAGATGCCAATTAAACCTTTGTAATTTATATAGTACAAGAGAGCATATGATCAGAGTCGAGCGGTGAGAATCTCCGCTCATCACTCACGGAACTGTTCACCCCTCCGCTCAAAGCTACATCAGGCCGACGCGCTCCACTCAAATCGCCCCCCGCTCGCTCCAAAAAAGGGAAAACATCTACATGTATATCACTTTAAGCTTAGACCACAGCCTTACCTCCTAAAGAACTGAGCAACAACAAAATTTTTCAAATAGAAATGATTTATTTCAAATGACAAATTAGGCCTATGTAAGAAGGAATAGCCTACAAAGTCCCGTAAAATTAAACGAATGAATGGGCCTAATAATGTAAATAACAATTATATAAACAAAAACATAGCCTTCATAAAAATTTTAAAAGTAAATTTTAAAATTGTAAAAGTTTTAAAAAACGATTCAAATTTAAATGGGCTTATCCATTGTAGGCATACACACAAACTGCTGTAAAATAAAACGAATAAATGGGCCTAATAATATAAATAAAATTTATATAAACAAAAAATATTCAAAAAATACGTAAACGTTTTAAAAATTAACTATTAGGCCAACATTCTTATAACAGAACCTTTGCGCAGCGCGCAGTATTAAAATTTAAAAATGAGCTTGTATCAATTGTTTGAATATTATGCTATATTCAATTTACACTTTGTTACAAGTTACCATATTTAATTTGCTAACCTTTTGCTTTCTTCCCAGCGTGTTCACATGGCACACTGCATGTTTTCGAGAATCTTTACTGACTGAAACGATGTCTCCACATTCGTTTTCTTCTACCACATTATAGTTAGTTTTATATTATAGTACACCTGTATGACTTCTTATTTTCCTTTTTGAAGTAGGCTACTTTTTGAACTCCATTATTGAGCCGAGTTTTGACTGAAAATAGAATCCATTTTGCCTCATAAATGCGAACAAAAAATAAAAATAAAATAAAATGAATATTATGGGTTTTTTTTGTTGGGTCAGTCAATAGCCGCGTTTCCATTACCCTTCAAATTGCGCAAATTGAAATTGCGAATTGAAAATATGCACAATGGAAACACGTCAATTTCGCAAAAAAATCCCGTTTATCGCAAAAAAGTTTTTACGCTCTCATGAGGTGGTTTTTCAGGCAATTCGAAAAAGGAATATTTCGCAAAACTGCAATGGAAACAGTTTTTGCGCATTTACAGTCACCTGACTTAGAAGACACAGTGTGTTTGAGGTCCATGTATAGCTACACAAATAATAATAATTTTATATTATTTTATTATAACATTTAATAGGCTATATTTAGAAGACGCTTTTATGCAAAAAAGGGAGCTGAGTGTGGAGCGCGCACTGCACGGAGGCGCGAGCGAGAACACTTGCATTTTCCTATCAACAGTGCAAACAACTTAAAATACTCTATCATTTCTGTTCATACAGAAAATAATAATACATTGTTCTCAACTACTTTTATTTGTGTAAACTCACAATAACAAGAAAACGATGTGCTTTTGTAAAATAAAAGAAAACAATCAGACGCACTTTCATGATCTCCGTAAAGCGCGAGAACTGAAACAAAAGCTTGAAATGTCCACTTTAAAACGAACAAATTCGAATCGAAGGCTAATACCTTTCTGATTATGTAATCCGTCTGCTTAACAGCGGAGATGGAGATGTGATTTTAGCCAAAAAAAAATAGTTTATTAATAATATTAATGGCTCTTCTCATTCAGCACTGCGGGAAAAACATCAATTCCAGGTTCTAATTTGGCCTTAGAAAACCAGTAAAATCGACATGTTTTCCATATTAATTTGTGAATATTTTAAATGTTTAATAAAGGGGCAAAAAGTCATAAACTGAAAACAAATCTGAAAATTCGTCGATACTTTTTTGCGCAGCAGTTGGTCTAGCCAGTTCAAATTAAAATTTTGGTGTTCAACTTTGCGTTTTAAAAAGACAACAACCGTTCATTTTTCGTTTTTCAATTAGCCTACGGGTTAAAAAAGGAAGAACGAATGGACACAAAAGTAGCCTACATGGATCGTTTGGACAGAATACGAGATAGAGTTCTTTATTAAATTAATAAAAGAAACAATAATTAGCCTATATAAAAAGTACTGTACAGTAATGCAGAAAAGCGCATTACAACCATGTTAAAGCTATTTAAAACGTTAAGATGCAAAAAGGAACTAAATGTAAAGTTACATAATGATATTGGGCAAATGCTCTCGGTCTCTTCAAAGGTCTTCGCAAATTATTGTGTTATAAGACTCAGTTATCATACATCATGTATATTTTACTGTAAGTACACAGAAAAAAATAAATAAGACAAATGATGCGCGTTTGAGTCGGATTTTTATGAAGAATATGTGACTGTTTATGTAACTGGCAAAAGAAAACATTGTCTTCGTCATACTCGTCAACTCAGTATGGCCACATGAAACACGACTGCCATCTACAGGTTTTAGTATTTCCTGCGTCCAACACCTAATCCCCCTTCTGCACGATCCCGCAGAATTTCGGAAGTGCGTGCAGCATTCTTCTCTCTGAGACGCGCATTTTTAGAGGCCACATCTGTAGCATGTCCTGAATAAAAGTGATATAAAAAATAAAAAAACCCTACCTAATTACTTCTTGTGGCCTGTGTATTCACAACGAGTACAAATAGCGATGCAGATTAACACTAGACGATTTCCTATGCAGATATTGACTTGGGACTATATTAGGGGGAAGCACAGGCGAAGCACTGCAACTTGGGCGCAGAGATATCACGCCCAAGTAGCAGTGCTTCGCCTGTGCTTCCCCCTAATATAGTCCTTAATATATAAGTCAATATCTGCCTAGGAAATCGTCTAGTGTTAATCTGCATCGCTATTTGTACTTGTTGTGAATACGCAGACCACAAGAAGTAATTAGGTAGGGTTTTTTTATTTTTTATATCACTTTTACTCAGGACATGCTAGCTGGCAACAAAGGATTCCATTCATTATGCTAAGCTAAGCTCACTCCGACCCTGTCAAACTAAAACAATGCATGCACTGAGACAAAAATGCATTTGCCCACCTATCTAAATGTGGGAAAGAAGGTGAATAAGCCCTATTTCAAAAAACGGTGGAGTGTTCCTTTAAGGTTTTCAAAAGACAATACTTTTGTTTGATGTTGTCTGTTTAAGATGCTTTCACATAAGCAGAGTATGCCGAACAATACATAGGCTATGCTTTCTTCTAAAATTGTTTAATGGTTTTCATGTTTTTTCATCCAAAATTAGAATCTGGAGCACTTTTTGTTGACCTTACATTTTTGTTAAAATATTACTATAACTTATTTACACTTTTACTTTTCATATGGAACAGTGCTTTTATCAGAACATGTCTAGAAGTGTAATAATCGGCTCACCTACTGTGCCTTTATTCTGAGTTCAAATTTATTCTTGATCTGCTTATTGTACTTTCAATAAAAGTTCTTGACATGTTTCTTATCTCCCTTATTTTTTATTGACAGATTAACTTTAAATGTGAACAAGTTGTTGTCATACAAAACAGCAACATGAGTTTTCAAATACACAAACACTTATATTGATATAAAGCAATAGTACATTTCTCTCACTTCTAGAGTATCCAGTAATGATTTTACAGATCTTCCAGGTCTGTTTTAAACATATTTCATACAATAACCTTAATTAAATCAATGGAATATACAATTAAATTGATAGAACATAGAAGTAGAATGACAGAGAAATTAATAGAAAACAAAATGCAGCCAAACAATGTTTATGAACTAAATTATGAGTTAAAGGAAAGTTCATACTTAATTCACTAAATCATGCTTTTTTGTTTTAGTCATTTTTGAATTGTTTCTTGTTTCAGTATTCAGTTATCTTATCAAATAATGGAAACCAAAATTAAACAGTTGAAAAATAAGAACATAGGACATCTCTAATTGAGTTGGCAGTGTTGTTTGACTGAAGGTCATTCGAATCATTGGACTCATTTACTCCATTATTGTCTTCATCATAGTCCTCATTGTGAATTTCACAGAAATTGTGAAGCACACAACACGCAGTGATGGTAGTGTTGATATTTTTGATGTCACAGTCGTACCTTTTCATCAAGCACCGCCATCTCCCCTTGAGACGGCCAAAAGCTCTCTCGATGGTCATCCGTGCCTTGCTTAGCCTGTGGTTGAAGACAGCCTGTGCCGGTGTTGTTCCTCTGTTTTCTGCGTATGGTTTCATTAACCATGTGAGAAGAGGATAAGCAGCATCCCCTAATAACACTATAGGCACATCAACATCATTAAATCTTTCTGTGCAGTTAGGGAACAGTGTACCATTGTGGCCCCTCTGGTGAAGCGATGAATTCCCAAACACCCTGGCATCGTGAACCTTGCCTGGCCAGCCTACGTTAATGTCCCAGAACCTCATTCGATGGTCTACCACACCTTGTAGAATGACTGAATAAAAGCCCTTACGGTTATAATAGTCTGCAGGGCTGTCGGTTGGACACAAAATACCAATGTGGGTTCCATCAATAGCCCCACCACATTGTGGGAAACCCCACTGATCACGAAAACCTTGAATGATTACCCTGAATTCATCTTCAGAAGGTGTTTTGATGTACACTTGGAGCAATTTCTCTACAATGACTGATGTTACATTTTTTGTTATCATACACACAGTGGATAATCCAATCCCAAATAAATGTGAAAGTGACCTGAATTCCAGGTTTGTAGCCAGCCTCCAGATACATATTGCAACTTGCTGTTCCACAGACAATGCTCTTCTAAATCTGGTTGTTTGTCTTTCGAGATGTGGCCTGAGGATATCACATAGCTGCATGAATGTGGTCCTCTTCATCCTAAAATTATTGCGCCATTCATATTCTGTCCAGCTGGTTAGGACATGCTCCCACCACACACCAGATCGATGACGGATCCAAATTCTCCTATGGCATGAAAGAAAATAAAGCATTACATTATCTATTCTATAAACAAAAATGTAGAATTACATGTAAGCTCATTTATTAAATTATGAATTATAATATCAGTAGGCCAACATATTATTTTACATTTCATCAAAGTGAAAACTAAACACAAGTAAACATCAAAACAGTTCCTAAAAAAGTTCCTATCCTAACACCTAACTCTACAAAATATTTGATAAACGTTAGCTCTTTCGTGCGTGCGTGCGTGCGTGTGTGTGTGTGTGTGTATATACACTTACCTTGATGAAAAGCGGGATTGACGCACTGCAAACAGAGTGAGAATTTCTGCTTGCCTCCGCAAAAACTGTCTTCGGCGGACAGCCCTCTGTCTTTGAAAAGTTTTAAGAATTTTTGCGGCAGACAGACGCAAGTGTGTTTCAGTGTGTCTATTTTGAAAACAAAACCAAAGATTTAAAAAAAGAAGAACAAATGTCAAACGAGCTAGTGTATCCATTTGGGCGCCTTTTCACTCGCGGTTACCAAGCAACATCATTACGCCAGAGCCTGATGACGCAAGCGTACCGCGGTTCGGATATAAATAATATAATGTGAACACAGTCCATCGGGGGCGGGGGCGGGGGCGGGGGCGGGGGCGGGGGCGGGGGCGGGGGCGGGGGCGGGGGCGGGGGAGGGGGCGGGGGAAGGGGGGGAGCAATCGAACTCGGGTTCGGAACAGGCAATCGAACCAAGTGTGAAAGCACCCTTACTTGTGACTTGCACATGTGTGACTTACTCCCACCTCTGGAAAGTTGCAATTAAACCTGTATCAAATGTAAGTCTTGCAAATATGTGTAACGTTTAATGCCCAATGATGATGAAGGTAAACAAGGTACTAAACAACAAAGCAGTTTAGTCAATAAAGCAAAACAGATAATCCAACGGTAGCAAACAGAGACTACTTTGTCAATCATTTGTGAAATAAGTTATTTTCAATATGTAGCAACCAATATACAGGTTGTGATTTGTTTAATTTTTAGGCCATTTATCCATCCCAAAAGAGAACCCCTTTTTTGGATCCCATGGGAGAATCATCACGCAAACTACATAAGTGCCTGGAAACCACTAGGTAACAAATTCAATAGAATATTTAGTATCTTTGTTATGGGTACAATGGGACTGTTACATGAATATTTATTAATTCTCTTTGTAGAGCCTTTATGAGAAGTAAAGGCTGCGAAGTGTCAAGGTGGACGTGTGACACAGTTCATCACCCTGTGCAACGTGACGGCACATCTTGTAATGTTTCTGTATGTAAGGTAAGCATAAAATAGATTGTTAGATTGTAATAAGTGTGTTTAGTTATGTTTATTTGAAATACTACTCTTTAGTTTGCAGAAAAAATCCTGACAGGCCAGCCAATTGCCTTCGCAAACACAGAAAAGGCAGTAAACCTGTTAAGAAAAAACTTGGCAGTGAACCTTATGCAGGAATCAGGTAAATGACATTGTAAATGAGAAAGTGTTCTCAATGTGCTCACCTGGTTAAATAAAGGTTAAAGGGGACATATCATGCTAAATCCACTTTTTTAGCCCTTAAATGCATTTTGTTGTATATTTGGAGTGTTTAGAAGTACAGAAAATATGAAATTATTCTCTTCAGGTGCTTCGTTGATATCTTTATATTCTGTTTTGGCCCTATTTTTCAACCTGTTCCGATTTTTCTGTTATCTATGACGTTTTGTGAACTAATACGTCACAGTATTTGCAGCGGAACTGCCAAATAAGGGCATTGACTTCCGGCCCAACACTTCGAGCAATCCGCCATTTCTATTTCTCACTGCAATTTTGTAGTCCAAGCTAAAGGATGCAGAAGTTACGAGAGGGTAAGTTAAAATGTTCGGTTGTTGGATGTAGTAACCCACACACTTCATTACACCGTCTAATGTAGATGAACTGCCGCGCTTGTGTGTCAGGACGCATATGTTTAACTGAAAGAACGAGCAGAGAGAGAGACCCGGTCGCGCGCGCGCTCACTCTCTCTCTTCAGAGAGGCGAAAGTGTAAACAAGACATCACCGTCTCCAAACTAGACGCTGTCTTGCTCTCTCTCCCTCGCACATATTAATCAAAATAAATCGACACGGTGGTAAAAGGTCGGAAGACCAAAGTTTCATGTGTAAATACAGTAACACACCATTGCGATACATCCATATGAAGACGTTGTTCTGCAGGTTCGTCGTCTTCATTTTTATCTCGCTCCGGCTCCGACATGTAAGGCTGGATGGACAAGTCTTCCGTTGTCGACATTTTGTTAATAACTTGTGAATAAAAAGTTTCTGTGCCGCTAGATAATCGTATCTCTGCTATCAAACTACAAAAATGGCTGAACAGGGTGGAGTTGAACCTCTGCAACCTGTAGAGGGGGCGGGGTATGAAGTGTCTCAGTTGTATTTAAAGAGACCGCACCAAAACGGGTTGATTGAGACGCACGTCAGAAAAGGGGTGGAAAAGGGACCTGTGGAGCTATAATAATGAGGAATTCAGACCCAAGCATTGCAATTCCGCTTTATATAGACTACAAATGTATGATTTATATGTAAAAAGGAACAATTTAAAAGCATGATATGTCTCCTTTAAATGAAAAAAATGAAAAATGCTCCTAAGGGGGTTACATTAACAAAATGCAAAAAGGTTCAGTTTATTTAAGTTAAGGTTCAGAGTATTTAAACAGTGCATTACATATTGACAAGTACAAATATTCTTGTTCTTTGTGTTTAAGCACATTTTGTTTTTAATATTATTATGATTTAAAGGCAGGGTAGGTAGGATTTTTCAAAAAAAAAAAAAACATTCCAAATTTGTTTAAACTGTCTTTATATACCAATACATAATTAAAATGTAAGTACTCTGAAAAAGAAAATATAAAAATCGAGTGACTGTAGACCTTTTATTCTGCAATAAACACAGCTCATTATTTCCATTCACTCCCACCCCCTCCCTTCTGAGCTCCTTCCAAAGCCACGCCCCCAAAACACATGAACGCGCGACGCCAAACGCTCAGGCTCAGCTGGAAGACGCATTTATTACCTGAGACGAGTGGAGAGGAAGGAGCGCAGTACATACAGTGACGTCATGTCAGAATCACATGTAATAAAATACCTAACTTTATCACTATGAATATAAACAAATAAGATTTCTTTTAGTACTCACTATCAAGCTAGCATATCGATAATGGTAAAGTTTCATTCGGTAACGAGCTATATTTATAAGGCAAAACTAAAAACAGGTTGCATTGATACACGTTTTTCCATTACCATCAGTTACACTGTGATGAAGTTGAATTTCGTGTAAGATTCATAACATATACGGTGTTTTGCATGTAAGAGTTTCCATGATGAAAACATTGTTGACTCTAATGAAGACTAACGTACACTCCGAGTCCGGAGACAAGTACCGCATCGTCGGTTCGAGGACAGGTCCGGGGTTGAGGGCGAAGCAGAGGAGGTCGTTCAAGAGTGCGGGCAGGGTCCGAGGAAGTAGTTTTTGCCTTGTTTGCCTTCTCTGACTGCATATGCAGGTGCTTTGAGCTGAATATTTCTGGGATGGTGACATGTGATGAGTGCACGCAGGGCAGCGCGCGCAGTGGGGCTCGGGCACGAGACATGAAGGCATCTGATTGGTTCTTTACATTCGCACCGAATGGCAGTGATTGGTCAGAGTTTTTACTGTCCTGCAGCTGCTACAGAGGTCAGATTTTTTTCATTCCTTTTTCTGAACACATAATGTATTGACTACTCTCAGGATGGAAGGACCATTTTACCCAGTATAAAAAAAATGTTTCTGAACAGGATTACCTACCCTACCTTTAATTAAAGAGGGCATGGGCAACTAATGCACTATATATTTAACATATGAGCAGAAACTTTATAATCCGTCCAAAACTAGTCAACGAAATGTTTTCTTTTATATTTCGTCTGTAACATATCGTTTTTGTGATATGTTAGGGCATATAAATGTTAATTTGCAGTTTAATATGTTGCTTATACAAGGACATTTTATTTCAACATATTTCAGTCGATTTTACTCATCTCAGTATAGCAATATAGTTTGGGAAAAGCTGTTCATTCATTTACAGACAGAAAAGCGATTTAAAAACAGTATTTTTGCAGTTTGCAGACACTATTGCATATTGCGATTAGAACAAAGCACTTAAGAATAAAGAACTTACTATTCACAATCCTCAGCTGGATCCGTTGCTCCTCGAAGTGAAACTAAACCAGCACTTCTGAGGTTATTATTATTAATAGTAGTCTATTTTACAGCAAAAACTTTATAATCCGTCCAAAACTAGTCAACAAAATGTTTTCTTGACTGGTGGTACCACCTCTCACATCCATCACAGGCAATCTGAATGATCATACAATATAATGTATGAGGTTATCTCAGTAACCAGCTTTTTTGTTTTTGTTTAATTAAAAATGTTTATAGTTTTACAGATTCAGTTCCTGTCATACATTCATAAAGATGAAACATCACCAGCATTGCTGCAGTGTGTTATAAATCCTCAAAAGGTAATATACAGGGATCATTATACATTATACATATACATTTCTGGGATATAGATGTGCAAAATTTTGATGATGATGGCTGGTACCTCAATTTCAGGATGCCAAAAACAACATTTATTAAACTTTGCAATGACCTCGCCCCTGCCATTCACCCCCAAATAACTACGATGAAAAATCCTGTACCCCTGGAAAAGAGAGTTGCCATCACTCTCTATAAATTGGCAAGCAATATGGAGTTCCATGATGTGGCCAATTTATTTGGAGTTGGTATCAGCACAGCATGTGACATATTTTGGGAGGTGTGCAAGGCACTTTGCCAAATTAGGGAGAAGTATGTGACAAGGCCAAAAAATGAGGCAGACATGTAAGCTATCATTGGTGTCTTTGAAAGCAAGACTGGATTCCCAACGACGGCACACACATCCCCATCAGTGCACCTTCAGCATACCAGTGTGCTGCTTCCAGGCCTTGTGGACAGCAAGTACAAGTTCCTTGACCTCGATGTTGGCTGGCCGTGGAAATGCCATGATGCTTTCATGTTTGAATCTTCTCGTCTTCCAAAAGCTTGAGAATGGATCATTCTTTCCGAAAATAACGAGAAAGATTAACGGGGTTGATATACCTGTTTTGATTGTGGCCGACTCTGCACACAGTCTAAGCAAGAATGTTATGAAGCCTTTCCCTGAAGGCAGAGCAACTGCTTCGCAGCGCAGCTTCAATGAGCTCCCGAGTCGGTCAGGCATCCATGTGTGCATGCATATTTGGACGCCTTAAGGGCAGATGGCGGACTCTGATGAAAAGGAATGACTCGAGGACAAGCAACATAAAATACATAGTCACAGCATGCATTGTCCTTTTGTGAGCTCATTTTCTGCCAGTGCGACAGTTTGTTAGCGCTCCCAAATGCCAGAGGGGCCGGACCATTTTATATATATATATTATATATATATATATATATATTAGTTTTTACAGGCCGGCATCATATAGGATGGGTTTTTATCGCTTGCACGGGTTCACTATGGCTATAAAAATAATAATATTCGGCAACGGCTGGCCTGGTCCCGAGATGGGCTGGCTGACCCGATCTACTCAAATTGGATGTTCAGTTAAAATCAAGTACATCATCAAAGCGAGTGCAACACAAGCTAATTATCAGTAAAAGCTTGATATTGGAGCGTTAAAAAAAGGAGACTGAGGAGCGGTGTGCAAGAGAGAACAGAGAATTGATTATGCACTTTTTTCAGTGCTTTAGTGCTTTCAGTGCTTTCCTCCCACCACACCATTCAGTTATGGCCCGTACCCTAGCTATCTTGCTCCTTCTGAGGTTCAATTTGGCCCCGCTGCTCCAAATGCCACACCTGTGTCTGGCCCAATGCAACAGTCTCAAGTGTGTTTTTTTCTTTTTTTTTTTTTTTTAAGTATTTGCACAAAGCAAACTTTGTTTGAGTTTTCACCTGAAAGAACATGGAAGTGTTATTACAGCTCTGCCCAGTAGCATAACTTTTGTCTTCAGAAGTTCACTCATTTCATTGTGTATTATTATTTGTAGTTCAACTTGTACAAAAAAGTCAATTTAAAGGACAAGTTCAGTATTTTACACTTAAAGCCCTGTTTACAGATCGTTTCTGATGAAATAGAATGGTTAAGATTAAAATTTGGACACATGCTGCTGTCCCGAGAATTTTAGGGTTATTTCGCTTCCCCCCCACCTCCACAATGGCAGCCTATGGGCACTGGAACAATCCTTCATAAAACGCATTAAACTTTCGTTTACAAAGACATGAAACTCACCGAGTGGTCAGGGGTGTTCACTGATATGCTCACACAAATATCGCTGCAAAAGATGCTTTCCAACAGGTTTTATCGTAGTTTTTGTCAAACACAAAAATAAAAAAAACTTGGACAAAAACTACGATAAAACCTGTTGGAAAGCATCTTTTGCAGCGATATTTGTGTGAAACCTAAAATTCTCGGGACAGGAGCATGTGTCCAAATTTTAATCTTAACCGTTCTATTTCATCAGAAACGATCTGTAAACAGGGCTTTAAGTGTAAAATACCGAACTTGTCCTTTAACAAAGGTACAATGTAAGTTTTTTTTTTTCCTGGAAGAACTTGATAGAACTGCTCTGTTTGTAATATGACTGCTGCCCAGTGGCAAAGGTGTAGCAGAAGTTTTGGAGAATGTTGTCAGGAGGTATTCCTGAATCTTTTTGTTCATTTTGGCATTTTGTTGTGCTGGATTTCTTGTCACTGTTTTTATGACAACTGAGTAATAAAAATCTCTAAAGCCTTGCGGATGTGTTCTCCCTCGCTGACTTCACGGAGTTGAGTTTGCATGGCATCATGATTGATCTGTTCCTGTGGCTGCTCAAGTATAAAAATCGAAACAGTACTTTCACCTTATTTTAGTTTGAGCCAGAAACTTAGCAATGCTGATCAATTTTGGCTGGTAGCAACTGCCAAATAACTTGCCAATGCAAACTAACATTATTACTTAGATGGTGGAAAAATGCTAGTCTAAAAACAAAATTCAATTTTATCATTATCAGCCGTAGTAGCAGACTGCTGTTAATTACTAGGAGGATGTAAAAACCCGCAGGTCTTACCCTGTAACTTGTGAGCCTGTTGGCAGAGGGGTTTACTGTTTTTCTTTTAGTTTTTTAGGCGGACTCGACAGGGCACACAGTGATGACAACATAAACGTTGATTGGCTGAGTCATCATACAAGATATTGGTCTCAGGACAGCTCCCACTTGGCAAAATCAGGACGTTCATCCTTCTACCTACACTTTCTGCTCTTAGCTTCACCTTATCACTGTTGACAGTTCACTCCGCTAGTGGCCACTACTGCAAAAAGCTTCTTTACATTTCAGTCCATACGAATATAATTCTGACATAGTAATACACCCAGTGTTCAATTAGGCTAATTCAAGTGTTTTCATGCAAAGAATAACATTTTCATTAAACTGATTGTTGTTAGCTTTTTAATTATATTATCACAAGGTGCATCAGCTGGCAAACCATTAGACAGTAAAGGCTTAGAAAGGGAATGATTGTGGTGAATGAATGATTAGTTATGTATAGTTGTGCAGAAGAAGAGTTTTTACTATTGTACTATGTAAATAAGTCTAAAAACCTAGATTTACAGTGTAAGCAATACTTACCTTTTAACCTTGATTACATGGAGGAAGACGAATGCTTAAATGAATTTTGTGTCAGAAAATGTGACCTACCAATTCTGGTAGATGTTCTCGTGATTCTCGATGAGATTGTTTGTGATCAGAGAAGTGTTGAGGAGGAGTCGAGGCGCAGTGTACGCTCCGTAAGAGGCTGGCATACCCTTACCGGTACAGTGACATGATGCAAACCTTTGGTCACCGACAAGTCCCAGTCCTGTGCATGGCCACAAACTCCGTGCTGGACTATATATATTCTGCACATCATCACAGGATAACGCAGTGGACTGAAAACATACTGAACCCTTTAGCGTTGAGAACATATGCTGACTGCATCCGCCTAATGGGAGTCCCTCTGGATAATTGCTTTGGGTTCACTGATGGCACTGTATGACCCATTGCCAGACCAGGTGTAACACAGAGGATCCTATATAATGGTCACAAACGCATCCACAGTCTAAAACACCAGGCAGTAGCCATTCCTAATGGTTTGATTGCCCATCTGTACAGCCCTGTGGGTAAGTCTGAATAATTTATCATCTAACATTGTCATTCCCTTTAAAATGTATAAAACATTTTTAAAATATATATTTTTTTATTTAAAAAAGTGTGTGTGGGGACACTGTGTGTGCATCTGCGACTGCAACATCTGTTCATCTCACCTCTCAAAAGATGGAATTCAACAGATGAATGAGTGCAGTCAGAGTGTGTGTGGAGTGGTTGTTTGGGGACATAGCAAACTACTTAAAGTTCATGGACATCAAAAATAATTTAAAAATTGGTTTGAGTAGTGTTGGAAAATTGTATGTTGTGTCTTTGTTAAGAAAAGCACTAACTTGTCTGTTACGGTGTTGCAACCCGGTATACACACGCTGGGGTCCAGTGGTGGATGCATGTCACTGTCACGCTTTGCCTCCTCTAGGCGTGAGAATGACACGCATGAATGAAGGTTGAGTACCAGCAGGGGGCGATCATTTCCTCAATGCCAGCAACTCCCCACGGACCAGAGAGAGAAGCGACATATTGCATTCTCCAAAATTCCCGCGTCGTTCAGGTCGGTCAAAGCCATAGACTGTAAAAAAATATGGATGTAGTGTCCGTGACGTCACCCGTAGGTTTCTGAAGACCCGTTTTTGAAGCCTAAAGTGGGCGTAGCCGACCGTCGCCATCTTGGCAGTGCGTCACTCCCGCATAAACGAAAATGGGCGAAAAACCCTAACGTGACGGCTAACAGACAGCAGAAAAACGGCTAATGATGACTAATGACCACAGCAGCGGGAATCCACCTGTCACTCAAAAGTGGACACCCTTAATTATGCAGAAATTTTAAGGCTTAATATAATTTAAACGGATGAGTTATAAAAAAAATTCACCCCCTCACAGTTGTCATGAAGCATAGGTGTGATTGGCAAAGGACAAAAAAGCAGGAAAATATATACGGCGCACCTACCATGACGCACCGGCGCACCTAAACCCCACCCCAATTTGCACACATTTCTTCGGTCTTAAAATGTCCTAATATGGCACACACACACAAAAAAAAATACACCAATCAGGTCGCATCTAGAAAAGCGCGCCCAAATAGTGCGCCTAAAACGCAATTGCTTCATGGGTTTATAGTTGTACATCATTGTAGTCTTTACACTCAATCTTGTACTTTTTCCTTTTTTTTTTTAATATTTTTTCTTCAATTGAAACTGTGTAATCTTGTGATTTTGGCGATTTAGTTAATGGTTTAGAACGCTTCAACCCAAATAAAAATATTGATACTTCCGGATCCAGCGCCGCCGCAGAGTACGAAGTGGGCGGGCAGGCAGTGGCACTGATGCACTTGAGGCTGCACTTCACTAACGGTTGGACTTCTTACCTCTAGAACAAAGCGAGCGAAGTTTGGTAAGTAATAATTGTGAATTTTACAGTTAGTATGAGTTAACAGTCGGAAAGTTAAATGTTAAAGATGTGCCACAATGTATAATCCTTGATGTTATTTAAAATGTTGTAATTCACTAAATGTGCGTCGATAACATTATCGTTAGATGACATCAGACATCTTTATTTTATATCACAGGCTCGGACATTTATTTATTTCAATTTAAGTGACATACACTGATGGATTAACATACAAAAATGCGTAGCAGCAATTTCCAGCAAACACAGAACGTTGGCACAACGTACCCAACCTTCGAACAACGTTTTAACAACATGGCCAGAAGGTCGCCATAACTACGTTGTGTGGTGAAGGTTGTTATGGCGTTGTCACAATGTTGACATTGAACTACTGTTCAGGCCTGTTAAGGTTGTTATTAAAAATGTAATTGTCAGAACGTCGGCCGTTTCTCAATACCAAGTACGCAAACTTCGGACTTGCGTCCTTGGTAGTTCGGACTTGACAAGTTTGACTCAGAAGAACGAACTCCTGAGGACGAGAGGACGCAAGTCCGGTTATTCTGCAAATAGAACAGTGCGTTCTTGATCGCGTCACTCAACGAAATCTGTTATAGGCTAAAACACCACTCTGTCTCTTTTCATTTAAAAATATCTTAAACATATTAATGGACACGTAAATGTGGTTTAGGCAAGGTGTAGCCCATTGATTCTCTTCACTGCATATATTTATAACAACATGTAATATAAAACACAACCCTGCTTCTTTTTGTTTTCATTTAAAAAATATGAAACATTGATAATTAAAACTGACATTTAACAAACAGAGACAGGTTTGTGTAATTTTTATTATTATACATGTACATACAGTGAAGAGAATGTATACTAAAATAAATACAAAAAATATTCTATACATTTTAAAATATATAAAATAAAATAAAATTACACAACCCTGTCTCATTTCAAGTGAACTATCCCTTTAAAATCCAATAGCCATGTTTTCTTTTGATACAGAAACTAATTTCAGACCATGTATGTTTCAGCAGCTGTGAGGCATAACCACCGAAAAGGAAACCGTTCTACGTCACGACGCTTCCTACGCTACGTCATACGCCAGCATCCATCTCTGTGAACGCGCACCGGCCGCCACCGGAAGCCAGTTATTTTAGTTTATAAAGTTTTAAATATGTATATTTTTACGACAAAACTGCACGGATTACCCTCAGAAGGCCTTCGTTTATCCCCCTGGAGCCGGATGGATTATTTTTGTGAAGGATGCATGCACATTTTCCGACGTGAATCAGGTGGACCCCATTGCCTCACATTATAACCACTGAAAGATCTAAGACATTTTCTAAAATAACTGAAAATGTGTTCGTCTGAAAAAAGATTGACATATGCATCTCGAACGGCTTGAGGGTGAGTAAATCATGGCTTAAATATCATTTTTGGGCGAACTATCCCTTTAAGAATCCTGAAATCCTGTCGATCCTGAAATATCGATACTGGTGTTGCATCTATTCTAAAGGATCTATCCACTCATAAAAAATGTCGATCCTAAGGTGTTTTTTTAACCAGTAATTTTATTTATTTAGCACAAATTTATTTTATTCATAAAGTATGCATTAAATTGATTAAACATGACAGTAAAAGCTTTTACATTGTTACAAATATATATTATATATATACATGTCATGTAAATGCTGTTCTAATAATTATGATGCTGAAAATTCAGCTTTTGATCACAGAAATAAATTACATTTTAACATATTCAAATAGAAAACAGATTGCCAGTTTTAAATTGCAATAATATTTCACAATATTTGTTTTTACAAAGATTTACTGTATTTTTGATCAAATAAATGCAGCCTTGGTAAGCAGATTAGACTTCTTTCAACATTAAACATCTCACCGACCCCAAACTTTTGAAAAGTAGCGCACATGTAACATTTACTATTATTATGCTAGTTTGTGCAATTAAATTTATTTTGATTGATCGTTAAAGCTCAAATGGATTGTGTTAATAAATCTGTCAGAAGAAAATGTGCAAAAGTTTTACCTATTGGGGTACAACAACAGTGGCAGTCTTTAAAAAAAAATGAACAATGGTTTTACTACGGTAACCATACACACGACTAATTACAGGCGCATCGAGAGCACAATTATTTTAGAGGTCATGAAAATGTATTCAGATTTAGCATATTAATGATGCATTCACCTCATATATCATGCAGGGTTCGTACACCTTTTCCAAGGTCAAATTCAAGCACTTTTCAAGCACTTTCAAGGTCCATTTTAAAGCTTTTTCCAGCACCTTACACCACCGTAAATTACATACCAATACATAGTCAAAATTATTTAGCGTTTTTATCACATTAAAGGAGATAATGCTATAAACAGCCAAAATTGTGTTTCGTAATCGGATATTTAAGCAAATCACAAGTTTTATTTTTCAAAATGTATCACTGTCTAAGTAGAAAATGCCTATGAATAATACTTTTCATTATATTAATGTACAAATATTGCTTCCCAGATAATGTGATTTTCAGGCTGTAAAACTGAAGTAATTTCAAGGGCTGAAAAAAAATATGAAGACATAGAATTTGAACAGAAATATTTTACAGGCCTTGGTTTTGGGACACATTCTTGATATAGGCTAGATAAGGTTTGAACAAAATCTGAGACAGTGCAACAACAACCTGTAAATCCATTTGAACCCAGAAGACTGACAGTGCACAAGCACCTGCCTGATAAATAGCCTATATTAATAATTTAAAAAAAAAAGTATTTCATTGCCAAGACATATACATTCATCTACTGGAATAGAGCAGTGTAAATATTGCATAAGGCCATCCTCAAGCTTACAGTCGTCTACTTGTATGACACTCCATCTGACACGATTTCTGTTGTTATGCACTGGGCTGACGTTTGCAGGTAGTTAACGGTACAGTTACTGTGCTGTAATTTTGGCTATGTTCACTGCATATTCCATAAATGAACGTGCCGTAACTGACATGCAATACTTACATTACATTATCACACCAAGTACTCTCAATCACTAATGGCCCCCTTCAGACAGGACGCAGAATGCGCTGTGCCATGAAACCCTTTTTTTCTTTCTTCAATGGCTTGCGCCGCGCGAGGACGTTTTGTTGCTGCATCGACCAAAGCATTGGCGAGCTCGCGCGCAAATATAGTTCAACTTTTGCTGCTGCGCTCAGTGACGATTACCCGCGCGGCCAGTAAAAACAGGGCATCCAAACAAGCGCGGGAATCAAAATAAAAACTCCGCCTACTTTTGCTCAGATCGCTCTGCATCTGAAGGGCTACATTTTATTTCTCATTTAATAAACAAACTATTCAGTCAGATAGGTATTTGTTGTGAAAGAAATAGTTACAATTTCAAGCATTTTCAAGCATTTTATCCCAAATTTAAGCACTTTCAAACCTTGAAAACACAACATCAAAATTCAAGCATTTTCAAGGATTTCAAGCACCCGTACGAACCCTGATCATGACACACTGCTTTCCCCTAAAGGAAAGTACATTTAAATCCAAGTGCCTGCTTTTAAAAGTAAAAAGTATCAGCGTTATTGAACCCTGTATTTACTTGGTATCGGATCAATACCAAATTTTGCAGTATCCAGTGTACTTTCTGTTCTGTGGTGTGCAATCTCCACTATCTCTCTCTCCTATTGTATGCAGTCCTTTAACATGCTGTCGTTAATAACATTGTCACATTATCTTCCTCTCTTCCAGACAGGGGCGGACTGGCCATCTGGAGCACCGGGACTTTTCCCGGTGGGCCGCTGGCCAAAGTGGGCCGGCCCACCCGGTAAACAAATATATCTAGCCTATATATTTTTTTTTTTTGTAAAAAATTACGGAAATCATTACATTTATTTTCTACGCAAATGAATGAGTGAGTCGATCGCGCGGGCGCGGCCGACAAGTGTTTAGTGAGTGGATTGCACTCCCTCCCTTTTAATTAGTTTGGTCCAGAGCCATAGAGAGAAAGAGTTGCGACACTCCCATAGACTTCCGTTGTAAATAATGGCGGCGCTTTTAACCGCCTACTTCCGGGATTTGAAGATCGGAATAGTTCCAAACACTGTCATTTTGGCGTTGGACACCATTCACTTACATTGCTGCGCGTCGAGTTGTTCCAGAGTTAAGTTGTTGAAATATCGACCTCTTTTGAATTGTCAACTGTCTATTTTGTATCAGAGGCCCTTTGCGATGCTTATACTGGTCTTCATTTGTACATGCACAGCGTAATTATTTATATTTTATGTTGGTTGTTTCAACCAATTTTCAAGCACTGCCTGCTAGCTAGCTAGCGCGACTTCGTCAGCTAAGAGTTCGGTAATGAATCGCTGCCACCTTTATAGCAACTTTTATTTTATTTTATTTTTTGGGATATACTAATTTTTCATTATGTTTTATTGTCTTGAGTGAAGCGGCTTGTGAGAACAATGCTGGACCTCTAGGATTGTTATGGCCACCAGTCCTGTCTGTTTCATGGATCACCTGCCCCTGGTTTTTGTTTTTCTTGTTCACACACTCACACAAGCACACATTTTTGTTGTCTGTCATTGTTTAATAAAAATATTTTATTTGAAAACCTTCATTTGTATCAGCAATGCTTAAATTCGTTTTTAATCTGTTATAGTTTTGATAATGTGCATGGCTTAATATTAAAATTATATTCTTAGTCTTAACATGATCATGTTTCACGTTGTGGTCCTGGGGGTGGCCACTTTCATCAGAAGAAGTGAGCTAGCTTCTAAGCGAATTCTGAACGGACCGCCACGGCAGACCTCTTTGCGTGATCACGAAGGTAGGCTAATGGCTGAATCAAAATTTATACGCAAAATCACGGGAATCAATAGCCTAATACAGCCCAGTTGTGCTAAAATAAATATCATATGTCTATCATCAGATGAACGATATGGAAAAGTTAAGTTAGAGCCGCTAAAGCCAGTGCTACTACCCATGCGAACATGAACACTAAGCTTTTCCCTCCAAAAATATAGCCTAAAACTTGTCTCCAAATGCAAAACTGACATTAACAAAATGCAATAATGCAATAACAGCTGAAAAAGTACTTGGGTGTGTGTTTTATTTTATATTTACCGTTCAATAATGCAATCGCTGCTGTCTGTCCCATAGAAGAGCATGACAGCCAGCGTGTGTTTTAGAACTATTGCGGCTTACATGAACCACGTGACAGCCATAGCGGCGACATCAAAGAGTGTCGCAACTCTTTCTCTCTATGGCTCTGGTTTGGTCTACTCCATAGGTTGGTTTCACGTGACGTCACGCTGCTGCATCGCGAGAGCGCGAAATTCAGATGGAGGGCAGGAAGTGAAATAGCTGAGGATCTGCCGTCTGATAAAATGCCAATGTATTGTGTAGTTTACGGCTTCTCCAATCGTTCTAATCGAGAAAAGGGAAAGGGTTTTTATAGAGTACTGAAGATTGTCACTCATACATGTGAGAAATGTAAAAAGCTCACAGAACAACGCCGTAAAAAGTGGATTTTTAACGTAAGTTACATCTGCGGTCGGGAGGAGCAGAGTCTGTTAATGCCCGTGTCTGCAGCGACCACTTCGCCGGAGGTATGTTAGCTAGCCAACGTGTTTTTGTGTCTGTGTTTATATAGCATTAGGTTGTCGTTAAATGCTCATTTATTTAGGCCTCGTTTACACTGTCAGTGAAATGTCACCCAATTCCGATTTTTTGCTCATGTGATAGATCCGATGTGTTCTATGACACTGTAAAAAGGAAAAAAAAACGCATGCATTCGGATATTTTGAGATCGGTTTCAGGCCTCATTCATATGTGGAAATAAATATGTGGATATGTGCCAATGCGACTGTCATGTAAACAGGCGGATCGGATTTTCTGAGGCATTAGACAACGTCTCCGCGGTTAAAGGCAATATTTAAACACAATATGCTCCCACCAGTCCTGAGATCTCTCTCACACACAATAACTGAAGCATATGTGCAATGATGGCACTTTTCGTCCTCCTTCGCCTCATAATCATGGTGATGTTTGGCGAACTTCGCATATATCGCAGAGCTAGGATCAAGCATAATTAACGTTCGTCCATCTGTGCAAGAGTATTTAACCCTTTAAGCATGCGCAATGTTTCAGATAGTATGGCAAGTGTAAACACATGAATCGGATATGGGTCAGAGTTGAAAGAACGTGTAAACAGACGGTCAAATAAATTGGATAAATGTACAATACGGACACTCCGCAACGGTTTCCTCCATAGACGTATTCTCCGTGTTTACTTCCTGCCCTCCATCTGAAATCGCCCCGCCTTCGCACGTCATAATAATCACGTGACTGAAACCCAGCTATTGCGTATCTTGAAACACGCCCCCTTTCACGTCCTGGAACACACCAAGCCGACGCCGATGAACTAGCGCTGATGAAAGCCGACTCTGTTGTCGCCTCGCGTCGCGGGAAAAAAGCTGCACTTGAACACACCGAGAAAACTACAGCCGGCTGTCAGCTAGAATGCGCGTTCTGCGTCTGCGTGTAAATGAGACAACGGTCTATTTCTGCATATATATTCATCTATATTCGTCATTCAAAAAGAGAAACCGACGCTGCCGGCTGCAGATAATATACACAAACTGTAAACAAAGCAGTGTTGCTTACCGTTTTGAATATCAATCCTGCTAAACACTTTCTTTATTCCACTCCGCTCATGTTAATATTGAAATATTCGCCAAGGAACACTCAGGTAACATGACGTGACATTAGAACAGCCTTCTATCTGTGTCGTTTTGACTTCTTTGCTCGCTGTTTTGCTATTATCGTGCACTGACTTGTTCACTAACCAGATAATTATTTTATAATAATTTATATAATTATTATAATTGTCCATGTATGACAAGAGGAAATAAAGAAAAGGTGGAGCTGAAATAAATACATTTGTTAAATACAAGAAATATTTGTTATTTATATATAAAATATTTCAATTTATATATAATAAAAATTATATATAAATATATACAGTATATACATGCAAATATGTTTTAAATATATACATGCATATGTGTGTGTATTTATATATTTATTTATATATACAAAATAATTATACACAGTACACACGCATATATCACGTAGACACAAACTTTTATTTTGGATGCGATTAATCGCGATTAATCTTTTCCCAGCCCTAATTTTTATGCTATAAGTGGTGTTAAAAATTATTCTGCACATTTTTGTGCCAATGTGTTATGATGTGGGATGTGGTGGGCTGCTGTGGGCCAGAAAGTCCAGGGCCACTTTTTGGTCCCAGTCCGCCCCTGCTTCCAGAAGCCTGGTGTCTTCAAGCAAGTATTGCTTTTTTAAATTTAAATCTCGTCCTGTTTTGTTTGTGTGAAAGAAGTCCTTCTCAAAATCTGTTTGTGTTTCTGTCACTCTCTCCCGCTTGCTCTATCTATGATAGAAATGCCAGGCCAAGGGTCAACCAGGCGAAGTTGTATGGTTTGCCATACAGAAATTAATGTGGCTTGCAAAACCTGCAACACATGCAAGGAAGAACAGCCACATAAGCTGAGGCTAAAAAAACTAAACTAAAAAAGTTTGCTCAGAAGAGGGAGAGCTGGGTGCATATGCAGAAAAACGTCGCACCACCTCTCATATCCAGGGTGAAGCTGTGTTGTTGGTATGCGATTGCTTTCATTGTTTTTATGCAGGTTATTTTCCAAATGCTGCTATATATATTTTAAAATAATATATGTTACTTTGTATGAGTGTGTCCTAGTATTTTTAGCTCGAAAAATTGCAGGCACTGGGATTAAGGGGGGTTTTACTTTTGTCCAAGCCTGGGGAAAAGCCGAATGCTTGGGTGTCTGAGGTTTTGGCACCCCGCTGTCAGCTGAATGAGACATCACACACAACAGTCAAAACAACCCACCCGTTGCAGGCCTGTAACGTTGCTGGGGAGCGTTGTGGCCTTGAAAACAGCAAATGGCCTCTTCACTCGAATGAGCCAAAATAAATCAACAGATCGCCTTAACTCCTGGTGAACGCAGATGAACTCTGCGATGTTCCTCCTTGGAAACGGCTGATCGTCCTGTATTCCCCCCGGCAGTCGCAGAAAGGCGGCGCGGTTCTCTCCACTATGTCAGCGGGGGTTAGAGTGCGGCCTGGTCCGGATCCCGGAGCTCTAACTTAATTCAGTCACAGAAATCAGTCTTGTCCTCGAAATAAACTAAACTCAGATGACTATTTGCAGTCAAACTCCAGTTAGCCGTCTGGTTTCTCACTCTCAGTCTCAATTAGGGTTGCCAACTGTCCCGAATTAGCCGGGACATCCCATATTTTGGGTTTAATTTATTTGTCCCGTATGGGACCTCCCTTGTCCCGATTAAACAGACTGCTACGCTGATCTAACCACTGACTGATACAACAGCTTAACACGACACTTGAGAACGATCATGACACCGCATCATCCAATCACAGCCCACACTCACACACATCAGACCATACGAATAACAAACTCTAAATTGAGATTTAATTATTCTTTTGGTACAAATTATTGTTTGATTTGCGAACAGAATCCTCTGCTGTCTGGTCGCTCCCAGTTCGATCCGGTTCAAATCCCTTTCACTGTCCGGCCGGGTTTTGATTTCGGCAAATCAGTTTTGGTGAATTCAAACAACGTGATTATTGTTCATCATCCAACATCCAGCCACGCAAGAAAACATGAAATCTTCCTGAGGGAAAAGTAGGCTATTACTTTCTTTAATTTCTTTAAAATAGTGTATAATGTTACAGAAGCTTTCTATTTAAGATAAATGCTATTATTTTGAACTATGGTTTGTGTGTAGGCCTAATGTCACTTTTTTGTGTGACCTTAAAATTCGTTTTAGAATTAAATTGTAACGTTACATAAATAGGTTAAGCAAAACAAATGTGTTTATATCTGAGAAAATGTTAAACACATACGAACCTGAAATGACATAGCCTATAGGCTACTGTGTGATACAGTACAAATATTTTGAGATTCACTTATTTTCCTGTAAAGAACCTCGATTGTCCCGCATTTTTCTTTTCTGAAGTTGGCAACGCTAGTCTAAATAATGAACGAAGCTCTGGGAAGCAGACTCAGAGGAAAAATAACCTTACTTTAAACTCTTGTACCGAGTATAAAACACAAGCAAAACAAACAAAAGTCTTCAAAACACAGGATATAAGTTTAACACACTAATTAAGTCGTTAAATTCGCTATCTTTTCAGTCTTAATCTCACAACTCACGGAACTCTTTCTCTCACGATCGCCAAATATCCCTCTCACCACCTCTCTCCAATCAGAAGTTCACTTCTCTTCACAGAGGCGGGAATAAATCAAAAATTAACCAATCAACAATAAACAAACAAACCTGCTGGGCAAAGACACGTTTTAGCATGTACATCCCAATCAAACTTTATAGTTTAGCGTAACTCTTAAAGGGGCAGTACACAGATATATCAACTGAACACACAGACACTATTATGATGCTATCTGAATCATAAAAATTATAAATACTATTTAATCAGTAAATAGCTGTTAATGTACTTAATAATAACCCTCACTGGGTTACACAAATAAAAATAAAAATATAAAAACAAAATTGTATTTAAAAAGAACGAAACTTTTTATAACAACAATATACATAAAGTATAGGCTACTAACAAAATGTTATTAAAAATATGCTATTTAATGTTGACAGATTTATATTTCAATATTAATAGAAGGATTTATACATTGAAATGTTTTATGAATGAAATCACAAAGAAATGTTTTTAATTTGCAAAAGAATAAAATAATAATTTTGTCAAACTTTCAATGTGGCTAAGTAACGCTTGCCCTTGCTGTTGCTGAAGTAGCAGAGTCTGCATTTGCTGTTGCATTAGTTGCATCATGTCACTCATCTGCTTTCGAGTCTGTTGTGCATTTGCTCGTCTTCAACCTGTATTTTTTTTCAATTCCAATTCCTTTTCCCTAAGGCCCCATCCACACTACTGCGTTTCCGTTTAGAAACGGAGACCTTTTGCTACGTTTGCACCTCCCGTCCAGACTAAAACGTCAAAAACGAGGCCTAAAACGGAGGAGTTTAGAAACGGCGCCGACCCCGTTTTGCGTTTTGAATCCAGAAATAGAACCGACGCCTATTTTTCATGCGACATGCAAGCGTGTTGGAAGCGTTTCCAGGCAAAATAGAATAGAAAAGATGTTTATATGTAATTTTGACACAAATACATATTAATAAATGACATTTTGATGTTTGAAAGTCTCTAGGTTTACACCATAGACTGTAAAAAAAGATGGACGACGCCCCTTCGCTCTCTTCCATTGATGAGAACTGAAGCCGCCAGTGTCCCGATATGGCGCTGACATCTTGGAACTTGAGTCTGCGCAGTGGCGATCTCGGGACCAGACCCGCGCAGTAGCGATCTCGATTTCTTTCGATTTCTTACAGGTTGAGTTGTTGTTGCCCATAACACGCTAGCATTCTGCTAATGAACGCTGATTGGTCAGTGAAGGACTGATTACAACCAGAGATACCGCTTGATGGCATCGTGGCTTTCGAAGCGGGACCAGAAACAAACAAAACAAAAACTCTTCTAGCACGTGTGTTTGCCTGTGTCAGCTGTGTTGTGTGTTTGCCTGTGTCAGCTGTGTTGTGTGTTTGCCTGTGTCAGCTGTGTTGTCGATGCCTTGAGAGAAAAGAAAGTGCAGAGCACGAAAACACCAAAGTGACTGAAGGATTGCCGTAAAGCAGTATCTCTGGTCGTACGATGTGTATGACGTCATTGACACTTTAAAAGACTTTTTAAAGCGAATAAGTGACTCTAAAAATTCTAACACCCAGCAATGTGTAATTTCTTTGCATCTCCTTTCGAATACAACATTCAAATTACCAGACAAAAAATTATATCCTGAGAACAGTGGATTTTGAGGGGTATAGCTCCATAGACCTCCATTCATCCTGCACTCGTCCTGTGAGCGCCCTCGCATGGACAGAGACGTGTTACTGCAGCCAGTCCAGAAACCTGAAGTAACCAGAGAGTGCCAATTCTCTTCCTATTAGACATTCTCTGATATCATATAATAAAGGCTAGATGTCTCGTCCGCGCTGCTGGCCAATGGAGGTCGACGTCCGCACACGGCGGCCATCTTGCCACAGGCAGCTCGCTCACTCACTCGTAACATTGTGTTTTAATGGTGCATGTACTTTTAAATAACCATAACTTGCTCAATTTTCTACCGATTTTCAAATGGTTTGGTTTGTTATAAACGTCAGAGATGCAGTTATGACACTGCATACATATGAATAATTAAGAAAATCTGCAATTTCAACATGTTCCAGCGTTCAGAATTATAGCCACGTTAATAACGTTTGTAAGAAACCAAACCGTTTGTAAATCCGTCAAGATTTCAGCGAGATAAGAGGATTTGTGTTCGTGCTGATCACTCACCTTACTTCAGATACCACAGAGCTCGCCAGAAAGCTTCCCTGTGACAAGATGGTTTGTTATAACGTTTACCTGTGATGCCGTTCGAGACTCCGCCTTAAGACATCTAGCCTTATATGGATATCTATGGGTTTCGGGACATAGTCGCGTACAATAGAAGCCCCATTTCATTGGCTAGGCACCAACCAATAAAACGGCTCCTTTGAACACCCCCGCCCCCCTTTCTCTCTCGCAGCCACTGAGTTGCAAGTGCACAAATTAGTTTTGCACCTGAGTAGCAAAAGTCAAGGCGCGAAATTTGAAATGGCAATGACAGATTTGAGAAGCTGCAAGTGCCTAATTGTGGTTGTACTGCGAATATGAATGAAAGATTAAATGCAAATATATATTACAAGTTTGTGTGTCATTGTATTTCCGTGAGTGGCATTTTACACATTTGTGACTATTGTCTGCGAGTGTAAATTTCAACGTTCAACTTTAGATTTTTATTTTACAGGTTCTCACATTGGAGCTGTGAGTGTAAATGTTCACGTACAAGTTCTCAAATTCACATCTACGTGCTCTCCAGTTTTGCTACTTTTTTTTTTTCCTTCATAATAAAGGAAGTCATTAGGTTTTGGGGGAACACCTTACAATGTTTATTAGTAGTCATGAACTAATAATGAACTGCACTTACACAGCATTTATTAATCTTTGTTAATGTTAATTTCAACATTTACTAATACTTCATTAAAATCTTGTTAACATTAGTTAATGCACTGTGAATAACATGAACAGGTTTATTTTGATAAACTTTAACAAATACAGTAACACATGTATTGCACATGTTAGTATTAATGTATATTAATGTTGCATTAATGTTAACTAATAAACCTAATGAACATTATTGTAAAGCGTTACCAGTTTTGAATGACAAAGTAAACGAAAGCATTTTCATTTCTGGGTCAACCATCCCTCTTATTTCTCAAGCACCGGTCATAGACACAGCCACTGGGTTAAGATGTTTTATTGACTGTGGGACTTCATGACTGCGCCGGTTTATTAGGAAATGCAGTTCTCTTGAAGATAGTGAGAACTGCTCTTTCACAGCCGTCTGACGTGTGGTGATCTAGCTCATGAGTTCATGAATCCGTCATCATGTCCGCCCCCTCTCCACCGGTGGCGTCACTCAGGCTCAGCTCCTCCAACATCTCGGCCAGAGAGATCCTGGGAGCGCCGTCGTCCTCCGTGTCGCTTTCCACAGGGATCTTTGAAGCATCTGTACAGGGAACATGACTGATGTGAGTAAAGTGAGAACATGACTGATGTGAGTACAGTGAGAACATGACTGATGTGAGTACAGTGAGAACATGACTGATGTGAGTACAGTGAGAACATGACTTCAGGAGGTGTACGCTCAGGGCTGACGGGGTTCATCACCTCTGAAGATGTTGACGTTCTTCCTCAGGATCTCGTCCTCCTCCAGGTCCTCCAGGAATTCATTGTATTGTCTATGAGAAACAATCATCATCAGACGGGCAACAAAAGATGATTTGGAAAGAATAACGATTGATTTCCATTCCAAAACAAAGGTGACGTTTCAATTATATTTGGAGTTTTGTTATAGCTCAGATGTATTTCTATACACTTTATCATTTCAACACCACAGGAAAAACTAATTTGCTACTGAACAGACATCACTTTATTCTACTGAATTATATCAAAGGTTTAATTAAAATATTACTAAAGAATATTATTCAATACTTTAAAGGGGTGGTTGATTATGATTTGACTTTTCTAACTTTAGTTAGTGTGTAATGTTGCTGTTTGAGCATAAACAACATCTGCAAAGTTGCAACGCTCAAAGTTCAAAGCAAAGGGAGATATTTGCTTTTACAGAAATCACTGTTTAAGGACTACAACAAACGGCTGGTAGAGACTACACCACATTCCTCCCGGGGTAGTGACATCACAAACCCTAAAATTTACATAAACCCCGCCCCCTGAACACGATTTATAGATTATCAAGACAGAATATGATAATTAATGACTAGAAGACACATCAGCTGCATAAACTCACCAACTAACTGCTCAGAAATGTTGTCTACACGTTGACACTTCTTGAGTCTCTCCATCTTTGTTTGAACATAAAAGGCTAAAAGTTCTTGAAATTTTCAGTGTGTGTCTGCGTGAGGCAATCGAAGCTGCTAAGAACGAGCTCTTGAAGCTCCGCCCCCTGTGCCGGGAGCAGCAGCTCATTTGCATTTAAAGGGACACACACACAAAAACGGTGTGTTTTTGCTCACCCTCAAAAAGTGTCAACTTTAACATGCTATATAAACATATCTGTGGAGTATTTTGAGCTAAAACTTCACACACACACTCTGGGGACATCAGAGACTTATTTTGCATCTTGTGATAAGGGCATTATACCACCCTTTTAAGGCTACATGCCAGTAAATAATTAAGCAAACTAAATGAATTAAATGAAAAAGCAACAGAAGAAAGAGCGCTTCCTGTAGTTTGTCAGTATCTTAAAGTTACTGAAGTTATCAAGACAACAAGTGATTTTCTCTATTTCTTGTCAATACTGCAGATTAACTTTTAGGCAGTAAGGTGTCATTTGGTAATATAAGTTAATGCATCATCTAACATGAACTAACAGTGAGCGCTCTTAACCTGATTGTGCGCGTGTTCCTGTAAATGTGTTAACCCGTGTGTGTCTGACCTCTCGTCGTCGGTGTCTGCGGCGTCTCTCTCGCGCTCCAGCTCCCTCAGCTTCCACACGCGGTTCCTCGCTCTCCTCATGCGGTCGTAGCTCTTCTTTATCAGCACCTGAACACCGGCACACATGTTCATGTTCTCCTGCCGCTCAAACAGCACAGCTCAGCAAACACACAAGTTCATGTAGGGCTTCAGTGCAACACAACTCACTCTGGGTAAAAGCATGATAAGTGACTGAAAACGTACGTTATCTTCAGATTTCAAGTGAGAGGTTTTTTGAGTATTTTACGGCACACAGTGGAGGTTTCGCTTCTGCTCACCAAGCCTGCATTCATTTGATCAATAATACAGTAAATCATCTGTTTTCTGTGTGAATATACAGTAAAGTGTCATTTATTCCTGTGATCAAAGCTGAATTTCCAGCATCATTACTCCAGTCTTCAGTGTCACATGATCCTTCAGAAATCACTCTAATATGATGATTTGATGCTCAAGAAATATTTCTGATTATTAGGGCTGGGTAAAAAAATATAGATTTCTCGATTTTAATCGATCCTCATTTTTACGAAACGATATTGATTCTTAAAGGAACTTTGAAATTAAATTTTGGTATGTTTTAGCTTACCTCAAGGGCATCCAAGATGTAGGTGTCTTTGTTTCCGCAGTAGTTTCAATTTTGATATTTTTAGGTCAAACCGTTCTTGTCTGTCAGTCATATAATGTCTATGGTCACTGTCTCAAAGAGCATGCACAGAGTCCAAATTAAAACAATTCCCCATCGTAAGTACACACTGATGGCCTAAGACACGAAACGGGCGGTTTGTGTGAGAAAACGAACAGTATTTATATTGTTTTTACCTCTACAACCACGTCCAAGTGATCTGTGTTCTGGCTTAGTCTGCGCAAGCGCCGGAAGTTTTTACAAGAGGTAAAAACGATATAAATACTGTTCGTTTTCTCACACAAACACACACGCTCGTTTCGTGTCTTAGGCCATCAATGTGTACTTACGATGGGGAATTGTTTAATTTGTGTCAATACCCAGCCCTAATGATTATTATCAGTGTGTAAAACGTTTGAGCTGCTTCATATGTTTGTGGAAACCGTCATTCATTTAATTCTTCAGGATTCTTTTATGAACAGAACGTTCAATAGAACATTTGAAATAGAATCTTTTGAACTAACAAATTTCTTTACTGTCACTTTTGATACATTTAATGCATCCTTGATGAATAAAAGTGTTAATTTCTTTTCACATTCAGAGTTGTGATGAAGAGTTGTGATGAAGAGTTGTGATGAAGAGTTGTGAAGACTGTCTTACCACATCAGGAACATGGTGAGGGTTCATTTTGTTGAGGAACTCATCGTTGATATTGGCATTGGCAAAATCAAAGCTGAGGTATAAGAACAAACGCGTGTTATAATCAAGGCATTGGATGTTGTGTGTGTGAAATCAGTGCAGCGTGTGTACGGACCCCATGACCAGGTCTCCGATGTTCAGCAGGTGACCCAGGAAAGTCCTGCAGTGATACTGCTGACCCGAGTCCATCTCTGACGTCTTCTGGACCCAGACCTCAGCCAGCGTGTGCTGGAAACACACACACACACATATCACTGCATCTTCATGCATTTTTGATTGTATTTACAAACCCAAGTCTCTAAATCTTAGTCGTTTTTATATGTGAAATACTTTGTTCACTGCAGTAGAATCGCAGAACCGATAGCAGAACCTTGTTAACAGAGGTGTGTGTGGGAGATCTCACCTTATTGGAGGTGTGTGTGGGAGATCTCACCTTATTGGAGGTGTGTGTGGGAGATCTCACCTTATTGGAGGTGTGTGTGGGAGATCTCACCTTATTGGAGGTGTGTGTGGGAGATCTCACCTTATTGGAGGTGTGTGTGGGAGATCTCACCTTATTGGAGGTGTGTGTGGGAGATCTCACCTTATTGGAGGTGTGTGTGGGAGATCTCACCTTACTGGAGGTGTGTGTGGGAGATCTCACCTTATTGGAGGTGTGTGTGGGAGATCTCACCTTAACAGAGGTGTGTGTGGCAGATCTCACCTTAACAGAGGTGTGTGTGGGAGATCTCACCTTATTGGAGGTGTGTGTGGGAGATCTCACCTTATTGGAGGTGTGTGTGGGAGATCTCACCTTATTGGAGGTGAGGCCAGCGCCAGCCCCGAGCCTCTGGTCTCTGATGACGTCGATGTCCATGACGAGGAACTCCTCGAGCTGGCGAGGGCTGCACAGGCTGTTGAACGGGTGACGCCAGTACGTGCTCCCGTCCACCTCGGCCACTGAAAACCACACGTTACACACTAATAAATACAGCGTATGCGAGTCCATCCTCAACAGAACTGGCCATCATGCTTCAGTTTGATTAGAACCATATTTCTGTCATGATCATATATCCATTAACATGCTAAACTATGCTAATGCATTTGGTGGCGATTAGATCTGCTACACATGCTCTCCATAGACGTAATGGGTTTATACTGGACAAACTGTATATTCTCTCTCGTACACTAACCCTAGCCATCACACACAACTTTCTGCAGTTTTACATTTAAAAAAAGTACGTTGTCATTTAATCTTTTTTTTTGGGGGGGGGGAATTTAAGCAATTTAATAAAAAAAATAATTCTTAAATTTTTTTTTTTTTTTTTAAGTGTATGTCGGTTGTAATACCCATGTGACTATACACATTTGAGTCCTTATAAACCACATCTACAAGCACGCTCACATTTGCACTGACTCACGCTCTCACTCTCTTTTCCAACCGTTTAGAGTCGGGAATATTTATCTGAAAGAGTCTCTTCTGCTCACCAAAGCTGCATTTATTTGATCAAAAATACAGTAAAACTTTAATATGTAAATATTAAAAACTGTAAATATTATTCCAGTGTAAATCATCTGTTTTCTATGTGAATATATAGTAAAGTGTAATTTATTCCTGTGATCAAAGCTGAATTTCCAGCATCATTACTCCAGTCTTCAGTGTCACATGATCCTTCAGAAATCACTCTAATATGAGGATTTGAAGAAACATCATATTAATGCATCTTTGCTAAATAAAACTTAACTTTTCAAAAGAAGAAAATCGTATTGACCTCAAACTTTTGACCGATACTGTACAGATGCATTTCTGCTGCACAAATATGGATACGTTCATAATTTTAATATAAATACTATAATGGGTCAAACAGAATCAAAATGTTGCCATCTAAAGTATGACTTATTTACTTTACAGATTTATCAAGTTCACATAATTTTTCCCATATAATTAATTTTCAAATTTTTGTCCAAATGAGTAAAGATGATGTAAAATAAATCTAAATTTAATTTCAGCAATTTTTAGGAAGGCGATTTATTATCGCAAAGAAAAAAAATTACAATAAAAAAAATAATATATCAGTCGACCGCTAGTCTTGCCGATTGAACGAGTGTATTTTCTAACTCTAAGCATTGCTGATGTGCTCATTACTGGTGAAGTCATGAACAGGGAAGCCTGGAGTGACACGCAATACGATCAACAGCTGATTCATTTACATCTGCATTTACTGTACGACGAGCATTTTAATGAGACAAATGTTATAATATTGGCAACTATAATTAATATGTATTTGTAAAATACAGTAACACTGTTATTAGTAGCATCTGTCGTTACAGAGCCCCCCCGGAGTCAGCACACTACACGAGGAGCGCTGTGAGGCGAGCGGGGCTGTATCCGGGCAGAACTCACCCTGCAGGGTGTTGGGGTCCATCAGGTGTATGGAGCTGGAGACCCGGATGCACACACACACCTGACCCATGTTACCCAGACTCTGGGCGAGCCGTGGAGACAGACACACCACACTGTCCTGCAACACACACCAGACACACTCAAGTTATGCACAACATGTGAAATCAACCTGTGTGTGTGTGTGTGTGTGTGTGTGTGTGTGTGTGTGTGTGTGTGTGTGTGTAGCTGGACCTACAGGACAGAATAAGGTGAAATTACTGATTCTAATGGCTATACTAGGGCTGTGAAATGATTAATCACAAAATACATTTTTTTTGCATAATGTGTGTGTACTGTGTTAGTGTATATTTAATTTGTATAAATAAATACACACACATGCATGTATATATTTAAGAAAAATGTATATATTTTACATATATACACACACATATATATATATATTATTTTATTATTATTTTTATTATTTTATTATTATAATTATGTAATTAATATATAAAAATACAAATATACAGTACCAGTCAAAAGTTTGGAAACACTACTATTTTTAATGTTTTTGAAAGAAGTCTCTTTAGCTCATCAAGCCTGCAGTTAAAAGAATAAATAAACTAAAAAAAACAGTAATATTATGAAATTCTCTTTTTTAATATACTTTAAAATGTAATTTATTTTTGTGATGCAAAGCTGAATTTTCATTAGCAAGTACTCCAGTCTTTGGTGTCTTATGATCCTTCAGAAATCATTCTAATATGATGATTTGATACTCAGTTATTATCAATGATGGAAACAGTTGTGCTGTTTAATATATTTTTTTGGAATACTTTTTTCAGGATTCATTGATGAGTAAAACGTTAACAGCATTTATTCATAAAAACAGCATTTATTCAAAATAAAAACATTTCTAACAATATAAATCATTACCATCACCTTTTATCAATTTAACGCATCCTTGTTGAATTAAAGTACTAATTTCTTAAAAAAAAATAGTTATTGTTCCCAAACTTTTGAACGGTAGTGTATATTGTTACAAAAGATTTCTATTCTAAATAAATACAGTTCTTTTTAACTTTTTATTCATCAAATAATCCTGAAAAAAGTATCTCGTTCGTTTTTCATAATATATGTGTGTGTACTGTGTATAACTATTTTGTTACACATACACACACATGCATGTATATATTTAAGAAATATTTGCGTGTATACAGTACCAGTCAGTACAGTACAAAGTTTGGAAACATTATTATTTTTAATGTTTTTGAAAGAAGTCTCTTATGCTCATCAAGCCTGCAGTTAAAAAAAAAAAAAAAAAAAAAAAAAAAAAAACAGTAATATTATGAAATATTATTACAATTTAAAATAATGGTTCTCTTTTTTAATATACTTTAAAATGTAATTTATTTTTGTGATGCAAAGCTGAATTTTCATCAGCAAGTACTCCAGTCTTTGGTGTCTTATGATCCTTCAGAAATCATTCTAATATGATGATTTATGATCAATGTTGGAAACAGTTGCTTAATATTTTTTTATAACCTGAGATACTTTTTTCAGGATTATTTGATGAATAAAAAGTTAAAAAGAACTGTATTTATTTAGAATAGAAATCTTTTGTAACAATATACACTACCGTTCAAAAGTTTGGGAACAATAACTATTTTTTTTAAAGAAATTAGTACTTTAATTCAACAAGGATGCGTTAAATTGATAAAAGGTGATGGTAACGATTTATATTGTTAGAAATGTTTTTATTTTGAATAAATGCTGTTTTTATGAATAAATGCTGTTAACGTTTTACTCATCAATGAATCCTGAAAAAAGTATTCCAAAAAAATATATTAAACAGCACAACTGTTTCCATCATTGATAATAACTGAGTATCAAATCATCATATTAGAATGATTTCTGAAGGATCATAAGACACCAAAGACTGGAGTACTTGCTGATGAAAATTCAGCTTTGCATCACAAAAATAAATTACATTTTAAAGTATATTAAAAAAGAGAACCATTATTTTAAATTGTAATAATATTTCATAATATTACTGTTTTTTTTTTTTTGTTTTTTTTTTAACTGCAGGCCTGATGAGCATAAGAGACTTCTTTCAAAAACATTAAAAATAATAATGTTTCCAAACTTTGTACTGTACTGACTGGTACTGTATACACGCAAATATTTCTTAAATATATACATGCATGTGTGTGTATGTGTAACAAAATAGTTATACACAGTACACACACATATATTATGAAAAACGAACTGTTTGGATGCGATTGATCGTCCACAGCCCTGGATTACACTGCGCTACATTAAAGACTTCATGTTTACGAGACGCGCACTCATATTAATTATGAATGAGAGAAAGAAACTGCACAATATGGTGGAATAAGTCCCGCCTTCTAAATAAAACAGCCAATCGCTGATTGGTAAAGCCATCACGCATGTTCACTGGCCAGAGGACAGACTTTCCTTGAAAGCGACTTCAGCTTCACACATACAGTCTCTTCAAACAACACATGTTTAGGCCAAGGTTTCTGCACAGTTTAGCTCCAACCCTGATCAAACACACCTGAGCAAGCTAATCAATGTCTTCAGGATCACTAGAAACTCACAGCTAGGTGTGTTTGATCAGGGTTGGAGCTGAACTGTGCAGGACAGTGGCCCTCCAGGACCGAGTCTGAGAAACCCTGGTTTAGGCTATAGTGTTTCAGGACTCTGCTAGCCAAGCTCAGCTCGCTCCACTGAGCCTCATTCAGCTCCTCTCTGACCCAAACTACTGCAAGAACCACGTAAACCCAGCGCCTCCGCACACCTCTTTCTCAACGTTACTCTGATAACTGGGAGTGTGTTCATTCACAGGCAGTCCTGCCACAGTGACAGGGAGCTTTAGCTACTGTATAGTGTGTGTGTTAATGTCCTCCTCCGTCACACAGTAAATCACATCCGCACTCTGACGTTAAACCCCGGTCCTCATCCCGGGACTGAATTTCCCAGCACTCTGGCTTGCGTTCACACAGAAGGCTCTCCAACATTTATTCAGGAATTAAGGTCCAGTTTGAGTACATCTTAAAATTACTGGATGCGCATTTTCCTAAAATAAGCAGACAAAACTTCTTAAATACGGAAATGAACTGTAAACGATCCCTGAACTCCCTCAAACCGATAGAGGGTGTATAAAAACTGGCAAAGTATAAAACTGAAGTGCAATATGTTTGTGTGGACGTCAGTGTGACTCATTAACCGACGGCTGTGAATCCCACCTTGCACACGGGAACGATCTCCACGGAGAAGGTGCTCTTGTAGTTGTAGGTGTTGGAGTGAACATCATGAGAGATCAGCCGCTGAGACGCCTTCGCCCTGCAGAGACAACACTCACCGTCAGATCTCAACGAGAACCTCACAGTAAGGGTTTGATGCAAGCCTCTCTCTCAACTCCCACAATGCTTCACTTCTATCCTGACACACTGAATCAGAGTCAACCACTCATTTGGAGTTTAAATCACTGTGCATTAAAGGATTAGTTCACTTCAGAATTAAAATTTCCTGATAATGTATTCTCCCCCCCGTCATCCAAGATGTTCATGTCTGTCTTTCTTCAGTCGTAAAGAAATGAAGGTTTTTGAGGAAAGCACTCCAGGATGTTTTCTCCATATAGTGTCTTCAATGGGGTCCAACGGGTCAAAGGTCCAGATGTGAGTTTCAGTGCAGCTGAAGCTGCATCGTTCGCCAGCTGTGAAACGGTACGTAAAGCGCAAGTTTATGATCGAATCAGAGAAAAAAAATGCACAAGCGTGGAAATCGCAGCTCATAAGCAAACTTAAGACACTGCAGAGACATTACGTCACATCGATGTCACGTGTCTTTACGAGTTGTGTGTGAACGCACTCTCTGATTCCGGAAAATAAGTGGCAGTGTGAATGAACCAAAATCCCGAGTCACTTTATCCGCGTATTTTCCGAAATCTCTGTATGAAAGGGGCTTAGGTCTGTTCTTCCGCCTACGCCAAGAGTGACCTTTCAGTGTGATTATGTAATGTGTGGAGCATCACAGAGCTTGTGCAAGACCAGCATTTGTGGTTAAAAGTATATAAATGTTTATTTTACTCTAAAATGTCCGCTGGTTTGTCTAGATGAGACTCTTATTCCTCGGCTGGATCGTGTCGAGACTTTGAAGCTGCACTGAAACTCACATCTGGACCTTCAACCCGTTGAACCCCATTGAAGACACTATATGGAGAAACATCCTGGAGTGCTTTCCTCAAAATGTCTTTTCCACTGAAGAAAGAAAGACATGAACATCTTGGATGACTTGAGGAGAGTAAATGATCAGGAAATGTTCATTCTGAAGTGAAATGATCCTTTAAACCACTAAATTGACATGAAATTGTGTGTATCGTGTTTAGACTCAAACGCTTCGGAAACAGAAAACAGTGCAGGTGCACAAACAACATCAGCCCTGATACTGAGTGAGTGAATGTGACTGAGCTGTGGTGTGTGTGCGTGTGTGTGTGTGTGTGTGTGTGTCAGACCTGCAGGGAACAGTGCACTGCAGGAAGTCCACCATCTTCTGGCCGTGCTGCTTGGAGCCGTAGTAGAAGTCGATGCCCTCTGAAACATGAAGAAGAGATGAGCACAGAGCCAGTCACGCGCCACACGCGGCACTGAGCATGATGGGAAACGCAGCACTGAGCATGATGGGAAACGCACCGTGAATCTCCTTGATGCGCACGGTGTTCTGGTGCAGCTTGTGCTTCAGGATCAGCTGCTCCAGGTAGTAGAACGTCTTCTTGTGGAGCGTCTGAGGGAACATCACAGGTCAAACTATTTAATCCACAATCCCTGCTACCAATTTTAATACCAGCGATGGGCATTTTTCTGAAATAATGTCTTTGAATATTCAGGCTCATAAAAATCGAAAATTCGTTTATTTAAATGACGTTTAACAAGTAAGACGTTATTTTTTAAGTTTAAGTTATTTAATTTTTTTGTCACCTTTTCTGCACAAGCTCACGGTTAGGCAATACACACAACAAGCTTACGGTATATCTTAAGGTTTTATTTTAGTTGAAGACATTAAACAATACGTGTAAACAAAAAATATAAAGAACAAAAGCATTTGAGCTCAAGCAGCGCAAACGGGAAAAAAAGTGTTATCGTTATCGTCCAGAACGTCCACTCGAGTCATGATTATCCTGCTTATATTGTTTCACGTTCATGTTGAGAAAAACAGTAATATCCACACGCTGGAGTGAGACACTGCGCTGGCAGACGCGTCAGACTCAGAGACAGCGGTGTGTGTGAAGCTTCTAACAGCACTTTGTGTTTTCTGTTGTTAAACCGCTCTCCCTCAACGAAACTTAAAGGAAGCATGTGTCTCTAAATCACTCTGCTATCAGAAGTGATCAACTCTTAACAGTAATGCCATTTTTTAATATCATTATTTATAAGATCAGTCATCTAATAATTCCAGACTTCGTGAGGCTGAGTTAAACACGCTCCACAGCGCCACCCAGTGCTCTTAGCTATAACTGCGAGTTAGTGCTGGGGTTTATCATGGATCCACTGCATTTACGGCCAGCAAAGCGGCATAGTAAAATTCTAATAGTATTTTATTTTTCAAAAAATAATTCCAACTTGAATATTCGTGCCCAGCCCTATTTAACCCCACAGCAAACCTCAGTTAGGCTAGCGCTGCTTTAAGAATAGATCATAGCGTACTCACTCACGCCTGTTTCTGTGTATCTGGAGTATCTGTGTATTCTGTGTATCATGTATAAAGAATGATCACTTCCACCACAAACACGACCCGAGGAGCTTTAGCACTCTCTCCAGTGACGGTCCCAATACAGGGATATCTTCAGTCGGAGAAACAGAGGAAGCTCCCGGAGATCCACAGGTGCTTTATTTTATGACATATGCAGAGCTAAATCTGGATATCAGACAGTCCGGAATAAAGAGACGAGACGTACCGACAGATCAAATAAAAACATGACTGTGATAGCCTATATGATGTGTCTGATGTCTTCAAGCCGTCATGTTTACCAGGTTTACTACGGTAACGGATATTTCAAAGGCTCGCTGCGGTCTGAAAGTGAGCTAAAGGATTGTGAAAGTCTTTAATGCTGATGTCAGCTGGTATATGAAATCATCCGGACCGAGAGTGGAAACACGTGTGTGACACAGAGTTTGGACAGTTGGTGGATCTCCTCTGCAATACTACACCCCCGCCCGTCGGCCTGAGGGTCGGTGTAAAGCGCGCGCACCTTCTGCCGGACTTGCACCACTGCCTTCCAGAAGTCCTTGGCCTCGACTCGGTGGCAGTCGTCGCACATCTGATGCAGGATGACGAACTCCACCACGAACACCTGCTGCAGGATGGCCCCGTTCAGCACCTGCGGGACACACACACACACACACACTGAAACACAGCTCTGACTGCGGGATCACCTCACACACACACACACAGGCCCCGTTCAGCACCTGCGGGACACACACTCACTGAAACACAGCTCTGACTGCGGGATCACCTCAGACTCACACACACACACACACACAGGCCCCGTTCAGCACCTGCGGGACACACACTCACTGAAACACAGCTCTGACTGCGGGATCACCTCAGACTCACACACACACACACACACAGGCCCCGTTCAGCACCTGCGGGACACACACACACTGAAACACAGCTCTGACTGCGGGATCACCTCAGACTCACACACACACACACACACACACACAGGCCCCGTTCAGCACCTGCGGGACACACACTCACTGAAACACAGCTCTGACTGCGGGATCACCTCAGACTCACACACACACACACACACACACACAGGCCCCGTTCAGCACCTGCGGGACACACACTCACTGAAACACAGCTCTGACTGCGGGATCACCTCAGACTCACACACACACACACACACACACACACACACACAGGCCCCGTTCAGCACCTGCGGGACACACACTCACTGAAACACAGCTCTGACTGCGGGATCACCTCAGACTCACACACACACACACACACACACACACACAGGCCCCGTTCAGCACCTGCGGGACACACACTCACTGAAACACAGCTCTGACTGCGGGATCACCTCAGACACACACACACACACACACACACACACACACACACACACACACACCGTACCTCTTTCTGGATGGTCAGCTTCAGCTTGATGCGTTTAGAGTGTGGCTCTGTCCACAGGAAGCCGGCGTCGATGAGCCTCACCTGGGTGGGGATGAAGCACAGTGTGAGCGTCAGCTGCAGCCGTTCCTGACGGGACGAGTGTGTAAGTCACCAACCTTAGTCATGGAGGCCTTCAGCTTCTTCAGGCACAGCGCCAGAAGCTCCCGGGACTCCAGAGCGCACTGCATCCAGGTGCCCGGCGGCTGCAGGTACCTGACCACACGAGAGAACACTACTTACACACACACACACACAGGGCCTAAAACTAACTTTCTGCCACTGACCATAAATGTTTATTACCGGCCATGAAACCACTGAAAATTCACAATTCTCTATTTCAATTAGGGCTGCACGATTATGACAAAAATCATAATTGTCGATTATTCCCTTGAAATTGTAATTGCGATTATTAATTACGATTATCACAATTTACATTGAAAAAAATACATAAAAAAAAACAAAAAAAACTATTATTATTATACAGGCATATTATTATACATGTTTACTTAAAAATTGTGAACACACACACTGTCCCCCTTTACTTAACATACACATAAATTGTAAGAATATGACTAATAGTAAAGACGAAATAAACATTAGGCCTATGCTAAAGCTATTAAATAGCAGTCCCAAACTAGTTTTTGTTAATACAATGTTGGTATGAGCCACCACAGTCATTTAAAATATAAAAAACAAAGTGAAATTAAAGTGGCATTTTGGGGTTAATATTGAAACGACAGTTACCATGGTGAAAACATAATATTAACAATAACTGTTAATGAAACATGGAAACTGCTCCTGGTGTCGAATAGAATGAAAATCATGCCTGCATGCAAATCCTTCTCAGCTAACACACGACGTACCAGTAACGTGATTTATTGGTATTTACTTTTATTTCGTGACTTACCAATTTACAACGTAACAACGTTGCATGCTCGTAGTTTCCTTTGCACTTTATACACAGCACGCGCCGCCGCATTTGCGCGTGCAATTGAAGAGTGTGCGCTACGAGCACAGTATAACGGCTGACATGACAGGAACGTCTGTGGTGAAAGACTTTATTTCAGCGTACACATACGTCACTGCCTGGTAGTTCCTATTGTGCTGGGTTTTCTGAAGTAGTTGCGATTTGCCTCTCATAACATGCTCTAAATGGACGCAGACTGGATGCGTCGCAGAGTGGATTTTTTTTTTTTTTTTAATCGCGGCTTTGAACGATTACCTAATCGTGGCATCCATAATCGTAATCGCGATTAGAAATTCGATTAATTGTGCAGCCCTAATTTCAATGTTCTACACCACAGCTAAACCCTCTAGCCTAACTAACATACATTTAAAACATTATTAAAGACTAGCAAATGATCAGTAATGAAATAAGAACAAATAATCAAATTACAAGCAAAAGCACAGATAAATACAATATAACAAAGATACAAATGAAATCAGCAGTGCTCTTCAGGAAGGTCTTCAAGTACCAAAACGCAATAAAGCAAGTGTAAAATAGCAATGTATAGTCCTCACTGTACAAGTTAAACATCCTTATTAATTAATCCTTATTAAAGGTTTTTTTTTTTTTTTTTTTTTAAGTTATTCAGTCATCAGCAGTGTGATTTTTTCTTTGTTGTTTGATTAACATTAAACACAGACAGCAGCAGGAATATGAGGATGCTGTCACTTTAAGAGCGAATGCACTGATCCAATACACTGATACACGCGTGTTTACTTTCTCAACGGTTTGCGTTCACTTAAGACATAGTCTACTATGTTTACACCCTCATGTTGTTTCAAACCTGTATGAATTTCTTTCTTCTGCTGAACACAAAGGAAGATAATTAGAAGATTATCAGTAACCAGACAGATTTAGATACCATTGACTTCCATAGTATATATTCTTTCCTACTATGGAAGTCATTGGGACCCAAAAACTGTCTGGTTACTGACATTCTTCTAAATATCTTCCTTTCTGTTCAGCAGAAGAAAGAAATTCATACAGGTTTGAAACAACATGAGGGTGAGTAAATTATGACAGAATTTTCATTTTAAAGTGGAGTATCCCTTTAAGTGTGTGTGTAACATTTGGTCTTAACACGTTTAAAAGGACTATGTGATTTCAGTGTGTTTTTTTTTCAGTTGTCTGCTTTTTAATGAACTCAAGGAATAGTTAGAAACTTCAGAAGAACAGCATTTATCTGAAATCTAAAGCTTTTGTAACATTAAACACTACCGTTCAAAAGTTTGGGGTCAGTAAGAATTTAAATTTTATTTTTGTGGGAAAGAAATAAAATAAATCAATACTTTTATTCATCAAGGATGAGTTGAACTGATAATAAAAGTTACAGTAAAGACATTTATAATGTTAGAAAATATTCTATGTTAAATAAATGCTGTTCTTTTGAACTTTCTATTCATCAAAGCATCATGAAAAACAAAAACTGTTTTCAACACTGATAATCATGTTTCTTGAGCATCAAATCCTCATATTAGAGTGATTTCTGAAGGGTCATGTGACTCTGAAGACTGGAGTAATGATGGTGGAAATTCAGCTTTGATCACAGGAATAAATTACACTTTACTATATATTCACATAGAAAACAGATGATTTACACTGGAATAATATTACACAATATTTCTGTTTTTGTTTGTATTTTTTATCAAATAAATGCAGCCTTGGTGAGCAGAAGAGACTTCTTTTAAAAACATTAAAAATCTTACTGACCCCAAACTTTTGAATGGTAGTGTATGTGTGTGTGTGTGTGTGTGTGTGTGTGTGTGTCAGCTGTGAAGGTGAAGACTGGTGTTGTCGTACCGTTCACACTGCCTGCAGAAGTGCACTGACACCTGTTTGGGAATGCCTTCGGAGATGTCCACTTGAGTCCTCAGGCAGGACACACACATGTTGGCAGGGTTTGGAGGAATGGGAACACCACATGTACAGCAGAGACTGCAGAGGAGACACACACACATTATACACACTTCTCTAACAGTTCGCCAAGTTAAGGAGCGTCTCTAAAGTTATACATTTGTATACACGTTTCTCAAGGTGAAAACACTGCTATAAGGTGTCGCTATATGAACACTGCTATAAGTCATCACTGTTATCACAGCACTATCATGAGAGATGTGAAGAAGGACACGTGTAATACTCACATGTTGCCGTGGCTGCTCGATGGCGGGGCCTGCATGTACTCCATAATGACTACAATAACAGTGAAATCACTTTAATAGACCAAACTCTGTTCGGCTCTGCTGTCATTCATAAAGCTTAAAATATAGATGACAATATTATCTTCCGTCTGAGTCCGTCACTCTACCACAGTGCTGTTTAGAAGAGTGACTCTCAGTGTAAACCGCTAACTAGCATACACACACACACACTAAGTCAATACTCACTGTGTTGGAGAATCAGCGCTAACCAATTCAATAAATTACATCAATATTTCCTCGCGAACATCACATGAACATACACATGTGTCTGCGACTGCTGATGACGTCACCACGCGTGGCCACTCAGAGTGACAGGACCCAGAAGAGCTGCCCGTCATAGGCCTGAATGTAAATGCGAGTAACAATGTGGAACATTTCATTAGAAGGAATACAAATGCAACTCGATGAAATGAACACATAGAGCTCACATCAAACCCCAGTAAAGCAGAAACAAAAGTAATGATCAGGAAATGTAATTTAATCAAGCTTGGACCTTGGGGATAATGAAGGGGATGCATTTATACAGAGAAAACAACAATAGGAATTAATCTTTAGAGCGTCAGGATTCAGTAATGACAAGATTTCTAATACCGGTAGGTTATTTAGGGTTGAATCATGGGAACCTAAAGCAAAATAGAAAAGCTTTCAAATGCATTGTTGTACTGTACACAAAGATGTCACACATCATGGTACGATGAATAAAGACCAGTACTGCTGGCGAAGAGATGCAAAATATGATGTTGGAAAATCTTTTGGTTAAGAAACAATGGTAAATTATGAGAGGAGCTAGATTTTATTTTTATGCAACAGTTCATTCTGTTTTCCGAATCTGATTGGCTGAGAGCCTTTTCCAGGCGTAGAGACAGAGCGTATTTAGGCCACAATCCAACCGTCTCCATTGACTCTGCATTGCGAGAGGCTGCCTCCGTGTCATTTATGACTTATAACAAAAGACAGAAAAATGTCTAAAAGCTGCAATGTGACGAGGTGTACAGCAAACAAGCTAAATAACCCAGAAATACATTTTTATAAGCTGTCAACCCCAAAAAACGGTTGTTTCAGGCTGAAGGACATAAAAGTGGATCAATTGAGACAGAGCGCAACTAGTTCTCGAACTACTCTGAGAACTTCATCCACTGAAACACGACGTGATATTGTAAAAAAAAAAAAAAACACATTCATAATTTTAACCATGTCGATTGCTTATTTCACCACCCTATGTGAACCTGAGAGGAGGAGATATATTGAGAAGTTAAACTGTATTGGTCTATGTCAGTGCCCCTTTTCCTTACCTTCCTTTTTTTGGAAAAATTATCCGACTCAACGGCCCAACGTGACATACCCTGATATCTACAACTATTTAATTGAATCACCAGGTAACAGCATAATTTCACCTACAATCAAAACACACACTGTTACTAAAATAATGGGACAAGTTAGCTATTAGAAAGCTATATTAGCTATATATATATTAGCTATGTGTGCAAGTAGCTGTAGCTCGGGCCAATTGGTAGCCTATTTGTCCAAAAGCTTTGTCAGATAAATGCTATTATTTTGAACGATGGTTTGTTGTAAAAAGAAAAGAAGTGTATGACATTAAAAGTATTTTTAGAATTAAATTGTACATAAATAACCAAAACAAATGTGTTTATGTCTGAGAACATAGGCTACTTACCTGCAGACTCTGAAATTACATACACTGTGTGATACTGTACAAATATATTGAGTGTCCCTTAGTTTCCTATAAATAACCATGGATGTCCCGTATTTTCCTTTTCTGAAGTTGGCAACCCGATGCATAATTTATTTAGCTTAGCTTTAGCCTCTAACATATTTATTAATAATCAAGAGACAGCCTTAGCTTTATGAAAGTTACATCCCCAATAAATATTTGCTAAAAGTTTGTCATGAGAAGAGTATCAAGTTAAAGCTGATTGTTTGTTATTTGTCTTACCTATTGATAGGAATGTATACTCATACAACAATGAAAAACTACCGTTCATTGGATGCCCACAACTTTTTTAGCGCAATTTTCCAACGGACAAAATTGCGATTGTTAACTCATGATTTCTGTTCTGTCTGTGCGCACCAATCTTGCACTTCTATCTACTCCTCAACCAGACCACCTAGAGACTTCGGGTTTTCGGCATTATGTTAAGCAAGGTCTAATCTCGGGAATGCACAAAAAAAAAAAAAAAAACAACGGAAAAGATTTACTATCTCTTAGTGTTGTGATCCCATGAGGTGAGAAAATTGCGCTAAAACACTCACCGAGTTTTTATTACTTGTTTTATCAGTGGATGGGTGAAGTTGTGTACCACAAACCAACTAACTCAGACTGCGTAGTTTTTAAGACTGATGTGAAGCCACCCTGGAGGGTCACAGACCCATCACATCACACAGGGGCTGCTGTGAGGAACCGTTGTGGCAGCCCATTGTGACTGTATGGCAGGGTAAGATAAAAGCAGATACCAGCAAAGTAGAATTTTACACATTGTTTTAAGACCTGTACCAATTCATTGTCGTTCTTTGCCTATTAGGCTTGGAGAGACATGTTCTCATGTGGGGGCTGTTCTTTTTAAGCTAGAGGCATCTGTCCGTCTTGGTTTCAACAAAGTGGCATGCACTGATCTTGCACTTCAGTGGAATAAGGTGTGCACTAAAAAAGTAGAGCCAGGCTTAATTAAAGACATTGATTTCTATAGTGACTCAGCCAAGGCAAAACCACCTGCCAAGAGATGCAAACAGAAAGGACCTGTACCTCCAGCTACAGAAGCCCAGCAAATGCAACTATTGGAGATGTTGTCCTCCACAGGAACCAGTGCAGTGGGCCTTAAAACACACAGAAAATTTACAAGATCAGCAAAGCTGTGTGGTTCCACAATCATTGATAGAGTAACTGTAAACCAGGCAAGCAGTGCCTTATGGCACAGACATAGAGTTGGCAGGGTCATAGGATCAATTGTCCACACCTCTCCCACCACTCCTCCATCACTCATTAATACCATATGTCAACCTAAGAACAGAGCCATTAAGACCCCATGTATCCTCTGGGGTAGGAATCATGAGAGTGATGCCCTTGAAACATATAAGATAGCATTAGGGATTGGCCAACCAAAACAAGGAACTTCGAACCAGATTTATCTGCATGACCAAGTGGGAACATCGCATGTCAACTTGCAGGTGAAGAGGGCTGGGTTCCGTGTCTCACAGGACAAACCATTCATTGTGGATCTTGTGATGGCTATGTAATGTGTGACTGTTGTGGGCCAGGAGTTGTTGAGGCCAAGCGTCCCTTCAACTGGGGCCAAGACATGGGCAGCAGTCTAGATCAGTGGCTCCACGACCTCAGAGGACACCTGCAGAGCGCAACCGTTTTGAAAAACAATCACCCCTACTTTACCCAGGTATACACTATAGTACAAAAATGAACAGCCATTTGATTGCAAAATGCTCTAAAATATTTTCCCAATGTTGAAGGCTGAAGAGAGGCGGGAAAGGGCAAGTTCTTTACAGTATAGATGGGTACAGTATGTGTCATTATTTTGTAGGCACAGATGGAGATGTTTGTGACAAAGAGTTCCTACTGTGATTTCATAACATGAACTCCACAGTTGTGCGTCATCTTTCGGGTACTCAGAAGTGAAGACTTCATCTGCTCTGCTGTGGGAACCATCACTGACTTCTGGACCTGCCACATTCTACCAAGACTGACCCTGAACACTCAGGTACACCGTACTATCATCTGCATGAACTTGCCAGATTATGAAACCGCAAATACACATAGTATGTTTTAACATTGGATTTTAATTTAAAGGGATACTCCACTTTTTTTTTGGAAATAGGCTCATTTTACAACTCCCCCAGAGTTAAACAGTTGAGTTTTACCGTTTTCGAATCCATTCTGCCGATCTCCGGGTCTGGCGGTACCACTTTTAGCATAGCTTAGCATAGATCATTGAATCGGACAAGACCATTAGCATCTCTCTCAAAAAAATGACCAAAGAGTTTCGATATTTTTCCTATTTAAAACTTGACTCTTCTGTAGTTACATCGTGTACTAAGACCGACAGAAAATGTAAAGTTGGGATTTTCTAGGCTGATATGGCTAGGAACTATACTCTCATTCCTGCGTAATAATCAAGAAACTTTGCTGCCGTACCATGAGTCCTGCAGGCGTAATGATATGACGCAGCGCCTGAAAATAGGTCTAATATGTTAGACAAACTTAGTCCCGGTCACGTTGGAAGTTACCGAGCGTGGTACCGTGGTACAGCAACAAAGTTTCTTGATTATTATAATCACTTTAAACACCATTCAAAAACAAACAATCAAATTGGCAAAAAAAAAAAAAATTCTACATTAGCATCAATCTTACTGTACAAATTTTATGATGTGCAATTAATCTTTCATTTCATTTCAATTCTATCATTGCTTTTTTATATAAGTACTTTCCCTATGATTAGGAACTGGAGCACAACCCTGCCAGTTGTAGTAGTGCCACTATCGCAGGCACTGAGGCAGGGAGTAGTGGAGCAAATGACAAGAGTGCAGTCAAAGGCAAGAGAAAGGGCAGCAGAAAAGGAAGTGGTGGCAGTGAAGGCATCATGACAGGGACCAGCAGAGGAGCAGAGTGATGGTACTTCCCAATAGGACAGTTAGACCTGTAAAGCCAGACATTTCATGCTAAAGTTCATGATATAGGTGCAATAGTTAACCCTCTGAGGTCGGCAAACGCGCCGGCGCGTTTTGCTGGATTTTCTCCACATTGTAGCACTATAAACTTAAATTACTCTGTCATTTATGGTCATACAGAAAAAAGAAATATAAAAAAAGAATCTGTGATATTTCTACTTTTGTATGTGTCCACTTACAATCAAATCAAAACATTGTGCTTTTGTAAAATAAAGAAAATAAACAGGGTGTGCTTTCTGCCTCTCCGTCGCAGTGAACTTTTTTTTCTTGAGCACGTCTATAAACTGAAACAAAACTCAGCGAATACTTGTCACACATTTATGAGCCATATACCTTTATAAACATTTAAGTGTGTACTTTTAAATGATCGGATTCAAAACGAAAACAAATATTCTCTGTTTAAGTAATTGTATAAAACCAACAAGATGTCCAGCTTCTCAAACGCTTGCTCATTAGATTTAATTTGACCACGCCCACGAGCGCAAAAGAGATTCACATGCAAATCTCCACATGGAACGTGATCGCGCTCATTACCTCAACAACAAAACACCAAAACACTTCACTTCACTTTTCGTCGAGTTTGAAAGACGCGCCTGAGCTTACATTGGATTTACATCAGAAGAAGAAGAACGCGATTTGAAGACAATAAAGATGTAAGGTAAGAAATTCTTACATATTAGTTTGATATTGTTGCATAAATTTAACATTGCAGTTGAACTGTTGCTAGATATATGGTGAATATTATAATATTTAGACCCGTGCTTACTGTTATGTGTTTGTGGATATCTGCTCAAACTAGGGCTTGCATAAACTAGTCGAGTAGTCGATAGATCGACTACTTCAACCACTAGTCGACGCTGTCGGACACAATCGACTACTCAAGCGTCCATTAACCATAAATGAATTAAAAATGGCGAACGTCACCAACAGACACCACACGTCAGATGTGTGGAAGTATTTCATCAAGGATGACAAAAATATTGTAATTGGCCAACTCTGCAAGAGGCCGTTCACATATTGCGTCTAAAAACGTGTGGAAAGCGCGGCCGTGCCGCTGTCTCCTACAAGCGCTTGCGCTCCCGTGGCGTCTGTCGTTGCTATGCAACCAACCATGAACTGCGCTCTCCATGATGACGACGACGAAGAAGTATCAGCAAAGGATTAATTGATTTCTAGCCCTTGCATTAGTTTTACTACTAGATATATTTCTGGAGATGAGAAGGAAAAACCCGCCTGGAAAAACTATAGCGCACCACGTTGCTTCCATTATGAGCGCGCGCCTACATTTGAAATGTTGACCTTGAGAGCGAAAAAGACGCGATATGTGAACGGCCCCGTCTGAAATTAAAGGCAAGAACGGCTATTTATTTGGCTTTAGACTGTTACATGAAAATTTTAAAACGAAATGTCATAATTATAATGTTTTGAGAATTTACTTATGTAATTGTTGCATTAGGCTATGAATTAATAATGTTTATTGATAAGATCTAGCTATTTCACATCTTTTCATTTACAGTAGCATGAACCACGAGTAGTCGAGTAACTCGAGTATTGTTTTGATAAGAAATCGACTAGCAGAAATCAGTAGTCGTGCAACCCCTAGCTCAAACGTAGATATGTATATGGTAACCATAATGTTTTATATTTGAGCGTGATCGCGTTTGAATGTATCATATTTTGGATTGCGATCGCGTTTGAAAAGCAAATGGCTTCATGTTTTTACTATTATCTAATTTCATATCATCATAACGAATGGAAACATTTGAAGTAACATGATAATCAATATATTTTTCTCTTGCTTAGTTGTTGCCTGCGCATAGCTTATGCCTACAAGGCACAACAAACCTGGTGTTCATTATATTATATATTGTTGGAAACATTTGTGTGTGTGTGTGTGTGTGTGTGTGTGTGTGTGTGTGTATTCTGTGAATTTTAAAAAGGAATTTTAACCAGAAAAATCTAAAATTTATTCCCAAAATCGTGCAGGCCTTTCTCTTGATATCAGTATGTTCACTTTTTTTTTCAGGGCCCAGATGCCACTGAGGACTTCAACATTCACATGAGTCTCTGTACATGAACATGGTAAAGTGAAAATCAAACACCTTGGAAATGAAAGGTATGTACAATGTTTTTAGGAATGGCACAAAGGTCTCTGTCTTTGGATCATTGTTTTCAATAAGTGCTTTTTTGGCATGTGTTGTGTATCTTTGGACTATGTTGTGTTGTAAATAAATCCAAACAATTTAAAAGCCATTCTTTTTTAAATCTCCTCATTTACAGTATTGTGCAAGGTTGCTCAGAATGACAGGGCCTGATAGCTCCTAATAGGGCCGTTAGGGGAGGGTCTTTGTCTTTCTCAGGTGTGAAAAGCTTACATATTAATGAGCTCCCGCATAAAGCTATCTCACACAAAACACGTCGTAAAATTTTTAAATCAATATATTGTCTTATCTGAATGAGCAGTCAGGGTGATTTTCACATAGTTTTGAAGCAAATATTCTAGGCTACGTCATACAATTTTCAAAAGTCTTATGAAGAAATAATTAGTATGGGTTTCATGGCCTTATTTCAGTGAGAATTTTTTTTTGTATTTTCACAAACCACGCATAAATGTCATTATCTCAAAACTACAAACTTTTACATACATGCTGCTGATATATTATTGTAGCAGAGTTTGTGCTGAATACAGTGTAATTAGACTTTAGCCATGAAAATGTCACAAGTAACAGAAATAACCAGAAATGTCAGAGCATGTCAGAACACCTCCAGGGCCCAGAAAACAGCTCAGACCTCAGAGGGTTAATTGAAAATGAGCTGTAAATGAGCAATATTGCCTTCAACAGGTATGTGGATTGTCATCTGGGATTGTTATTGTTAACTTACCACACTGCTGGACATGTTGACTAAAGCTGCACACACATGAACAATCTTGTCAATTGTTGCCTCTTCTTTGTTTTGCCTTTCATCCATTAGGCTCTTCACCAAACGCATCGGAATCGGGCCATCCAGGATGTGGAACCGCCCCTTGAGGACCCCAATCACTCTTTCTAAAAAAAAAAAAAAAAAGACATATCTCATCTTTTTTTGTTGTTGTTGTATTTTATTTTTGATATTCGACTTCACACGTGACTCCTCAACTTCTTTCCCAGGAAGTTGTTTCCGGCCATGAGTGACCAAATGGGCACCAAAAACAGCAAAATCTTCCACAAGAGTAAAACCCCTGACAGCCAGTATCTGTAATAGTGAATTCAAACATACAAACAATTAATTGATTAAAAAAGGTCAGGGGTATTTTCACAAGTAATGTTCCCAGCTACATCTGCACAGTCTAGTACATACCTGGTCTCCTGGTTTAGCTGGAAGATAAAAAGCCAGACTGCCTCACAATATGGACATCAGATGCCCGACCCCCCCAGCCTTTTGAAAGGAAGGTGATGCATTCAGATGGATGACAGGCGATGTATTTATATATATTTAGCTGTTGTCCACTTCTTATCATTTGAGTAGGTCTTGGCACTGAAACACAAAAATCATAGAAAAAAATGTAAGTTGTATAACAGACATGTATTTTTGCAAGAAATTCAGATTGTGGTCTAGTGATAGATTGAAAAGTCGTTCTACTTAACCGAGCTTTCAGTTTCTTTGGACGCTCGATCCTTATTTAGAAACAATCAATGATTCTTGTCAGGTGGGGAAGCTGGAATCGCATTTCTGATGGTATTGAATCTCGTATGCACTCTCTATCAGGCCAGCGTATTAGGAATGCCATTTTGGCATACATGACATCTACCCACTTTGTGAACACATGTAAAACTGTTGTTCTATTAAGCCCAAACATTTCAGCCAGTACAGGTGTTGTTGGGTTTTGGCGCAGCTTTAGCAGTGTGACAAATAACTGGTCTTCTGAGGTCAATGGAATGAACGGAGAAAGAAATTTATGAATTACAACAAAAACTGTCCAGGAAACACCGGTCATTAATTTGCACTTCTCATCATTCTCTTTCAAAATGCTTGCTTTACACCTCTATTGTGCGTCATCCCTCTCTCTCCTAGCATCATCCCTTTCCTCTCTTAAAAATTTAATCTCTTGGTGAAGTTGTTCTGTTGTAGGCTGGTCGGGTAAATCTGGGGTGGGTTCAGGAGGGTTTTCAGTTGTGGGCAGAGTGGGATATCGATTATTGTCAATCTACTGTGGTAAATAAAGCTTGTTTATCACCCCTCTCTGCCTCGCTCACACAGAGAAAGGGACATTTTATTGGAATGATGTATTCTTTGTATAATCTTTTTTCAAGATTCTCTAGTGTAGACGAAAATGTCAATTTATAAATTATTTATGGACAAAAAATAAAGCCGGGTGCAGTTGATATGGATAACTAAAATAAGTTAGCAAGCTAGTGTTAGTTATGCGTTAGCTTGGCACTTGCAAACCTAACAACTACTGTAACTAAGGCACTTAGTAATAATTAATGAAAATATTAATATGGGTAATTATATACCCTATTATATTATTAACGTATATAATAATATATACGTTATTCTTAGTAACGTAACCCTACTACTGTAGCTAAGGCACTCGCAAACATAACCGTTACTGCATAGCTTTCTGCTTTATCCACATTCTAAAAGTTGCATACTGTCAAAATGCTACATAACTTACATTATGTTAGCTTACATAAATATAATATATAAAACTGACATTTGGATATTTGACTTAGCAGTGACAAAATGTTTACTGCACACGTAGACATACTGGCCCTCATTTATCAATCTTGCGTAGAAACGGGCGTATATATTGGCTTAAGATTATGCTTACACTCCTCTCATCGCCTGATTTATGAAGCTGTGCGTACCTTTGAAATTCTGGTGTACGCAATACCTGCCCTTGATAAATGCCGCGGCTGAAATCGATCGTCATTAGAATAACACGCCCCTATATATTCAAGTCTCCGCTTCCCCCACGCCCTCATTTTACGCCATGGACACACGGAAGACGGCAAATTAAAGAGAAACTTCTTTGAGAAAGAGAAAGCGAAACCAGGGAAGTGGAAAGAAACAAAATTGATTTCTAGATTTTTATTATTAATGACGCTTATTGTTATTTAGAAGAAGAATGTCGTTATTATTATTATTATTATTATTATTTAAAAGAAGAAGAATGGCATTTTTATTATTTTGTCAGTCTGAATTATTTTTTTGGTCATTGAAAGCCTTTCATTACTAAACCCAGTCCGTGCATACCTGCCGGGCCTAACCCTGGCCTAACTATCGTTTCAAAGAATAGTACAACGGCGAGCGCGTCGAGTATAAACGCCTCGTCCGTTTGGGGAGGTGCGCGCGCAGTCTGCGGAGACTCGCGCTGCGGAGCCAGGCGAAAGTATAAACAAGGCTTGAAACGTCAGGTAAAGCGCACAGGCTCGCAACTTAAGGAATACATATGCCTACAATTCAAATGCTTTGGTAAAGTCACACAAATTAAACATTGAAGTCCATGTTGCACAAAAATAAACACTGAAGTTTATAATTACTATGTTGTTGTTTTTTTACAGTGGGTCATAATATATTATCTTTTAGTTTGTCAGTGCGTTTTGTGGTGTTAGGAATTGTTTTTTTGCGCATTCCCGCACTCAAAACGTGCGTACACCACCTCCTGTGCTGGCGTAGGATTTGAGCGTGCCGTACGCCAACGTCCATATTGATAAATCTCAAAGTCACCGTGGTTTTGGGTGTACGCCAGGTGTACGCTGGAAATTTGGTGTACGCACTTTTAATAAATGAGGGCCACTGAGTGTCAGGATCCCACAATTTACCCATTCTTCCTGCTGATGCTTCACGTCTTATTGCCTGTATTCACTTTTGTCTCCTTAAAGGCTGGCTTTTACGGTTCGGAAGCGTATAAAAATTTATTTCTGGGTTTTTTAGCTTGTTTGCTGTACACCTTGTCACACAGCAGCTTTTAGGCTTTTTCTGTCTTTTGTTACAAGTCATAAATGACAAGGAGGCAGCCTCTCGCAATGCAAAGTCAATGGAGACGTTTTTTCACGAAAAAGAAACCCGCCACGGCGGGAGAGGGGAACTGGACAATGGTACTGGACAAATACGACTCGGACAAATACTGCTCAAGTGCCTCGGACAAATACTGCTCAAGCGCCTGGCGCTCAGGTGTGGACAGGGAAAATATCCTCCCGCAGGGTGGTGTCGTGCCCGGAAGAAAGTTCGATGCCACAGTCGAATGGACGATGGGGAGGAAGAGAGGTGGCCCGCGAACGACAGAACACCGCTCACAGATCGTGGTACTCCTCTGGGACATTAGACAGATCAATGGACTCCTCCTAAAAAACAGGGACAGAAGAGACATCAGGGACAGCAGACACAAGACATTTGACATGACAAGGTAAACTCCTAAGAAAAATAGACCCCTGTGCCCAATTAATCTGAGGATTGTGCTGCACTAACCACTTATGACCCAAAAGAATAGGAACCAGAGGAGAATGAAAAATAAAAATAGTCTCTGGGTTGTTAACAGAGATGGTGAGGCTCACATCTATGGTGACTAGATGAATATTTGAGAGAAGGAAGATCACACGGTTCCTTAAGATGGATGCCATGCTCTTTAGCACACGCCGCATAACAAGGAGGATTGTTAATCCTGGGTTCCACAGAGCTACGAGGCATGGACAGCACGACATGCTTCTGACGAAGATGATACAGCTGGCTCGTTAAATCAGATACCTGGGCTGACAGACTCTCCAATGTGTGTCTGGTGACAGAAAGCTCCTCTTCATGTCTGCCCAGGAAGGCTCCATGCATCTCGACCGCAGAGCGGATTGGCGTTTCCTCTGCTGGGTCCATAGTTGGCCAAATTATTCTGTCAAAGATCGGAGAGAGGACCCTACAGCAAGAGCAGCCAGCGCCATGTCACCCTGTAGCCCAAGACTGGTTGCCCACTGAAGCTAAGCTGGGTTGAGCCTGGTCAGTACCTGGATGGGAGACCTCCTGGGAAAACCAGGTTTCTGCTGGAAGAGGTGTTAATGAGGCCAGTAGGGGGTGCTCACCCTGAGGTCTGTGTGGGTCCTAACGCCCCAGTGTAGTGACGGGGACACTATACTGTCAAAGAGCACCGTCCAACGGATGAGACGTTAAACCGAGGTCCTGACTCTCTGTGGTCATTAAAAATCACAGGATGTCCTTTGGAAAAAGAGAAGGGGTGTAACCCGGCATCCTGGGCAAATTTCCCCATTGGTCCCTGTCCATCATGGCCTCCTAATAATCCCCATATACTGATTGGCTTCATCACTGTCTCCTCTCCACCAGTAAGCTGGTGTGTGGTGGGCGTTCTGGCGCAGTAAGGTTGCCGTCGCATCATCCAGGTGGATGCTGCACATCGGTGGTGGTTGAGGAGATTCCGCCTTCCATATGTAAACAAACCAAACTCATGACAATTATGCTATATAAATATTGATTTACATTCGTTGCCAAACTTGGCATATGCACCGATTAATGTTTCTGCCGGTTGGTGCTCGCACTATGTTGCACTTCTGGTGTAACGACTGAGACAAATCAGACACAGTTATTTGTTATAATTAACAAATAATCTTTAAAACTCACTCTGGGATCTATGGTTCCATCCCCGAGACTAGGGCAAGAACCATGACTAGCATCAGATAAGATGATTTTATTTATAAAAATGTGATCATGTGGTCAAGACTGAGGCCATTGGAAAGACCTACAGCCCTTAAAATAGACTTTCCTGCATTAATCTATAGACAAACTGATATATAAATGAACATGCATCCCAGGACATTGTGTGTGATAATGTGTGAGAAAACCTGATGAGTCAAACAAATCATTCGAGTTCATCACCATTTCTTCCTTCAACACAGAAGAAATTGTTTGAAACTCATGGAACCATCAAAATCCTTCTTCAGGAACTTCATGAAATGCTTTCACTGCAAAGGCCATGCAAGTATACATTTAATGAGGTGCTCTGAAAATAATATGCTTATGGTTCTTTTCAAAGTTAGATTCATCTTTTCCATAGCTTCATTCCCTGTTTACGGTTTCATCCTGTCACTTTCTATTTTACCCATGTATGTGTGATTGTGCGAATCTGTAAATGTTTAGATTAGTTATGTTTGTGATTTAGGTAATAAAACTTGTGCACAATACGTATTTGGTTCTGATTCTCTGCTTGCAACAAAGTTTATTTTATGATTTAGATTTTGACTACAGGCTCTTAGTAGTACTGTACAGTAAGAAAGACGGTCTCTTTCATCATCTCGTGTTCGAGATCCACCTATGGGAAAGGCATCCGTACCTGACCTCTGCTAGTCTGGCTAGACAGACAGAAGCGCGCAGCCAATGCCAGGTAAGGCCCCGCCCCCTTACCTAGGGGCATATAACGCCTGCAAGTGCTGCTATTCTCCAGTTGACATTCGCCTCTCGCAATCTCTGCACTGACACAGTTCGGTTGTATCTACGCTGCTCACTTGCGTGTCTTCAGGAGGACATATCGCCTGATCAGCCTCCGCCAGACGTGACAGTCGTCTTTTCAGCCTTTCTGCTGTGTTCTGCATCCAGAGCTTCTCACCTGCTCCTCCTTCCACAGCTGCCCACCACAGATTTTTCCGAGTTCTTCACCGGAATGTCGCTGTCTAAATCTGCCGTTTCTCCGGGGAACAGCCTATCACGGGCCTGCCCGGCCGCGTGTGGTGCGCTCATCGCCGCTAAGGACGTTCTGCGTGGTCTGCTTGGGCCTCAAACACGCTCAAGAAGCCTTGGAGAACCCAGAGAATTGCAGTCATTGCCTTATGCTGCCCAAGAAGCTTTTACGACGCCATCTTAAAGTTGCAGCAACCCAGTGCTCCAAGCTCGGCCTTTCTGACTCGGATGGGGGACACGGTGACAACGACGCGCTACCGGGGGACTCCCGGGGCGCCACCTCACTTATTTGGGCTGACCAGCCCAATCCCGCATTCCCCGAAGTGGACATCTTCGCGGGCAACCTCACACTCGTCGACGAACCGGCCGGTTCCAGCGATGAGGATGACCCGGCCCTTCTTGGGGTCTCAGAGGCCGAGGAGGCCATCCCGCCCTCTGGCGTTCCCCAGGCTAGCGCCCACGCGGCCTTGCCTCAGTCCATCCTCCTGGAAGTTTGTGAGCGAGCGGCTGCTCGCCTCAACATTGAGTGGCCGGCTCCACAGAGCGCCACCGACCAGGGGAGGGATATTTACGACGGGAAAGTGTTGGGACCCCCTCCCGGTCCGAGGAAACAACTCTTCCCCGTCCTTCCAGCATGCACAAAGCACATGAGGCACAATTGGAGCGACCCGCTCGACCACAGTCTCACGGGCCTTGAGGTGAAGGATATGGCAGCTCATGGTATGGGTGACCCCCCCCCCCGCTATCGAGCCTTCCATCGCCAGGCACCTTAACCCCGCTCAGGGCGGGCTGCTCGCTCCCCCTAAGCCGGTCTTGCCCAACAAGATGGACCGTTTTTCTGCCTCAGTTCACCAAGCCGCATACAAGTCCTTGGTCTTGGCTGTCAGGGCCCTGAACGTCTCTTCACTCCTCTCCACTTACCAGGAGGAGATTTTGGACGAATTAGGGCAACAGTTGGAAAAGGGAACTCCTTTTCTACCATTGTGGAAGGAGACACATTGGCTTGTGAATGCTATAGCTTTGGCTTATGAATCAAAGGGAGTGCATCCCCCAGGGGACATCAGAGCTCATTCCACGAGGGGCTTAGCCGCCTCTTGAGCTTTGTTTAGGGGAGTGTCACTGCAGGACATCTGCTCTGCTGCCAGTTGGGCTTCTCCTCATACCTTTGTGCGTTACTACCGGCTGGATGTCACCAGAATCTCGGTAGCACATTCGGTTTTAGGGGTGGGGTCATCTTAGCCCTTCCCTGCAACCCCGTTGGAAGTAACGAATAAGGAGTGAATGGGCCGGCAGGCCATGCACATTCCTGTCACCAAGCATGCATTTCCATTCCTTTTCTGGGTGTATATATATGCACATTGGTGTTGCTGGGGTTATTATCGTGTGTGTGCTGCATACATGTTACATGTCCTGCATGTGCACAGCAGTCATGTGTGTGCATCAGGACTGCAGGTTCATGATTATGGGACGTGTCAGACACCGCCTCCCTGGGGCGACCGACCTTCTCTGGCTTTCAGAACCTTACTGTGAGTGTATTGGGCAATCGGGGAGCTGTCCATGTCTCTCCCATAGGTGGATCTCGAACACGAGATGATGAAAGAGAACAATAGGTTACTGTCGTAAACCCCGGTTCTCTGAAACATCGAGTGGAGAGATCCACCAGCTTTGCCCCGCTTCTTGCACGAGAAGCGAATATACTTACTGGAGAATAGCAGCGCTTGCAGGCGTTATATGCCCCTAGGTAAGGGGGCGGGGCCTTGCCTGGCATTGGCTACGCGCTTCTGTCTGTCTAGCCAGACTTGGTGCAATTGGATGCTTCTGCAGAGGTCAGGTACCTTCACATAGGTGGATCTCTCCACTTTATGTTTCAGAGAACTGGGGTTATGACAGTAACCTATTGTTTCCCTCCCCCGGAAATGAACATTTCTTAGAATTAATAAACAATTAACTCTGAGTGTTCATGGGATGAACAGGTTAATTGACTGTAATATTAATTTTACTACATTAAATTAATTC